>CM065126.1:18402500-19602500 GCA_033026305.1 Cirrhinus molitorella
AGTAATATTACTACTACTTTTTTACATTAAAATAATAATAATTATCATAAGTATATTTATAATCTAATAAAAATATAATTGTAGATTATTTTACAGTAATAACCAAAAATATTCATAATATACACTGTTGTTTTTGCATGATGATAATAATATTCTTATTATTATTTATAATAAATAGTATTACTACTATGACTTTTGTACAGTAAAACATGACTGTATAAAATAATAATAATCATTTTTAGATTATTACAATGATTTTAATAATATTTTTATTATAACTGCTACTGCTATTTTTTTACAGTAAAATGTGTTTGTAATATAATAGATTATTACATTATTTTACAATAACAACAATACATGTTCACAATACACACTGTTGTTTTTGCATGATGATGATAATAAATGTTTTATTATTTTATTAATAATATTTTACTACTACTACTACTACTACTACTACTACTACTTTTGTACAGTAAAGCATGTGTAATAGATTATTAAATTATTTTACAAAAATAGCAATAATAAATATTCACAATACACACTGTTGTTTTTGCATGATGATGGTATTAATAAAAATGTTTTATTATTTTATTACCAATATTTTTATTTTTATTACTACTACTACTTTTGTGAAGTAAAGCATGTGTTTATATATACTAGATTATTTTACAATAATAACAATAATAAATATTCACAATACACACTGTTTTTGTATGATAATAATATTAATTATAATTATAATTATTATTATTATTGTTGTTGTTGTTGCTTTATGCACACTTGTTTTACTGTTATAGCATAATGACCATTTAGTAAAAAAAAGTATATATATATATATATATATATATAATAAAACTGAAATGCAAAAATGAAACAACGATTAAAAATCAGTTCTGCATATTAGCAACCACCATATAACAAAATGGCAAGCAGTTATTCCAACCATTTTTCGGAAATGACAACCGAGCGGCGAGCGTTCCGGTTACCGCACATTCCCTCTGTCTCATTTTTTCCTCATCTCGTCCTGGCACTAACTAACCCACGTGTAAATCAGCGGAGACACGCTGACCCCCGCTACGTGTCTCGTCTCGAGTTTCCGGCACTTGCGCAGAGGCTCTCGCAGAATGCTTCGTTACAGCATGAAAAATGAGTTATGTGGAATGAAGACATTTCCCCTTTGACTAGCACATTTGCAAAAAGGTATGTCAAGGATGTGAGGCGAGGGCTGTGGGCAACCTTTCAAGAGAGTATTTTTTACTTGCTTATTGGAGGAGCAATAAATATCAGGGCGACAGGCCCTTCTCACTGTTACAAAGCCTACCTGCAACCGTGCTGGATAATTAGCAGCCTTGAAGATGATATATGACTTTCATTACCCTTTGGGACTGGGGAGACTAAATGAGGACAGAGCTAATTGCCGTGCAAAGCAGTTTGGCATGAATGAAAAAAATGCAGGGCCGGGCTCCAGCCCAAAAAGGGCCCTGTTGCCGCTCTGATCCCCGACTCGCTTTTTCGCCCGCAGGAGTTCACTTGCTGTCCATAAATCATAGGCTGCTTACAGCTCAAACAGCCCTGAGTCATCAACATGCAATAAGCTGAGTGACAGATTCCATCTCCACTACATTAGGCCCCCACTTCAAACATAGTTGTTTCTCTCTCGCTCTCACTTCCACGCTCATTCCGAGGCCTCTCTTTATCTCGCTGCTGGGCTCATTCAAACCCCATTTTTCCCTTCTCTTTCTTTCTCCGCCCTGCGCTCTCTCCTCCCGTGTCCTGCACTTAACTGTAAATGAAACCCAGACGGGACGGGCCGGATTACAATGTAAAATAAAAGCCGTCGATCACGTGACAGATAAAACTGCCAAGGCCGAGGGGGAACAAAATCATAAAGAGGCAGAGGTAAGGGCTATGAGGAGCGCTTCCAGGGCTTTCTTTGTCAGGAGTGCCAACGGTAGTGGCTAATGCTTTAAATGGTAAGGTTAAGTATGCTGGCATCCAGAGCAGGGACAAAGCGCTACTCTCCTGCTGACATGTCAATTCAATTTAAGCAGCTCTGTGCTTGTCAGGCCGGAGGGAGGGGGGCACTTGTAGCCCCTGCGCTGTGCGCCTTTCTTCGGGCCCAGTATCCAAGGCAAAAAAATTCCTGCTAGGATTTCAACAAAACCTCTTGACATTGTACTTCCTCTCCTAAGCTTACCAGCTCCTTTTGATGCTCGCTCGACTTAAATAAAAGCGCTTACTTATCCGCGGGTACAGCAAGACAACTGTGGCTGCGCTTTTGTGACGCCCAATGACTTGTTGCTGCCATATTTCTGCATTATCTGTCTATAGGTGGAGTATGATCAAAACAAATTGACTTTCTCCGCAAAAACCCGGGCTCTCCTCGCCGCCGAATTATTCAACTCTCCGAGGGCGATACGAGGGGTCTTTGTGACAATGATAAAACTGCTTCCTTTCTCTGGATTTTCACTCTCGCTTCACTGTCTCTTTTCTCATCTCGCTTCCATTTCCAGGAGTGTCTCTCTGGGGTATGACAGCATTAACAAGCATTGCTTGAAAACCCACATTCCCAGCAGAGGCTGCGCGGCGTTGGAGATGCAGGTGTTTCTGGACAGGTACCGAACATCTCTTGTGACTCCCGGAGAGCAGGGCTGTGTGGGTAAGAGGGGCCTGAGGGAAAGGCACGGGGGAGAGCATTAATATAGAGGAAGTGCAGCACGCCCGTGGAAGATCTGTCATGTTTAGCCCTGGATAATACAAGACAGCCAGCACATTCGGACTGAAACATTCTCGTTCAGGCTGAAAGAAGGACAGAGGCGCCACGGTCGTTCACATCGAAGTGAAACGCGTGCTTTCAATTTGTTGAGCCATGCAACTTTTAAAAAGTGCATTTGTATCTTTGGTAATTAAGTCGCATGATAGTTGAAAGGTTTTTGGATTTTACACTAGATTCTCTGCATGCTAAATTAAAACTGTAGAAAGCAATATAACACTATAACGTTTTATCCACTTTATTATTCAACGTGGAAGTAAGCCTATGGGCGAGAAATAACGAGAAGAATAACAACGTGCAGTAAACGGTAAAACTGTTTGCACTACAAACTAGTGTGTTCATAATTAAAATAACATGGCAAGAGACATGAATGTGCAATACCAAGTGGCAAAACAAGCTGTTTTGTACAGCTAAAAACAGCTGGATGCAGATGAGACTGGAAGCCAGACCCATAAAAGTACGGCAAAAATAAGGTGGATGCAGAAAGTCATATTTGGCATCCATTTTAGACAGGACTGCCACAGTTGCGTCCTCATAAAAATGTGTCCATTAGGCCCCTGAGTCTGGATTGTACTGGTTTCTGAGTCATTTTATCCAGATTTCATCTAATCGGATGAAATAATTCTTCTTTGGACTTAATCAGCAAATGAAATATAATGGGACTCTCTTCATGAAGAGAGGGTCAAAACCCTCATTTAGTGCCAAGAAACCATAAAGATTTCAGATTCACCACATCATTGAGCTATTTTGTCAGCCATTAACATAATTTAGTTCTGTCCAAGCAAGAATCCAAAGCCCATTAATACTGCTCAGCGTGGCAGCGAGGTCCTCTGAAAAAGATCTGACCTATTACTAATGAAACAACTGTTTCCTTTTCAAGTGTGTCGCTGTACAGACTCCTGCTCACAACAAAGTTGAGCAGTTTCTGTTTCCTTTCGCTATTTTCTAGGGATGTGTATAATAGAACCCCTAAAGGGAATGCATAGGAGATTGAGATGGGAGGAAAATATAATAATATTAAAATATGAGAAATGTAATATGTTTCAATGCTTTCTCTTGCAATTATATTGTTGGGTAATTATACTGTATATACAGTTAAAGTCAAAAGTTTACATACACATTTACATTAATCTACCAAAATAAGAGGAATCATACAAAATGCATGTTTTTTTTATTATTTAGTACTGACCTGAATAAGATATTTCACATAAAAGATGTTTATGTTGAATTTATAAAAATGACCCTGAAAACTTTGAAGATCAGGGTAACTGTTAACTTATCTTTGATCTTCTATAGCTTCTGAAGGGCTTCTTCATAATATTTAAAGGTTTTCACCCCCCAGCTCTTAATGCATCAAGTTTTCTTCTGTAGCATCAGTGAGTGTTTGAACCTTCTATAATAGTTGCATATGAGTCCTTCAGTTGTCCTCAGTGCGAAAAGATGAATCTCAAAATCATACAGTTTTTGTTGGAAGGGTTCAAATACACAAAAATGCTGAAAAAACAAAGAATTAGTGGGACCTGAAGGATTTTTTTTGTTCTGTTCAGGACAAACAAGGGACTCATGAACAGCTATCACTAAACAAAAAACAACACAGTATTAAGATTCAAGTGTATGAAAACTTTTGAACGGGTATTCCTTAAACATATATGTATAAAAATATATAATATACATAATGCAATATAATAAAAGGCTATATCATATATATATAATAAAACAAACTGGCACTCTAGAATGATTAAATCTGATTAAATCATGATTAATTGAAAAATAAATATACTAAAATGTATTTGAGATACATTTAATTCATGCTAAGTATATTACAAATACATTTACATATTTATGTGCTTAATAAAAATACCTTGCAATTGTATTTTTGGTATACTAAACTGGCATACTTAAAGTCTGCTAAATTGGAACAACAATTGTGCAGAAGTAGTACTGAGGTCCAACTAAAGATACACTGAAGTATATTTGATTGTGCTAAAGTGGAACTATTGCAAGCATACTTTAGATGCACTTTAAATATCTTGCATTTAATTTTATACAGAGATCATACAATCCTCATCAATACATTTGACATTAAAACACATTTTAGGCTTAATATTAAGAAATGTGCATTGTACACAAGTAGCACTCCAAATAAAGTTTAATTAAAATTTTTATATCACTAAGTCTCTGTCAATATGTTAACAGATTTGAACTATACTTAGTATGAAATAAATGTATTTTAAATATGTGCTTTGTGTAATGTGTTTTTTCCATTAAACACAAACTATATCAAGCCACATATAAGCGCATCAGACGACTAGAGCAAAGATGAAACCATATGAGTGTAGCCCAGCTGACAGACCCGTGTTGCTGCGTCTCCCTCAAGGTGAGAATTGTTTTTGTTCTCACAATTCACACAACATCTTTTGTCTTTCAGCTTTGAGGCCAAACATTAGCTGAGCTGTGTCTCACAGTGTGGGACAGAGGGAGAGAAATAAAAGTGTGTGTGTGTTGTTGTTCACAGGAGGAGTCTAAGCTTTGCTGCAGAGGTGTTTAAAAACCCATCTGGCACTTTGTAGACAGAAAACCTGGATTGCGTATTTCACCCCCTGCATCTTTTCTCTGCACTACTTCCTGCCATTGATCAGAGGAAACAGGAAGTGCGGTGCTTCTTAGACGATGTGAGTACACTTACCGGTCCCCTCTGGAATAATAATCAGACTCCATTTTCTCTGCTCACTACCCATCACTCTGATTAATACCCATGAGTGCAAGCTCTGGTGCCTGTATTTACAGAGGGGCAACTGCTGCGCTGAAGTCAGCACGCAGTCTGCTCTGTTTTGCACCAGAAACCACTACAGTGCCTGTGCGAGGCTTAACGAACCAATAAAAGCAGCTTTATTCATGCTTAATTGAGAACGAGACACAAAATGCTTGCACAGAGAGTTAACGTCTGACCTCAACAGCAGTTTTCTGCGTAAGTATCAAATTATTCTCTTAACAAACAGAATATGGGCTAATTTTTCATCACTGTCTTTAAAAAGTGCTTGTTCATTATGCAAAAAACCTGCCAAAACACCTTGAAAATATAATATAATATAATATAATATAATATAATATAATATAATATAATATAATAATCTGTCACTGTACAAAATTTTACCTTATCTAAAATATATATGTATAAAATTGTAAACATTTATATCCATTGTATTTATATATGTAATTAAACTAAAGAAAAATTGTGGCCAAAAATAAAAAAAGCCAAAATTCAATGCTTTTCAGCAAATAATAATAGGCCAAAATGGAGGAATAAGTAACAAAACAACAACAAAAAGCACTGCCCATATATCAAAACTTTGTTGAACATATTATTCTCTGTTTTCCAAAATCAGTAATATAACATAATATCAGTTTAATATATAAATGTAACAATTAAATTAAAATGTAGTATAATGCTATAAATGTCAGAAAAGTAATATAGCCAGCAAATAAAAGGCAAAAGTGTGGGGAAAATGCAATAAACAAAAACAATATAATATAATATAATAATGCTAGAAATAAATGCAGAAAATGCAAAAAACTCAAAAACAAAATACTATTAACCTATAATATAATGTATTATAATACAAAACCAAGGGTTTTTATTTTATATCAGTTTTACATATAATATTTAAACAATTTGTATCAGTTTAATATATAAATGTAACAAAATGAAAGTAAAATGTAGTATAATGCTATAAATAAATGCAGAAAAAATTATATTTTATATATATATATATATATATTATAATAATATTAGCCTTGATAATATAATATAATATAATATAATATATGCCATTATACAAAATAATTGACATTTTACATGCAATATATATATATATATATATATATATATATATATATATATATATATTATTGTATATATAAATGTAACTAAAAAAGTAAAATGTAGTATAATGCCAGAATCAATCATTTATTTGGCAAATGAGAGGCAAAAAAAAACTAAACAATATTAGACTGTAATAATATAATATAAATATAATATAATATAATATAATATGCCATTATACTAATTACTTTACATTTTACATGCAAAATTTTAAATTTTATAGCAATTGTATATATAAATGTAAGTATAAAATGAAAGTAAAATGTAGTATAATGCCAGAATCAATCATTTATTTAGCAAATGAGAGGCAAAAAACTAATTATATTATATTATAGGCTAATAATAATAATATTATTGTTATTATAGGCTATTTGCATATAATATAATTATAATATAATATTATTTTCATTTATATAAAATGTATATGTATAAAATTGTAAACATTTATAGCAAATGTACATATAAGATACTAAGCCCATTTACATATAAGATATTAACTAAAGAAAAATGTCGTTTTAAGCCAAAATCCAATGATTTTGAGCAAATAAAAGGCCAATATGGGGGAATAAGTAACAAAACAAAAACAAAAAGAGCACTGCCTATACATCAAAACTTTGTTGAACATATTATTCTCTGTTTGCCAAAATCGGTTCTCGCTGTTGAAATGAAAGTGGTGGAGTTCAAAATCAAAGCCGACAGGCCCCAATAAATCAAGCTAAATCACAAATCAATAAGAAATACCAGCTAAATTATGACTAATGGCATAGCAGTCATAAACTAACACCAACACAACTCAGCAGGCCATTAATTTCATGGCAATGCAAAATAAACAGACACATTTCTTTCATGGCCCTAATAAATTTCCCTGAAAAACTCAAAGAACAGTCCATCTGCTTCCAATAATTTTTAATTTCCCTTTCTGTCCCATTCTTATTAGGTATTCCGCTGAGATATTTGTTCATTTACCTCCTCCCATCTGCATTCAATTACTGTATCCCCGAACACGCTTCCTATTTGTTTCTCTCCAGAAGTGCGTAAAACACCCCCACCTGTATCTTAAGCAAACTTTATGCTTGTTTTATTATCTGCGAGGGGCCATGACTCATTTTGGCTCCGCTGCATGCCGGTGCGCGACTTGGACGCGGATCTGGTTTTGATGTGTTTTGGCTAGGGCAGAAAACACCTGCACCTATTCTCTGGGCTAATCTATTAGACTGGTAAATGGCTGAGCAGATGTTCTGAGATCAGCAGGGACTCCAGCCTCGGCTTTATGACCCGTTCCCCCGTTTGCCCGTGGCTTCTGAACTCGGATCAGAGGACAATTGTGCGTTCGCCGTGTTTTCTTTGTAAATCATATTTTCAATAAAAAGAGCCCCGTGGGGGTCATCCATACCCCTTAAAACACACACTTGGCTCCTACACACTGGATAAAGCAGTGCTAGTGGGGGTAATTGCATTCCTTGGCCAATATTTATATATTCAACCTTTCGTACAGCCGGACGATTTGCTCCTCTCAATAAAACGTAAATGATGAGAATCACAGATTGCAAAAGCAGTTATGTGACAGAATTGCATTACTCAAAAGACTACTCAGAAGCGTAATGTTGCATTGGAAATGCATTCGCTCGAGCCTCGGGGAGAGCGGCGCGCAAACTCGCGCATTTCCCCGTCTCTCCGCCAGGCCCCCGAGGTCACCCGGGATCAAAATGACCCTGCTAGACATTTAGTGACAGCTTAAATAACACGATCTGACAACTACTGCTCAGAAGAAATTGTCCTCTTTCCAAGCGCGCGCACGTAACGGGATGTTTTCCTGAAAGACAAAGACGCTGCCCTCAAGAGAGCTGCCATATCGGCGCACAAATCAATCACGTTCACACATGACAGTTCAAGTTGTTCTTATGTGTCACAGGACTGATAAGCAGAGAATCAGGATGTCATTGTAAGCAAGGGGACGATAATTTACACATGTTCCCATGCCAACTATTAATAACTGACTGCTTTATTGCACAGCCAGCCAGTCATGCACTTCTTTAAAGGAGATAGAACATGTTGTCACCGGCGTTTTCATAAATCCTGCCGAAAGGAATGCACCATTAAACGGGGGAGAAAACAGAGCCCTGCCAGCCAAAAATAGTACCAACGTATGACTGCTATTTTCCTCTGCCTCCAATCCTGATGTGGGAAACAGCGCCTCCTCTGCTTCGCCTCAGCGGTGCAATAGGTAAACACACGACGGCAGCCATGTTGGATCGCAGTGTTTGAGCTCTTTCAACATTAAACACAATACCCTGTTGAGCCGGACTCATTAGAAGAGTCCCAAACTCATTAGAGTCCCAAAATAAGATGTCACCATCTGATTTGTCAATTAACGTCACACCGGCTTTTTATAAAAGGAATCATTGCACCAGTAGAAATGGATCGCGACTAAGACAAGCTGGTTGTCAAACTGATGAAAGAGGTGCGGCGAAGACGACGGATGGCTTCTCGGGAAAATTTACAGTTTCCAAATACAGGGCTACGAGAGAGGGCCAGGGCACAACTCAGCCTGACAGCTTGATTGACCTCTGAAACCAGAGAAAGATCATTCTGGTTTGTTTTCGTGCAGTAAATAAACTGCCTCAGTCCTTCAGAAGGTGACACGCTGAGCCAAATATGACATACGATGCCCAGTATTTTACAGAAATATATGGATTTTCAATAATTAGCTGAGGAATAAGACCTCATGACAGCGATAACCAGGAGAAACTGTGGGAGAGGGCGCCATTGCTTGTTTGAGTCCCGGTTCTTGCATTTCATCTCATTGCTCTGGCTGTGTGCAGGCTTGAGACAGATCTATTGTGATGGCAGGATCACCACTCACTAATAATTAATCAGATTCTGCAGTGTCGCAGTGGTGCGACACCCAATCCCCCTTTGGCCCTCAGATCTGTCTGCTGCTGTTGAGAACTTGCTTGGCATGAGAGCATGAAGGCCCAACTACTATATTTACATCTCCTAGCGCTCTTCACCTCAACATGCCAAACAACCACCCAGTCTGTGGTAGGAAACACAAACATTGTAGTTGTAACGTTGACTGTTAAAGCAGCAAAATACGTGTCTGTGAAAGCGAGTCGTGCACCTGCATGAATTTTTGACTTGCGCTGGCTCGCCGTGTTTAGGGCTCCCTTTAACTTTCATTCAAAATAAATCCGGGAGGTTACCGAGGATGATGTGCTTTCATCAAGTGACCAGATGATCCGGGGAAAATATAAGCAATCCTGTTGGCATAAGCTTGGTGACACACTGTATAAGCCGCTTGGCAGTTTCTTACTTCTCAGAAAAGAGAGAGACAGAGAGAAGAATATATATTAAATGAAGTCGGTGTGGAGGCATGCCTTGGGCAGAGCTTGTCAACATCATTGAACATCAAATATTTACTGTACCAAATGATAAGTGCAAGATGGATATGAAAAGTGATGCTTTTAATTTTACTGTATCAAATAAGCTACTAGACTAGAATCCCAAGTTTTTTCCCAGCGTCCCAGCCAAACTTTAACCCAACAGGAGCACCTTTAGTCTCAGCGAGGGTGTTAATCCAAGGCTCTGGCATTCCTCTCCATTTCATTGGACACTTGTCAGCTCTCAGAGGTGCAGATGTTTAGCTGTCAGAGAGGCTTTATAATGCACAGAGCTCGTGTGATACATTCATGTATCGCACTGGAAAAACACATTACGTTGTTATAAGAGTACTTAATGGGTACTTAAGTGTTTGCATGTATGGGATAAGTCTAAATGAAGAGGGTCTGGATAAGATATGACATCCTGAACTTACTTACAGGACTTCCAGTGGAAATGACATTGCTGAAACTTGCATTCCATAACGTTTTGTTGTTGTTGTTATTAAAAATGATCCAAAATCATTTTATCACGTCTATATATATAAATCAGTTTGTGTAGATACTCCAGGTGGTAGATCATTTGTGGCCTCTTATTACAGCTGGAATAACTAACTTGTCATTTTCAAGTTCTAAGGAACATTAAATTGCTTTTTGATGTTAAAGGAACAATTTCTTTCGATGACATTCAAATGGTATAATGCTAATATACACTAAATACACATAGTCACGCAATGTTGATGTTGTTAACATTAACAGTTTGAGAACAGTATAACAATAACAATTTGCATGGTTTGACTTGATCTGAGCCTAACTTTGCGATTGTTGGATTTAATCACCATTGGTGGCACAATTTTTTTTATAGCTAGTTGGTTGTTCACTTGTTCAGATGACATTTTAGGGTGAAGCTTCTCATTTTGGACATAGTTCCAAGACTTAGTATCTGTAATTCTGAAGTACAGTAAACATTCAAGCTGGTGCATTGACTGACAGCCCACACATACACCTTAAAACAGTAGATTCAACCGCGCTAAGGAGCCGTGCCGATAAACCCAAGTGAAGAAGATAATTCCGCAAATAACTGCAATTGCAGGTTTTAAACAAAGATGGCGACAAAGACGCAAAACTTAGGTAATGCAGCTTTAATGTCACAAGGGTTGATTTTTATTTAGATTAACATGTGTTTTATTTATTTATTTGTAAAATTAAAGTCATATTATAGATTTTGTTAACCTTGTCAGTGACCCAGACTTTCAATTTATAGTATATAAATTCATCATAAAATTAAAAAGTATTATTGTTAAGGAATTAAAATAATAGTTACAAATAAATAAATAACTTAACAATAATTATGGTCATCCTAAAGTTTTCCACCTAATAAATAAGAGGTTGTGTGAGGAAAATTAAGAAAGCTCAAGCTATATCACTAGTATTTTTATAGGTCAAGCTCTAGTTTGATCACATTTTGGAAAAAAAAAAAAAAAAAAGCAATAAGTGTAAAATAATAATGTAAAAAAAATATGTAATTGATATGACACTAGTAAAAATGTAATATATTTAAAATATATCTGTTTTATATGAAGAATAGTTCAAATCTATTTAGATATTTACTGACATATCACTTGAAACTTACTGATATAAAAATTATAATTCAACTTTATTTGGAGTACTACTTAATATTAAGCCTTAAATGTGTTTTAATGTCACTATTGATGATGATTGTATGATCTTTGAATAATATCTGTCTTTAAATGCAAGATATTTAAAGTGTACTCACAATAGTTCCACTTTAGCACAATATACATCAGTATATCTTTACTGCAAAATATACCAGTTTAGTACACAAAAAGTATAATTGCAAGGTATTTTTAAGTACATAAATGTGTAAATGTATTTGTAAAAATACATTCATTTCAAATGCATTTTAGAATATGTATTTTTCACTAGAGATCTGGGACATTCTATGGAATTGGCATAAAAATGTATATAATGGTCAAAATGTCCATGACGTTCTAGAAAGAAATGATAGCCACTGGACACTGTTGGACAAATTGAATCAGGGAGATTGTAAAAGTAGGAGAGATTACTTTCTATTAGTCAATACAGCCAAAAGTGTCCATACTCGCAGAACAGTAGTGTTGTTTTCAAATCTAATACTGAGATAAATCAACTAACCATTACCATTCAGTCGGCATATTACTGATGTATCTTGCCATTAAAGCTTTATAAAGGCTTATTTGTTGAACACGCTGATATATTGCTTGAGTCTATTTATTGGCTCTCTAAATTCCCCTCTGGATTCCCGTCCCTGTCAAGTGTTTCTGCAAGGTGAGATGCTTTGAGTGAAACACAATCCGTTTGTCAAAGGGGAAATATATGATGAGCCCTTACCCAGACAGCACGGATGTAAACAGAGCTATAAAATGCTAACATCTTCTTTTATATTTATGTTTTCATTTATTGGGGTTTATTTTTTGCGCCTCCAAAGGTTAAACACACTAATCTCTTATCTAAAGTATCAGTCAAAATAGCAATCTGTAAGCACCAGTTGACGTGAGAATTGAAAGACCCCACCGCGTGCCTCTTCCTGGATCTGGTTGCCCATCTGCATGACTCGAGCTGCCATTATGACAGCTCCACCTGCCCAGAACGGATGGCCAGCTGGTCCAGAGTGTGATTTACGGCCAGCGTAAACTTACTCAGCAGGATCTCCAACACATTTGTGCATTCACTCACACGTAGAAGTGTTACATGATGCTAAAATCAGGGGGCACGCAGACCGAATGACAGCAATAAATGTTTAGAGCCGTACTTATCACTTTTCAAAGGAGAGTTCCTTGTCCGTGTAGAAGATTCTGGAAATCACTTGAGCAGATTTATATGTTGTATGCAGCAGACTACACCAACCTGGGTATCTGATGTATATTACATTCAATACCTTCCGTCTATAAAAAGAAAATGACATAATAAAACCGCCTGTACAACCCGATACCAGGCTCTTGTGGTTAATCCAACTTTTCTGACGCCCAGTTTGATTTTCATTTTTCAAGGTTAGGCGATTAATCTCTCAGCAGGATGTAAAACCCTGCTCAGGGAAGCTTTTTAAGAGACTCTACCCTGCTTTTGGTTTACAGGTACAAGGTCTTTGCTTTAAATATTAACAAAGCCACAAAGCACCCAAGAATCAGTCAAGTATGAGGTTAGGTTTGTAGTGAGATTACTCTCTCTCGCTCATAGGTGCACAAGTGCGTTACACGTGCAGGACTGAGATGCCTAGGTTAAGCTGTTGGCCTGACTTATGGTACCAATAAAGTTTAGTGATTTAGAGTGCACAAATGAAACGGCTCTGTTGAGGGAGGGGAGGCGTGACACTGAAGGCTGTTTGGAGGTCAGTGAGCTTTTGAAAACCTTGTTCCTTCTCCAGGAATATATATTTCTCCCCAGCCTAAAATGAGATGAAAATACATCTTGTTAAAGAGATAGTTCTCCCAAAAAATGTACGTTCTGTCATTAATTACAGTGTAAAAACTAAAAAACACAATTTGTTGAGTCAACTTAAAATAATTTGTCACCCTGCTGCCTTAAAATTTTAAGTTGAATCAACTCAAATATCTAAGTCGTCACTTAGTATAACTTAACATTTCAAGCTGACTGAACTTGAAATTTGAAGACAGCCACACTGTAAAAAATGAAACACATTTTGTTGTTAACTTGAAATAATCTGTTACCCCAGCTGCTTTAAAATTTTAAGTTGAATTAACTCAAATATCCAAGTTGTACACTGTAAAAAAAAGTAGTTCCAACTTAAAAAAGTGTTTGTGCTGCCTTAAAAGTTTAAGTTTACTCAACTCAAATATCTACATTTTCATATAGTACAACTTAAAATTTCATGTTGACTAAACTTAAGATTTTAAGGCAGCACGAACACTTACTTTTTTAAATTGAAACAACTTTTTTTTTAAGTTGTCTTTTTTACAGTGTACAATTTAATATTTCAAGTTGACTAAACTTCTTTGAGTTGACTGAACTTAAAATGTTAAGGCAGCCAGTTAACAAATTATTTTAAGTTACCTCAACAAATAGTTTTTTACAGTGTACTCACCCTCATGTCATTCCAAACCTGTAAGACCTTCATTTATCCTTAAAACACAAATTAAGATATTTTTGATGAAATTCATGAGCTGTATGACCCTGCATAAACAGCAATGCAACTACCAAGGCCCAGATGTTATTTTTGTTTTCTTTGGGCACAAAAAGTATTCTTGTAGCTTCATAACATTAAAGTTGAACCACTGACATCATTGACTATTTGCAGGGTCAGAAATCTCTCAGATTTCATCAAAAATATCTTTAAATTTGTATCATTTTGTTGCAAAGATGAACGACAGTCTTACAGGTTTGGAACGACATGAGATTGAGTAATTAATCTCTTTAATAAGTGTTTTAATCGACAATAAAACAAATCTTTCTGTAAGGCAGCCAGAATGACAAGATATGTGTGTGTATATATATAGAGACATATATCCTCAGGCAGTTTCTGTCCTCGAGGTGTCGTGACTGGAAATGAGTAAATAAAACCAGCAGAGCGCTGTGCTGGCCCAGAAGAGCTGATACATCAGAGACCTTCCATCTTCCTCAGCGCTTTTATTTTCCCCATTATGTCCCTGTTAATGAGTCGCTGAGAACACCAAAGCCAATATATAGGGGTAATGCATCCAAACAGCCGATATAATGAAATGGGGCTTATCGGTATGTGTGTCCATTAATGCGTGGGCTTCGGATGGAAAAAAACAAGGTCTGGTGTTGGCATCGTTGTGGATTTTGGGTGATAAAACGAGGGCTCTGTACTTTTCCTCTGGCTTGTTACCTTTCACTTCCTAGGTAGAGCTTTTGTAGCCTCGTTCCTTGAAAGAAACAGCATAGACCCGGCTTTAATTAATTCCAACACGCATTCGTATTATTCTTTTATATAAGTGCCAGGTTTCCTGCGCGCATCCATTACGCACCCAACTAAAGCTCTTTTAGTATATTTATTACCGCACAAACTGGGTTTAAATTATTAAACGTAATGATGTAGGCTCCAAAAATATGTTGTTCTTTATTTTCTCCGCAGAGAATCAATGTTATGCATTAGCAGTATAAATTAAGTAATACTTTACCTAGGCATGTTGCTGCCTTTGATACATTCTCTTAGCGAGATATATTCTCCGAGCTGAGCGCTCCCAAGGCCTCTTGGGGAAAGGATGATATAGTTCATTCTAATGAAAGAGCTTGCGGCTGGTAATGGCTTAAATGATGCATTTGCACTGAAGAAAATGTGTTGGGAAGATCTTGCCAAAACAAGATCATTCACCAGATAACAGAATAGTGATGTCACTGTATCTGTGCATGCTTATTTTGGTATATAGACAAATCCTGTCAAGATGTATCTTTTTTTTTTTTGGAAAATGAAACAACATTTTATCAAACTGTAATGATTTCAACAGCTGAGAAGATTTTTATTTTAAAAAATCACCTGGCAGTATCACAGAGTGAAGAACACATTTATACTCAACTTGCCTTATGTAGCCTATGTTACAGTCTTTGACAGACAGCATGTTGAAACCATTCAGGCCACCATTTTCTCCTTCCTCTCAGGAAGTGACGATGTAGTCAAAACATGTGGTAGCATAGGTTTTCGCATGTATCCACTGGACCTCTGCAGGTTTCTCATAAATACTACTTGTATCGTGCATGTTATTTTTTTGACAGACATAGTGTTACATTCATTTTATGTTTGTTTGTTTGTTACCAGAAAAAGAGTGGATTTGATGCTATGTTACTTTTGTTTTCTCTTATAACAAACATCTTTTACTTGAACCAATGAAAATGCAGATCCTGTTGTAAATAATAGTGAAAAACAAACAAAAGTTGGCACACTATAGGCTCCAAAAATGCAAAAGGTAAGGTTCACACAAGGTAACGTACTGAGCTTGCAGGCTCTTCATCAGTCCATTATTAAATTGTTTGTGCATTTTTTGTAGCCTATTTATGCTGACTTTTATTAGTTTTTTATTTATTTTTTGTCAAACACCCAATTTTGAGCACTTTTTGTTATTGATGTGTGTGTTTTGGTTTTGTCTTTGCAAATAATAGTGAAAAATCACTTTTAACTTTTGGAGGGCAGTATATATATATATATATATATATATATATACACAGGTCCTTCTCAAAAAATTAGCATATTGTGATAAAGTTTTTATCTGTAATGTACTGATAAACATTAGACTTTCATATATTTTAGATTCATTACACACAACTGAAGTAGGCATTAGTTAGTAGTTCAATAGTAGTTCAATAGTAGTTCAAGCCTTTTTTTTGTTTTAATATTGATGATTTTGGCATACAGCTCATGAAAACCCAAAATTCCTATCTCAAAAAATTAGCATATCATGAAAAGGTTCTCTAAACGAGCTATTAACCTAATCATCTGAATCAACTACTTAACTCTAAACACCTGCAAAAGATTCCTGAGGCTTTTAAAAACTCCCAGCCTGGTTCATTACTCAAAACCGCAATCATGGGTAAGACTGCCGACCTGACTGCTGTCCAGAAGGCCATCATTGACACCCTCAAGCAAGAGGGTAAGACACAGAAAGAAATTTCTGAACGAATAGGCTGTTCCCAGAGTGCTGTATCAAGGCACCTCAGTGGGAAGTCTGTGGGAAGGAAAAAGTGTGGCAGAAAACGCTGCACGACGAGAGGGGGACCTGCGGAAGCAGTGGACTGAGTCTGGAGTAGAAACATCCAGAGCCACCGTGTACAGGCGTGTGCAGGAAATGGGCTACAGGTGCCGCATTCCCCAGATCAAGCCACTTTTGAACCAGAAACAGCGGCAGAAGCGCCTGACCTGGGCTACAGAGAAGCAGCACTGGACTGTTGCTCAGTGGTCCAAAGTACTTTTTTCGGATGAAAGCAAATTTTGCATGTCATTCGGAAATCAAGGTGCCAGAGTCTGGAGGAAGACTGGGGAGAGGGAAATGCCAAAATGCCTGAAGTCCAGTGTCAAGTACCCACAGTCAGTGATGGTCTGGGGTGCCATGTCAGCTGCTGGTGTTGGTCCACTGTGTTTTATCAAGGGCAGGGTCAATGCAGCTAGCTATCAGGAGATTTTGGAGCACTTCATGCTTCCATCTGCTGAAAAGCTTTATGGAGATGAAGATTTCATTTTTCAGCACGACCTGGCACCTGCTCACAGTGCCAAAACCACTGGTAAATGGTTTACTGACCATGGTATTACTGTGCTCAATTGGCCTGCCAACTCTCCTGACCTGAACCCCATAGAGAATCTGTGGGATATTGTCAAGAGAAAGTTGAGAGACGCAAGACCCAACACTCTGGATGAGCTTAAGGCCGCTATCGAAGCATCCTGGGCCTCCATAACACCTCAGCAGTGCCACAGGCTGATTGCCTCCATGCCACGCCGCATTGAAGCAGTCATTTCTGCAAAAGGATTCCCGACCAAGTATTGAGTGCATAACTGAACATAATTATTTGAAGATTGACTTTTTTTGTATTAAAAACACTTTTCTTTTATTGGTCGGATGAAATATGCTAATTTTTTGAGATAGGAATTTTGGGTTTTCATGAGCTGTATGCCAAAATCATCAATATTAAAACAATAAAAGGCTTGAACTACTTCAGTTGTGTGTAATGAATCTAAAATATATGAAAGTCTAATGTTTATCAGTACATTACAGAAAATAATGAACTTTATCACAATATGCTAATTTTTTGAGAAGGACCTGTATATATATATTATAATATATAAACCCTGGAACACAAAACCAAATCATTAGGATATTAAGTAAAGATCATGTTCCACACTGTAAAAAAAACTACTTTTTGCACTACTAAAATTTGTTTCGACTTAAAAAGGTAAGTGTTCGTGCTGCCTTAATATTTTAAGTTTAGTCAACTCAAAGAAGTTTAGTCAACTTGAAATATTAAATTGTACACTGTAAAAAAGACAACTTAAAAAAAAGTTGTTTCAACTTAAAAAAGTGTTCGTGCTGCCTTAAAATTTTAAGTTTAGTCAACATGAAATGTTAAGTTGTACTATATGAAAATGTAGATATTTGAGTTGAGTAAACTTAAAATTTTAAGGCAGCATGAACACTTACTTTTTTAAGTTGAAATTACTTTTTGTTGTTGTTTTTTTTATAGTGAATGAAGACATTTTATAAACTTCCTACCGCAAATATATAAAACTTGATTTTTGATTAGTAATATGCATTGTTAGGAACTTCATTTTGCCACATTTTCAAAGGCGATTTTCTCAGTATTTAGATTTTTTTTTTTTTTTTTTGCACCAAATATTGTCCTATGGAAAGCTTGTTTATTCAACTTTCAGATTATGTATGAATCAAAAAATGTTTTTGTGGTCCAGGGTCACATACGTTAAAAAAACAAGATCTTTTTTTACATGAAATCTTAATTAAAAATTCCTGTATAATGTATAATAAAGCATCTAAGATATTTGTGATAGTCCAGAGATAATATATTACTATCGAGCACAGTCACAGGACATACACTGTAAAAGATTATTGCAGGGTGCTCTTTACAATTCAATGAAAATACTATTTCAGTCTTTCTACTTCAAAATTTCACATTTAACTCAATGTTTTACTTGTGGTGTCTTTGTATTTTTTTTTACTAACAAATTTTTGTCAGTGTAGGTTTTATTCCTTAAAACTGCTTAAATTAAAGAAAGAAAGAAAGAAAGAAAGAAAGAAAGAAACATGACACACTACTTGGTGCAAAAAGCTGCCATCCTGCACGGATTTACATTCTCGCAGCATCTCCATAGGAACAGATAGGGTGGAGAAAATGGCCTCATTGAGTGTCTGCATGCTTATAGTGATTGGTGGTCTCATCTGCTGAAACCATTGCATTAGTATCTGCTTCCCAGATCTCCTGTGGCCCACACTACACTCTCAGGCCAAAGAGCTCTCCGTCGTAGGGAAGATAAACTGAGATTACCCCTCTCTGCCATTCCAAAAGTGCCATCTATCACCGGGGCCTCCATGTGACTTCAATTACATTAACAAGCTTAATGTTAGTGTTAAAACACAGTTAAGGACAGGCCAGGGGCCACGGCTGAGGTAGAGGTCTGCCGATGACTAATGTCTGACCTGTCTGAAAAACACAAAGGAAAATTCCTTTCGGTCAGCGAGATATTCGAGAGGAGTCAGAAGCACTTTTCGCCTCTGTCTTAAGGTATAACCTCCGTAATCGCTAATTGTGCGATTTCTCTTGTGTACTTTAAGTTCGTCCAGACAGGTTATTTCAGCTTGTTATCGGGAAAGCATTTATCCACTTGGAATTATTACTCCACAAGGCCCTCCCACAGCAACATAAACAGTAGTGAATCTTTTAGAGTTATGGTTAAGCCTTTCCTCATTAGATGGGCAATCGACTGGGGGAGAGCAAAGCCCAATTCCAGCCTTTATTGAGTGTAAAGGAGAGCCAGACTGACATTTACATCTCCTGGTTCTTCATGACTGGGTGGCTGGGAAATCGCCCCATAGATCTCCCTTTTGAGGAGGGGTGCTGGAGTAAAAGACCGGATCCAATTTACCGCCTTGACTTATGAATCCTGCCTGATATTCACGTCTCTGATAAAGAGGATATAAGAATAATAAATTCACTCTTGATCCCGGCCAAATGAACAGGAATTCGTCAGCAATTCAAGCTCTTTATTGGCATAGGGTCAGTGACAAGAAGAGTGTTCATCTTGAGAAATTGGTATTCAATTTGGTTTTGGAAAAAACTTTTATACCATTTTCAACAAAAGTTTGAATTCAGTAGCTCCAAACCTGTTGTGGTATAACTCTCCAGTCCAAATAACATCTTTCTTACACATTGAATCTTGTGTATTAGCGTTCCTAATCATTAGTTCATTATTTTAAAATTATTCATTTTGTAAATATCATTAAGTTTTTGGGAAGTTGCACCAGGTCACAAACCCTGGACCACAAAACCAGTCAAAAGGGTACATTTTTCAAAACTGAGATTTATACATCATCTGAAAGACAAATAAATAAGCTTTCCATTGATTCCATTGTTAGGATAGGACAATATTTGGCTGAGATACAACTAACTGAAAATCTGGAATCTGAGAGTGCAAAAAAATTGAGAAAATCATCTCTGAAGTTGTCCAACGCATATTACTAATCAAAAATTAAGTTTTGATATATTTACGGTAGGAAATTTACAAAATATCTTCATGGAACATGATCTTTACTTAATATCCTAATGATGTTTGGCATAAAAGTAAAATCCATAATTTTGACCCATACAATGTATTTTTGGCTATTGCTACAAATATACTTAATGATCAGATTTTTCTTTTCTTAATGCGCCTGCATGTTGGGAGCACCAATTTATTTATTTATATATTTTTTTTTTTTTTTATTTTGACAATTGTTTGATTGATTTTGGCTTACAAACTGGATTGTTTTATTAGTTAGCCACGTTAGCACTCAGCTAATGTATCCACCATTATTGTTTTGCTAATTGTTTACAGTTTAGCATGCTAAACTTTAGCTGTGGGCATGAGTTGTAACAAAATGTTGTTGTTTTTTTTATGTCATTTTAAAGACAGATTGGAGCACTTTTTTATTTTTTATGTGAAGGTGCATGCTTTGTCAATGGTAGCACTCACTAACTTGCTCAAGTACTCCTCTCTGTAAAATATCACAACAGACTTGGCCAGCTAACCAATCAGAGCAGAGTAGGCTTATGAAAGGGAGGGGTTTACAGACCTTAAGATCAGAACTGCTTTGAACGAATTGTTTTGAAATCACTGACAAATAACTCTAATTTTAAAAGTATATTCTGAGAAAATTACAATGTTTTCTGACCTTAGATGCTTTTAAACCTTTAGTAGGTGACTCACAATATTAGGATACTTAAAAAAAAAACATAGGACCTGCTCTTTAAAAAATGAATTAATCTGAAATCAGTCACAATCAGTCTGAAAGAGTCATATCACTGACTCATTGAACTCCCAGATAACAAGTGCATCCTCACTAGGGAAATACCCATTCAGTTGTATGCCTTTTGTTTAGCCTGTGTACAATTGAAACAAGATTCATGCCAACTCATTCTGTCATGCAAGCATTGTGCATATGGTGCTAATATCACTTGCATGAACAACAATTTCTGTCAGTGGGGTCTCTGCATGAGCTTTTGCACTGAGCTACTCCAGTTTTTTGCTGACTCTGCCAAGGCCTTAGCGAGATGCACTGCAACCTGGACAAAATATCCACTTGCTATCCCAGGCCACTATGCATTGCATACATCAACAGATTTGCTCTTTTCATTCAACAGCAATTACACTTTATTCTTCGAGATGGAAGGTGGCATCTCGATGCCTAACAATGTCACAGAGGAACTCTTCCCTCTAAAGTGTGTGCCCTAAATTGGCTTTGCAGCCATCATCCAATTAGGCCTGAAATATGGTAAGTACCGCAGCTATTATTGTGAACCAAAAGGGGTACAAACAGGGAAGGTAAGGAGTAGTTTTCAGAAGAGATGTGTGGTTTGTTGATTTGTGCTTACACAGCAGAAAAAGAGCGCAATGACGAGGGATAGTATGGCACAGCCGCAGGATAATAAATAAACACTCTTGGATGGATTCGTCTCCCGGGAACATATATTACACTGCTCGCAAATACAACAGAAAAGATCAGTGTCTCGCAGACGGAGTGGGCACTGGGAAATCAATGCATGACTCGACAAAACCTATTCTTTAGGCCAAACAACCAGCGATGCCACAATGAACTATGAGGAATATTTGGCTGGAAGTATCTTAAGACTTCTGAAGTGACTAGGTTAATAAATGTGATGTATGGTCTGTTTCAAAGGCTTTGCCAGATAAAGTCACTGTTTTCAAAGCTATACTAAAACTGGCACTACGGCACTAAAGGCCAGCTGAGTAGTGGTGTATTCTTAGTGAATGAATCATTTTCATTCACTTCAATCAACTGATTCAGGCTTTTCTGTCTTCAAATATTGACTTTATTGCACAAAACAATAGTATTCAAGTGGGGGTTGTGAAACAGCATTTCATCAGTTGAATCTCATGAATGAACACACCCTTTCATTGAGCAAATATGTGATTTGAGTCACTAAACAAGACATCTTATTCATGAATGAATTGAATAAACTCAAGGCTATAGCAAAATAGTCAAAGGAATGATTAAATGGCTCACTTTAATGCAAAAACTCACCTGACGCCACCTACTGGCAATGTAATCTGCCAAAAAGAGTCACTAAACAAATCGGTGCATGAATCTTTTTGTGAACAGATTAAACAGATTTAATTCACTGGAAAGAATCAAAATCCCCACAATAAACTTTTGTTGGAGTTAAACAAACACACTCCCTTCAGTGAATAAGACTCAGACAGCTACTGAATGAGACATCTTGTTCATGAACAAACTGAATGAAGTCATTGTGTTAACGAATCATTTAAAGTAATGACTCACTAATAAAACACAACTTTCACCACCTACTTGAGATGAAGTTTGCCAAAAAAATATTTTTAGTGGACAGAATCAATATATTTGATTCACTGGAAAGATACAAAATCCTCACTTTTATCCCCTTTACTGAATGAGTCATCTTGCTCATGAACAAATTGAATGTAGTTTGTTTTTAACAAATCATTTAAGGCAATGACTCACTTATTGAAAACACATGTCACCGCCTACTTGTGATAAAATCAGCCAAAAAGGTCTAAAAATGAATTAGTGAATGTATCTTTTTAGTGAGGAGATTCAATACATTTGATTCACTGGAAATAATCAAAATGCATAGTTCTTAATTTTGTTGGATCAGCTAAATGAACAAAGCCAATTCACTACATGAGACCCAGAGAGCTACCGAATGAGTCATCTTGCTCATGAACAAACTGAATGAAGTCTCTGTTTGAATGAATCATTTGAGGTAATGACTCATTTATTCAAAACACAACTTTCACTACCTACTTGTAAAGAAGTTTGCCAAAAAATGTCAGTGAATGAATAACTGAACCAATTGTTTTAGTTAACATATTTAATACATCTGTTTCACTGGAAAGAATCAAAATCCCCTGTACTTAACTTTGTTTGGCCAGCTAAACAAACCCACTTCACTAAATAAGACTCAGAGAGCTACTGAATAAGTGATCGTAACAATTAGTCATTTGAGGTATTGACTCAAAACACACCTTTAACTGAATCACTGAAAAAATAAATGTTTTAATGAATGGACTTTGAATTTGATTCACTAGATAGAATCAAAATCCTCAGCACTTAACTTGGATCAAATAAAATAAACAATGACTCACTTATTTTTAAAACACCTGTCTACTTGTGATGTCTTCATAAGTCAGTGAACGAATCACTGAACAAATCGTTTTAGCAAACAGATTCAATAAATTTCATTCCCTGGAAAGAATCAAAATCCCCCCATTAAACTTCGTTGGATCTACTAAATAAACACACTTGCTTTTCTGAATGAGACTCAAAGAGCTACTGAATGAGTCTTCTTGCTCATGAACAAACTGAATGTAGTCTGTTTTTAACAAATCATTAAGGTAATGACTCATTTTCTCAAAACACACGTGTCACCGTCTACTTGTGATGAAGTCCGCCAAAAAGGTCAGTGAACGAATAACTGAACAAATCATTTTAGTGAACAGATTAAATACATTTGATTCACTAGAAAGAATCAAAATCCCCAGCACTTAACTTGGATCAACTAAAATAAACAAACTAAATCAAGTCTCCGTTTTAACAAATCGTTTGAGTTAATGACTCACTTACTCAAAACATCTGTCACCACCTACTTTTGATAAAGTCTGTGAAGAAGGCCAGTGAACGAATCATTTTAGTGAATAAATTTAATACATTTGATTCACTGGAAAAAATCAAAATACCCACAGTTAAACTTTGTTGGATCTACTAAACAAACACACTCCCTTCAATGAATGAGACTCAGAGAGTTACTGAATGAATCATCTTGTTTGTGAATGAACTGAATGAAGACTTGTTTTGACGTATTATTTGAGGTAATGACTCACTTACTCAAACACAACTTTCACCACCTACTTGTGACGAAATCTTCCAAAAAGCTCAGTGAATGAATCACTGAACAAATAATTTTACAGAACAGGTTTAATACATTTGATTCACCGGAAAGAATCAAAATTGTGGAGATTTTTTTAACTTTGTTGGATCTACTGAACAAGCACACTACGTTCACTGAATCATCTTTTTTGTGAATGAACTGAATTAACTCAATGTTTTAATGACTCATTTTGAAAGAGATAACACTCAAAACGTACCTCTCTCTACCTACTTGCGATGATCTCTGTAGAAAGTGTTAGTGAACGCATCACTGAATAAATCATTTTAGTGAACAGATTAAAAACATTAAATTCATTAGGGCGAATCACAATCCTATAGTTGAGAGATCTTTACGAAAGTGTCTTCGTTTCTGATCTACATGAGGAATTTCAAACAGTCTGATCAGTCAATAAAGCTTTCACAAAGGCTGTCTTCTGTGCATCAAAACTAAAGAGATGAATAGCAACCTAAAGCAACCAATCAAAGTCAGTTTCATCCGGACGAGGTGACTGCAGCAGGCAATGTCTGATTTATATCAGCCGTTCACCAAATGGCATGGTAACTGCTGCCTCTGATGGCAGCTAAGGCTCCTAGTTTGATATAAGCTTTCAAACCTGTCGGCCCAAAGATGTAGCGTGGCTCGGCTGACAGCAGGATTGATTTTCATGGCTCTTAAATGCAGCCTATGCAAGGAGAACCAAGGACACTCCCTTTCTCAGGTAATGACAATCGTCTTTAAGAAATAATGGCCTTGATGACGCTTTTGAAAAGTTTCCAGGCTGCCTCCAATAATGAATTCCTGGTCGATGACACAATGATAGATTCCATCCATCTGAAAGGACGCTGTTGCCACAATTTAATTGACGAGGAATGAATCCAGGGGGTTACGGAGGAGCCGGCTAAATTTCATGTGATCAGCAAGGTTTCAAACAATCATTGGCGAACTGATGTCTGCCCCATATCTATAAGTCATTGTGTTTTATAGGCCATTAGGGATCTCCGGAGAAAGGCTGCATGGGGAGCGTGGCTTTTTGTCGAAATTAAAATGTCAGAGAGAAAGAAATAGAACAAAACAGCGAATCTGTAATTAATTACACGGCCATAAAAATTCAATAATCAAGAGGCGATTCCACTCTCTAGCGCAGCAATTTCTGATCACAGCAAGCTCAAATAAAATACATTCATCTCCCTAAATTAGATTTTTAATCTGAAAAGCAATACATAGGGATACAGTACGCATCCTCCCTTGCAGTCTGCAAAAGCTATGGCTAAAGAATGAACTGGACTGAACTTATTATTAACAAAATCTGCTGCATTTAGTGATGCGCTCACAATATGACAAACATCACGGAAAAGCTATTCTGCGAAATGCATGTGCAAATTACGTGTTGCTATTAACATTTGAATCCTAACTTCCTCCATTTTGCACAGGGAATAAAACCACACAACCTGCAGTTTGCTGAGGCGAGTGCGTTCAGTAGGAAAAAGAAGTTCTGCTGTTTGCCGCTAATGATTTTCCAAATAATATGCACCCGGAGGGTATCTATTGGAATCCTATAGTATAAGTGTCGTTAATGTGAAGGAAGACACAGTGTTATGTGACTTTCATTGACTTGTGCATCAGCTAGTTCAGATTGAACAGCACTCACTCTGTATATGTCAAAGCAGAGGTGGTACGAGTGCAGAGTTATGGAAAACCAAGGCCTTTATTGACTGAGGGAAATTTCTTACTAGCAAAGAGCAACTTATTAAGTCTTTTCTGCCACTAGTGTTGGAAAACAGTATTGCAAAACTAAACAGGTTTCCTGAACACCGGTCTTATCCACCATTGGTCAGGAAGCAGAAGAAACTCACGCCATTGGATAAGCCAATATTGTTGCAGCTTGCAATTTTTTCATGTTTGAGAATCGGCGATCTAGATGCATGCATTCTGACATGTTATTATGCTCTTAAAAAGAGGCGAATCCCTGGCTTTATGGTAAGTGATAACAATCAGTCAATTTGGCCTTTAAATTCAAAGTATGTCATGTTCGCTCTACTGGGAATCCTTTCTTCTGTTCTCAGCAATTCATCTTCGGTTCTGGTTTGGACTAACACTATTAAAGCGAGCAGAACGGCCTCCAGAGAGAGCAGAATACTTTGAGTGCATTAGGAGGGGTGTAGGAGAGATTCAGTTCAGCACAAGGTCCTCCACATACCCTCACCATAAATATCCTCCGTGTAATACATCAAAAAATGTCCTAGTGTCAGTAAAGGGGGTTGGCGGTGGTAAAAAATGTGTGCCGGCATCAGCTGCAGAACTGCGCAGTGAATTATGTACAGTAATCTGCAAAAATTATTGCTGGCTAACCGCCCATAATGAATCCAGCCAGGTCAGAATGGATTACAGTACCAGTGAAAGCATCCATTTAAGCCAAAAATGAAGCATGGCGACAGCGCCGTTACATAAGGAAGCCGGGAACGATCGCGCACCTTTGCTATTCAATAAATTTAATGTTAGATTCACTCAGTGTCTCTGTGGAAATGAAGACTAAGATGTCTGTGCTGACGAGAGGACGTATTGATCAGGTAGATAACTGTATTAAATGGCAATCTTTCAATTAGCCGGCATATTTCACTGCCCTGATTATCTGCTGTGCTAATTACAAGACAAGCATTTGATCTTCTCATAGCTGTCATTACTTACTGGGCTGTCATGAGTCAGCAGAACAGCATCGCTTTGTCTTTCTCTCTAATGTGACAAGGCAATTTGCCATTTAATTATTGTACACAAACCACCGGCGTTGAGGAAGCTATTTTAAAAACTGTAGCTTGTCAAACTCGGTTAAATTATGGTTGAGGTACCAAACCGAAAGAGCTAAGCTATTTCTTCACTAACAAAAAGAGGGCACAAATGCAAATAAAAGGTATATGTGATTAAAAGGTATATACATTTTATTTATTTTTTTTCAGAAAATGACTGATCATTTTGCTAAATAATACCCTTATTTCTCAGCTGGAGTCATGTAGAACCCTTTGAAGCTGCACTGAAACTGCAGTTTGGACCTTAAACCCATTTATCCCCATTGAAGTCCACTATATGGAGAAAAATACTGGAATGTTTTCCCCAAACACGTTAATTTCTTTTCGACTGAAGAGAGAAAGACATGAACATCTTGGATAAAATATCAGGAGATTTTCATTCTGGAAGTGAACTTCTCCTTTAATATAAATGAACAAATGTTGTAAATAAATCCTTTCATTGTAGGTTAATGACATCTAATGTTTATCCTTACTGTACAATGTTATCAAGTAGCTTGCTACTAGCAATGTTACTCTATCCTGAAGTTGAGCTGCTGTCATGCTATACCTAAAAAATATTGCTAGGTTAGTAGTTCAAACCACAGATCACTGTAAACCAGGACACACAAATCCTTCACCAATAAACAAAGACTACAACCTCATACATCACAGCTGAAGATAAAATGAGATGTATATGAATTAAGGACATTTCTTATAATGCTGCTGCTCTAGCTAAACTGAATTTAGTATTTCATATTATTTATTGCCAGACAGTAACAAAATTAGATATTGGATTTTACTATTGATTTTAAGTCCGTTCAACAGACACAGCAGTTCTTCCCCGACCCCAGCTTTAGACCAAATTTAATTCTGGTAAATATGCACAGAAAACGTGGAGCGTTTGCATTATCGAGCCCTTGAACATATTGCACAAAATTTCATTTTCTCATCACGTTTTTCTTCCTTTTACATAAAAAGAACAACCCTAAGCATTGCATCAAACAAGTCCTCTGTGTTACTGCCAGCTCAGGCTAGAAATGTGCCTGGATAGTGAATAGAGTGTTGTCACGACGCATCATCAATCGGCCATTTTGGTGGCACTGAACATAAACAATGCTTCTGAACCGAACAAATCACATATTTTGATGATTATTGCTGCTGAAAATTGTCAGTTACTGTCATGTTTTGGGCTGTACTAATCGGTGAAAAACATCTGGAGTACTATAGACTGCCAAAAGTAAGAACAAATCAAGGAGAAGAGTGCAAAGACTGTCTGAGGAACAAAAGACATCTGTGGTTGGCCAAACTAAATCAGGATTTCCAGGGTAGGAATCTTGACAACATTCATGTTCTTGCTCATTTCCAGTCAGGTAGGTGAAATATTAGGCTAATACTGCTTGTTTGTATCTTTACCACCTATTCATTTTAGTTTGTTAAAATATTGCGCCCTTTCCTGCTTACTAAGTCCTTCTATATATGATTTAGAAGCTTCCACACATTTTTTCCATGTTTTAGACAGCATAAATTAGCAGAACAACATATTCAGTAGTACATTAATCATGCAATCCATGCTGTTGTGTACATCCGAGTATCTCCAATATGGCCACTCCAGGTATCTGCAGGTATCATCAATCGGCCATATTGGCAGCACTGAATGTAAACAATGCCATTGAAATGTGTATTGTATTGTTTTAGGCTGTACTAATCGGACTAAGAAAAACATTTGGAGTACTATAGACTGCTAAAAGTTATAACAAATCAAGAAGAAGAGTGCAAAAAACTTCCTAAGGAACAAAAGGCATTTGTGGTTGGCCAAACTGAACCAGGATTTCCAGGGCAAGAATCTTGACAACATTTGTGTTCATTCTTATAATTTCCGGTCAGGTAGGTGAAATATTAGGCTAATATCTTAATTAATACTGCTCGTATGTATCTCTACCTCCTATTAACTTTAGTTTGTCAAAATATTGCGCCCTTTCCTGCTAACTAAGTCCTTCTCTATATGATTTAGCAGCTTCCACATTAGCAGAATAACGTATTCAGTAGTACATAACCGTGCAATTCATGCTATTGTTTACATGCAAGTATCGCCAATATAGCCATGCATCCAGGTAACTGACCAAACCTAATATTTCACCTACCTGATTGAAAATTATATTATGATAAGAACAAACACTAATGTTTTCAAGATTCTTGCCCTGACAAATCCTGGTTCAGTTTGGCCAACCACAAATACCTTTCTTTTTTGTTCCTCAGACAGTTTTTTGCATTCTTCTACTTGATTTGTTATAACTTTTGGCAGTCTGTAGTACTCCAAATGTTTTCCCGGTCCAACCGATTAGTACAACCCAAAACATGACAATAATTGACCATTTTCAGCAGCAATAATCAGCAAAATAAGCAAGTTTAATTCGGTTCAGTGGCATTGTTTATGTTCAGTGCCACCAATATGGCCAATTGATGACGCATTATGAAAACACTCTATACACAGAGTATGTGTGACTGTGAAAGTAAAAAGCAAACAGGCATTCAAAAGTGATTTCAATGCCCTGCATATTAATAGCGGCTTCCTGATGCCTTCAATTTATATACATTATAATTAGCCAACAACATAGTTGTGAGAAAAAGCATTGAAATATATTTAAATGTAATTTTTCCTTTTAGGGGCTCCCGTAGTACATGTCATTTCCTTTCCAAATACCGTATTCGGATTCAGGCACATTCCTAGATAAGGCTAAGGCACACAAGCTAACAACAGGGTAAAAGCTCTAAACCATCCTTCCACATGCAGGACCGGGAAGCCTTTTAATTTGAGGAATGCAGCAGTGCTATATTTCACCCGTTCCTGGTGTCTTGCATTATCTTGGTAAACATCCCAGGTACTAATTTGATATATTGTGAAGCAGCCTGTGCTCCATCCAGCTCCCAGGGTGATAGATGAATGACTGGAAGATGAAATAGCGACTGAGATTTATGGCCTGCCAGCACATAGAATATGTATGATTATCTGCTGCACCCTGAAAGCTACTTCTTTTGAGTGATAAGCGAAGGGAGAGTGATCTAGCAAATGACTCCATCTCCCCGGTGGGAAGGGAAGAGCAGGGGCTGCAAACTGAGCTCGTTTGTATCACGACTGTAGTCTCCGGCACCTAGCAGCAGCAGCGGCGGCGCACTGTCCTGCAGATTGTTCATAGAGTTATGGATCTCATCTCCCGCAACCACACCAGCAGTTTCCCATTCTTTCTCTCGAACAGCCATCAGTGTAACTCCCTCTCTCTCTCCGAGGCCTTGCTAGTTATGCAGTAACAAACTGTAGTCATTTCACTGCAGTACCTCTGAAATATTTGCCTGAAATATTTGACTTCTGATTTGGTTATAATACCCATTGGTATTTTCCGCGCACTTAAAGCGGTTCCGTTCCTAATTGATCGATGGCACGTCATCGTAAATCCCAAAACCTGGTGGAGTTTATTGATCCTACAGGAGCGCTTGTACCTCTCAGCATATGTCACCTCACGCACTCATAGGCTGCTAAGTAGGAGGCATTTTTTACAGTGAGGGCATTATCATATGCACACTCTGCCCGTTGTTAACTGCATCAGTGATTTAATGTGAGACAGCATGACTTGCATGGCACCCAGGAGAGGGCTTGATTTGGTGTGTGGCCCAATTTATATATTTACATGCTGGCCATAAATAACCTTAATGCACCTCGGCGGATTGCTGAGAGTAATTGTTTATCCACTTCCTAGCGGACATGCTTGACAATATTCTTGATGAACAACCAGCAGCCTTGTTTTAAAGGATTGCTTTGGCTGTAGTGGGGTGATCTGAGGCTCTGCTTGGCTTCTCTACAATGCAGGATTGAGAGCGCCGTCAAAGTCCTTTTTGGTAAGTCAGATCACCCGGCAGCCATTTTGATAACACCAATTCCAGTCAGCTTCTTGCTTCACCAAAACTGCTGGTCAAAATAACATATTTTAAAGAGGTCATACGATGTTGCTAAAAATACCATTATTTTATGTATTTGGTGTAATGCAATACGTTTACATGGTTTAAGAGTCAAAAAACACATTATTTTTTACATATTGTACATTATTATTGCTGCGCTCTGCCCCGCCTTTGCATCAATTTTTACAAAGCTCATTGTTCTGAAAAGCATGGTGTGCTCTGATTGGCCAGCTATCCAGTACGTTGTGATTGGCCTAAATACCTCAAGTGTGTAGAGTATGATGGAAATGTTAAGCCCCTTACCATATTTGGAATATCAGCTGCCAAAGCAAAACTGACACCCATTATAAACTAGAAGGGGTGTGACGAGACATTTATCCCACGAGACGAGACAAGACACGAGACTGGATTCACGAGAACGAGACAAGATTTTTTAAAGATTTTTTTTAAAGAAATTCTCAATAATGAAATATATAGGGAAAAATAGCATTTTATTAAACTGAAAAACACAAAAAAAAGGTAATTTTGACATGAACTTCTTTACTACTACTACTTTATGAAATTAAACTTCTATTTTAATGAATTATATGCAATAATAAACATGTAAACTAATTCTACATGATTCTGGATGCATTAAAAAACATTTTTTTTAAACTGGAGGTCACGATTCTCATGATTCTGAAGAAAAAAAGATTAGATTATAAATCTAAACAAAATAACAATTTACCAGTGATTCTGACACAACGTTCATTGCTTAAGTATTTTTTAAAAAAATATATATTCAATATATTCAATAATAAAGACTTAATTTACTATTGGAATCTCCTGAATTAATGATTTAATGATTATATAAATTATATAAATAAATTATATAAATTATTTTTAAACATGCAGTTGTCGCCACCTCCTAGTGGAAGAGGATAAGCCTTACAATACATACATGTGTTAACATACTTTAATTTTGATCGCTATTAAAGACATGAAGGCCCGGTTTCACAGACAGGGCTTAGACTAAACCAGGATTAGGCCATAGTTCAATTAGGACATTTAAGTAGTTTTTATAAACATGCATAGAAAAAAACATTACTGGTCTGCATCTTGAGACAAAACAAAGGCACTGATATGTTTTAAGATCAATCAGTGCAATTTTATTTCAGTTGAAACAGCTCAGACTTACATTTTAGTCTAGGACTAGGCTTAAGCCCTGTCTGTGAAACCGGGAGTAAGTGTTTATACTCAAACTATAAACTTTTATTCTAGTACTTCTGTTGTTTAAATGTCTGTAACCCAGAAATAATGATCATTATGTGGTTGAAAGACAGCAATAAGATTGTGTTGGCGTCTGAACAAAGATCGCAATCTTTTTAGGATTAATCCAGCAGCAATTTCTTTAAATATGAAAACGTACTTACAGGCTGTGAGTCAGAAGTGCCAGACTGTCCTTGGAAAGTTGGAATTGCCCCAGTTTTTAGAAACAGCCCTTGTGCACAGCCAGCATTGTAGGCTATTCTCCCAGGTTCAGGGAACAGTCCTCCTTAAAATACGCTGCACACACTCGAATATTTGCATTGTATTGTTCTGTAACAGTGTTATAAATATAACTTAACCACTGTTTTCTAGTTGTGTACTCATTTGGAAGGCCAAACAAAGTAGTTTTGGTCTACTGCGGTGGCTGCAACAATACTATAGTGAGAATAAAAATTACACCTTTTGTCTTTGCGTATAAATTTGGGTGGTGTTATACAAATCTTCTCACACAGTGATGTAGATTTGAGGGGGTGTGTTTGAATGAGGCATTTTAGAAAGGAATGAGTCTTTGATGAGTCTTAACTTTGGGTTTGAGACTTTACGGATCTTATCTATGCACAAACAGCTTGTAACACTCCAAAGGTGTGTTCGACTTAATGCAGCACTGCGCAGCTTGATCAAAATCTAACTTGAAGCAGTGTATGCTGGTTAGAAATTTTGTCTGACTTGAGACGGTGCCGACGGCACATGACTGTCACTTGTAGCATCAAAGTACTGCAATAGCGATTCGAGACCGGTCTGCTAACTCAGCCCCAGCAGTTTCTTCAGAGCTGCTGCAGGAGCTTTGATGACGACACAGCTGTTTCAGGATTGGCCAGATTCACAGCATGACAATGATCACATGTGTTTCATGTTTATTTTAACCTTTTTAATTCCAATAATGGCCACAAATCTGTGTTTTTAGAACAGTATAAGCTTTTTTACTGTAGTCGCAATGTTATATTGAGTCACGTTCATCATAAAACAAGGATAAAAGCATATGAAGACTTCAGATAAAAAAGCCTCTAAATCCATCTGACATCTTTCTTTAAAAAATGCATTTTTATCAGGCTCCGATGTATGAGACTGTCCTCAAAGAAAATACGACCCAGTTGTACGTTTTTGAATCGACCAAATACGATCCATTCTTACGTTTTGAAGTTAAGCGCCCTCTAGTGGTCGTAAAAATAATGACAGTGTCGCGTTGGATCTGACGTCATCGAATGACGTATGAGTTTGTATACGATTTCAGGGTAATTTAAATGTGTTTTACTAGGTGTAATTCGTATATATGACCACACCTAACCCTACCCTAAACCTACCCCTCACAGAAATAGTGCAAAATCATGATTTCTAGTGCATATTTAAAAAAAAAAAAAAACATACAATGAAAACATATGTGTTTTCTGGAATCGAACCTGTGTTCATATGACTATACCACTCCGCAGTGCAACGCGCTACCAATTGACCTACACATAATGCTAAGGTTGAGTTAGATACCTGTTACTGATAAGGGAGCAAATGTTGAATACGCTCTACAGAGACGTATTTGAGGATTTGTGAAAACGACTTACGTCGGTCGTATAAATTGGAGGACATGTTGGTCTGCTTCCATATTATATAGTATGGAAGCATACTACTATTTGATGGATACTTTAATGGAACTTTACTATCCCATAAGGCAGTGGTTTCCAACCACACTCCTGGAGGCCCCCCCAACACTGCACATTATGCATCTCTCCTTTGTCTGACTCACCCATTTCAGGTCTTGGAGTCTCTACGAATGAGCTAATGATCTGAATCAGGTGTGTTTGATTAAGAAGACATGGAAAACATGCAATGTTGGGGGGCCTCCAGGAACATGGTTGGGAACCACTACCATAAGGCCATGGGAGATGGGTTGTGAATGGCAGTGTAGCAGTGCAACTGAGGTGACATGACAGTGACAACCTGACATATATGGCATTTCTATTTTTCATTCATGCTACATATTTTAATACTATACAGAATCTACTTTTTAATGGTCACAAAGTACATTTCAAACCAAATGTAGTACATATACAGTATGTGATTTGTATCATCTGTGACCCTGGACCACAAAACCTTAAGTAGCAAATTCTTAAGTAGTCTTAAGTAGTAAATTTGTAGCAATAGCCAAAAATACATTGTATGGGTCAAAATTATAAATTTTTCCTTTATGCAAAAAATCGGTAACACTTTATAATAACGTTCAGTTGTAAGTCATTTATAAGTGATTAGTTAATGATGAAATAATCTTTTACAAAACATTCATAAACTATTAATAAGAGATATGCTAACAATTTATGTATGTTTTGTTAATTCATTTACAAGTAATTTGCAAATAATTAGTTAATGATGAACTAATCATTTACAAAACATAACTATGTATTCATAAATGATTAATAAATTATATGTTAGTATTTTTAGCATAGAGCTTTGTCGTTTAAGTTATAAATCATGTACAAGTGATTAGTTGATGAACTAATAATTTACAAAACATCACTATGTTCACAAATGATTATTAAGTAATATGCTAACAATTTACAAATCTGTCAAAAGTTTGTCTTAAAAATAGCATATCATAAAATAATCAAACAGATCCTTACTGAAGATCACATCATAAACAAATAATTTACAAATCTTTCTGCATCCCCTATTCTAAAGTGTAAACAATTCATCAGTTGTAAATGTTTTACTCATCATTTGTAGATCTTTCCCCCCAGTGTATATACCCACACAACCTGCAACCGGCAGGTTTGTAAAACTTTTACAACTGATGAGTAGTTTACACTTTAGATTAGGGGATGCAGAAAGGGTTTTAAATGCCTTGTATCCACCAGATCATTTGTGACTAGACATGTGCCGGTATTCGGTAATACGATATATCACGATAATGAATATGCACGGTATTGTTATTGTGGGCATTTCAAAATACCGAAAATAATTGTTTATTAAAAGTTATTCCGAATTTTGAAAGCATTTTAAGCATACTTTTCCCATTAACTGGTTAAATGCACAACACACTTGTAAACTGCGTCGAAGATGCGTGATGTAAACAGAAGCACATGGCAGAACGCCTAAGGGACGCTCCGGATTAAAGTGAAAGTGTCATTCACTCTCTGACAGCAGATGGCGCTAAACCGCAAATGCAACGTTAACCCAGAAACAAAGCAGCTGCGCTACTTTCTAAAACGTATTTAAATGACTTATTTAGCCATTTAGATGTTTGTATTTGCAGTGGTGTTTATCACAACACCAAATACTTAAATATTCAGACTCCATAGGCTATTTATTTTAACACTTTTTACATTTTAATCTGGGCTACAACATGCCCTAGATATTGTTTGAAAGTGTATTCTAAGTGATTCTTTATTGTTCGGTCACACTTTACTTTAGGGCTTCATTAGTTAACATTACTTACTTAATTAATTAATTAGTTAACATAAACTCCCAATGAAAAATTATTCTAAACATGCATTAATCTTAGATAATTCCAATATAATAATAATCAAATTAAAATTAAAATCAAAGTTTATTTTTTTTTTTTAAATAAACCGAGCTAACATGAACTAAAAGTTGTATTTTTAACAAAGATTAATAACTTCTGTATCAAATGCAGCTTTTGTTTACTGATCATGTTAACTAATAATAATTAACTAATAAGATCTTACTGTAAAGCGATACCTATTGGTCTTTTAATTCTTTTGCACTTTAATCTGTGTAAAATTTTGAACTTTATACATTTTTTGTGTATTTCTTTATTGTGTTTTAATGTTCAGAATTTTTTTGTATTAATTTTTTTGTATTATATTCTGTATTATGACATCACTTTTTTGCAACTAAATTTCAATACCGTGATAATACCATATACCGTGATAAAAACATTATCAATTTATCGCAACATGAAAATTTGATACCGGCATATCCCTATTTGTGACAGACATTTTTTGCTTTTTAACATATCACTTATTAATCATTTATAAACACACTGTTATGTTTTGTAAATGATGAGTTCATAATTAACTAATTACTTGTAAATTAATTTGTAATTTACTTGTAAATTAATTAACAAAACATATACAAATTATTAGCGCATCACTTATTAATCATTTGTGAATGTTTTGTAAATGATTATTTCATCATTAACTAATCAGTTGTAAATGACTTACAACGGAACATTATTATAAAGTGTTACCAAAGTGAATTTTTGATTAGTAATATGTATTGCTAAGAATTTCATTTGGACAACTTTAAAGGCAATTTTCTCGAAATTTAGATTTTTTTTGCACCCAAAGATTCCAGTTTTTCAAATAGTTGTATCTCAGCCAGATATTGCCCTATCCTTACAAACCATACATAAATGGAAAGCTTTCAGATCTCAATTTGAAAAAAAAAAATACCCTTTTGTGGTCCATATGGTCTAGCCATCAAGTAAAAAATAACATATTTACCTGATACTTTAAATATCTCAATCTCAGATATTTTAAATGGTAAATTATGGTATTTTAAATGTTTTATTTAAGAGTAAAAATATTCAACAATACAGCATTACAACAGTGAGTTTCAAGAGCAATAAAAAGTAGTAAAGGCTTTGGAAAGAAGACAAAAAATTAATTACAAATTAATTACAAATAATTAATATTTTCCTGGTACATCTCAGTTAAATTAAAGTCTTAAAAAATATATTTTAGTTTTATTTTATATTATTCATTATTCAAGGTTAAATGTTGTAAATGTGTTGAATGTTTATAAAATGTTTATATAAACTTGTGATTTTAATAATGCATTAGGCTGAAAATAACATTAATTTCGATTTAATAAATGCTGTAGAAGTAATGTTCATTCTCAGCTCTTGTTAACTAATGTAGTTAACTAATGCTAACTGTTACCATTTACTTTTTTATTTTTTACATGACATTATTTACACTACATTATTTACATATTAAACAAAATTCAATTTAACTCACAAAAGAACATGCTCATCACAGAACAGGTGTATGAAAAACAATGCATATAACTTTTTGTATGTGTTTTTGAATAAATTATGGGGTATGACAAAAAGAGCAAACAAACAAAGCTACTCTGACAGTAGTGGTTCTTTGTGCCTTCCTGCCCTGCCTGCTCTTTTCTAGTTATTAGACATGTTATTTTCCTAAACCGTGTCAGTTTCAACACCATTCTCCAAACCCAACTAATCAGAAAGCAACACTATTTACACAGCACATGCTATATGGAAGATGTATGTATGTGAGATTTCGATTAAGTCTAATTAAAAATCTCACACACTGTGAGCAACTGTGACATCTTTATCCTTCTGGTGCTGCGAAAACCCGATTGCACTAGTCCGACCGACCGAGGCACAAATCACAGTGGAGGTGGGGTGACAGGTAGCAGACGTCAGCCTCATTTCCTGCACGCGGTGTGGACACCGTCGTGTTGCTTTGCCAGACCGGGCTGCTTTTCACACTAGCTATGAAACAGGAGATGATGGGAATGAGCAGCTCTCTGGGAAAAACAGATCTCGTGTAGCCACCGAGACAGAGTTAAGTGCACATACACCAGTGAATAACATACAATTGCTTAATACAGACTGAAAAATGGGACAGTTGCACAGTATCACTGGGTATATTACACTCAGAATGTCTGCAGCATTGCCCCAAGAGGGACAAACAGTGCCAGCAGGTTAAACATGGCGTCGGGTTGGATGTTTTTGCGCCTTTCGTTCTGCCCCTCCTGCCACTGATGTATTGCAGTTGCCTGACAGGAAGAGCTCCAGTAAAACCTCTGTACATGCCAAAATACGTTTTACAAGCAGTATCCTAATCAGCTAGCAGCCAGTGGCCCATAAATCCTGCCTGCGTCGGCTGAGCGCAGTCACCGGCGGGACTGAGGAAATGAATATACGGCTGAGCCTATATAGCCCCGCTCAGGCCAGAGACAGACGGTACTGTCAGGGCTGTTTGTAAAGCGCAGGAGTCACGTGACTGACGGTGGTCAACAAAATACACCGCCATAATTTATGCTACCATTTTAATCGAACAAAGTGGCCGCATGTGTATGTTTGCATACGGCACGGCATGACCGTTTTATGTCATACTTATCAGTAAATGTGTACCACTCATGCATAGACATGTTGTTACTGCAAGAGTCTTATTTTCTAAAGAAAATATATACATTCTTACATATGGGCACAAATTGCCCAGGTCACATTTTATTCCAGAGTCCGAATAAAAATGCAAATAAAAGAAACTCTTTTTAATTCCCTTATTTTCTTTCTGATTCCCTCTTGGATTTTGTACTGTATTATTTAATGTTAATTTTAAGTCCAAATTTTAAATTTTCTCTCTAATTTCTGTTATTGTACTATACTAATGAAAAACATTACTGTATTATTTTTCAATTACTGTTAATTTTAAACGTCAAATACATTTTATTGTAATTTTAAACTTATTTTTTACTTCTCAAATTCCCTCTCTAAATGTAGGTTTCCGTTACTGTAATATTGTAGTATGCAATATTTTTTTTATATATTAATTTAAAAATACTGTATTATTTTTCATGTTCATTTTAAAAGTCAAATACATTTTAATTTTATATTAAACTTAATTTTTTTTATTTATCTTCTGGTTTTCTCTCAAATTCCCTCTCTAAATTTAGATTTCCATTATTGTAGTATTGTGGTATGCAGTATTTTTTTTACTAATTATTAATAAAAAAATACTGTATTATTTCATAATTTTTCATAGTAATTGTAAAGTATCATATACATTTTAATTTGATATTAAACCTCTTTTTTTATTATTAACTTCTGATTTTCACTTTAGATTTCTGTTATTGTAGTATTGTAGTATGCAGTATTTTTTCTATATCAATTAAAAAATACTGTGGTATTTTTCATAGATTTTATGTAAATTTTAAAAGTCAAATACATTTTAATTTTGTAATAAACTTTCATTTTTTATTTAACTTCTGATTTTCTCTCTAATTCCCTGTCTAAATTTAGATTTACATTATTGTAGTATGCAGTATTTTTTTTACTAAATTAATTAAAAATTACTGCATTATTTTTAGTTAATTTTAAGTTAAATATATTTAAATTTTACATTACACCTATTTAACCTTTGATTTTCTCTCTAATTCCCTCTCTAAATTAAAATTTTCATTATTGTAGTATGCAGTATTTTTTTACTATATTAATTAAATTACTGTATTCTTTTCAACTTATTTTTCATGTCAATTTTGAAAGTCAAATACATTTTAATTTTATATTAAACTTTCATTTATTATTACTTTCTGATTTTCTAATAAATGTTTTATTAACTCCAAAATTTAGATTTCTGTTATTGTAGGATTGTAGTATGCCTTGTAGTAAGACTTTTATATTAATTTTATATTAAACTTTTAGTATTTTATTTAATGTCTGATGTTTTTTTTTATTCTCTCTAAATTTAGATTTTCATTATTGTATCATTTAAAAAATACTGCATTATTTTTCATTATTTTTTATATTTTAAAGTCAAATACATTTTAATTTTTACATTACACTTTTATTTTTAGTTTAACGTGTTCCACTTTTTTGTCTGTTTGCCTGTTTGCCCTAGACAAAGTATTGTATTATATATAAGTATAAAAACATATAATAAATACTATAAATACTTCATAATGTAAACAGTATCTCATATTTTTACATTTTACACTTTTCACACTTCACTGTAATGTCTTTTTCGAAGTAAATAAAACGAAAACTACTGAAGAAATTCAACAGCAAAATGTAATGGTCAAGTCAGTGTGTTACTTGCAGTTTCTTTGTAATTGTTTGTGAAATGTACTAACAATTTATAACTGAAAACTGCATCAACACCATTTTTTCTTTCAGTGTACAGTTATGATAAATTTGGCATTAAAATAATGTTACACTGAAAAAAATATATTGGCTTTTTTTCAGAAATGTAAATGTGTTATTTTATATTATTTTAATTTATGTACATAAATATTATTTATTAATTTCAAGTAAACTATAATTTCTCATTTCCTTTTTTGGGCTAAAATATGACTCAAATCTTCTTTGTGAAATTCACTTGTAAGAAGTAATTTGACAATTTCTAACTCCTATAAGGAATTGCATTGTTAGCGTAGGCGAATTGCCCTCTAGATGAGTTTGTTGACACCAGAGCTTGTTTGTAAACTTAACGTGAGATTGTTCATCTGAAGAAAGCATGGCTAATAGCACAGAGCCGTGAGCAGCTGTAAGAGTCGAGAGCAGAAGGCCAGCAGGGAGCCAATCGATAAATGAAATGATACTTTGAAGTGAGCGCACTTGAATCCCAAAACGACTTAGGTCCTTAGATAACATCTCAAAATTAGATAAAGGCGCCTCAAGGGGGGGAACGGGGAGGGCTGGGGTAATCTGTGGCAAATAGGGCTATTTTTCTTTTGGAAATTAGTTTTGAGCAGTTTAAACCAGAGCGATATCTTGATGCTGGTATTAAAGAAAGAATTCACTCTCTGTCTTTTCAGGACATCCCACATGTGGCAGCTGAAGTTGTTCTCTTATAGTCTGTGCACAGTGAGCAAATGGGTAAGGCATGTTCACAACCCAACTGTTCTGACTCACTGTCCACTGGGTTTAACAGGCCTGCAAATGCATTCTTACTCTGTGGGATCACTAGCTTTAAACCAACAAAACTACTGCAAGTTATACTCATTGCTTCTGATAGCAGTGGCCTGGATTGCTTCCAGTAACAACACTATCCCAGGATGGCCAGAAAAACTCACTGCGCTGGCATGCTGTGCAGTAATTAGAAGTAGATGATTGATAGATTATTTTTCTGCTTAAAATAAATGGCTGACTTTAACTTAATTTATCTATGAAAATAGATTACAGGCAGATCTCCTTAGCAAGACTGTCATTGCATGATATGAATGCACAACATGTCTAATTCTGCACTGAATGCCAACATCCTGTGACAGTGCCATTCACATATCGCCCATCAGATGGCAGCATTGAGATCTCTGTCTTTGACTAAAAACTCATTATACTGCATAATGTATATTTATACAATATTTACACTACAATTGCATAAAAGTGAAAGCAAAGACATTTATAAAGTCACAAAAGATTTTTGGTTTCCACAAAAATAGTAAGCAGCACTTGATAATAATAAAAATGATAGATAGATAGATAGATAGATAGATAGATAGATAGATAGATAGATACATAGATAGATAGATAAACATAAAAGGTGTTTACATATAGTCCACAAGAGAAAATAAAACTTTTATTTATAAAAATGACCTCCCTTCAAAAGTTTAAGATTCTTAATACTTTGTTGTTACCTGAATGATCCACAGCTGTTTTGTTTTTTGTTTAGTGATAGTTTGATATAACAGCTTGTCCTGAACAGTTAAACTGCCTGCTGTTCTTCAGAAAAATCCTTCAGGTCCCACAAATTCTTTGGTTTTTCAGCATTTTTGTGCATTTGAACCCTTTCCAACAATGACTGTTTGATTTTGAGATCCATCTTTTCACACTGAGGACAACTGAGGGACTCATATCCAATTGTTACAGAAGGTTCAAATGCTCACTGATGCCCCAGAACAAAAAACGATGCATTAAAGGGTTCAAACTTTTGAACAGAATGAAGATGTGTACATTTTTCCTATTTTGCGTAAATATCTTTTTTTTAAAAGATACTTACATGTTTCCCAGAAGACAAAATCCGTTTTAATTTACCCTGATCGTCAAAAGTTTTCTCTTAATACATTGTGTTTCCTTGTTCAAAGAACTAAACAACTAAAAAAACAACAGCTGTGGGTCATTCAGGTAACAACACATTACTAAGAATCAAGGGGATGTAAACGTTTGAACCAGGTCATTTTTATAAATTCAACTATTATTTTATCTTGTAGACTACATGTAAACGTATTTTATGTGAAATCTTATTCAGGTCAGTACTAAATAAAAAGATTATGCATTTTGTATGATCCCTCTTATTTTGGTAAAGTAACATTTTGCAGATTCTGCAAGGTATATGTACTCTTTTGACCTCAACTGTATATATATATTATGTGAAGGATCATGTGACGCTGAAGACTGGAGCAATGATGCTGAAAATTCAGCTTTGAATGATTTTAACCTTTTGATGGTACTATTTTTGTCACAATTTCTGTTTAATAGGTTTAATAAAGCCAAATCTTTCCAAGTACCCCCCTGGTGTACACACACTGTTGGCTGTGAATCACAGCACTACACAATATAAGGTGACAGCAGGTTCTTCTCCGTCACTGACACACCACACTTCAAGATTTCTTCTGACAAAGCCTTCAGAACACAGTGAATCTATCTGTAGTGTGCGAGAGGGAGTGGATTACTGTTTTCCTCCAGAAGATAAGCGTCTGTCTGGACACACACATCTCCCTCGTTCTGACAGTCGCAGGGCCATGGCTTAGCGCTGGAGGCCCTTATTTACAGGACATTTGTTGCACTTGACATTTATCATTGCTTCAGGGCCATGAACTTCATGCAAACAGCATTGAAGCATTCAATACGCAGGGCTTTGGGCCTCATCCTACTGGGGCATTATCACAAGTCTTTTCACGCTGAGATAAATCACTTCCACTGCGCCCACAGACAAGAGCTCAGACGTTGGGGGTGGGAGCCGCATCCTCGGGATAAGGGCAGACAGTCAAGGCTTCATCTTCTTTCTACCCTTGACTAATTGTTGTGTGCATTTGATACAAAATATCACTAACCATTACAGAGAAGTCTTTGTTATTGTGTTGATGCCGGAGGTACTTAAACCGACCAACAGGACTGTTTCTAATGAGTGGGTTGCTGAATATGTCTCCTCTGTAATCAGATAATGTGCGGAAATGCTACTGAAGTCAAATGATATGATTGTCTAGCAAAAGTTCAATAGTTTGGGATCAGTAAGATTTTTGATGTTTTAATAGTCTCTCTTGTGCTCATCAAGGCTGTATTTATTTGATCAAAAATACAGAAAAAAAAATCAGTAATATTGTGGAATATTATTACAGTTTCTAATATAGGGTTCCTATCCTACTTTAAAATATAATTTATTTCTGTTATTTCATTTATTTCATTTCCCCAGTCTTCAGTGTCATATGATCCTTCTTTTTTTTTTTTTTTTTTTTGGAACCTGTGTTTCTTGGATTTTTTTTGATAAAGTTAAAAAGATCTATTATTTATTCAAAAAATAAATCTTTTCTAGCAATTTAACTCTTTACTATTACTTTTTATCCATTTAACACATCCTTGCTGGATAAAAGTATTAATTTCTTATAAAAAAATATTGTAATACAAAATTTCTATTTTGAAGAAACACTGTTCTTTTTAACTTTTTACTTATCAAAGAATCCTAAATGTGTCACAGGTCCCAAAAATATTAACCAGCAACAGTTTACAACACTGATTATAGATCAGCACACTGCAATGATTTCTGAAGGATCATGTGAAAACTGTATTAATAATGCTGTAACGAATGAGACAGCGGAGTGGGGATCCAAATGCAACTTTATTGTAGGCATAAATCGTGGTGAAACAGGCAGGTCAATCAACAACAAACGGTAGCAATATAGACAATCCAGAAAGTGAAGGTCAGTGTCCATGCAAGGGTCGGGGCCGGCAGCGAGCAACAGAATAATCCAATAAACAATCCAAGGGGTCGAAAGGCAGGCAGAGAAACAATCAGGAACCAGGAACACTCAGAGTCAGCAACAGAAAGGAAACACGGGAAATAACGCTCAGAAATGTAGGCCTGGGCAATACAAGACTTCGCGAATGGCTGTGTGAGTGAATGGCTTTTATACTGTGAGTGATGAGGTGTAATGATTAGCAGGTGTGCATGGGTGAAAGCAAGATGGCCGACAGGGGTGAGAGGTGAGAGGGCACAGGAAGTTCATGGGAATGGGGTCATGGGAAATGGAGTTCGTGAACCAGTTCTGTGTGTATCCGTGAAGGCTCCCTCTAATGGAGAGGGAGCAGCAGCGGCACGATTTGTGACAGATGCTGAAAATTCAGCTTTGCTTCGGGAAATAAATTATATTTTAAAGTATACTAAAATAGAAAACTTTATTTTAAATTGCAATAATATTTCACAAAATTTTTTTTTTTCTGTATTTATGATAGAAATAGAATATTTATATATATATATATATATATATATATATGCAAAATGAATGTAATGTTTTCAGACAATTGCATTAAATGATTCATTGCATCATTAAATGAAAATGTTGTATACATTTTTTAATTCCAATCATTTGAACTTAAGAAAATTAAATATTTCAAAAGTTAAATATTTAGATTACATGCTACATAAACCTTTTCATTACAGTTAAATTAAAACTTGTTATGAAATCAACTTAAATATTTTTAGTTACAGTGTATCAGAAAGACTCAATATATACTTGCATTGAAATTGTCAAAGAACATGCAGTATATGTAGTCTTCAAATTTTGCTGTCCATCCTCAATCTAAGAACAGGCTCTACTCTTTACCACAACGGTAACACTACAAAACCAACATAATAGAAATCTATGCAAATCCTAACATATCTCAACATTTAAATACTAACTTATGTCTCCCTATGTTAATCTTGTGCAAAAAACACACAAAATAACACCTAATTTCAACATTTATTTTCCATGTTGTCTGATGCAAAACATGCTGGGAGCTAGAAAACTCAATCATTCTAAGTTCACTTTAATACAACGCATTTTGAGTTTACAGAACTTATTTCAATTAAGTCCAATGAACTTTCATTGTTATTTGAGTGAAAATAACTCATTTCATTTAATTAATTTCACTGTTCGGTTTTACAGTGCACTTAAGTAGGACTTAAGTACGTTTATATGTAATTTCATAATTGTTTCTATTGTTTTTGAAAGTTAAAGTGTACTGCCAAGTGTACTTTAATGTCATTTCTATTTAAACTTTTGTAAATTTGTAATTACACTTTACCTTTTTAAATTTCCTCATATTTCATTAATATTATATTATCTGCGAGTACAGTGTTTTAAAATGACACTTTTAAGATTTGAAGTACACTACAGGCACACGTTCAGTTTAATTAAGCACGCTTCTTAAGGAAATATACTGAATCGTGGCTAATGTACTTAACAAGCTAAAAGGGCATTCAGGAATATTTAATGTTCAAAAACAATATCCAAGAGAGGTAAACACAGAAACTATGAACCCAACCAATAAATGACGCTCATCTGCAAGTGAATGAGAGTTATTTGAAGACTATGTATGAATAACAGAATTTCTAAAAATGACTTAAGCACTTTTTTGATTCCATACTTCGAAATGCGTCCGCAGCCTTGGAGCGGGTGGTCTGGCCAGCCCTGCGGCCCGCGTCTGGACTCATCATGCAGATGTTGTGGATCTCTGCTGCTATTTTTGGACCGGCGCAATGACAGCGTCAACTGGAATACTCTTCCCACTTCACAGCGAAAGGTCAGAGAAAATTAAAGGCTACATGAATGTGTAAGAAACCCCCTGTCTATAGACATTAGCCTCCAAGCCAGAGCCACTCAACCTGATGAGAGTTGGGCCGCACACAGAGGTCATTATTACTCCACCGATTCTCCAGGAACGAGAACAGAAGTCGAATTTGGCCCCCCAAAGTACGTCGGGCTTGTCATAGCGATGTAATTCAAACACACCCTGGGTGAATTAATTAATTACAGAGCTGGCTCGGAATCAAAGGTAAATATGATTTAATTATATTCCTGGCATCTTTGTTAAGAAGCCAACTGTCAAGCATTAAGTGGGGGTTGAGTATCGGAGCTGCCTGGGGCCGCCGGTGATGGGAGTCCTGCTCAGCCGAGCAGGAGAAACAGGAATTAGCAGGTACATGAAGACAGTTGGATAGCAGTCTCTCCCTGGTGAACACACTCTTGTGAGTGGCACATCGCTGACAGTTCCAAATGCCAGACAACAGAGCTCTCTTTCTCTTTATTCTGCAGCCAGAAAAACACACGGGCACCCTGTTGCCTCAAGACAATGAGCTCCACTTGACAGGAGATGCAATAAACTAGCTGTGTGGGAGACGTGAAGTTGAAGCGACGCGTGATTTACAGTGGCGCGTTTATGACCGCTGCTGATCACTCCGTTTGTCAGCGCACTAATTCTGATTGAGGTCAGCGTCGTGACTGCTATCCTCAATCCGTCAACGCGCGGGCTTCCGTAATGACATCACTCTTCAGTGTCGGTTTATTTCAATGCTACTCGTATTGATGAGCCATCACATATAATGGGCTTGTTTATGGAGATTAAAGGCATGTGAAATGCAGGGCCTCTGGTATACTTCATCACTACTATGTATGTGCTTATTGAGACTTAAGCTTAAGTGTCTAAACTGAATGTCTATGGATAAAAATATATACATAATTTGTGTTGCTCATTATTAGTTTATCTTTTTTCCCCCTCTTTTTTACTTTTTTTTAATTAACGTTGGTTCATGCTATTCACTTTTAGCTTTATTTTTCCCTAACTCTGTATGTGACATTTATATGATAACTTATGCACATTGCTTTCTTTTTTTTTTTTTTTTTTGTATTTTCAGAAAAGTTTGGATGTCAGGGATGGTTTGCAACCAATTTCAATGCTCTTAGTTTATTTACACTGCTAAGTTAAAGGGAACAATCATCCGAAAAATGAAAACTACTCACCCTCCAGCCATCCTAGGTGTACATGACATTCTCCAGACAAATACAATCAGAGTTATATTAACAAAAAATGTCCTGGCTCTTCTAAGTCTTATAATGATTAGGTGTGTAAGGATTAGTTTACTTTCAGAACAAAATTTATAGACATTTACACCCCCTTCATGTCTTTTTTTTTTTTTTTTGTCATAAAGAAACTATGTTTTTTGAGGAAAACATTTCAGGAATTTTCTCCATATAGTAGACTTCAACGGTGCCTGTGAGTTTGAACTTTCAAAATGCAGTTTAAATGCTGCTTTAAAGGGCTCCAAACGATCCCAGCCGAGGAAGGTAGGTCATGTCTAGCGAAACAATCAATTATTTTCTAAAATAATTTATATTTTATACACTTTTTAACCGCAAATGCTTGTGTTGTCTAGCTCTGTGATGCGCATGCGTATTCTGTGCATTCCGGTTCAAGGAAGTTAGGGTGTGTCAAAAAATTCCCATCTTATTTTCCCTTCCAACTTCAAAACTGTCCCATATCACTGTTTTACCCTTTTTTTGTAAAGGGCATTTGATCTTCTTTACAAGTTCACTTTGTAAACACTGGGTTGGTACTTCTGCAGCAATGTATGAGGAGAAAATGAGATTGGAGTTTTTGACATACCCTAACTGTACTGAACTGGAGTGCACAGAGTACGCATGTGCATAGCAGAGCTAGACAAGGTGAGGATTTGAGGTTAAAAAGTGTATAAATTGTAACTGAACATAATTGATCGTTTCGCTAGATAAGACCCTTCTTCCTCTGCTGGGATCGTTTAGAGCCCTTTGAAGCTGCATTTAAACTGCATTTTTTAAGTTCAAACTCACTGGCACCATAGAAGTCCACTATATGGAGAAAATCCCTGAAATATTTTCCTCAAAAAACATAATTTCTTTACGAATGAGGAAAGACATGAACATCTTGGATGAAACGGGGTGAGTAAATTATCTGTACATTTTTGTTTTGGAAGTGAACTAATCCATTAAGATTTTGTAGTACAAAGTCCATTAAAGTACATTTATAAAATGGATATTTTCTAATTGGTTGAGCCACGTTCAAAGCTGTTGTGAATTACTCTACAAACATTCACCTTTGTTTACATCTGTGTGCTGCTTGGCAACCACTTTGTTGCAGCCACAACCGTTTCTTAGGAACTACATTATTTGGTGTTTTTATTAATATCATTAATACACGTTATTTACTCTGTTTTATTTTGTGAAAATTTACTACATAAATGGAATAGCCATTTTCTAAAAGCAATAAGCCCCGTGAAGCTGTGGTTTACAGTGAATTTATAACAGCTAAGGGGTGGAGTTAGGCACTACGTGAATCGGCTTATTGCTTTATTCTAGCTTTTGTGCGCACGTTCATGTCAGAGTGGCATTCCAGTGGATGACGTAACATATGCTCCGGTGAAAATATGCTAGTCTCACGAGAACCAAGTTTTGTTTACAGCAAAGGAAAAGCAGACTCCTCTTGGCTTATATCAAAATCCTCCAACATTTTACTTTACAAATCCTCGTTTGGTACTTCTAATTCCTGATCAGTGTTTTGCTCTCTGCTCTGGGCTTTTGCGTTCATCACTTAGGTTTACGTCCTACATCATTCACTGGAACGCCACACTCTCGTGAGCGCATGTACGACAGTTAGCGGAAGATAGAGAATACAGTTTATAAAGTATAAACATGGATCTTTTTTCTTACACAAATGCATCGATTCACTATAGAATGCCTTAACCCTCTGGAGCCATGTGGAGCACTTTTTATGAAGAATGGATGCACTTTGTTGGCCTTCAAAATCTCAACAGCCATTCACTGCCATTATAAAGCTTGGAAGAGCCAGGACAGTTTTTTTTTTTATAAAACTCAGATTGTATTCGTCTGAAAGAAGAAAGATGTACACCTAGGATGGCTTGGGTGAATAAATCATGGGGTAACTTTCTTTTTTGTGTGAACTATCCCTTTAAGGCTGCTCTGTGCCTGCTCAAAATCCAGTGTAAAGGAGCAATGCCAGATAAAAGCCAGACTAAATTGTGCCTGCTTTGTAATGGCTGTGTAAATGCATTCATGTCACCTCTGAGCAGCATTAAATAGTCTGTGTAAAGACACCTAAATGCACTCTTGTGATACCTTTGCAGTGCAAATTTGGTATTATGCTCACAAAGTCTGCATTTATAACAGAAATGTTGAAAAACAATATAAGAAATGTAAAATGATGTTTTCTATTTGAATATATTTTAAAATGTATTAACACTCCATTCTTCAATGTCACATGCTGCTTTGCTGTTTGAAAAACATTTCTTATTATTAATGTTGAAAACAGCTGTACTGCTTAATATTTATGTGGAAACCATGATAAGAAAGCACAATGATTTCAAAAGAACAGCATTTATTTGAAATTTCATTTGAAATTTGAAGAATCATTTGTGACATTATACAGTGCTGCTTGAAAGTTTGTGAACCTTTTAGAATTTTTTATATTTCTGCATAAATGACTCATCAAAACATCATCAGATTTTCATATAAGTCCTGAAAGTAGACAAAGAAAACCCAATCAAACAAGTGAGAGAAAAATATTTTCTTTGTCATTTATTTATTGAGAAAATTATCCAGTGTTACATGTCTGTGCATTGCAAAAGTATGTGAATCTTTGCTTTCAGTATCTGGTGTGAACTCCTTTTGCTGCAGTAACTGAAGGTATTTTACCTTCAGTTCATGTAAATGCTGATCAGTCCTGCACAAAAACATGTTTTAAGAGTTCAGGAGTTTTAGCCCATTCCTTAGGGCAGAACCGCTTAAACACTTTGATGTTGGTAGGTTTCCTTCTATTAACTGCTTGCTTAGGTATTTCCACAACATTTTAATTGGATTAAGGTCTGGACTTCGACTCAGCCATTAACTTTGTTCTTCTTTAAACATTCTTTGGTAGAATGACTTGTGTTTGGGGTTGTTGTCTTGCTGCATGATCCACATTCTCTTGAGACTCTGTTCTTAAACAGATGTCCTGAAGTTTTCCTTTAGAATTTTCTGGTATAATTCAGAATTCATTGTTCCATCAATGATGGCAGGCTGTCCTGGCCAAGGTTCAGCAAAACAGGCCCAAGCCATGATAGTACCACCACTATGTTTCACAGATGGGATAAGATTCTTAAACTGGAATGCAGTGTTATTTTCTCTAAACATAATAGCCTCTCATTTAAACCAATAAGTTCTATTTTGGTTTCATCCATCCATTAAACCTTTCCCCAATAGTCCTCTGGCTTGTCCACGTGATCTTTAGCAAGCAATTTTCTCTTTGGAGAACAGTGGCTTTCTTCTTGCAACTTTCTTTCTCCTGATGGTGGACTCATGAACATTAACATTAGCCAATGTGAGAAAGGCATTTAGGTGCTTAGAAGTTACCCTGGGAACTTTTGCAACCTCACAGACTAATACACGTTCTGCTTTGGAGTGATCTTTGTTGGTCGAAAACTTCTTGGGAAGGTAACAGTGGTCTTGAATTTCCTTCATTTGTACACAATCTGTCTGACGAGGATTTGTGGTGTCCAAACTCTTTAGAGATGGTTTTGCAACCTTTTCTAGCGTGATGAGCAACATCGACTCTTTTTCTGAGGTCTTCAGAAATCTCCTTTGTTCGTGGCACGATTCTCTCCACAAACTTGATCAGACTTTGATAGATCCATGTTCTTTGGATACAACAGGTCACGTACTGACATTTGATAGTCACTGCACTGACTGAAAACACATCTGCACAGATGGACTCTAATTTCACCTTTAAATTAACTGCTAATCCAAGAGATTCAAATACTCTTGTAACATACAGATATGTAACACTGGAACATTTTTCTCAATAAATAAATGACAAAGAAAATATTTTTATCTCACTTGTTTGATTGGGTTTTCTTTGTCTACTTTCAGGACGATGTTTTGGGTCATATTTATGCAGAAATATAGAAAATTCACAAAAAAGGGTTCACAAACTTTCAAGCAACACTGTAGATGTCTTTACTGCCACTTTTAATCAATTTAATGCATCACTGGTGAATGAAAGTTTAAAAACCATAATGACCCCAGACTTTTGAACTTTTATACATGTATATTAGCCATTTACAAATGTACTCTTATGAATAGAGTATTTTGTGGACAATAAATGTATTTGCATCTTCACTAGAAATATTATTAATCCATTCTTACCACAGAACAGCAAACAAACCACTTATAGTAAAAATAATACTACTACCCATCTAAACTGAAGGGTCACTTAAAGCACATTTGCAAATGGAAAAATTAGGTGCTTTTTCATTTAGCCCTTTTAAAATCGAAGAAGTCGCCCTCTCCACTCCATACACCTGAATCAAATCCAAAGCTCAATAATTATAACATACTGGATCCTTCTGGAGGTAAAAAAATCAATAGACTAAGGACAAAGAACCTATGGCCATCACTTAATTCTCTTATCACTCTGATTTAGTGCTGGAGGAGGATGTTAAATAACTCTAAATCTTTATCTATGACTTTGAGGGTGCTTTATGGCAGTTCTAACAGCAGTACTGAGACAGAATGTCTATACCTTCTGCAGGACACACAATTTATAGCTTTATTACCCTTTGTCTTAAAGAGCACAAAGACATAGCGGGAGGAAGGAGATAGCAGCCGGTATTGAAGTAGGGGAAAAAGAATCGGATGCCATCATGCCGAGAGACATATCTCACAGACAGGTTTATAGGCAAGGAGCCAGCCTCTATTTTGGGCCTCCCTTGTCCCCTCAACCTTTGAAACCCCACCGCATCACATCCCACATGAGATGAAGTGGATTCAGTCTTCTGATTTATCTGTACGACCATCATATTTACCTTAGTGTTCACACACACATGGAGCCGGAGGTCAACGAGAGGACTTCCACAGGAGGAGGCTGAAGCGGCTCTCTCTCGTGTGTGTGTTTTTTTTTTTACACTGGAGAGTCATGAGTTCCTGGACCGAGCAGATGCTTCCTCATATTTTCTGCTCTCACTGACAACTGCCGTATTGTTTGGCTTGATAAGGGTACAGTGTTCCCGGTAATGGGAATTAGGGAGAGGCGTAAGTCAGCAAGACGCTGGGTGCGACTGAATCAATAGATAATAGGAGATTCTCATGAATGTTAAAGGGGCCATTATTATTGGGCCCATTAAAAGAGCTACCCCTGTTTGTCTTCTCCCAGCAAGGCTTGGCGGGCGGAAATAGACACTTTAATTTTATTGACAGGTGAGGAGGGCCTATGTCACGTGTGAAGCAAAGTGGGGTGACTAAACTGTCAGAGTCTGACAGACAGCTTGGATTAATTAAAGATCTGTGGGAGTTAGATGGAGATGAACGCTTGAGTTATGATCTCCAGCTGTCCAGATGAAGTTCGGCCTGCAGCCAGACTCTTCTAAAGAAAAGTATGCACAAGAATGACAGAATATTATTGTGCCATAAGTGCAGAAATATGGGTGACTGTGTGCAATGAAAATGCCTGACTGGCAGCAGGGATAAACCAAAAGACAAGCTCATAAAAAAACAGCCGTATTTCAGTGAAATCCCAAATGAAGTTGTACACGTCATTTTTTTTTTTTTTTAGTGGAACACAAAATATATGTAGAATGTTCACACTAATCTTTTCCATCAAAAGTTAACTTCAATCATGTCTGATAAACTCCAAAAATGACAAAAACACCATAAAAGTCTGTACATTTTGTGCTCTGTTGGGAAGTTTGTCTTTTCGTGCGTTCAAATCACTTCAGTCAGAGCAACATGACAATGTGCCTTTGCTACATAAATACAAGATTTTTAAAGGATTAGTTTAAAAATCCAAGATTTCTTCCTTCATTTGAAAATAAATTTTTGAGGAAAACATTGCAGGATTTTTCTCCAGGGTGAAAGCACTGGGAAAGGTTGCAAATGTCCAACTATTTCATATGTGAAATTACAGCAACCAAAAATACTCCACTATACATTAGTTTAACAGCCGTTACGGCCCTACTAACACATACTCATGCTTGCTGAATAATCTTTCTGACGCACAGCTCCATATGGTTTGCAGAGCTCTGATTGTGTGAGGACAGTTTATTCGGACGGACAGAGGAAAGGACAGCTTAGTCACAATGTGTTCCCTACAGTGCTGGAATATATTAGCTGCCATCTTCAGGGTGTTTGAAATAATTACTTACTGGGGCCATCTGACACTTTCAATAAATTAAATCACCCCCTTAAGTTTTAAAGGCAAATGCATATTGCGGCCATCACTAATGTCTGGCCTGTCCCAGGAAAGAGATAATTTGCTGTAACAATGTGTTAATGCAGCTTGGTAATCAGACGCAGCAGCACAGCACAGCTCACAGAGCACTGTGCCAATAAAGAAAGCTACACAAATGAATTCAAGAATTAGCGGCCGCACATGTATCTTCACAATTAATAACTTCCACTCCATCAAGTGGTAATCTAATTATGAATTATGTATGTGTCTGCCATGAATCATTTATGCACTTTATTAGCTAAATTGGAAAATAGAATCTGGGCACATCATAATGATTTAAATTAATGTTTTCTCAATTCAGCAGAGTCTAATTTTGAGGGGAGTTACTGACCTAACACAAACTGATCTTGAGCAACATTGCTAATGGTGATAAAACAAATGTAATCGTGTTTTAATAATTAGTAAATTAAGCCTTGAGGGCTTTTGTTTTCCTTGTAATCACTCTGGGCAATAAAACCGATCTCTCCAACAGATGCACTTGTGATACAGAAGAACTATTTAAGTATTATCTGCACAGATGATTACATATGTGTGCAAATGATAATGCTCTGCACGCTATAAAATAAATGGCAACAAATGATTACTTACCAAATTCTTACTCAATTACAGTTACTAGACTTCCATTGCTCCATATTTCTCAGCAAAACTTTTAAGCACGGCCATCAGATCAGTCTAAACAGAAAGACAGCTCATATTTCCAATATTCTGTCCTTCATTTTATCACTGTCAACTCACTTGTCTATCACATCAGACACAAGCAATGAGGCAGAAGCACTTACACACTTACACTGAAGAACTTATGACTCAACCTATCCATTATTTACATACAGCAACGCTGAAGGGTCTTTGAGATATGTTAAAACAGCCTTTCTTTCTTTTTTTCCCCCATATTCTCCATCATCTCCTTTACATTTTTGCAGTTTGCACTGTAAGTGTGGTTCTGTTACTCATTTAAAGAGGTCATGCCTTTTTTTATTATTATTTTGTACTGTTGTCTGACATCCACTTATAATGTTAAGATTTTTACATCAAAAACATACAATCATAATTTAGAAGTAATAGGCTATTTTCTGTCCTGTTTTGACCCCCGTCATTGACGTGGCGGATTGCAAATTTGGAAGTAAATGCCCACTTCTATGACTGGCTAACACTTGTGTATGTTTGACAGCCTACATTCTTCATAGATGGATACATAAATACTCAGTACTTATCAAACAATCTATGAGAACAGACAAAGCAAAACTGACCACATAATAAAAACAGTTATTCACACTTTTGTGTTGCAACACTACTGTCGGATCCAATATAGTAAACACAGCACAGCAGTCTTTTAGTTTCAATCTTTCTGAAAATCCCATGTCAAATTGTGGCTTGTTTGTAAACAAATCAGCTTTAAAATGAAATAAACAAAGGACCAAATTCTTACTCTTTCTTAATGTTTGGATCAGAAGGAAGACTGTTTATCCACAACTTGGCGCTGCACAGCACCTTCTTGTATTCTGAGCCATCTTTATCGTTTGGTTTCTGTGTAGAGTTGCGTTCATTGGTGAGCGGGGCTAAACAGGAAGTGATGTAGAGGCAGGCTTTGATCTTCTTCTGCAGATACGGTGTTTAGCCCCACTATTTTGTGACCTATCGGTAAGCCTCTCCCCTCGAACGCAGATGAGCCAATGGCAGCTGAGTACCAGCTGCATGGAGACTGAACCTCGGACATCTGTAGGTTTCAGCGCCATAGAGAAACATTGGAAGATCCAAAGCTCTCTTTGTTTTGATGCTACAAAAAATAATAAAACAATGTGTACCGAGGTACTTGTAACTCTGATTCCAGGTTTTCTGAGAGGATTGGCAATGGAATTTGGAATTTATTTTATTATTTATATTATATTATTATTTATTATTTATCATTTTCTGGTTGTCATACTCTCATTAAGTGGCCTTTTCCATCTGCTCAAGCAGTTAATGTCTGTTAATATAATATCGCTAATATCTCTGTCTAAAACTAGCTAATGTTAAAGTCCATGCTAACATACAAACCTCAGCTAACTATACTCACATCATGTACAGTGTAGGTCAAAAACACATAAACAAAGTCCTACATTTCAGTGCCTCTCCATATTAAACTGGTTAAATTTAAAATAATTAATCTTACACTGTGGTACATGAACAGTGTTGATCCTGTATGTTTCCATCGGCGATCGCGACGATCGTAACATGAGATTTCTCCCATTTGCATTGCGATCTGTAAACCCTCGATTCCAACTTAATCATGTTACTCACCATATTTATTTTTCAATCATTTATGTATCCCTCCATGGCATATTTAAGCCCTACTTGAATGCTCCTCAATGAGAGGTGGTCCTTCTGTGTTTAAAATTGATCAAAAACATCTTTGGACAAGGTTTCACACTGACAGCTGTCATTGTAAGACAGTGGGCAACTCTGTTTGTTTGTCGTTTTGGCAGATTGGCTTCAATATAAGCTGTTTTTAGACTAACAAGAAAGTTTTCTAATGAGTTCTGAAATGTACAGGATGCTTTTATAGTACAATGACCTCTTATATGTTTAAAGGGAATTCAGTTCATGACCCCTTGCAATAGACAGTGAAGTATGTAATAATCAACAACAAATGTGATTTTATAAATGATGTAGTAATTGAGTAATGTAGTAACCCATGGACGACTATACACTGTTGCTTCAGTGACAAAGGCTTGTGCGTGTGGCATTCGTTTCAATAAATGGTCCTTCTTTCTTCAATGGGAAGCAAGTTTTGAGTTCCAGAAAAGCTACGGTATGTTTTCACAGTACAATGAGCTCTTTTATCTCAAAAGATCAAGCAAGATCTGATTTCTCTTGAAGAAGTTGTTGGATCATTTATAGTAATTTCCTGGATATAGTATTTCCTCAACAGGTCATAATTATCACTCATCATCACTCCCTAAAACTAACAAACCATTTGTCAATATGTGTGATGAAACCCTAGATGAAAAAAACAACACAAAGTGCTTCTTAAAGGGGTCATGAACTGCGGAACCAAAATTCCATTGATCTTTTATATAAGAGGTCACAGACTATATTATAAAAACTTCCTGTAAGTTCTACCAGTAAGACTCTGGAGACGGAAGAATGTTTAACAATTTTATTTGAATTGTAATCGGACCAGAAGTGTAAATCACTGTCCTTGGAAGTCTTTGGCGCGAGCCCCCTCCGGTTCTGAATTGGAGAAGAGGTGGCAGATCCTGCCTGAAGATGAAGGCAGGGCGGAGCCATCCCCCTGAAGGAGGGGCCAACCTGGTGGTGGTGGTGGGGCGGATGGAGGGGAATCTCGACTACGTCACCTGTTGGCAGCGAAAGAGAATGTTTAGATGGTCTTAAATATAGCGCGCTGGGTTCTCATAGGCTGAAAAGATAATCATGATGTATGACGTGCCACGAGTCCTACTGGTAGAACCTTCGCTAAAGCTAACATTTTCAGAACTCAAAACTTTCTCATTAGTCTAAAAACAGCTTATATTGAAGCCAATCTGCCAAAACGACAGGTTGTGTAACGTGCCACTCTATGATGTAATAGTGTGGCTAAACACCGCCTCCGCAGAAGATGATCAACACCTGCTTCTACATCAATGCCTGTTTAGTCCCACCCACCGATTCACGCATGTAGTGTAAATAACCAAATGATAAAGATGGCTCTGAAGACAAGATGCTGTGCAGTGCCATGTTGTGGAAAAGCAATCTGCACTGCCTTTCTTCTGATCCCAGTGTAAGGAATGTGTGGATGAACTATTCACTTCATTTTACCATGGATTAGTTTACAAACAAGGCACAATTCGACAGGATTTTCAGAAAGATTAAAACTGAAAGACGATGCTGTGCCGACTATATAGGATCCGACAGTAATGTTGCAAGGGTGAGTAAATGTTTTTTTTTTATTATGCAGTCACTATTGTTTTGTCTGTTTTTACAGATCGCTTGATATGTACAGAGTACATCTATGAAGGATGTAGGCTGTCAAACATACACAACTGTTAGCCCATTTAAACAGAGCTAAGGGGGTCAAAACTGGACAGATAGCCTATTACTTCTAAATTATGACGTTTTTTATGTAAAAATCTGGATAACAATATAAGGGGACCTCAGAGAGCAGTACAAAATAATAAAAAAAGGCAGTCCCCTTTAAAACTGCATATTCTTGAATCCATGAAGTTATCTCTATCACACAAATTAAACAAATCACTTATTCTTTTGCAGCTCTCCAGACTATCCGGTTTCCAACTACTTGCAAACCTGTGATAGTTTTCACGCCATTTTGCTGTACTTAAAACCAGACGGGCCTAATGATTCCTTGGTAATCAAGTAAAAGTGTCAACCCAGAGGGCAGGAAGGCAGAAGGTTAGGAACGGCACTTTAATATCTCTCTCTCTCACACACACACACACACACACACTTATACACAGCTGTGCTTCCAAAGAGAAGGCCTGACAATTACTGCTTCATGAGGATTCATAGCCACCCCTTTCTCATTAGCTATATTAAGAGGCCATCCCTCCGGAGGCTAAAGAGAAATGCGATATTTCCCTTGTCACTTTCCAGCATCCTGTCGTCACTCCGCGTTGGACTTTGTACAGTGAGAAGTGTCATTCTTGGTGAAATATAGAGCGCTTGAGTTGAGTTGAGGGACCGATGAGGTCTTCAAAGGCTTGCAAACACTGTGAGTTTCGCTGAAAGAAGCGGACGGGGAGGTGCTATATCTGAGGCTTCAGCTGTCTGCAATAACTCTTGGATGAAAGGTGCATGTGGCTGTCAGATGACTAACACACTTGTGTGTAAATCGATCCATCGACTGAATGAGTGATTTGAAAATTTGGTATTAATTGTTTGATGGTTTAAATCCAGCTTTGGCAGCTTGATGAAAGACATTAACAACCCTGTATTTCATAAAGCATAAATAGTCTTTATATGAGAGCTCAAATTATAAACAAATTTAGCCTTGGCGTAATTCCCTCGGGAATGTTGGCGTTTTGGGAGGGTTGTCAGATGATGAGTAATAGGAAGTGATTTTTCTCCTTTGGAAGTGAAAGACACAATATTTCATAAGTCCAACCTGAGCGAACTCAAATATGTGAACTGACACGGGCCTTTTCTTGAAAAGCAGGCCTAGGGCGACACACACAACGCTTGTCGTCTTAGTTTTAATTAATGTGCTGAGAAGGGCAAAAATGGAAAGTCCCCATTTAACGTTTCTTATGATTTGATATCAAATGTGAGAAGTGTGCTAAGAGATGCGGCAGGGGGTGGGGATGTTGAGAAGGTTTTTGAGAAGATGCAGACTGTACATAGATGATGAAACCTCACAACAATGAGAGAAATTCAGAACTCGGAATTGGAATATATAAGCAGGTCTGGGCCAGGTTACGCGTTTTAATTTCTAAACCTCCTCCCCATGGCTGAACTCCCCAAAGATGGTGAATAATGACGTCCCCTCATGTATTTGAATAATTCTATGTATAATGCACAACTGTAAAATGATGCATAGCTGCAATCTCTGCTATAAATTGCCTTGAAGATTAGTGAGTCTAAGATCAACAGAGTGAACAAAGCAATGCTTCTGCTGTCTGATAGCAACACCTCCCATTGTTGACACGTACAATGAGTAAATTATTTATTAGCTAATTTTATTAGAGCAAAATAGTTAATAAAATGTTTACAATTGCCATCAACTAATTTCATTTAGAGGCATATGATGGTTTTTATTAAAACATATGTTTCCCCTTGAAATGAAGCAGCTACAAATGATTAAAAATGTTTAACTGATTAACAGTACAGGTTTCTGTGATTAATCACAAGTAATCTTACATAGCAATACAATTTGTAATCGTAAATATATTTATTGAAACCCCAAATTTATGTATCAATATGAAGGAAGTATATTTTAAATAATATTTGCTTAATGTCATCATTTTATTAAGTTCTATTTTTTGTGATAATAACTGTTAATTATTCTGTATTAATGTATTATTAATTGTAATGAGAATATAATTTTAATTTCAATAAACTGACAGCAAAAACTCCAGATGATGTTTACAGTCTCTGTCATCTGCTCTCCTGTTTGAATAAGATGTCTGTTTCATTTTTATTTATTTATTTACTTCAAAGCTTATTTCAAAATAAAAAAAATAATTCGGCAACCATTTTGGGAACACACTCAGGCAGCTACATAAAAAGTGTCATAAAAATTTGACCAAATTATTCAATCATAAATTAAACACTGAAAGATAGAAAAGAATTGTAACAAATGAATTTTCTTTACATAAATTTACATACAGGTATTTGACGTGTATTTTTTCTTGTTGCAATTTTCAGTGTAAACGTTATATATATATATAAACACTATCTTGCTCTATACTTTTTCTATTCTATGTTTTCTTTTTATTTATTATATAATTTAAAAAACCTTGCTACATATACTGCATTAAGCTAATGTGAGACTTGTCATAGCACTTAGCATTGCTCTTTTGTTGATTTTGATTGCTTCCATTGTCCTCATTTGTAAGTCGCTTTGGATAAAAGCATCTGCAAAATGACTAAATGTAAATGTAAATAATGTTAGAATCTAAATGCATGAATTAGATGAAGTACATGAACTGAGATCTTTTTTATAGAGCTGGGTAAAATAATATGTTTATTTCTGAGAATAATGTTGCTATGAATATTAGCTATAAAAAAATATTGATTTCTCAATTTTAATAAATTCTCATTTAATAAGTTCTCATTTTACATAATTTTGTACATAATTTTATAATAAATATGTTATATGGGGCATTTATTTAAATTTTACTTCTAGAGTTAATTTTTCTAATGAGTTTATGGTCACCGTTTTTTTCTGAGGTAAATGTGGCGTTATATGACATTTATTACAGCTGTTGTATTGATGTCTTTTTTCGCTTTTTAGTTAAAACACTGATTGAGCAATTACATAAGACAGGATACGGATTTCGGTAAGTTGACAAACCTTCGGATGTTCATTCATGTTTATTTCATCCTGACACTGGTATTAAAGCAGAGGAGACGATAAGCTGGCGTGTGCTTTGCGCTGGCGCTTCTCTTGAACTGAGGCACTACAGTGATCTGTCACTAAACATTAAACACCGCCAAAACAGCATTTTTTTTAAATACTGTAAAAAAAAAAGTCAGAATATGAAATCTGAGACTTTGTTTCATATCAAAAGTAACAAAGCACAAAGCTTATTAGGATGTATTGGGTGCACTACAATGTTCTGTTCCTTAACTGAAAACAGGGTAGACTAACTGATTCTTGGGATTTAGGAATCAATATCATTTTGTAAAAAATATAATTTATTAAAATTGAGAAATCAATATTTTTTACCCAGCCTTTTTTTCTATAGCCAATATTCACAGCCAATATTGATCTCAGACACAACACATTATTTTATCCAGCTGTATAAAAAGGCATTTTGCATTTACATTCTAACATTTAGGGCTGCCCCCTGATAGTCGGTTAATCGACCAGAAAAGGCTTTGTCTACCAAAACTTTATTAGTTGCTTAGTCACAGAAAAAAAAAAAAATAAATAAATACATCTACAGGCAAAGTCATGCAGTTTGTGACGGAGAGTTAACAGCTAGTCTGTGTGGTAATAGTAATACAGTACATCGGGCAGTACATCCAACACTAGCCTATCATTCATCAACCTCAAATATGGCTTATTATGGCAACTCAATTTAATGTTAATCTAAAGAAATGTGCGCTGTTCCCGTGTTTATGTGGGGTGTGGAAGCTGAATAGATGCGCGGTTACTGCAGAACAGATGGAGGCACCAGTGCGTCATTTGCTCTTAAAATAGCCTACTCCCTCATTTTTGGGCATACAGGTAAGAGTAAAACATCTTTTGAATCTGTAAATACGTTTATTTGTGTACACTCACAATAGCAACGAAACATTGCGCTTTTGTAAATTAATGAAAGCAAACAGGATGCACTATAACTCTACTGCTCTGTGACGTTTTAAAGGGGGGTACAATGGTGTTTCGTATATTCAGAGTTGTTTACAGTGTTAAAGAGTTGGATTCTCATGCTAAACATGGCCAAAGTTTAAAAAAATAATTTGGACCAATGACAGAATTTCTTTGCCGAAAATCTTACTTCCGGGTTGGTACAAGTTTCGTCTGATTTTTTTTGATCGTGGCATTAATGACGTAATCGGTGGTGAACTGCTTATATGAGCATTTCTCCCAGAAAAGCACATCCGTGGCGCCCGCGATCACGTCGGCCAGACCGTGAGAATGAGAGCACGCCCATCAACATGCTTCATTCAGCTGCAATCTGCAAGGGATTCATTCGGGAAGAATGTCTCTAAAGAAGTGTGGTCATGGTTGTAAGGCAAAGATAACTTTGCTCAGCTTCCCGAAGAACCCAGCGTTACGTGAACAGTGGATGCAGTTCCTTTTTCCGGGGCCGCAATGGAGTTTTGCAAGTGCGTGTTTGTTGATGAATGTTTCATATATGAGGACCAGTTTGACGCTGGATTTGCACATTGTTGATACTGAAAGATGGAGTGGTCCCAGCTATAAAAGATCCCGTTAATGATTCAGAACTGCAGATGGTAAGTGAAACAACATCAGATGTCTGTTTTATTGGCAATCCTAACGCAAGTGATCGCCGAACTTAGCTCCGCCCACAGCGCGCCTCCAGAAGTTCGCCTTTTTCTGGAGAAAATCAGAAACCTGTATTTTTCTTTTATAAATATAATAAAACTAAAGACTTTTTGGAGATATTAAGGATACATTACTACTCTGTAGGTACTCAGGATGAGATTAGGTGAAACTGTGTATGTTATGTACCCTTTAAAATAACATACCATCTGCACTACACCTAAACCTAACCAATAGCAAAAGTGTAAAAACGCAATCACATGCATTCAGTTTTAGCTTGTTTTTCGATCTCTCATCTTTTAGCTCTTTCATCGTGAGTCTCATTTTTTATGGGATTCATACCCAAGGATTCCACATACTACTATGCGCCGGCTGACCTACCGAGCAAACTTGTTACATCAGAAAAAAATGAAACATATAGACCTGTAATCATAACTGTGTATGAAGATGTTTACAAGTTGTCAGTGTTTTACCACCTCTAGTGTTAATTTTTGTTGAAAACTGCAGTGATATGTATTTATTTGTAAGTATTTCTTGTTTTGCGAAAAAGTTCCCACAGGTACGTTTTCATCATGAGATCAGGTAGCAAAAAACTAAGTTTGAAAACTTAGACACTTCATGCATTATGGGTTTATTAGCAGGTATAAAGTCCTTTTCTTCAAATCATAAACACACACATATATATAAAGCTAGACACAATAAATGGTTAAGAAAGGTTGGACAATTTTTAAATTAAAAATTTAAGATACAGCTATGGTGGTCCAAGTAACAGGGCTAATGCTTTGAGTATATTTAAAGGTACAAAACCACATCTTAAACCCAAGAGCTCTGCTGTGGCATGAGCTAACCTGCATCTGGACGCTGGAAATATGGACATGTTAAAGCTTTTCTGCAGATCCGTGGATTGTATGTGTTGCTGCAACCTGTATAATAGAAAGTATTTGCTTTGGAGTGTGTTTCAGTGCTGACAGCGTTATGATTGATGTATTTGTTCTCTCCGGGCCTGTCATTTTAACATATGGCACTGAGATGCCAATTGACAGTCCTCACTCAAACCCAGTTCAAAACAAACATCCTGTCTCAGTACACATGATGCATCCATGCTTTTAGAAAATCACTAAGTACACCAGGAAATGATTTAGGTTGTCTCTTTCATCATTTTCCACACCGCTAGAAAACCGGACATCATTTATTCAGATTTTCAACACAGCACTTCGGCCTGACCTAACTTAAAATACAGCATACGAACACTTCGAATTGCATATATGCCGTCAATAATGCTATGAACAATTATGATTTCCTGCTCCATCATGACCAAAAACTTGTCAGGTAGTGACAGCCTCACCCTGCCCCTCGTCCAGGGATGTCTCTTCCTTCTGCAGGGCTGAGAGAAGGAGAACTGGGAGCCGCCACAAATTCAGACAGGAAGCCTGTCAAGCAGAAGCTGTCAGACGATGCTTTCTGATGCCATCGTCTCATCAGCAGGGCTGTCAGTCTCGCAGACTCTACTCAGCTCTGAGGAGAACTAACATGGGAAAGAGAGGAAACTAACGCATCCCCCCATATGGAGCAGGAAACAACAGACTGGCTCTCTACAGCCCCTACAAGTGCTCAGGTTTTGGATGGATGTTAGTGATCCATCTGTCTATTTGCACACTGTCTATCTTCGACCCAGTTTTTGTTTTTTGGACAACAGGGCCACGATAAATGTCACACACGGACATTTACACTTAAGCTGCACTGTAAAGAAGTGGTAGCCTTCCACTGTTGCCTTGTTTTTTACCCTTTTTTTGAACTTTTGCTGTTTTAACATTTGACTTTTTCTGTCCTGAAACATACATTATGGACATAATGACAGCATCTAAAATGTACAAATATTTATGAATAATTTACATTGCTGTTCAAAACTTGGGTGTCAGATCATAGTCTCTTATGCTTTGCAAGGTTGCATTAATTTGATTAAAAATACAGTAAAAACATTGTGAAATGTTACTATATTATCAAATAATGCTAAATATGATTATAACTTATAATATCTGTTTTCTATTTTAAATAATATTTTAAAATGTAATTTATTCCTGTATTAATTCCTTCAGAAATTCTAATATGCTAATTTGCTGCTCAAGAAACATTTATTATCATGTTTTATGCTGAAAACCTTGCTGTTTCATATTTTATAAAAAATTCATGATTCTTTGATAAATAGAACGTTCAAAAAGAGCATTTTTGAAACCATTTTTGATCAATTTACTGAATAAAAATAATTAGTTTTAACAAAATGTTTGAACTGAAGTGTGTATTATATTTATAACTACACAGTATTTATAATTTACACTTACATATATATATATATATATATATATATGAAGAGTTAATTTGCAAAAACAGATAATTAAAAAAAAAAATCGTGTTTTTTTAAATTCTGCAGTATCAATCAAACTGCAGTTGGGTTGTACTGATTGAACAATAATAACTCAGAAAAAATACAGCTAACTAACACACAACAAAACACATTAAAAACATAACACAATAAAAACATGATTTATGAAAATTAATAAAAAGCCCCTAACCCAATGCTACCTTGAACAACCACTTATATCAGATATTATATTTGTTTTATTTTTTAGAAGCATATTTTACCTACAAATACCTACAACTATGTAGTAGGTGTGCATGTCACATTAACATGCGTATCATTTTCTCCGTTGTCTATTTTGATCTAGTAGACTTTGGCTGCGTATATGAACCCACCCTAAAGCTCTATGCTAAGCACACTTGCGAATCTGTTGTTGTTGTGTTTCCTTTTGTTCAGAGGCGGAGTGCTCCAAGTGCCAAGAACTTGTTTGTGCTTTGCTTTGCTGTGCTGCGCTCGCCCTTGCTTGTCTATCAAGAAAACATATGGCCCCCCATATGTGGAGATGTCAAGGGGGCCTTTCAGAGCGATCATCTTCCTTTTGGTGTCTGCAGCTGACTACGAATCCCAACTCTGAGTCTGCCGTCCCCTTACTTGCCTGCCACAAGGAAAAAAACGTTAGCCTCTCAAGCGCACGCAACTCAATTTGCAAGTTTCATCTGATAACACCTCTCCGAGCGAGAGACGAACTAGTCCGCAGAGCATGTTTAAGAGCGTTTTATAGAGTGTGAACCATAAAACACAATAAACGGTAAATTGGTGCAAACAAATCTGAATTGTAATAACCTGAGGGGTAAAATATGCAATCGCAGATGGAGTACTTGCCATAACGCGCAGCCTCGGGCCCACAGGGGGCTGCGGCGAGATAGTAATATAGTCTTATAAGCATACTACAAGAATCGTGCGGCTAGTTTTATTTCCTCTCTCTGGGTTGCTAAGTGCTCAGGTAATATATTGCTTTCATAAGAGCATGCAAGCTGTATTTTGCTTTCGAAAATATGTCTCAATCCTTTGGGCAGTGTGATTAAGAATAAAATAGCGGCTGCATTACTTCCAAATAAATTCAGGTAATGACATAAGCAAAAAGGTTTAGCGGTGGAATTTCGCGGAGCCGTGAAGCGCCTGACAGAGGGGATGGGCGACACAGGCATCCATTACCGCCAGAGCGCCCCCCTGGCACACCGGGTAATGTATTACCTTTGGATTACTCTAATATCTGTCTGATGTATGTTTGCTGAGCAAAGCAAGAGCCCATGGGTAGGCGCTGAACGACAGAACAGCTGCAGGAAGCCCGGCTCTTGAAGTCGTCCTCGCAAGCCCGGCCTCCCCCCCTCCTGTCGCTGCAGCCAGAGAAAACGAAGTGCGAGGCGGATGTATCGGGCCAGAGGCGGCGGGTCCTTCGGAGCTCCTGGGACTCACTACAGCCGGCAGGCCGAGGAGCTGATAAGGCAGCCAGCCATTCGTCAGCCCAAATGAAGGCAGTAAAGTTGACTAGTGAGAACGCGGCTCAGCCTGGGGTTGGCAGGCTGTTCCTCAGAGGAGCGCTGCTGTGACACTAACCCTCATAAACACATACTGTATTTGCCCCCCTCTGACATGCGTGCACAAATATTTATTTTTCTTGATTCTTTCAAGGAGTACAAAAGAAAAATCACACCTCGCTCTCTCTCTCTCACGACTCATAGCAAAATAATCAATGCTCTCCCGAGCGGCGGGGCTCGGCTGTGCTGACGTGCAGGAACGCATACGCAGAGCTCGCCTAAAAGATAATAAGCCGGGAACGGCCCTGTGTTTTACAGCTATCAAGACTCATCCTCTTTGACATGCATTGTGGTGTTTACAAAGTCCCAGTAAAACCTCTAGCTATACTCTTAACGGTGCGCGTGGAAAAACACAAGTTCTGAGGGCGTTCAGAGAGAGAAAATCCAGCCGCGCTCTTATGCGCGTCCCATTTCTTATTCACAGCGCTATTCTCAGTGTTAACACCTGTCAGCTGACTGACTTCTTGTTCCCCATGGCTTATGAAAAAATCATGCCGATGGAGTTCAGAGTCAACAGTCCCATCAATATAAATTCACCATGGTCTTCATGGAACATTAGGCGGAATCCGGTATCCTTACAAAGGCCTCTTCGCTGCGGATACGAACGACGATACAGAAAAAAAAGTCCTGAAAGGGTCCCTTTGAAGAATATTTTCACTTGTGTGCCCTAAATAGGCCATAAAACATTTATTTCAGAGCACTGCCTTTCACAAGACCTGCGTCACTGTATGTGTGTAACAAATGTTACGTATTAATCCCCTCGTAAATCACAACATTTGTGCCACGAGTCATTAAAAGCATGTTCTCACTGTTTCTAGATTTTCTTGAATTGATAACTAAGGGTAGAAATTATACTTTGAGGTAGCGCAACTGAACTGAAGCATTAGCATCACCAAACAGAACTGTTAATATAATGACTTTTTAAACAGATAGCTCAAACATTCTTGATAGTTCTGCCCCAAATTTACACCAACTAATGTTCAGATGATTTTACAGCATTTTACTGGCTAGCATGGATCATTAGCATTTATGCTAACAGGTAGTTTCAGCAGATAGCTATTACAGAGATGCTTCAGCATCACAGTGCAGTACTAGAGAATTGATCTAAAAATGGCTTTATTCATAATGACTTTCTTCAGAATAAATACTGTGGCCACAAATTGAAGGAGTGTCCAATGCTATTTTCATGCATGTTAAGTTATTTACACTGTTAAAGAGTTGGATTCTCATTCTCATTCAAAAAACAATTTGTATTTCTGTCAAATACACACTTACAAGTTTCTTACAAGTTTTAGAAAGTTTTTTCGATCACGGCTCTTCATGACGTCCTGAAGGGTGGAACTCCCTGTATGGGCATTTCTCCCGGAAGAGTGTGCCCGCGCACACATCGACCAGAGCGAGCGCAAAAGCTCCCCTATCAACGCGCTTCGTTTGACTGCACTGCTGCACGGGACTAACTCGGGAAGAATGTCTCTAAAGAAGTTTGGTTTTGGTTGTAAGGCAAAGATTCAGCTTCCCAAAGAACCCAGCATTACGTAAACAGTGGATGCAGTTTGTGTTTCCGGGGCAGAAACAGAGTTTTGCAAGCGTGTTTGTTGATGAACATTTTATAAACGAGGCCCAGTTCGAAGATGGATTTACACATCATTTAATACTGAAAGATTCCGGTCATGATTCAGAACTACAGATGGTAAGTGTAACGCCATCAAATGTATGTTTTTATTGGCAATCGCTGCGTGAGTGCTCGTCAATCTTTAGCCCCGCCCACAGCGTCCCTCCTGCTGGAGCTCGGCTGCTTTCGGAGAGAATCGTAAAGCTGTATCTTTCTTTTGTAAATATGACAAAACTAAAGACTTTTTGGATTTATGAAGGATGCAGTACTACTCTATAGGTAATCAAGATTAACATGAGATTTGGTGAAACTGTGTGTGTTATGCCTCCTTTAAGAATTAAGAAATTGTTTTTATGTGCGGCCATATTTACAGCACACTTGAATTTTCACAGGCGAAATCCAGTCATTTTAACAGGAATCTATTATGAATTTCACATGAAGGTGAAAGATTTGCCCACTAATATTTTACGGTTTTGCTGTTCTTCATACATCTACACTATTAACAATAGACAATGAACCTTTTTTGCTTGCAAAATTTTGCTAATGTGACCGCATGTTTATTAATGCATGGTCGCATTTGACTCATTCGTTCCCTTGCTTTAGTTAAACCTGCAGTGTGTAACTTGATTTTGTTAAAAATGATCCAAAATCAATTACTGAGCAAATGCATAACCACTCAGTGTTCAAAACTATCTCCTTACCTTAGCCCAATTCACAACAGTAAGCTTTGGGTCATTCGTCTTTGTGCCATTACGTCACGTTTGTATACATAAAGAAGGAGTCCCGGCTAGTAGACTATATCGCATGTGTGAAGGCTGCAGCTGGCGGATCATTTGTAGCCTCTTCTTACGGCAGCTGGAATAAATCAAAATAATTAAACAGTTGATGGTGCTTGATGGTAATGAAACATGTAAGTGAATGAAATTAGATTATATTCTAGTTTTAAATGTGCATCTGATAACAGATGTGTGGGACTACACTGTATTTACAAAAGATTAGTATTTGAAAGAGAATGAGTTTTGTTGATAGTTCAGCCAAAAGTGAAAATTCTGCCATTAATTACTCAACCTCATGTCGTTCCAACCAGACCATCGTTCATCTTCGAAACACAAATTAAGATATTTTTGATGAAATCCAGGGTCCAGAAATGTTGTAAGGACATCGATAAAATGGTTCATCCTTAATTTTATGAAGTCACATCATGGTACTCTTCGTAATGGTAAAGGACTTGGGAGAGAAGAAATCATTTGTGCACAAAAAGTATTCTCATAGCTTCATAAAATGCTGGTTGAACCACTGATGTCACATGGACTATTTTTACGATGTCCTTACATCGTTTGTGGACCTTGAATGTGGAAAGACCCTTGTTGTCTATGCAGGGTCAGAAAGCTCTCAGATTTCAGCAAAAATATCTTAATTTGTGTTCTGAAGATGAGCGAAGGTCTAACGGTTTTGGAACAAGATGAGGGTGAATAATTAAATACTAACTATTTAACTAACCATTAAAAATGCTTTTTGAGGTTAAAAGAACAATTCCTTTTGATGACAATCAAATGGTATGACAGATAATCTACAGATAATGCTAATACACACCATACATGTAGTCACGCAATGTTGATGTTGTTAACATTAACAATTTGAGAGCAAAGTAGAACAATAATAACAGTTTGACATGACCTGAGCTAACTGCGACCGTTAGATTTAATCACCGTTGGTAGTGCCATTTATTGTAAAACTTTTTTTTTATTTGGTCAAAACAAAACTGGCAGACATGTTACTTACTTGTTCAGATGATATTTTCCAGTGAAAATTCTTATTTTGGACACATCTCACAAGACCTGCGTCACTGTATGTGTGTAACAAATGTTACGTATTAATCCCCTCGTAAATCACAACATTTGTGCCACGAGTCACTAAAAGCATGTTCTCACTGTTTCTAGATTTTCTTGAATTGATAACTAAGGGTAGAAAATTATACTTTGAGGTAGCGCAACTGAACTGAAGCATTAGCATCACCAAACAGAACTGTTAATATAATGACTTTTTAAACAGATAGCTCAAACATTCTTGATAGTTCTGCCCCAAATTTACACCAACTAATGTTCAGATGATTTTACAGCATTTTACTGGCTAGCATGGATCATTAGCATTTATGCTAACAGGTAGTTTCAGCAGATAGCTATTATAGAAATGCTTCAGCATCACAGTGCAGTACTAGAGAATTGATCTAAAAATGGCTTTATTCATAATGACTTTCTTCAGAATAAATACTGTGGCCACAAATTGAAGGAGTGTCCAATGCTGTTTTCATGCATGTTAAGTTATTTACACTGTTAAAGAGTTGGATTCTCATTCTCATTCAAAAAACGATTTGTAGTGAATATCCATGCTGGTTCGGTGACTGACAGCCACACATACACCTGATGCACAAAAAAACACCTAAAGAACATAATTCCACAAATAACTGCAATTGCAGTTTTTCAAACAGAGATGGTGACAAAGAGACAAAATGTACAGACTGCAGCTACTACATTGTACTATTTATTCCCTAGTTTTAATTCAGCCACAAATTAGAGAACAGATTAGTAAAACATGTCCGCAACTTACTTAAAGAATCATGTTTTTTTTTTGAGGAAAACATTTCAAGAATTTTCTCCATATAGTGGACTTCTATCGAGCTCGTGAATTTGAACATCCAAAATGCATTTTAAATGCAGCTTCGAAGGGCTCTAAATGATCACAGCTGAGGAAGAAGAGGCTTATCTAGCAAAACTATCAGTTATTTTCTAAAAAAAATTACAATTTATACACTTTTTAACCACAAATGCTCATCTTGTCTAGCTCTGCGATGCACATCTGTGCACTCCGGTTCAAAACAGAATATGTCGAAAAACATCTCATTTTCTCCTCCAACATCGCAGTTTTACTTTTTTTTTGCATGTTCACTTTGTAAACACTGGATTGGTACTTCTGCAGCGATGTGGGACGATTTTGAAGTTGGAGGAGAAAATAAGACCTTTTCCTTGGCTGTGATTATTTAGAGCATTTCGGAAGTTCAAACTCGCAGGCACCACAGAAGTTCACTATATGGAGAAAATTCCTGAAATGTTTTCCTCAAAAAACATAATTTCTTTACGACTGAAGAAAGAAAGACATCAACATCTTGGATGATAAAATCTGTACAATTTTATTCTGGAAAGGAACTAATCCTTTCAAATGAGCAAACAAATTCTTAATTTGGCCCACATTGTCTTGTGTTTTAAATAAATATTTTTAAATCATTCACTTCAGCTTCTAACAACAGCGCACAAAGCTAACATGAAGGATATGATAGTGGATAATTCATAGAAAACTAGAGAACTTCCTCAAGCCATTTCTAGCTGGTAATCAAGCCGATCAAATCAGTATGCGATCGCTCCAAAGCAGGAACTCGCCGCGCAAGTGCGACCGTGACATGACAAAGACCTGCAGTCATGCTTCCTCTGAGTCTTCTGCGAGTCTTCAACATAGAGACATGTTGGCATCCCGCTCAGTTTGAGATAATTCAACAAGGCTGTCCATTGCTCCAGACGGAGAACGGCTGAGGAATAGGAGCCGACATGGCTCCCATGAGTTTGGACGTTGTTAAACACACGGCTGGCAATCGTTTTTGTTTTGCATAAGGCTGACTAGCTGTCGGGTTTCTTCTGAAAGGAACTGAAAGTCAATTATCTACACCATTTCTCTCTGACATCATTGTGCTAATACAAGCTGCTCTTGACCTCATGCTAGTGTCGTCTGGGGCTGATGAAAGTACGGCATCTCTCATGATTGGATTAACTTCAGATGTGGCGAGTGTCCGGGAATATTACAGCGCAGGCTCTATGATCTGCCCTCGTCTCTTCGTCTTCTCCTCCATCTCTGCCCCGAACCCTTATCTGTGGCCCGGGGCACTTAAAGCCCACATTACACACACATACACTCGACCTGGGGAGAGCTCTCTCTGGCACTGGCTCTGTAAGCTTCAACACACACAGGCTTGATAATCGACTCAATTAAAAAGGTCCAATTGCCACAGCAAATTGATCCAAGTTATAACATTATCATTAGCACTTCAACTATGGCAATTATAGGACATTCACAGGCAGAACCAAGAATAATGGGGAAGGAAAATGAAGTGACTTTGTACAAAAGGACATCCATTTCAGACGCACTGGGTGGTGTAAATAGCCCTGGTGTCAGCAGTATGGAGATAAAGGAACTGAAGCTTCCCATCACATATGTTAGTCGCTTTTTGCAAGGAAGCAGCTCTGTAACAGACATGTGGGTGGGAGAATTTATATTGAAAATTATATTAAAAACGTTGAAAAGGAGTTTTCGAATGGGATCTATCTATCTATCTATCTATTTTAATTATATATATATACTACCATAAAGGTTAAAGTTTTTTTTTCTTTTGGCTTGAAAAAAATGAATACTTTTAATCTCCAGTAAAACATTTAAAAGTGACAGTTGAGACTTCTACATTGTTACAGAAAATTCTATTTTAAATAAATGCTGAACGTTTTTTGTTTTTTTTCATTATTTTTTTATTATTCATCCAAAAAATCTCTAGGGGAATTCATATTGAAAATTACATGTAAAAAAACTGAAAAGAGTTTTCAAATGGGATTTCTATTTTTTTTATTTATGTATTTATTTAAACTAAAGATATATATGATATATACTACCATTCAAAGGTTTGAAGTTTTTTGTTTTTGTTTTGTGTGTGTGTGTGTGTGTGTGTTTTTATTAATAATTTTATTCTGGAATAATGCATTCAAAATTGACAGTTGAGACTTCTACATTGTTACAGAAAATTATATTTAAAATAAATGCTGTTCTATTGAAAAATAAATTATTATTTATCAATAAAAAATCCTAAAAAAAAAAACAGACAAGTGCGTGGGAGAATTTATATTGAAAATTATATTAAAATGGGATTTCTATTTTTTTATTCATTTAAATTAAAGATATACATCATATATACTACCATTCAAAGGTTTGAAGGGTTTTAAGTGAGTGGGAGAATTTACATTCCAAAATTATATAAAAAAAAAAAAAAAAAAAAAAAAAGATTTATTTATTTATTTATTTTTGCCTGTTAAAGATATATACGTTATATACTAACATTCATATGTTTGAATGTTTTTTTTTTTTTAAATAAATGCTGTTCTTTCGAAAAAAAAAAAAAAAGATTATATATATATATATATATATATATATATATATATATATATATAAACCATGGATAATAATAATAAAATGCTTTTTGCCATCAGGGGAATAAACTACATTTTAAAATATATTCAAATAGAAAACACATTTTAAACTGTAAAAATATTTTACAATAGAATTTATATTGAAAATTATATTTTAAATTTTTAAAAAGAGTTTTCAAATAGCATTTCTATTTATTTATTTAAATTAAAGATATATACTACCATTTTTTTCTAAGAAATTTATACATTTATTCTGCAATAATGTGTTTAAAAGAGACAGTTAAAGCTTCTACATTGTTACAGAAAATTCAATTTGAAATAAATGCTGTTCTTTTGAACTTAACTTAATTTTTTTATTCATCAAAAAAATTCTAAAGAAAAACAAACAAAAAAAAAACAGACAAGTGAGTGGTAGAATTATATAAAAAAGAACTGTAAAATAGTTTATTAATTTATATTTGCCTGTTAAATATATATATAATATACACTACCATTCAAGGTTTGAAGGGTTTTTCCAAATAAATGCTGTTCTTTTGAACATTTTTAAATAATTTGTTTTTCATTACACTGTAAAAAATAATTACAATATTACTGTTTTTACAGCCTTTGTGAAAATAAAATAAAAAATCTTTACTCCAGACAGCGTGTAATTAAATATGTTTATCAAACGACTGTAAAAATTATTACAGCTTCATTCTGTGTTGCAAAGATGTGTCAGAAATTACAAGAATAATTGTAATTATTTATTATTATTATTAACAGCTCTAATTTATAAAGGTAACAATAAATAAATTAAAAAAAAGTAAATAAACACCCAGATCACACACACGTATGCACACACACACACGACCTGAACTGAATGCCTGTATGCATTTAACAATAACTGAGTACAATAATCCACAAACAGACATTTTCCAGAGCATTTTGCAATAGGTAGATAACTGATTAGTAATAATCGGTCATTTTCTGTACATGGATGCAGGGAGTCTACATATTTAACGGTTAACGAAATATATCTTGGGAGCATTTAAATCTGAACAGCCCCATGATGTTGCTCTGAAAAGGTCAATAATGTAATAAGAGATTTAACATCTCTTGCATAGTCCTGACTACTGCTGCCTACAAGCAGAAAACACAGAAACAACATCCCTTTAAAAGCTGGAGATCTCAGCACTGTTTAATATTCAAGTGAAGAAGGTTTTCTTGCAGTATGTGAAGCAGTGTGTGTGTGTGTGTGTGTGTGTGTGTGTGTGTGTGTGTACATGTAGCACTATAGAGGCCTGACTTGCTCAGACAGGGAGATGTCAGCAGCGAGTGATATAAGACTGAGCTCCACAGCAGCCTCGCTCTGCCATACAGAGGAGCCGACAGCCTGGAAAGACGAGCCGTCCTCAAATCCGAAGGCTCTCTCGCTAATTGTTTCTGAAAAAATGACATTTGTCTTTTTTGCACCTTGCTTCAGGTGTCAGTGCCTTTCACATTAGAGGGCTTGCGATGGTGCGATTGCCCTCAAGCAGTTTGTTTGATGTTTTGAGGACTGTCATTTCCACGTGCAACTCCATAGAAATTGAAATCTGTATTTATTTACATGCAAGGTTAATAAAAAAAGATGCCTAAGTGATTTGAAAGTCAAACAACTGCACCTGCCACTCAAGCATAATTTTATGCAGACTAGGTTTGGCACATTGTTACAATGGAGAACAGATACAAAGCTAGACTAAAATAATTGTACCAGCTTATATCTGATATATAAGTCCTCATGATGACACTTGTATTCTTTGTTTACTTGTTTAAAAGCTTTACTGTTAACACTTTACAATAAGATTCATTAGTTAACATTTGTTAGATACATGAACTAAGAATGAACAATACTTTTACAGCATTTATTATTCTTAGTTAATGTTAATTTCAGCCTTTACTAATGCATTATTAAAATCAACAAAAATTTCGTTTGTTAACATTAGTTAATGCACTGTGAACAGAAAAAAAAAACAATGAACAACTTTTTTATTAACATTAACAGAGATTATTAAATAGTGTAATAAATGTATTGTTTATTGTTCGTTAATTGTAGTTAATACATTAACTCATTTTAACAATTGACACCTTATTGTGAAGTGTTACGGCTTCTCTTCTATTCTAGTTACCTTTTTTTTGTAAAGAAAACATTAAATACATTTAAGTGCATAATCAAAATTAAACACAAAAGTAAAATTATGACCCTGTGTTAAATGTTAAATAACATTCAGTGACTTTGTACTGTGGCTATTATTATTATTATTATTATTATGTTGTTGTTGTTGTTAAAATTGAAATTAAAACATTCCAAGATCTAACTACTCAGGAAATAATAATAATAATAATAATAATGTCGTTATTATTATTATTATTATTATTATTATTATACAAGTACAACATTTAAATCTCAAAATTAATATATTTTATAATTTACATTTTTTGCTTGTATAAACTCGCTGATAGTTCGTAGGTTAATTTGTCATTTTGATCACTATAACAGATATTTCAAAACAAAACTAATAATAATAATAATAATAATGTTGTTAAAATTAATACATTCCAACATCTAATTACTCAGGAAACATTAACAATAATAATGTTGTTGTTATTATTGTCATTATTATTATTATTATAATACAAGTACAACTTTTAAATCTCAAAATTAATATCTTTTATAATAATTTCTTTTTGCTTTTATAAACCTGCTGTTAGTTTGGAGGTTAATTTGTCATTTTGATTACTATAACAAATATTTCAAAACAACAACAATAATAATAATGTTAAAATTAAAACATTCTAACATCTAATTACTCAGGAAGCATTAACAATAATAATGTTATTATTATTATTAATATTATTATTTATTATACAAGTACAACATTTAAATCTAAAAATGTATATCTTTTAGAATTCACTTTTTTTGTTTTATAAACTCACTGATAGTTCAGAAAATGTTATTATTTTTATTATTATTATTATTTTTTTTTTAACATTTAAATCTCAAAATTAATATCTTTTATAATTCACATTCACGCTTTTATAAACTTGCTGTTAGTTTTTAAAAGGTTTTAAATTTGTCATTTTGATCACTATAACATATATTTCAAAACAAAACTAACAATAATATTAATAATAAAATATGGGAAGGTTTTAATTTAAATTTTAACAACAACAAAAACACTGTTATTATTATTGTTATTATTATTATAATACAAGTACAACATTTAATAATATAAAAATGTATATCTTTAATAATTCACATTTTTTGCTTTCATAAACTTGCTGTTATTTCCGAGCTAAATTTGTCATTTTGATCACTATATTACAGTTATTTTACACTGTTTCTCTTCAGGCAGGCAAGAGCAAACTGCACTCTAAACGTAACATTATGTAGACAACACTGCCACTTGCTGCAAGAAAGGAAGTACGGCATTCTCTGCTTCCAGAAATAATAAAAAATATACTAAAACATGCATATGTGTGTATGTATGTATATATATATTCTCTAAATACACACATAAAAACATTATTTACTGCTACTGTATAGTTCCTTATGATTCATATCAGTTTATTGTTATGTTACACAAGTTATCTAATTTTGCTGTGTGCTATTTATCTAAAGTGGATTTTTGTCTATATTAGGCAGCCACCTCTAAATGCAAATGAGAAGGCTTTCGCAACAGCTCCTTTGTAATAGTGATGCATTTTTAAAAATACATCTCTATTTATTTGCTACATTTGAAGAAACAAAGGCGCAACCTCTTGAATTATTTTGTTTCATATTAACGGTTTCCTATGTATTTTCCTTTCTTCTTTCAGGAGCGCAGGGCTTTTTTTCTTGTATTGCTTACGCGAGCCCTCTGAGAGGGTTTGTGAGCATATATCAAGGTGATGCACTGACAGCTAAAGGAAGAGCAAATACAATCAGGGCCGGGAACAGGAAGAGAAGCACTCTCCGCAGATGGCAAGACGCATCCTTTCAGTCCTTAAACAGACACCGAGAGCAGCCGAGGGACCGGGCCCTGTCTGTAGATTGTGTCGAAGAACAGTGGGTACTTGGCACAAGTAGCAGGAACAATTAGCGTCACATAAGCTTCCCGGAGCAATGGGAGAAGAGCAATACGAGAACGCGGCAACTGATTTTCAGCGAGCGGACTCGAACTGTTATTTACAGGCATCTCTTCTTGTCATTAAACACAGCAAGAGCAAAATTCAAAGACAGCGGTAGTCATGCCCCATATTTCACTGCTGATGACTTATGTGTGGGCAGGGAGATTTGTTTGCATCCGTGCATACCTAATTAACGAATCGACAGAGGAAGTAGGCCTCTCCTTTGAGAACGCCCCACCACCCAGTCTCTGATATTAGGATTGCGCTCTTCTTAGCATTGTGCTCTGGTTCTCTCACTGTGAAACACAAACACACACACACACAAATGTGCCATTTGAAACGCCAGTAATGAGATGAAGTAAACAATTTTACCATCTGACACACTTACACTTTCAGTTCATTACTGTGTGTGGGAGTTAGTGTTCCAGGGGCAACGTGCATGCCTATTACTACAAAGACTGGCAATTAAAACACATTTCATTAAGTTGGGTAATATTGAAATGAACACTCTCTGAACTACACAACAGGGTCTTGCACAAACAAGCCAGATATGCCCTCTCATGCTCTCGCTTCATTGAGGGTTTGCATAGACGATCTATCATCCACTAGAGAGAAGTATATAAACTGAGTATTAGAAAAAACACACTTCCATATACTTTAACTAAGGGTTACTAGTTAGCTATACATGGAAGCCACTGAATACAATTTTTTACAAATGTTACTGCGACTTTTTAATCTTACAATTCTGACTTTTTTCTCAAAATTGCGTGATATAAACTCGCAATCACGTTATAAAGTCAGAACTGCTTGATCTAAACTATCAATTATGACTTTTTTCCTCGCAATTCAGAATTTTTTCTCAGAATTGTGAGATATAAACAATTTTAAGGAGGAAAAAAGACTGATATGTTCTCACTAAAATTGCAAGTTTATAGCTCACAATTTTTATTTAATAACTCGCACTTGAAAAAAGTCACGATTGCAAGATATTGATGAGATATGAGATATTCTAAGAAATGAGTTTATATCTTAGAATTCTGACTTTATTTCTCAGAATTGTGAGTTTATATCACATAATTCTGAAAAAAAGATATAAAAATAATAAAAATATATATACAGTGGGTACGGAAAGTATTCAGACACCCTTCAATTTTTCACTCTTTGTTATATTGCAGCCATTTGCTAAAATCATTTAAGTTCATTTTTTTCCTCATTAATGTACACACAGCACCCCATATCGACAGAAAAACACAGAATTGTTGACATTTTTGCAGATTTATTAAAAAAGAAAAACTGAAATATCACATGGTCCTAAGTATTCAGACCCTTTGCTGTGACACTCATATATTTAACTCAGGTGCTGTCCATTTCTTCTGATCATCCTTAAGATGGTTCTACACCTTCATTTGAGTCCAGCTGTGTTTGATTATACTGATTGGACTTGATTAGGAAAGCCACTCACCTGTCCATATAAGACCTTACAGCTCACAGTGCATGTCAGAGCAAATGAGAATCATGAGGTTAAAGGAACTGCCTGAAGAGCTCAGAGACGGAATTGTGGCAAGGCACAGATTTGGCCAAGGTTACAAAAAAAATTCTGCTGCACTTAAAGTTCCTAAGAGCAAGATGTAAGATGTTTGGGACGACCAGAACCCTTCCTAGAGCTGGCCGTCCGGCCAAACTGAGCTATCGAGGGAAAAGAGCGTTGGTGAGAGAGGTAAAGAAGAACCCAAAGATCACTGTGGCTGAGCTCCAGTGATGCAGTCGGAAGATGGGAGAAAGTTGTAGAAAGTCAACCATCACTGGCAGAGTGGCCCGACGGAAGCCTCTCTTCAGTGCAAGACACATGAAAGCCCGTATGGAGTTTGCTAAAAAAACACCTGAAGGACTCCAAGATGGTGAGAAATAAGATTCTCTGGTCTGATGAGACCAAGATAGAACTTTTTGGCCTTAATTCTAAGTGGTATGTGTGGAGAAAACCAGGCACTGCTCATCACCTGTCCAATATAGTCCCAACAGTGAAGCATGGTGGTGGCAGCATCATGCTGTGGGGGTGTTTTTCAGCTGCAGGAACAGGACGACTGGTTGCAATCGAGGGAAAGATGAATGCGGCCAAGTACAGGGATATCCTGGACGAAAACCTTCTCCAGAGTGCTCAGGACCTCAGACTGAGCCGAAGGTTCACCTTCCAACAAGACAATGACCCTAAGCACACAGCTAAAATAACGAAGGAGTGGCATAACAACTCCGTGACTGTTCTTGAATGGCCCAGCCAGAGCCCTGACTTAAACCCAATTGAGCATCTCTGGAGAGGCCTGAAAATGGCTGTCCACCAACGTTTACCATCCAACCTGACAGAACTGGAGAGGATCTGCAAGGAGGAATGGCAGAGGATCCCCAAATCCAGGTGTGGAAAACTTGTTGCATCTTTCCCAAAAAGACTCATGGCTGTATTAGATCAAAAGGGTGCGTCTACTAAATACTAAGCAAAGGGTCTGAATACTTAGGACCATGTGATATTTCAGTTTTTCTTTTTTTAATAAATCTGCAAAAATGTCAGCAATTCTGTGTTTTTCTGTCAATATGGGGTGCTGTGTGTACATTAATGAGGAAAAAAAAACTTAAATGATTTTAGCAAATGGCTGCAATATAACAAAGAGTGAAGAATTTAAGGGGGTCTGAATACTTTATACTGAATACTTTATATAAGACTCGCAATCAAGAGATATAAAGTCAGAATTCCTTGATCTAAATGTGCAATTCTGACTTTTTTTCTCGCAATTGCGAGTTTATATCTCACAATTCAGACTATTTCTGGCAATTGCGTGTTTATGTCTCACAATTTTTACTTATTTCTGGTAATTGTGAGTTTATATCTCACAATTTTGACTTTTTTTCTCGCAATTCTGAATTTTTTTCTCAGAATTGAGAGATATAAACAATTTTAAGGGGGAAAAAGACTGATATGTTCTCAGAATTGCAAGTTTATTGCTCACAATTTTGATTTAATAACTCGCACTTGAAAAGTTATAAACTCGCAATTCTGAGAGAAAAGTCAGAATTGTGAGTTTATATCATACAATTCTAAAAAAGTAAAATAAGACTTTATCGTGATAAACTCGCAATCATGAGTTATAAAGTCAGAATTGCTTGATCTAAACTTGCAATTCTGCCTTTTTTTCTGGCAATTGCGAGTTTATATCTCACAATTCAGATTTTTTCTGGCAATTCTGAATTTTTTTCTCAGAATTGTGAGTTTATGTCACACAATTCTGAAAAAACGATATTAAAAAAAAATAACTTTATCGTGATATAAACCTGCAATCATGAGTTATAATGTCAGAACTGCTTGATCTAAATATGCAATTCTGTCTTTTTATTTCACAATTGCGAGTTTATATCTTATAATTCTGACTTTTTTCTGGCAATTGCAAGTTTATATCTCACAATTCTGACTTTTTTTCTGGCAATTGCGAGTTTATATCTCACAATTCAGACTTTTTTTCTCGCAACTCTGAATTTTCAATTTTCAGAATTGTGAGATATAAACAATTTAAAGGAAGAAAAAAGACCGAATTGTGAGTTTATATCTTAGGATTCTGACTTTATTTCTCAGAATTGTGAGTTTATGTAACACAATTCTGAAAAAAGATATAAAAATTTAAAAAAAATGAAAAAATTGTGATATAAACTAGCAATTATGAGTTAAAAAGTTAGAAAGTTAGAATTGTTTGATATAAAGTCGCAATTCTGCCATTTTCTCTCACACAATTATTTTTCTCAGAATTATGAGAACTAAATTTTGAGGGGAAAAATATTCTAAACTATAAATTAATTCTAAGGGAAAAAAGTCACAATTGCAAGATATAAACAATTCTGAGAAAAAAGTCATAACTGTATATATATATATATATATATATATATATATATATATATATATATTTAAACATTTTATTTTATACAAACATTTTATTTCAATAAAATATTCCTATTTTTTATTTAGTTTAACTTGCTTTACTAAAATATATACAGCTAAACAAAAAAATAAATAAACAAATGAGATAAATGGAAAAGAAAAAAAGGAAAATAACAGAAAAGTAAAGAAAAAAACATTTTACCTTTTGGTCATGGTTAATAAAATAAAATAAAATAAAAAAATAAAATAAATAATAAAGCATGCATCTGATGTTGAGAGAACACACTGTCGACATATTGTAATAAAAAATAGTTTTCAAAGTTGTACAGTTGTAACCATATTAATGAAGTACATTTTGCAAGAAAACACTATTTCATTTTTTCTACTGCTTTTCTTTGTTTGTTACAAGCAATTTCTGAGTGAAGATTGCTATTTGTACACAGTTTAAATTTGTACATTTGATTAAATCATAAGATGTGTGGTAAAGCAAGGTCTGCACTAATGAAATATTCATTAAACTAACAAAAATTCATTATAATCAAAAGGCAGAATGGCAAATATAAGAATTTATTGTGTAATTTACCATTCATAGAGGTAACTGAAACAGCAACTAGAATATAGGCTACAGTAAATGAGATGATTGGGCTACTATGCCACTATAATCTGTGATGGCTTTGGAAATAAATTTAAAGCAGCCTGAAAGCCTCTTGAAAGGTCTCAAAATCACAGCTTTTTGCAAATTATATGTCATTCTCCCCAATTTTCTAGAAATCTAGATTGTGTCACACTTTCTATTCAGGGTATCATCATGCTTTTCCCAACAGCCACTGAACAAAAGTACTTGTAAAGTAAACTTTGATCAAATCAATATCATGCAAACAGCAGCCTTGTCTCTTTTTATCTGAGGGGGCCAAACAAACAAAACATGGACTTTCTGCCTTAGCTGGTCTAAATATAAGCCTTACTTGCACACATCACAAATTCACTTGTCTTTTGTTTCTGTTGATTAAGCCTGGCTCTTAACATTAAGATGCTCTGTACCATTAGCCTCTTTGTGGCATTAACAGGTAGGTTTATTTAATAGGTTTCATTATGACTAGTTATGTTCACATTGATAAATATTCAGTAACAGTAATTTGACTTCTAAATACAAATGCATTCAAATATATTGCTTGGTGAACGCAGTTACTTGACATTTTGGGGTGTTTTGGCCTAAAGGTAACAATGCCTCTCACTGATCAAGTCCAAGAAGCTGTATAAAGACACATTTTAATAGGCCACCTAGTGTGTTTAATGTTATGGTAATGAGCATTTCAATAACCAGAGATTTTGCAGCAGGTAAATGCCACCCTAATAAACCAGCTCTGCAAATATTGTATATTAATACTGTTGGCTCTCCTATTCTGAAATTACATGTGCATTTATTACCACAGCAGTGGTTAATACTGTTAAAGTAATGTCTGTTAACTTTATGTGTAGGACTCTGCCAGTCTGTTCTGATTAGCAAAAGTCACCAAGGAGATGATCCTCTGTTGCAGTATGTGGTCAATAACTCTCTGAGAGAGCACCCAGTGCTGACCAAACTACGGCTGGTGGGTAGAAAAACACCTTAAGGACATGTGCCACCAGACATAATAAAATAAGCTATTCATAATATTAAATGTAGTGCAGGATTCAAAAGTCTAAAACCACAGTGAAAATGCTTCTTTTTAACACTTTTATAATGTTTAAATTTTGGGGTACAATTTTTATGTTGTGGGTCAAATAGTGTGTTTTCACGAGGCGTCATCAATCTGCCATATTGGCGGCACTGAATGTAAGCAATGCCACTGAACCGAACGAAACATATTTTGCTGATGATTGCTGCTGAAAATGGTCAACTATTGACATGTTTTAGGTTGTACTAATTGGTTGGACCAGGAAAAACATTTGGAGGATTACAGACTGCCAAAGGTTTTAACAAATCAAGAAGAAGAGTGCGAGAAACTGAGAAATGAAACACGTGTGTGGTTGGCCAAACTGAGCCAGAATTTCCAGGGCAAGAATTTTGACAACATTCATGTTTGTTCTTATCATTTCCGGTAAGGTAGGTGAAATATTAGACTAATATCTTAGTTAATACTTATCTTAATTAGTAGCTTCCACATTTTTTCCATGGTTTAGACAGCATAAATTAGCAGAACAACGTATTCAGTAGTACATTTACCATGCAATCCATGCTGCTGTTTACATCCGAGTATTGCCAATATGGCCACACATATGGGTAACTGACCAAACTGTGATGTAAGTGCAAACCCTCTATTGGAGTTACTTGGATGTAAACAACAGCCTTAATTAAACGGTTTAAGCTGTTTGGAAGACATAAGAATAAACACGAATGTTGTCAAGATTCTTTCCCTGGAAATCCTGGTTCAGTTCGGCAAACCACAAACGCCTTTTGTCCTTCAGACAGATTTGCTGACAGATTTTTGCTTGATTTGTTATAACTTTTGGCAGTCTGTAGTAGGCCTACTCCAAATATTTTTAACTGGTAGTACAGACCGAAACATGACAATAATTGACCATTTTCAGCAGCAATAAACAGCAAAATATGCGAGTTTCGTTGTTTACTTTCAGTGCCGCCAAAATCTACGACTGATGAGGCGTTGTGAAAACATATTAGTAATGCGATTTATTGAAACGTTAGCCTAAAACTTTTCATTGTTACCTACTTGTTCAGATGACATTTTCCAGTAAAACTTCATTTTTTGGACATACTTCCAAGACACAGTATATGTAATTCTGAAGTACAGTGAATACACGCTGGTGCATTGACTGTCAACCCACAGGCACACCTCAACATTAGATTCATCCGCACTGAGCGGCCTTGCCGATGCACAACCCACCAGAAGATAATTCCGCAAATAACTGTAGATTTCAAACAGAGATTGCGACAAATAGGCGAAATTTACGTATTGCAGTTTTAAATATTTATATATTTTTCTTAAAAAAATAAATAAAATAAAATTCTCTGTATTTTAAAGGTTAAAAAAAAGTGTGTGTGTGTGTGTGTGTGTGTGTGTGTGTGTGTGTGTGTTTTTATTTTTATTTTTATTTAATTTTTTGTTTTCGCAATTTCATTGTACGATTTAAATTGACTTTTGAACACTACTGTACTTGTTAATGTGCGAGTCTTGATAAATGAATGTGTAGTTTCACACACTAACACTAGAGGTCAGTAGATGGGATTATATTGCACAAATGTCTTTTTCACTTTTTGATTCAAGAGAACTATGGAGGATCCCAAAAACGTGATGATGGTGGCAGTTGAGCAGGCTCAGTTTATGGCTAATCTGGCAAAACTCATAGAAGCCAATAAAACTATTGAGATTGGTGAGTGAAGCAACATAGGCTAATTCATGGAAACCGTGTTTACTTTTCACTGCTTAGCCTACCTGTAAAACACTTCTGTCTTAGGTATGTACACAGGATACAACGCCTTAAATCTGGCTCTGGTAGTCCCTGAGAAAGGACTCGTGGTGGCCTGCGAAATTGATGAGGAATATGTGAAAATAGGCAAGCCATTTTTTAAAGAGGTAAACCAAGGCAAAACATACAGTAGTTCACCATAGTATTCTGTACATTTTAATACAGCTGAAGTAACTCATTTTATAAAGACATGTCACAGCTTTAGACAATGTATCTGTTAAGTTGCTTTTCCACATACACCTACACATGTCTGAGTTTGGATATTGATTACTGCCTGCCACTGCAAGAACACAGTCATCAGTATAAAGCCCAGCTGACCAGCAGCGATTGAAGACAGAGATGCAGAAATGTCCATCAGATTACACTGATTGCTGATGGAGACAGATGTGAATGTACACCTGGGTGCTGATATCTGCACAAAGCTAAACATCAAACTGCTTCATCTACAGTTTTCTCTTTTTATCTTATAATTTAATAATATGACTTTAAAATAACACCCTATACGTACAGGAAAAGCAAAGCTGAAAATGTTGTTGATTACTAAGGATTTACAAAGTAAAATTGGAACAAATAAATAACTTCAAACTCTTTTGGTTTTAGGCTGGAGTGAAAGATAAAATAGATATTCGCATTAAACCTGCAGTTGAAACCTTGGGTAAAGATATGCAAAACAATTGCAATATTTATTTATTTATTTCTCAAGAGAGGCTCTAAAGAAATCATTCTTTTGTGTTTACAGATGAACTCCTAGCTGCTGGTGAAGCTGGAACATATGACTTTGTGTTCATTGATGCTGACAAGAAGAATTATGAAATATACTATGAAAAGTCACTCCAGCTTGTTCGAAAGGGTGGCATTGTAGCTATTGATAATGTAAGTATGCAGTACAGTCTTTGCTTTAAAACAAACCTATTTTGTAAATACATACACTCTCAGATAAAAAGGTACAAAAGCTGTAACTTGTCAAAAGGTAGCGCCCCAGTGACAGCTTTTGTGTGTACATGGGTGCAAAGCTAGGTTTTGTAGATTTATTCCAATAGTCTTACAAATATCGTGATGAATAAATCAAATACATTTCCACCTTTCCTATTTGGCTTTGTGTCTCTCTGCTCTTCAGGTCCTCTGGGGTGGACAGGTCATCAACCCAGCAAAAGATGACCTTTCCTCACAGACTATCGACAAACTGAACAAGAAGTTACACAAAGACGAGCGGATTGATCTCAGTATGCTTACTGTTGGAGATGGCCTGACACTGGCTATCAAAAGATAATCTGGATTATTTAACAATAAATAAAGACTATTTTAAAGACTTTAATTTTCTGAAGTCGGATAATTCAATATTTTGCTAACTCTACAGCAGTACCCCCTCATAAAGTTTCGCCACTAGATGGCGTCATTACTCTTCAGTTTTAAGTTATTTGTGTTTGAGTTTGTATTTGAGTTCAGATGCGGTTAAAAATGAGATACTGATACTGAGTGAATGCTCTCGACACATATTATACGTCCATCAAATACTTTTACTTCAAACTCGCTAAAATCCCACCCTCAGCCCAATCAGAAGTACCAGTACTTACTTACATAGAAACCTATACATCGGAGCATGATAAAAATGCACTTTGTAAAGAAAGCTCTCAGATGGATTTAGAGGCTTTTGCATCTGAACACTTCTTTTATTGTAAGTACTGTGTTGCAACGTAATTAGGCTATTTGATATTCCCCTCTTTTTTTTTTTTTGTACTTCACTATTTGTCACTGATATAATTTTACAGTCACAACTGATCATGTGTATCAACTTATTAGACTATTTTAGACTATTTTTTTCTGCCGCTGATAGTAATTTTACATATCCCTTGTCTGATCTACACGTATTCACTAACACGCATAAACTGAGTTACGTTTACTGGGTTGCTGACGTTGTAACTTTACAGTTTCGTTTATTCTTAATCAGAGCAATAGGTGGAAAGTGAAACTTATCTCGATATTGTCCCCAAAATGGGTAACCTATCCTACCCTATAAAAACCCTCTCCGGTGTCTATATTCAACCAGACAACGTTTGGATTTGTAGAAGGTAAGACTTTGTGTCCGTTTCCTAATGTGATTAATAATTATCTTAATAAGTAAATAAAATAAGCAGCTCTACATAAAGAATAGAAACTGTTTTACTATAAAAAAAAAAAGAAAAATACTGTAATTATATCAGAATTAATCTAGAATAATTTTTAATGAAGATACAGTTGAAAGTTTACGTACACCTTGCAGAATCTACAAAACGTTCATTATTTTAACAAAATACGAGGATCATACAAAATGCATGTTATTTATTTAGTACTGACCTGAATAAGATATTTCACACAAAATAAGTTTACATATAGTCCACAAGAGAAAATAATAGTTGAATTTATAAAAATGGCCCTGTTCAAAAGTTCTTCTTTTTCCTCTTCTTCTTCTTATTATTATTAATGATTCTTAATAGTGTGTTGTTACCTGGGGCCAGTTGCATAAACTTAGCGTCTATGTAAAGACAGTGTCTTAAGTACTAGTTTGACCAACTATCAGTTAACCAAAGGGTAATCAGTCTTATTTTTTGGATTCAATTTAGGCTAATCTACAAAAAAAGTATGACCAGTCTTAAAAAAAAAAAAAAAATAGCTGACTAACTTTTTAAGCCTAGTCTAAACCTTTTATGCAACCGGCCCCTGAATGATCCACAGCTGTTTTTTTTTCTTCCTAAATAAAAGTACTATGTCAGTACTAAATAAAAAATAGCATGCATTTTGTATGATCCCTCTTATTTTGGTAAAATAATTAACATTTTGCAGATTCTACAAGGTGTATGTAATCTTGTGACCGTAAATCATATTTAAGAAAGCACTTAATTATAAAAAAAAATTATATATAAATTATATTTTACTGTTGATTTAATGTTTGTTTCTATAGGTCCTCTATTGAAAATAAGTTGTCAGTCAGATATACTGTACCGGTTCAAGGAAACTGAAAAAGAAAAACTGCAAGACTATAAACATTTGCATCTATTTTGCATTTTAACAATACAGGAATGTCTGAGGACAAGCTTAAACTGTTGTCCTGCCATTTTACTTGGGACTTGCAAAAAGAAAATGCTGATCTTAACTTTCTCGAAGTGAAAGTTCGTGAAAAACTGGCAGTGAAATGCGAATATGAAGGAAACCTGAAACAAAGAGAATTAAATTTTTTGGCCTTTATTAAACATTTACAAGGATTTAACGACGAGGCACTTAAGACCCTGCAACTAGCAAAGAAGGAACTTCCAGACGATGACAGGAATGTGATTGTGACGTATGGAAACTTGGCTTGGGTGCACAGTCTCATGGGCAGTGTGACTGAGGCTGAGACTTACATAGAGAAAGTAAACGAAATCCTTAGAGCTTTCCCTGCTCCGTCTCCAGCAGAGCTTCACAGAGAAGTTCAAAGCGAAAAAGCCTGGTCGCTTCTCAAGTTCTCTAAAAAGACCTACATCAGGGCTAAGGAGAGTTTCCTTGAAGCTTTGCAGAAAGAGCCGGATGACAAGGAATGGAACACAGGCTTTGCTTTTTCTCTGTTCCGTCTGGAGGGACTGAAGATTGGTCGATACAAGCGTGTAGGGGTTGAACAGTCTCCTGCTGTGCTCCAGTTGAAGAAAGCTCTGAACCTAGACCCGGACAATCCGATGATCCATGTGTATCTGGGGCTCAAGTGCTACAAGAACACAAAGAACGTAAATAACTCAGAGGCATGGCAGTACATGACGCAAGCACTCACAATGGCTCCGGATAACCTTAGCGTTGTTTTGCGTGTTGCAAAGTTCCTGAAGAAAGAGCAGCATTATGACAAGGCCCTGGAAGTATTGCAGGAAATGCTAAAGAATGCACCAGACTCATCACGTTTACATCATGAGATCGCCAACAATTATCGCTGGAAGGCCATGCAGATGAATGACATACATAATCCAGAGTTGTTGGGCCTTTGCATTCACCACTTAGAGAAGGGCACCAGTTTAAACCCAGGCTACATATACCCACAGCTGGAGCTTGCACTGAGGTATTCAGAGCAAAAGCAGACGGCTAAAGCAGAGCAGACGTTCACTGAGCTGTTTGCCCTTCCTGACCTGAAGCCAGCTGACCGTCAAGCCTGGCATCGCATGTACGGGGATTTCAAACAGTACAGGTTGGGTTCCGAGAAAGCTGCGGTTGAGCATTATAAACAAGGCATGATGCTGGGGCGAGTGTCCACCGAATGGATCGCCTGTAGAAACAGACTGAGAAAAATCCTACAGCGTGACATACGGGACACATACGAGATCCGGACACTCTTTGATTCTTTTGGAACAGAGAACAAAAATGATTAAGAGAGTTACAGTCATAGACTTCACTCATGTAATGATCTTAACAATAATTCTACTTTTGCTTTTCTTTTTTTTTTTTTGTTTGATCCACTGAGTGTTAGCAGAGTTAAATGTGACCCTGGACCACAAAATCAGTGTTAAGTAGCACAGGTATATTTGTAGCAACAGCCAAAAATACATGGTATGGGTCAAAATTATCAATTTTTCTTTTATGCCAAAAATCATTAGGATAATAAATAAAGATTATGTTCCATATAGATATTTTGTACATTTCCTACCATAAATATATCAAAAACTGACTTTTCGATTAGTAATACACATTGCTAAGAACTTAATTTGGACAACTTTAAAGGTGATTTTCTTAATAGTTTTTTTTTTTTTTTTTCCAAAATATTGTCTTTTCATAACAAACCATACATCAATGGAAAACATATTTATTCAGCTTTCAGGACATTCTGAAAAAAGATTTTAAAAAATTGACCCTTATGACTGGTTTTGTGGTCCATGGTCAGAAATATAATAATATAAATATATGATAAATGTATTATTATCTGTGTAAATTATTATATAGTCTTTGTCTGTCTTTTCAAGTGTATTTTATCATGATTAACAATATTAAATTATCAATATTAAACCCCTATTTGTACACACATTTACTAAAATTACATATTTTCGAGTGCAATTTTGAAACTTTTTCTTCCTGAAGAGCAGTAAATAAAGTTGAAAAATATAGCATATTTTCATTTTTAATTATTCGATTTTTTTTTGTTGTTGTTTATTTACAAGTTTTAGGATTTACATTTTTTTAAATTACATTACATGACAAGATTTTTATTCCCTTTATGCCATTTTATGGTGCACTGCTGACTGTATTTATCTGAACTGAAGGAAATATTGAACATTATCATATCTAAAATGAATTATGCTGTTAAATTAACATGACACCTGGTTGGAGGGCAGCAGCTTTATTTAAGCTTTATTAAGTAACCATTAACTTGTCTGCTATTTAGTTTCTATTAAAAAAAAAATATACAGCAGACATGCACCTAGAACAATACTAGCTGGGTAAATATATATTAAATTGCTTGTATTCAAAACAGAATTCTTATATTTAGTTGGCAGGTAGGAATTTTCCTTAATCAAAAAAAAAAAAAAAATTGTTTATGGCATTTTACATTCTCAAAAAATGTAATTAAATTACATTTTATTACATTTTAAATTAAAATGATTTTTATTATATTTTAAATTAAAATGAATTGTATTCATTTTTAATTTAATGAAATTTTTAATTCAATTAAATGTAATAAAAATCTATTGAATATTTTGATGTATTGAATATCAGTTAATGCCGCTGTCATTAAAGCAAAAAGGAGACATAATTACATTGCTAAAATAAGCAAACTCTAGTGGTATGTGTTATACAGTAAATATAAAGTACTCATTTATAAATTAGATACACTCACATGAAGGCAGACTTGTGGTGCTTATGTTGCTATTGGCTGCTCATGTAGAAGCTGTCCCTGCTGGATTGATTCCAGCTCACAGTGACCGCTCAGCATGACTTAAAGTGCAAAGCTGACTTGTGTTTTTCTGCAGCACAAACATGTACATTATAGCTTGAAGAATGTTGCTACTGCAGTAAAATATCTGCAAATCTGACAATATGAAGAAACAGTAATGTTGTTAAATAATAACACCATCATAGATTAAAAGCTGTCACTGTTCTGCTGAAAATCACATATGCTACAGTATATAACATTTTGCCAAACTTGCAGGAATATAATATGGATTTTTATACAATAGCAGACAACAATAGTACATAATAGAAAACTATTTAAAAACAAATATGTAAAGTTTTTTTTATATATATATATATATTCCAATGCCAAATTTACACTGCATACTGTTTAATGGTGCTAAGAGGTGGCATAAATCCATCTACAGAGCAGTAATAATATACTTTGATATTTGGGGCTGATACTTGATTATTATAAAAAGTAATATGAAGAGTTCAGATGCAAAAGCCTCTAAATCCATCTGGCATTGTGGCATTTTAGCATTTTAGCGAGTTTGAAGTAAAAGTATTTGATCGATGCATAGTATGTGTCAAGAGCATTCATTCAGTATCATTATCTCATTTTTGACCGAGATGGCTTTTTTAGCTGGTTTTGCATCTGAACTCTTCATATTTACGTAAATAATTACGGGACTTTGATACTGATTTTAATGGAAAGCCTATTTTTTTTTTAAATTTGACAATAAAATAAATTACATTAAGACCCCGTTTTCTTTACATTTACAACATATATGTATTCTAGCTTCGCTAATTTACTAAACAAAACATTTTAAAGCAGAATATGAGATGGGAATCTGCGGACGAGAGGAGTTCGCGTGACGTCACGTCAATTCCCTGGAGATCGGTGTAGGAGTGAGTGAGTGAGTGCGCAGGATGCTGAGCTGAACAGCTGATTCTGTGCATTTAACCAGTATGGACAGCTCCATTCCGCTAACCTAGCATCTACTGCAGTATATAAAGGAAAGCACTAAACGCTGCAAAGGACAACGCACCAGCCTCACAATGGAGCGTCTTCTTCATTCACCTGGCCGGACACGGGACGAGCACCGGTACCAAACGGCACGTCCTTCATCACAACTCACCTCAAGGTCTGCCTTTAGCTATGGGTCTCCAGCACCGCTGAGAGGTAATGAAATCCTTAGCGAATTCGCCGCTAAACCGGCCGATAGTTTCGATTTTTCAAATAAATATGCAGCTGGAATGAATCTGAGGAAAATTAGTGAGAAAGAATTACTGCAGGGGCTCAATGACCGGTTCGCAGGATTCATCGAGAAGGTTCATCACCTGGAAAACCAAAACAGAGCGCTAGAGAAAGAAATTGAGGCCATTAGATTGAGAGCAAAATCCTCTGCCTCTCTGTCCAAAGAATATGAATCAGAACTTAGTAGTCTAAGGCAGCAAGTTCATGAGATGGGCCTTCAAAAGCATCAGATTGAGATAAACCGCCAGAACCTGGAGGACGAGTTTAACACTTTGAGAGAAAAGTATGAGAGAGAAGCTCGTGGTCGAGTTGATGCTGAGGACAACATTTCAGTAATAAAGAAATGCATTAATGACGCATACCTAGCCAAACAAGAGACGGACAGAAAAGCTAAAGCGCTCGAAGAGGAGATCGGCTTCTTGAAGAAAAACCACGAAAGCGAGGTAGCCGAAAGGATGGTTCAAATCCAAGAGGGTCATGTGACTGCAGAAATAAGTGATTTTAGTAGAAGTGATGTCACTGCAGCTCTGAGAGACATCAGGATGCAACTTGAAGGTCACTCTGACTCTGACATCCGATATGCTGAGGAACGCTTTCGAGCTCAGCTCGCTAAACTGACCAAAGCTGCTGAGGTCAACAGAGAAACTCTCATGGCCACTAAAGCGGAGATTAATGAACACAGGAGACAGCTTCAGTCCAAAAGCATTGAGCTCGACTCTGTCAAAGGTGTGAGAGAAGCGTTGGAGAGGCAGCTGTATGACCTCGAGCAACGGCACAATGCTGAAATCCATCACTACCAGGTAAGACACCATGTGATGCACTGTTCAACCAAGAATATTTTTAATAATTCAGTTTGAGGAACTGATTGAACAGTTCTGTTTAAATCACCAATTCTACATCATCTAATTTTCGACTGCGTTTGCATTGTTTATGTATTTTATCCATGATGCAGGACACAATCAGAGAGCTGGAATTTGAGCTGAAAAATGCAAAATATGACATGAGCAGTCATCTGAGGGAGTACCAGGACCTTCTCAATGTCAAAATGGCACTGGATGCTGAAATTTATTCTTACAGGTATTTCTTTGATTGTGCACTATTTTGCAAACCGTTTTACTGTGGATTTTCTTTCTTCAGTCAAAAAGGAATGAGTGTTTTTGAGAAAAACATTCCAGGATTTTTTTCAATATAGTGGACTTAAATAGGAGTCAACGGGTTGAAGGTCCAAATTACAATTTCAGTGCAGCTTCAAAGAGCTCCCAGCCAAGGAATAAGGGTCATTTTCTTAAAAAAAAAAAAAATAAAAAAAATAAGTTAACAACAAATGCTCGTCTTGCACTAGTTAACAAAGCGAACATGCAAAGAAAGTCAAACGCCCTTTACAAAAATAAAGGTAAAACAGCAATGTCGGGCGATTTTGAAGTTGGAAGAGAAAATTAGATGTTTTGTTTTTTTTGAACCGGAGTACACAGACAATAAAATTAACGTTGACATGAAACGTTAAACGTGAAACGTGAAAAAAGCATTTGTGGTTAAAAAGTAATTATTTTTTTTTAAAATGACTGATAGTTTCCCTAGATAAGACCCTTATTCCTCAGCTGGGATTGTGTAGAGCCCTTTGAAGCTGCAGTGAAACTTCAGTGTAGACCTTCAACTCGGTGGCTCCCTTTGAAGTCCACTATATGGAGAAAAATCTGGAAAGTTTTCTTAAAAAACCTTAATTCCTTTTCAAATGAAGAACGAAGAACATGAACATCTTGGATGACATGGGGGTTAGTCAATTATCTGGAAATATTTATTTTGGAATTGAACTAATGTTTTAATGATGAACTCTCAGGACCTGCAAATCCTTCATAACAGGTCTCAAAAAATATCTTTTATCTTTTTATGATAATATACTATTGGTTGCTTTCCATACCTGATTCTGTGCACTTGGCAAGTAGTGTTTATTCCAGTAAGAAATGTATTTCCATGTGAGTCCCTCAACAGTGCAAATTAACAGACTGTCAGCTTAATCAGCAAACCAAACTGCCTGGAAGGTGTAGTCTTGTTGATATCTCATCACAGAGGCCTTCAAGGAACACAATCATGTATTAAGTGACATAAGTAATTAGAGAGTGAACAAAGTGAGAGATGTTAAAGTGATATTAAACAGTGAGGCTAATTTTAATTTCAAATAATCATTACTAAGTGCTTTTATGCAGATTTGTTGACTGGATACAATGGGTTTAAGTTTTAACAGAACTTAGTGTCATTTCATGATTTTTTGAAATGTCATTAGCCTCTGCATTAAGAAAAGATTAATAGGACATGTTTTTGACAACGTTCAAATTATAGTATTATTGTAATTCGGCTATGACTGCACTGTAATGAATGTTGTCAAAAATGTATCCTATTTATAGTTTCTTAGGTCCGGATTTAAAATGCACAGGCTGTCGCTAATTGAGCATAATGAAGCTGAATATTATTATGTTTTGTCCTCTTTCTATTTTTCAGAAAACTTTTGGAGGGTGAAGAGTCAAGGTACTCTACAATCTCAGATGCTCATATTTCAGTACCATACATTTACAGACAGTCACCCATCTATACTCTCCCTTGTGTCAAAAGGCAGGGGGGAGCAACTCGAAAAGCAGAGCCTCAGTACAAATTTGTTGAAGAGATTATTACAGAGACAACCAGAGAAGATGTGGAGATATCAGACACTGGCTCTGATAAAAGTGGGGAGGAGAGAGAGGGTGACAAACAATATGAGGAGAGCAGTGAGAAAGATGCACAGAGTGAAACTCCACAAGAAGCGGAAGATATTGAAGAACCAGTCATGGAGAACACCAGTGAAGCCAGTCCTGAGTTAGAGACAGAGGAAAATGAAGTCAAACCAGCTGAAAAAACTACAGATGATTCTGAGGTACAAAAAGATGCTGACTCTGAACCAACTCAGGACTCGACAGAAGAAGCCACAGATAAACAAGACAAAGATGAGGAATTAGACACAAAAGACACAGAGCACAAAGACCTGAAGGATGACATGCAGGGAAAAGTAGAACAACCTGAAGAGGAAAGTAAACAAGCTAAAGAGACAGACAAAGATCTGTCAGAAAAGCAAGAAATGCCAGAGAAATCAAAAACTGAAGACAAACCATCTCAGGAATTGCAAGATCCTGAATCAGCAGCTGAGGTAAATGCTAAACCTGATGGACAGACTGTTGAGATAACTTCTCCAAAAACTGAAGATGCTAAAATCTCACCTCAAGAATCTACAACTGCAAAATCAGCAGAGAAAGAATCAGCGCCAGTGCAACCTGTAGAGAAGGATATTCCCAAACCAGATAAACAAGCAGCTCCCGAACATGCTGAGAATGGAAAACAGACTACTGGAGAGGACACAAAGGAGGATACTTCTGCAAAAAAAGACAAATCTGATACTATAAAGGAAGAAACAAAGAAATCTGAGCCTATGGAAAAAAAACAAGAGGATAACAACAAACTAACAGAGAAACCTGTAGAGAAAAAGCAAGAGGATCAATCAAATAAAGACAAACAGGAACATAAACCTGAGGAGCCTGTAAAAGATAGCAAAGTTGAACTTGTAGACAATGTCAAAACAGAAAAGGATGAAAGTATCAAGGCTACAGAACCAGAAAATACACAAAAAGAGGTTTCAAAGGATGCATCACAACCTGAAAAGTCAAAGAAACAGGAGGACAGCAAAAGCAATAGCAGTCTAGAAAGTGTGACAACTGAAAAGACAGAAGACCTTTCCAAAGTTGCTGAAGACAAATCACAACCTCAAAAGACACAAACACAGGAGGACCTCAAAAGTGTAGACAGCATCAAAACAGAAAAGGTTGAACATGCTAAGCCTAAAGAAATAGAAAAGACACCAGAAGAACTTTCCAAAGTTGCTGAAGACAAATCACAACCTCAAAAGACACAAACACAGGAGGAGCTCAAAAGTGTAGACAGCATCAAAACAGAAAAGGTTGAACACGCTAAGCCTAAAGAAACAGTAAAGACACAAGAAGACCTTTCCAAAGTTGCAGAAGAAAAAGCACAGATACAAGAGAGTCACAAAAGTGACAGTGTCAAAACAGAAAATGTTGAATGTGCTGAGACTAAAGAAACTGAAAAGACACAAGAGGACATTTCAAAATCTGTGGCAGAAAAATCACAACCTGAAAAGTCACAGATACCAGAAGACAAAAAAAGTGACACGGTAAAAACAGAAAAGGTTGAACATGCTAAGACTAAAGAAACAGAAAAGACACAAGAAGAACTTTCCAAAGTTGCAGAAGAAAAAAAACAACCTGAGAAGTCACTGATACAGGAGGACGAAAAATGTGACAGTGTAAAAACAGAAAAGGATGAACATGCTAAACCTAAAGAAACAGAAAAGACACCAGAAGAACTTTCCAAAGTTGCAGAAGAAAAATCACAACCTGAAAAGTCACAGATACCAGAAGACAAAAAAAGTGACAGTGTAAAAACAGAAAAGGATGAACATGCTAAACCTAAAGAAACAGAAAAGACACCAGAAGAACTTTCCAAAGTTGCAGAAGAAAAATCACAACCTGAAAAGTCACAGATACCAGAAGACAAAAAAAGTGACACTGTAAAAACAGAAAAGGATGAACATGCTAAACCTAAAGAAACAGAAAAGACACCAGAAGAACTTTCCAAAGTTGCAGAAGAAAAATCACAACCTGAAAAGTCACAGATACCAGAAGACAAAAAAAGTGACAGTGTAAAAACAAAAAAGGTTGAACATGTTAAACCTAAAGAAACAGTAAAGACACAAGAAGGCCTTTCCAAAGTTGCAGAAGAAAAAGCACAGGTACAAGAGAGCCACAAAAGTGACAGTGTCAAAACAGAAAATGTTGAATGTGCTGAGACTAAAGAAACTGAAAAGACACAAGAGGACATTTCAAAATCTGTGGCAGACAAATCACAACCTGAAAAGTCACAGATACCAGAAGACAAAAAAAGTGACAGTGTAAAAACAGAAAAGGTTGAACATGCTAAGACTAAAGAAACAGAAAAGACACAAGAAGAACTTTCCAAAGTTGCAGAAGAAAAACAACAACCTGAGAAGTCACTGATACAGGAGGACGAAAAACGTGACAGTGTAAAAACAGAAAAGGATGAACATGCTAAACCTAAAGAAACAGAAAAGACACCAGAAGAACTTTCCAAAGTTGCAGAAGAAAAATCACAACCTGAAAAGTCTCAGATACCAGAAGACAAAAAAAGTGACAGTGTAAAAACAGAAAAGGTTGAACATGCTAAGACTAAAGAAACAGAAAAGACACAAGAAGAACCTTCCAAAGTTGCAGAAGAAAAAACACCACCTGAGAAGTCACTGATACAGGAGGACGAAAAAAGTGACAGTGTAAAAACAGAAAAGGATGAACATGCTAAGCCTAAAGAAACAGAAAAGACACCAGAAGAACTTTCCAAAGTTGCAGAAGAAAAGTCTCAACCTGAAAAGTCACAGATACCAGAAGACAAAAAAAGTGACAGTGTAAAAACAGAAAAGGTTGAACATGCTAAGCCTAAAGAATCAGAAAAGACACAGGAGGACCTCTCCAAAGTTGAGGAAGAAAAATCACCTGAGAAGTCAAAGAAACAGGAGGACAGCAAAAGTGATAGCAGTGCAAGTGTGACTACAAGCGGAGGAGAAGCTAAAGTCACAGAGAAACTGGTTGATGAAACACAGAGTAATCAACCCCCCAAAGCCGAGGAAATAACATCTGATGCAAAGCCTGAGCGTAAGGATGCTAAAGAAAGCAAAGAGAAGATGCCTGAAAAAGCTGAAGAGGTCGATAGTTTGACGACCAAAGGCAGTGGAACCGGCAAGGATGTTAAAAGTGAAGAACCTGTCTCAAAAGACAAAGAATCTGACAGTGTTGCACATGAAGTAAAGGCTGCAAAATCTGAGACGTCAACAGAAACAGAAGCTAAAGCTCTGGAGAAGACAGAGCAGGTCAAAGACAGCAGCAAGAAGGACATGGTAGACACCAAAGGTCCAGAAGAAACAACTAAACCCTCTAGTGTAAAGTAGAATATAAACAGCAGAAAATACGGATTAAAATGCCTTTGAGAATAGAGAATGTTTAAATAGCAACTGTGAGCATGACTTTTAGAAACTGCTTTCTGGAAGTGTGATGTTTCTGATGCAAGATGCATGCGTACACTGTGATCTGTGTACATAATGAATGTGAATTGAGGAATGTATAAGATTTTATTTTGCTACATCCCTTGCTCTGATCAGCCAAATGTATGTATTAAAAGTGCTAGACATTAACTGAATAAATATTCCAGCATATCAGTGTTTGTCTGTATGTTAATTCAAGAGCTTTTCCTACAGGGGAACTACAGTATTGAGTTTTGTAAAATGTTTGGTAACGTGGGTGTTTCCCTGATGCTTTTTCTACTTATCTTTGATTGCAATACTTGCTAACCAGTACTTGCATGATGTTAAATATTCCCTTGTGTTAAAATGACAGCGATGCATCTATAAATGATTACAAGGCATTTAATTATTGTATGCATTCCTATGAACTCACATAAATTTCTGTATCCAGAAAAGCCCTGCAAAACTGCTCAGTATTAGGATGTCTTACATTTTTTGAGGCAGGGTTTACCCTCATAGATCATATTTAGCTAAAGTGATACAAAATTACATTCACATTACCAGGACTAGGATTAAAGGATTAGTTCACTTCCAGAATTTTTTTACAGATAATTTATTCACCACCATGTTATCCAAGATGTTCATGTCAGAAATGTTCTCCATATAGTGGACTTCTATTGTGCCAGTGAGTTTGAACTTAACTCTAAACGATCCCAGCCGAGGAAGAAGGGTCTTATCCAGCAAAACGATCAGTAACTTCCGGTAAATTTCTTTCACCTTTAACTTCAAAATTGTCCTACGTCACTGCAGAAGTACCAACCCAGTGTTTACAAAGTGAACGTGCAAAGGTGGTCAAATGCCCTTCACAAAAAAAAGGTAAAACGGCGAAGTAGGACCATTTTGAAAGTGGAGGAGAAAATGAGATGGGACTTTTTCGACATACCCTAACTGTATTGAACCAGAGTGCACAGAGTACGCATACATATCGCAAAGCTAGACAAAATGAACATTTGTGGTTAAAAAGTGCATAAACTGTAAAATTTTTTTGTAAATAACAGATCGATTTGCTAGATAAGGCCCTTATTCCTCGTCTGGGATCGATTCGAGCCCTTTGAAGCTGCATTTTGTAAGTTAAAACTTGTGGGAACATAAAAGTCCACTATATGGAGAAAATTCCTGAAATGTTTTCCTCAAACTATTTATGACTGAAGAAAGAAAGACATGAACATCTTGTATGTGTGAGCTAATCCTATAAGAACCACTGGTATAGAAATTTATAGTATTACAAAGAATAAATGCCATTCTTTAGAATTGTTTCTTGAGTATAGAAAATCAGCATATTAGAAAACTAAAGACAGGTAATGGATGCTGAAAATCCCTGCCATCACAGGAAAAAATACGTTTTAAAATATCTTGTTTTGTTTGAAACTAATAGCATTTCACAGTATTAAAGTTTTCACTATATTTTAGATTTTTTTTAAAAAAATGCAGCCTTGGTGAGCATAAGAACATTGAAAGTTCCTACCAACATCAAAATGTTGAACAGTAGTGTAAGATTTTGACTTAAAACTGCAACATTTTTAACATTATGGAAAAAAAAAAAAAATCTACTAAAAAAGTAAAACTTACTATATAAAATATTACCACAAATTGCATAGGCTCAAAACATTCTGATAACAAAGAAAATCTAAAATTTAGACTAATAAAACCTTAGGGTAGATTCTTCTTTTAATGACTATTTCCACTCAAAACAGGCCATAAGGGTAAACAAACATGCATTTTAATCAACTATTTTAAACTTCAACAGGTCAGTACAAATAGAAAGATTAAATCAGATGTGAAAACTGAAGACCCATTTAGAGCTGAATCAATCATTAAAAACAGAACATAAGCAGCATACCAGATTCTTTCTTTTTCCCGAGCAAGTGACATGAATTTGTCACTGAAAGAGATGCTTTTCTTCTACCATTTAATGAGTATAAGCCTGTTATTTTGCTGTGTAAGAGTGCTTACAAAAGAATAGTTCACCTAAAAATTAAAACGGTCATTACTCACCATCAAGTCGTTCCAAACCCATAAGACCTTTGTTCATCTTCAGAACACAAATAAGATATTTTTGATGAAATCCGAGAGCTTTCTGACCCTGCATAGACAGCAATGCTACTGACACATTCAAGGCCAGAAAGGTAGTAAGGACATTATTTAAAATTGTCCATGTGACATCGGTGGCTCAACCATAAATTTTATGAAGCTATGAAAATACTTCTTGTGCACAAAGAAAACAAAAATAACTTCACGGGTTCACGAGTACCAAAGCACATTGTAGAATAAAGTGCAAAAGGTATTCTCGTAGCTTCATAAAATTATGCTAGAACCACTGATGTCACAGTAGCTGCGTTTCCATTACCCTTCAATTTGCACAAATTGAAAGTGCGAATTGAAAACACACCCAATGGAAACACGTCAATGTAGAAAAAAACTCACATATAATCGCAAAAAAGTTTTTTTTTTTTTTTTTAAGACAATTTGAAAAAGAAATATTTTATAAAACTGCAATGGAAACTGCTTTTTCTCATTTACAGGTCACTTTTGTGAACACAAGTCACATGACCATTTCTTAATGTATTATTTATAATTTCAAAAGTCACCTCATATGTGGCTGCTTACACAAGCATTGGCAATGCTTGAATAAGGGGCTTTCCTTGCCATTAAAGCTTGGATAACCCCTTATTTACAGTGCACAAGTCTGCAGAGCTGATTGCAGCCACTCTAGTAAATGCTTGTATTGATGATTTCTCAAATTTTAATTTTTTTAATCAGCATTTATAAAACATCAAGTTTTGCGCAAATCTGTAATGGAAACATGCCCATTGACTATTTTAACGATGTTCTTACTGCCTATTTTGGCCTTGAACGTGTCAGTTGCGTTGCTGTCTATGCAGGGCCAGAGAGCTCTCGAATTTCATAAAAAATATCTTAATCTGTGTTCCGAAGATGAATGAAGGTCTTACGGGTTTGGAACGACATGAAGGCGAGTAACTAATGACAGAATTTTTATTTTGGGTGAGCCATCTCTTTAAGCACAGTTTTTCCTCTGCAGCATTATGGGTGTAATTTATTTCTGAGCCAGATTTTATGGTATGAGAACCCATTCGCTTTGTAAGCAACAAAAACTGTATCATAGATGAATTTAAAATAGTTTATTGAAAAGTTCAAACATACACATAAGGACCTCTTAGGTGTTGTGAACGCATGGTCTCAGGGAATTAGGGTCATAATGCAACGGGGGCGAAGGGTACCGAACTCAAACCACATCCACACGACCCGTTCCGCCATCACGGTGAGCCATGAGATAGTCATCTGTGCTGCAAATGAAAACAAAAGGCCAAGCCATGAAAGCACAGGAACACCGCCATTTATCTCCCAATTAGGCTACCCAAAAACTGCTCAGTTTAGGGCAGACTTCACATACAACGGTAACTCTGAATGGCTGCTGAAGGAAAAGTGAATAGCTTAAGCTCGTCCTTGCGTGCATGGAAAGAAGAAAATGGTATAACAGTATTTAAATAATAGCAGGTATAACCTTTAATATCGAGTTAATTGGTTGCTTGAATCGCATTCAGACGACTAAGGAATATCAGATACAATACAAATGATGAAATCAGAGACAGTTTTGTCACAAACCCACCCCAAACCCACCACCGGCTAACTGGGAAGGGAATACAACAGAAAGCCACAGATGCCCTCCGTCCCAGAGAGTATATCATTGCTGTGGCAGTGCTGGAGAGAAATGAAGAAATTAATTTGTAGCTGAATGTCTATAAGAGAACAACTACAAATGAAAAACAAACAAGGGCATTAGGACCAGGAGGGAACAAACAAAAACAAACACCATGACATGATCGCTTTTCATGAGCCTTTGCACACATCCCATCCCATCTGGAATCCCCCTGCTGGTTGCTGTTGGAGTTAGATTTAAGGCCAGATTTCTCTGATATTCCCTTGTCCCTGATGTTAAGCAGGAGCAGGTTTAGGCCTCCAGCTCCAGGCCCAAGCCCAGCTTGTGGCCACCAGAATTGATGCTCTTTCCATCAACCAGGGCTGACAGGGTCAACTTGATACCTGAAAAGACATCACAAATTTAAAACACCCCATTTTGTCAGTATCCAAAGTTCAAGTGAATCGTATTGTGTTTAATGGATGATGCTACAAGCTATAATCTATTGTGAGATACAAAAGAAAAGTACGCTTTTCACTATTAAATTTTCACTTGTAAATAATTAATAAAGGTAAATCATATCTGTACCTGGTCTCAGAGTCTGAGTATAACCAACACCGACAAGGCTGGTGTTATTCACTTTAGCCTGTTGAATAGAGGAGAAAAGTTTGAGTCATTTCCATAGAAATAATGCTCACATGCAAAGCCAAATGTAACATTCAAATCACAAACACATTTATAAGGAGACAAACACATGCTGAGTTCCAGCCTCTCAAACAGAAGCTGTACTTTTATTAGCAGTGGGAATCTTCACAATTTCACATAATTTAATTTCACAGACTTGCCATCTGATGCCCAACAGCACAGGGGCACAAATCTTTGACAAGTTACAGTGGGTCGATGCTAAATTCTGTGTATCTCACAATACAATAATCTCTCAATATTAAGTCCACAATATGATATTGTGATATTAAAAAAAAAAAAAAACCTTGGGAAATAAAAATTAAAAATTGTGTACATTTTAAAAGTTCAATTATCTAATGAAATTTGAGAGTTAAAAATTAAGAGCTCCAACCCATGTTCTTAACTAAGAAAACTTAGGTCAGAAAAAAAAAAAAAAAAAAGAGTCAGTGAATTGACTTGTACCTGAACTTTAAAGGCACAGACCTTTTTTCAGAGTGTCCTTGTCTTTTTTTCAGAGTGTCGGCTCTGGAGCTTTCGTTTGTTTTTTTGCATCACAATGGCCTTAAACTGTCGTCACTGTCAATCATTACACATCTTTGGCTGTGTAAAAGAGCTATTGGTCAACTATTAAGCATGAGATGCATTGTGCCCTCTTACTGTAATGCTTGTGTAAATACACTTCCTCTAAATATAGATCATGGTGCAAGACATTGATTGGTTGTTTTGTAAGGTTACTCAACCTTTTTGGCCTTGGCTGGTAAATTTACGACAGTGCAAGTATGCCTTTTCATGGTATAAAGGACACTGCAGATTGATATCCAGTATATTAATAACTACGATTAAGAACTATTCAGAAAGTATGAGAATACATGACTAAATCGATTTTTCCCTATAGCTTTTACAAATTTAGAAAGGTGTTGTTTTATAAGACTGGTTCCAGAAACAAACAGCTGCCCACTTCTGAAACTTGGGGAGTTTACTCACACTGATGGAAGCGTCTTTGTCCAGCTGATACTTGGCAGCAATGCCAAAGCGTGTGCTGTTGCTTCCTGCTGTCCAGGCCAGATTCACCGCTGTCTCCAGCTTATCGCTCACTTTCTGGTAGATGGAGCCACCAAACTCTGAGCCATCATTACTGCAGGGACAGACAAAGGAAATTAATTAATCACTGAAACTACATCATAATAAAAACAACCTGTCCTTAAATCTTAAACCAATAAAACAATCAATCAATAGCACATTAACTTTTGGAGACATACAGCTTTTCTTGTAACTATTGCAATTGTAAAGTCTATTTTAATCCTTTCCTATGTATAGGTTGTCCATGTCCATATGGCATATTAATGGAAACGCAACTTGTCATTCCGGAGACAACATGTAGCAAAATTCCTGATGTCTAAGTGAACTCCGTGTACATAATTTCTCACTATATCAACACTTCTCCCCACTAAAATAAACCAGGTCCCTGTCTCATGCACTTAGAATGATGTAGTGATGCTATTCAGGACGTACACATTAGTGTGCAGCTGGAAGTCTCCTGTTTTGTAGCCTACAGCAAAGTTGTTCTGGGTCATCTTGGACTTGGCAGTGTCGAAGGACATCTGGTAACCAGCGAGCCATCCCTCATAGCCGACCACTGCAGCGCCGTGGATGGTTGGACCGGCAAAGTCGAAGTCAACATCACAGCCCACGTTGACGTACTCACGTTTGTATGCAGTCTTGACTTTTCCACTCTTTTTTCTGTTCATTAGGGAAAAATAAATTAGTGGAATTACATTTGTTTATAAAAAGTATTTTAAACATATGGACTATTTGCCTTTTGACTAGCAATAAACCAAAATTCCAATCTGCAGAAATATAAACTGTTTGGATTGTTAATATTCTTTCCCATCAAACAAGTGATACAAATTACTCTGAAATAATCATGCAGTCTTCTTGGAAAGTACTTGGACAATCAAGCTACGCTTAAAACCCATGTCAATTTCATCCTTCGATAACACATTGCTGACTCTTTAGCCGATTAATCTCATTTAGTATTATTTATAAAATATATTTTGGGGTCATGACAGAAGCAGGTTATTTTACTTTGTAGGCCTAAATAGATGTTTTTACGGTTCAGTAACAGTATTTGGACACTTAAGCAGGAATAAGTAATAATAGGTGTGATCAATAAATGTGGCACCATGCAGCATTTCAGAGTAAGCACACTTCTCAAGCCAAATAATCAAATAAAAGGTTTTAGGTTTAAAATGATAAAACTGACATACAGATAACAATTAAGACAAATAAATATTGTAATACTTTGTTCATGTTTGTCTAATGTTAGTGGAACTTAACATCTAAAAGGCAAATAAAATTATTAGAACTTCAAATAAAATTAAAATATACACTACCAGTCAGAAGTCACTTCTGCTCACCAAGCCTGCATTATTTGCTGCTCAAAAACATTTATTATTATTATTATTATTATTATTATTATTATAATATTAAAAAAAGCCGAGTAGAATTTTTCTTCAGGTTTCCTCAATGAAAAGAAAGTTCAGAAGAATAGCATTTATCTGAAATTTACATCTTTTGTAACATTACGAGTGTCTTTATCATCACTTTTGATCAATTTAAAGCATCCTTGTTAAATAAAACTATTAATTTCGATAATTTCTGTCTAAAAAAATAAAATAAATACATTAATTATACTGACTCCAAACTTTTTAATGGTATAGTGTATAATTTTACAAAAGCCTTTTGTTTTAGATAAATGCTGATCTTTGGATCTTTCTATTCAAAGACTCCCGGGGGGAAAAAAAGCTGTTTTAAATATTGATAATAACAGTAATAATAAAAAATGTTTCTTGAACAGCAAATCAGCATGATTTCTGAAGGATCATGTGACACTAAAGACTGGAGTAATGATGCAGAAAATGTAGCTTTGATCACAGGAATAAGTTACATTTTAAAATATATTCAAATAGAAAAATAAATAAATAAATAAACATTATAAAAAAAAAATATTTCACAATATTACTGCTTTTGCTGTATTTTGGACCAAATAAATGCAGGCTTTGTGAGCAGAAGAGACTTCTTTATATAAAAAAAAAAAAAAAAAAAAAAAATTGACTATATTAACTGAATTTAAGACATTAGTCAAAGGACAAGCTGCAGATACTGTAATAAAGAGGACAAAATCATGCCTTGGTCATACCATTTCATTCACTGCACCAATTTATGAATAACTTAAAGCTCAAGTCACAGCTTATATTGAGGCCAGCTATAAAACCAGTGCATAACAGCCCATTTTGCATTGCCTGCACAAATACAGAGCATACAGCAATGCTGGTGAAATATACTACCGCTTAAAATGTTGGTGTCAGTGAGATTTTTTTTTAAGAAATTAATACTTCTATTCACCAAAGATGTAATAAATTGATTCAAAGTCACAAAAAAGACATTTATAACTTTTAAAGATTTAAATTTCAATAAAAAAAAATAAAATAAATAATAATAATAATAATAATAATAATAATAATATTATTATTATTATTATTATTATTATTATAATAATAATAATAATAAGAAAAAAAAAAAATTGAGCCGCAAATCAGCATATAAGAATGATTTCTACAGAATCCTGTGACACTGAAGACTGGAGTGATGATCCTAAAAATTCAGTTTAGCATTACAGGAATAAAACACATTTTAAAATGTATTACAATAGAATCTTAAATTGTAATATTTCATAAGTACTGTTTGACTATTTTTAATTAATTAAATGCGGCCTTGTTGAGAATAGACTACTATGAAAATCATTTTTAAAAATCTTACAGAGCCCAAACTTTTAAATGGATTTAGTAGGTGAATAAATCCACTAATTTTGCTCAGAGATAAACACTGCTCTTCACCCCTCTGCTACATGATCCAAAGCCCCTGTCATGAGCTACATGAGCCTATACATCAGTGAAGGCCATGTCAGCGTGACTGTCATCTGAGAGCACAGACCCCAACGACACCAGACAGGTGCCACTCTCTCCTGGCCGACCGATTTACAGTTCTCAGAACATGAGGACTATGCTGCCAAGCTTGTGTGAAAGTAACCTTGAGATATGCATCAATGCACAACAAAACAGAACTAACTCTGTCACATGGCCACACTCGAATTGCTCAATACAATACTGAGTTACAGTCCACCATGTCACAACATATCCTCCATCACCTCCTTCATCAGTGCTTTAAACCAAATCTGAAGCTGTTCAGTGGAGAAAATGAATAATTTACCCTGTGTTTGGTGAGAAGGTTGTGTCAAAGGTCAGCTTCAGTCCCTTTGCAATCTGAAAAAGTGATGAACAGCATTATTATTCATGCTGGAAGGCTTGCAGTATGATTCATCACCATTCAGTAATTGAAAACGCATTCAGACCTGGTCTTCAATGGTGATCTCTGTGCCCAGGGTGTTGTCAGTATTCCACTTCTCTGTGAAGGTCAGACCGTATTCAGACCTCTTGTATTTGGTTTCCAGGCTGCCCACCACTTTGCTGGTGTCAGTGTTGGAGGATCCAGAGGTCTTGAATTCCTATAGAGATGTGAAAAAAATATTTCAGATTTTAGTCATGAAGAAAGTGTGCGTATGATTAAAGCATTAAGTACCAACTTAATATTAAGAAATATACTACATGTATACTTTTTGTAGGCAATATGTATGTTCAATCGAACACTTAAGTGACAGGGTCATGCATTTAATACAAAAAAAAATAAATAAATAAAAAAGTCTTACCACTCCACTGGCTGATTTTGTCTTGACATCAAGTTTCACAGTACCAAATCCTTTCAGAAAACAAACCAAAGGAAACTATTACAATAAGAACTGATAACTAAAGGTGATTTTACACATGATGTAGTGAACTATTAGATACATTACCATATCCTTTGTTGAAGATGTCTTTGGCAGACTTGCCAAGATCAGCGTATGTTGGGGGAACTGCCATTTTATCTATTTAAAAAAAAAAAATAATTATTAGTGGGTCAGGGTCAGGATCAGGATCATAACAGTAATACAGAAGCAGACACATTCACACAGTTACAATTGATCTGAGCCATTTGAAAAAAAGTGGTGGGACGTTTTGGGTGGTCTACGGTATCTCTAGCTCTCCATGGTTAATCGTAGCGAGACAGTGACATATCAGTTTGATAAATGACCCAGCCTGAATGCAGCTGCTCTGCTCCAGCTAATCTGAACTGACAGCAGGCCACTCCTAACTGAGTCACCGAGTTAGGAAGTGACGCACTGACTCACTCCACAATAATCTACAAGTGTGGAAAAAGTCAGCATAAAAAGCAATTGTAAAAAAAAAACAAAAACAAAAAAACAGATGAAGCCTGGGGAAGGTGTGGAGATGCTTTAATAAAAAACAAAAAAAGAACAACTAGCAAGGTTAGTATTTCGGCTTTGCTCTAGTTTTCAGCTGGATGTGTATGTGGAACAACATGTGAACTGTACAGTGTAAAAGCTGTATCTAAATGGTTAAATACATGCAAAGAGATCAATGATGAGAGCATGAAACTTCACTTAAAAAACTGAACACAATGCAGTATGCAAATTGGTGTAAAATAAAACCACAACTCAGAATGCTAAATTATAAAGACATGTTCGGTTGCATGAATTTTGAACATTCTACCCCTGTAAATAGATGGTTGGACTAGACTTTGAACAATTTTCTTTTGTTTGAACGCTGCAGAAGTTGTGAGATGCCATCAAGCTCTGCAGCATCTTTGTTTTTTTAAAGTAGAAGTTGAGCATACATAACAGAAATAATTCTAACATTTTACAATTTACAATCTAGTCTACTTTCTACTCCAAGGTGTTGCACAGTGTTAGGAAAAGTTACTTTTAAAATTAATGCATTACAGTATAGCGTTACTCCTTAAAAAAAAGTAACATTACATTACTTAGTTACTTCTTATGGAAAGTAATGCATCACATCACTTTTGCGTTACTTTTTAAATCTGGGCAGGGCTTGCTTGTTTGTTTTTAATATAAAAAGTTCTATTTTTGGGAAATGCAAAAGCCCTTTCACACCAAAAGCCTCAGGCTGAAAAAAAAAAAAGAAAAATTCATATACAGTAATCTTCATCTTCAGCAATAAAAAAATAACAGATGTTAGTTTATCTTGAGTATTTGTTTGAATTTTAAATTTAGTTTTATACCATATTAAAAATGTTAGTGTAAATTTTAGTATGGTATACTAGTACTAGTATGGTTTAATTGGATCATCGAAGGTCAGCAGCAAAGACACAAAAGGATATTTGTATTATTTAACATTTAATAATTGCAGGTTTGCATCATATTCTAAGTTGTCACTGTTTTTATTCATTTTGTGGAATACTAAATCTGTTTTTTGTGAGATTAATTATTGCATGTTCACATTTACTCTATAACTAAAGTAACACCTTACTTCCGTTTTTTCTCAACTTGGGGACAGGAGAGCTTTCAATCAATAAATGTGGGGGAAAAAAGTAACGGCTGTTACCTATTTGAAAAAGTACCTCAGATATTTGAAATTAAAAAGTAATGCATTACTTTACTAGTTACTTGAAAAAGTAATACGATTACATAACTCACATTACTTGTAATTCATTACTCCCAACACTGTATTTGCATATGAACATCAGTCAATGGAGAAAAAAAAAAATATTGTGAAAGCCCCTTAAGTCAATGTGAGATTTTCACATCTCAGTATTGTGCCTCAAACTAATAAATACATAAATAGAAAACACACTCTTATGGTTAGGCTTTATAACTATACTTAACAATAAACGGAAGAAACCACTAAGTTTGCTGGTCTTAACTGGTTTATCCTGGACTCTTTGTCCTCTAAACAGTCCAAACTGGTCTTACTCAGTTTTGCAACAGAACCAGGCTGAAAAGTGCCCAAAATCCTATAAAAAAAAAAAGCCAATAAACCACCTGAAGCCCACCCAAGACCAGCAAACCAGACCTGTCACCAGAGGAAAAATGTGGAGGAATATCGATACAACAGTGGCCTGCAAACACTGTATATAATTCTGAAACAACAAATAGTAGAAAATATACTAAAATTACATTCCACACCGAAAATATAACTTACTCTAAATATAATATAAACCATAACTGTGACCTTTATCATACAGGACAGGTATTAAAAGGAATGTCTGGACCTGTGGGCATGACAGGCGTTCCCATGTCTTTCTTTTCAGGAAGTACAAAATTACCGCTGCTGCTGATGAAATACTCCTCCCACCATAGAAACAATTCCTTACTAGTTCTTCTAGCCTAAAAACAGAGTATTCATTCTATGAAAGACAACTTTATCATCTTGTGCAGGAATCTTATCGATTAATAGTACATTCAGCTCAGTTAATACATGGATTTGAGAACTGCTTTATTATAAAGGGCAAAGTAAGGGCAAGGCTAATTGCGGTTCTCCTTCCCTATTTTCAGTAGCCGCAGGAAACCCGCATGGTGCTTCTGGTCACACGTAAGATTAAAACGAAATCAAATAGAAGGACAGCGCGAACTGTGATTAACTCTTAAACAAAACAAAAAATAAGAGCATAAAAATGACCAGCGTGACACAGGTCAGGCAGCTCCAGCAGCTAACGTTACTGCGGAGCTGCAGTCATCATGTCAGCCTGCGGGAAGCTCACCATTGACCCCGGCGATCTGTCAATTAAAGCTAATCTATAGAATAAACTATAAAGCTGCTGATTTGTGCTTATGTCAAGCTATGACTGATCTCAGACTCCAGGTTGATCTGTGACATTAGAACAGGCCGAGAGTCCCAGCTCTGAGTGATTCAGCTAACGCAGGCTAATGCGCTAGCACTAAGTAGAAAGCATGTGAATTAACAGCTCCAAAGCTTAAATATCCACGGTGCATGATTTCTGCGTTTCTCAGTGACTTACCTGTTAAAAGGAGTGGAGTGAGATTATTCAGGTACGCCTGCTGAAGTTATTCCCAGCGCTGAGCCAATGTGGAGGGTCTGGCCAGTTGGAGGGCGAACTGAAGGAGACTGTAATGTAACACACCCGTGCCGACAGCCTACTGCTTAAGGACCCCAGGCTGCCCCATCGGTGCCTGACGGTAATTGTTTACAGGCAAGAACAGACGTGCCTTGCGCGGTATTCTCATATAGTTTTCTCCATTCATGTTGTCTATATACAAAACATCCCATTACTCAAATATCCCAGTTTCAATAAAAACTAAACTAAACTAAACGACTTTTTTTGTAAATTATAATATAATATAAAATAATTATTTTTTGAATAAACTTTTATGTTAATATGTTAATTTTTAGTAATTATAGATTCTTAACCTAAGCTTATGTTTCTCTTTAAGTTTTTATTTTTAAATGCATACATTTAATTTAAAAAATAATTGCAATTGCAATTTTTATTAAATTGTTATATTTTCATTTATTTTATTTCAGTGTTATTTCAATAATTTTTCATAGTTTATGTTTTAGTTAGCAACTTAAACTTGCAGTTTTAATTTCTCATTTTTAAGTTTTTATTAAAAATAAAATGTATACATTGCAATTTAAATTTAATAAATTGTAATATTTTAATTTCAATTAGCACTAATTCTTTTTCATAGTTTTAGTTAGCAACTTAAACTTCCATTTCTCATTTTTAAGGTTTTATTTTTAAAATAAAATCTATACATTTAATAATAATAATAATAAATGCAATTTTAATTGAATAAAATCTAATGTTTTATTTTTTTATTTCAGCTTTATTTAAATGAGTAAAAGTTATGTATAGTTTGTTTTAGTTGCCAATAACAACACTGCTGCCTGGTTTTTATTTCAACGTACAGTAAGTGAAAACGAAAGTGTATTTCGTTTAACTGTAAACGATTGCTTAGCTTCATGGATTTACATTTCTTAGCAGCGATTTAAAATAAAGAACATAAAGAAATAAAGTTGCTATTTATCTGCAGAAATCAAGTATTCTTTGTGTCCAGAAAGTTTGAGTGCCTTTCATTGTCATTTCAGTTGAAGTTGGATTGTAGTGTTCGATGACTCACAAGTTGAGCAATACATTCTCTGGCCTCTTGGGGCTGCTAAAGCATCTCTAAAGTTGTTTATGTAAAAAAAAAAACAAAAAAAAAAAGGCGTAGCACTATTCTCAGCTAATTTGTTGCATATTGTTCTATTCCTTATCCTGTGAGGTTTCACAAAAGTTTGCTAAATCTAATTATTAAACAACCTTCTAGAGTTTCAAGCACAATAGGGAATCCTAGCTATTGTTTTGTCTATTATTATTTTTTCTGCCCTAAAAGTGCCTGGCGTCAGAGACCATATGCCTGTAACTGGGTGGAATATCTCCAAACCCCCACGCACACACATATCTGTTGGACACTAGGTGGCGCTATAAATATTTATATTTGCGTTGTAGTTTACAACGCTGGAACCATAAGGGCGAATTATTGTTACATCTGAATCCTTGAATCAGTCCCTACAAGAATGCATGTATGTAAAATTGACGTGCTTATGTAATTAACGACTACTTCCTTAATTAAACAAAGTTTAAGTTAATATTAAAGATACACGCAGCCAACATCAATTATGAATAGTGTCAGTATTGCTTACTTAGGAGTTTGTATCCACCTTTTTCTTCCTGGCTTCCGGTCTTATCCACCAGACTGTAGCCTACAAAACATCTGGTTTTGCTGCTTGATATTGCAAATTGGTGTGTCTTACCATATTATTTATTTATTTATGTTTTATGTATTATATATTAATTATGAGCACGCTAGATTCTTCTCATTATTTCCCTATGGCAGCTAATGAACCCCGTTGAAGAAAAAGGTGGATTTAAACGAACTATACGAACACGCACGCACACACACACATAGCCTATCAGGAATTGTTGTTTACCATTGAATTAATTGGTAAATAAATGGTTATTTAGGTTTAACCTTAAAAAATGTAACGTGTATCTCATTAAAAAAGGAACATTTTAAGTTGCCCTAAATTGTTGCAACTAAGAGACCATAAATCATGGAGACCACACTTGCCAGGATGGTCCCAAATGTCCCAAAGAAAGTATATACTTTCAGAGTTGCCACATATTGTTAAATATATGGCTGTATATTTAAAATAAAGATGCATTATATGAGATATTGTACCTGTGGTACAATATCTCATAAAGATGCACATATTTAGTGTTGTGGTATGAATAATGTGCTTTTACTAGACACCGGCTTGGAAGCCCCAGAGCCCTAGAACTACTATCAGTCTACAGAAACACAAAAGCTGTGTACATTTTTGAGCTTATTGCACGCTTCTTAAGGTGTTTACTTGCTTGAAATTTCAGTTCAACAACACATTGCTAAAATCCCCCACATTGGCCACGCCCTACAACCTCAAGCCCGCTCCCAGCACCGCCCAGATAAAATATGTTCCCGCGGCTATGGCTGCTTTGCATTAGTTAGACAAAAATGTGACTCGTTGTAATGAGCATCCTGTTCATACCTACCACCTGTGTTAAATGCTGATACAGCACTGTTTCTAAATGTTTGATGTTGGCAGGCTTATTCTGAATTGCAGATGATTCTGTGAGGACACTGAGAACATCCTCAGCAGGAAGGACAGACTCATTTCTGCTGTGACCTTGAGAGCTGCGGTCTGATGCTGTGTTTCTTTGAGCTGAGGTCAGACCCATCAGTCATGCCAGCTTCTGGGAAAGGCTTCATCGAGAATTTCTATTAGATTTTCTAACTAGATAACCATTTTTAATAGTACACCTTCATAAAGCACTAATCAGTTTATTGCCTTCATATCTTGGTAATATTCAATCAAATGCTTATTACAGCCTCTATCCTCATACACATTTTGGCCAGGTCTTTCTCGGAAAAGAGATCTTAATCTCTAGAGACTAACCTGGTAAAATAAGGGTATAATAATAATATCAGAGTCCAGCTGCGTTTAGATCAATGCTGTGGAGGTTGGCTGTAAGGTCGGTTCTCAGGGGCCGATTTATGAACTGTACTCTGTTTAATGAGTCTCTTTTCCTCTTCTCGTGCTGAGGGACCATTTGAGAGTTTGTCAGCGTGACACGTTTATGTAGATATTTCAAAACTAAACTTTGTTTAAAAATATAGTCATCATGTACATAGGTCTTAAATTCATAGGTTTCTGTGTCTACCAAGGGAGGAGCTAAAGCCAAAGACATGGAGCTAATGGGATTATATGGAAGCTGCTTGACCCCTATGACCCCATTTTTTCCCTCTCGCTCTATGTATCATGCACAGCGCATGAGGATTTAATGCTTTACATTTGTCTAGTTTCTTAAATGGCTGTAATAAAACAGCGTTTGGTACTGTGATGACAATTAGCATAAAGATGTAATATAAGTCTCAGGTGTCCCCAGAATGTGTCTGTTAAGTTTCATCTTAAAATACCCCACAGATAATTTATTATATCCTTTTTAAGTGGGAGCAGAAACGCACTCTTTTCGTGCATGTCTCTTTAAATGCAAATGAGCTGCTGTTCCCCACCCCCTTTTTCAGAATAGAATTGCCTCATTTCTGCTAAATCATCTCTGGGTATTAAACTAAGTTGTCATTCATGCCTTATTGCGCTTAAACTGTCAAATACACACAGATGAGTTACAAAAACACTCTGTGAAGGTAACAGCTGGAAAATAAATTGTTATATTAAAGTTTATATTACTGCTCTCGTCTCCTCTGTACAACGTTTTAGTGCCACGTTAAAAAATAACTACGATTACGAAATTAAAGTTGTAGTATTTCGAGAATAAAGTCGAAATATTTTGACTTAACAATAAAGTCAAAATTAAAAGAATAAAGTAAAAATATTTTGAGAATGAAGTCGAAGTGTTTCGAGAATAAAGTCGAAATATTTCAAAGTCAAAATTATGAGGATTAATTCGTAGCAATTACGAGATTAAAGTTATAATATTGTGAGAGTAAATTCTAGTCTATTGCGCATACAGATAGCCCAGATTGGGAGCACCAGGAGATATTCCAAAGTCTCTGCTTTCAAAATCTGTCAGTTTTATAGCGAAATACAAACAATGGGTCTATTACAGTAATGTGTTTTTCATGCCTTTTATTGTGATGTTGACAGATCGCTTGTATTCGCCTCAGTGTAAGTGGCAAGTGAATCAATCATCTTTCCGATTACAGAGAGACATTGGCTTCATTAAATTAGGCTATACTATACTAATTTTTTTTCATTTCTTCTGATGTTCCTTTACATTTATATCTTGCTATAAACTTAAAATAAAGAGGAAAAACATTTATAATTTGTATTTTGTGACAGAATTTAAAATGCTAAACTGTTAAATTAAAAGCAAGCATGCTACAAATAATGAATGGAAGACATTAAATAGTATTTCCAATCATTTACTGTATTATACAGTGATTAAAAGCTTGGTAATAGTCACTGATATACCTCAGAAAAGACGACAATTTAACAATTTAACTCATGAAGTCCACTTCAATCTTTAGAACATTTGATTGTTGGTTTTAATTAAATACATGTGAGTAATGAAAGACTGGAGGCCACAGATGTTTTTGCAGAGTAGATAGTGGAATTTTCACAAAGAAAACAGTATAATTTAATGAAACGAAAAGACAAATTAATTCACGTGAATACAGCAATCTGTCCCACCCCATTACAGAGCGTTAAAAACACATTATTGCAAGACACACTGTTTGTATTTTGCTATAAAACTGACGGATTTTAAAAACTGAGACTTTGTTCTCTATTAAAAGTACCAAAAGCACAAAGCTTATTGCTATTATTGGGTGGTTGGTGTACTACAAATAGTCGTGAAATACTGAAGCATACTGTCCCTGTGAGTATAACACATGGTATGATTTCTGCTAACAATCCCATATATATTCAAAAAAATTCTGGTGGCCTGACAACTTCTCCCGGTGCTTCCAATCTGGGCCATTTACAAGCGCAGGCTATACTCTCAAACTATTATAACTTTAACTGCTGCGATTTAATTCTTGAAACATTGATTTTATTCTCAAAATTTTACCACTTTAATCTCGTAATTTTAGATTTTTTTTTGCGCCATTAAAACGCTGTCATATCTCTGAGGCTAGGACTCTAAATAGCGTTCTGTGCTCATCTGTGCAGCCAGCGACAATAGTTACCATGCTTTGTTCAAACTTTTGCTGCGGCGTTAGAACTGGTACAACGTTGTCACTTGTAAAAAACAAAATGGCGGAGCTGTGGGTAGAAACATGCAAATTAAGAGCCAGTAATATTATATGATCCCCCTACCACGTCACAGGAAGCGAAATCTGTCCTTTTTCCCAGTATCACTTACACATGGTAAAAGTCAGATTTCCATGATAAGTACCCTTTAAATTATGAAATGTATCACCCTGAAAGGATCACATGAGAATTTGAGATCTCACTTGAGAGAAACTCATGAGTCAGTGACAAATAAACAGCATAGTTTGACACTGGCTAATTTAAGATTTCTTTTATTGCTCCTCTCAGACTCCCCTTAAAAACACAGCACAAATGTAGTCACTCATATCTCAGCGAAGAAACTAAAATCAACCAGATAAAGGTGGTAATACTGAGGGGGGAAAAAAGAGAAACATACATAAAATACAAAACTATACATGTAAATTACAGCCTTTTCAGTTTCACAAAACCAGTATTTATCCACTGAGAAAGCCACGACGTGAAATGCTTGATCAACTCCACTGATGTTATCTATTTGACACAGTGTTATTAAAGGCCTTGACAACACAGAAATGACCAACTGAGAATATCATTTAACTTTCCTATGGGAAATAATTCGTTCCAACATTGCAGGCAGTTTCCAGACCTTTAATCACCCGTTATTACAGTCATTTATAAAAACAAACATCTGATACAACACAGGCTGGTGAAAATAACTTCTACATTTCCTTTATTTGGTAGTTTTTTAATGCTCAAAAAGAGAAACTATTTACTACTAGAGAAAAAAGTACAAGAGGGAGATGCAAGAAACAGTCATGTTATCCATGTTCAAGCCAATTCAGTAGTAAAGCACTGCAGTTTGATGCACCAAACACTTGTATGACGAGCCATGAAACAAACAAGACTATTACTGCACTTTAAAACACATCCATCAAAATATGATGCAGTGCAGTGCTAAAAAGAGAAAATCTGGAAAATGTGTATCCGTTTAAGTGTTTCCACCACTACATAGTAAAAGGAGCCAGCTCCCGTTGTTTTACAAATACGCTATCAAAGAAACCAAACTTGGGAAATGTATACTTAATTACTGCCATGAAACGGAGTAAAATGTCTAGGCTGTGGGAATTCAAACTGAGCTGGTATCTTCACATCTCCAACAAAAATGGCTTCATTTGGATGTTCTCAGAGCTGACGGGGTTGTTGTAGTGCATACGTGTGACGTTATCCAAAGAATATGACAGACTTGATAAGGAATACAAAAGCTATGCCATTAGCAAACTGAACATTGAGCATCTTTTATTGGTCAGAAGAGGTTAAAAAATGAAGAATGTGCATTGTCTGTGCAGTAGCTCTAGGTGGCAGAAGTATCCTGTACCTTTTGAACATATCAGAGCATGAAAAATCATCATTCACAATAGTAGAAGCACAGCCCATGTAAATGATCATTGCAGGGGATGTCAATCAAAGTCGTGTGTCCACTAAAAAGAGCAATGAAGGCCAAATCTAACATGGCTATTTTCCAACACTTAAAGCCATTTCAACGCTAAACAATATTACCAAATAAATACAAACCTGAAATTACACCCATGGGAAATTTGCTATGATTGTTTTCAAAAATCTAAGCAAACAAGCAGAACGAGGTAATGGTCCTGCTAAATAGTTCAAGTCATCATTGCTAAAACCTCTTTTAAAGGAGAAGTTCACTTCATTTTGAGCAGAACAAAAATGTACAGATATTTACGTAACCCAAGACATTCCTGTCTCTCTTTTTTTTTTTGGAGGAAAAATTTCAGGAATGTTCTCCATATAATGGACTTCTATGGTGTCCGTCAGTACTTCCAAAATGCAGTTTAAATGCAAAATGATCTTATCTAGTGAAACGATCAGTTAATTTCTAAAAAAAAAACCGTACAATTTCAATACTTTTTAACCTCAAGCGCTCATCTTGTCTAGCTCTGCGTGAACTCTGTGTACTCTAGTTCAGTACAGTTAGGGTATGTCGAAAAACTCCCATCTCATTTTGTCCTTCAACTTCAAAATTGTCCTACATCGCTGTTTTTACAACTTTTTTTGTAAAGGGTACTTGACCCTCCTTGCGCGTTCACTTTGTAAACACTGGGTTGTACTTCTGCAGCGATGTAGGGTGATTTAAAAGTTGGAGGAGAAAATAAGACGGGAGTTTTTCTACATACCCTAACTGTATTTAACCAGAATGCACAGAGTGCATGCGGAGCTAGACAAAACAAGCATTTGAAGTAAAAAGTATATAAATTGTACTGATCGTTTCTGCATACAAAGGAATTTTGGAAGTACAAACTCATGGGCACCATTTAAGTCCACTATATGGAGAAAAATCCTCAAATGTTTGCCTCAAAAAACTATTTCTTTACGACTGATGAAAGAAAGACGTGAACATCTTGGATGACAAGGGGGTAAGTAAATATCTGTTAATTTTAGTTCTGGAAGTGAACTTCTCCTTTAAGCCATTTCAGATTTTCAAGTCGATTAAAATCAACTCAGAAGTAACGCCAGATCTTTGATAATCCATTTTATAAAAGAACAGAAAAACTTGGGACAGAACTTGCAAGTTTTCCGGCAGGTAAAATTCATAATAAATCTCTTTCACACACAGAAATCATGACTGATTCATTGCAAAGCTTGCATGATGCTACACTCGAGTTGAAGTCTTTACATTCGCAACATACACTTTAAGGCCTGATTTACTAAAGTCGTTCACTAATGCGCTAAAGTCGTCAGCAAGTGCAAAAATCAGCAGCATAGTCGGCGACTAGTCACCGTATGGTATCATTTTTGCACGTGCAAAGAACCGTAGCGTCGCACTTTAGTAAATCTAGCCCTTGACAGGATAAATATTGTAATTATTCAGTAATCAGCTGATATAAAATAAGCCTAGGTCATGTCAATTTCACAATGACTAAATTCAGATTTTACTCAGTCGTCATAATTTCTAAAAGAAGTGGAATGATACATAAGAGTGCGTAAATGTTCCCTCATCGCTCCTTCGGATTCCTTTTTTGTTCCATCTGAGGGGTCTGTGGAGATATCAAATGCACCTATAAAATGAGATCTCGCTCCCAAAACTTCAATGTCTTATCCACATAGAAAGGGAATGAATATATTATTAAAACAGGGCTCTTCAGAACAGGGAAATAAAAAGTGCTTCTATGCATCGACTCGGTCAGAACCAGCGCAGAGACACGTCCACACATACACAGCTCGAACGGTGGTGATTTCAACTCTTGTACGACAGCAGTACAATGGCAGTAGTTGGAATGATCCGAGATCTAGCGCACACTGATTCATTATGGTTAGCCAACAACTTACAGGAACAGGTTGGACAAACGAACGAAGAGAAAATAACATCTAAACAACAAAACGAGTCTCAGACTGTCCTCGTGCCCAGTGCTGTGTGGCATCCCCCGTCTCCCGGAGCATGCGACGCCCCAGCCAGGTCCTCTAGAAAGGTGCGGGGGTTGTATATGTGGGCTAAGCGATCAGACGTGCAGGATCTCCATACTGTAGTCCTCTGTCTCTGTGTACTGGGAAGAGTTTGTGTCCGACTGCGCCGGCCCCAGAACCTCTTTATTCTCCAAGTTTGGCTCCAGAAGTGAGGGCTTATCAAAAACGTTCTTTTTACAGGTCTCTGGGCGGTTCTGCACATAAATTACTCTGTTGTAGGCCTTGAGTCTCCTCCACAACTGGATGTAGACCTTGCATTGCACGTACATGAACACCAGTCCGCCAGTGAAGCCTATGGCCACCACCACCAGTTTGGTCCAAAAAGGCCATTCCAGTATCCCTGTGTGATAAACGAAAGGGAGAAATACAGCAGTGTGAGTATGTGACAGATTAGAAGTGCTTATTTTACATTGTAATGTGAGCATTTGTTTACAGTCCAGGATCAAACATAAGGGTCAATGACAAACAAAATGTTCAAGGTAATGAAAAGGAAAAATCTCAAGTTCTTAGAAAACAGCTCTTTGTGTGAATGCTGGTTTTATGATTTAGATTGGGTTTTTTTTTGAAAGAAAAGTTTAAATATAATGACTAAAAATGTCATGTGGTGTAACTGTAAGGTTGAAACTTTTCCTTACAATGAATAATATATTTCAATAAATAAATGTAAAAATAAAATAATACTAAATAAAAAAATACAGAAAAAATAAATAAATATTATAATATATAATAAATAAACTAAATATTTATGAAAACAATTACACACAATGAATATATTACATTACATTACAATGAATATATATTTAAATTAAAAAAAAAGTTAAAATAAAATAAATATAAAAACTGAAATAAAAAAAAATTCTAAAAATATATACAATTAAAAATGAAAAAAAAAAGAATAATACAATGAATATCTATTTGAATAAATACATGTAAAAATAAAATAACATGAATATAAAAACATAATAAAATAAATATAAAAAATACAATTAAAAATTAAATAAAACACAGGAAAAAATAAAGGGAAATAAAATACATGTATTTATTTTGCCATAAATATTTAGTTTTTGTGTTTCTCCTTACAATGTATAATATATGTATATATATATATATATATATATATATATATATATTTTTTTTTGCCATAAATGTCTTTGCAACTTAATATACATAATATATATATATATATATATATATATATATATATATTCATAAATATTCAGTGTTTTTCTTTGCAATGAAAATTTCCCTACTGTAAATAATATATATCCAAATAAATACATTTAAAAATAAAATAACACAAACACATGAGAAATATTATATATATATATATATATATATATATATATATATATATATATATATATATTAATATTACAGTGACAAAAATAAATAAAATACAGGAAAAAATAAAAGAAAAAGAACAACAATGAAAAATCTATATTTGAATAAATACATTTAAAAATAAAATAATACAAAATAGTTTTTATTTATAAATGTATTTTTTTTTATAAAAATATAAAATAATTAAGGAAAAGGAAGAAAAATAAAATATTTCTGCAGAAAAAAAAAACTTGGAAATGGATTTTTCTACATTATTTCAAGACTGTTCTATCACAGAAAAGGTATGAATTGCATTTTTAATGGTTTTATTAAATAAATTGATGGACCTGGACGAAAAAAGTCTTCATGTCATTGACCCATATGCAGCAATCCTAAAGCAAGATTGCAGTAATACACTGCACCGCAGCAATATTACATGAACTATTTGCATACGAAGTGATTCTATAATACAGCACAAGATCTAAAATATATATACGTCAAACACAACACTGGGGCAAACAAAGGAGCTGGGGGATGCAAAAACAGGCGACTAGAGTCCTGATATCCCACCCAAGCTTCTAAAGAGCCAGCAATGGATACAGGGCTATGCTTCAGAATGCAAATACAGCATTTTCACCCTTGACCATTTGACTAAAATTATTAATAGCTTAGACCAGCAGCAAAGAAATTCCAGGTGTCTCTCTATCTTTATTGAACATAAATTCAGCCAACCTTTGAGTTGTTTACAGTTGCTTTCCGATTTGGAACAGAGCGTTTGGAAATGTCAGCAAAGATCAAGTGTGAGGGAACTGCCATGTGCTAAATCTCTAAATGCTACAGTCTGTTCAAGCACAAGGCCTTGGACATGGAATACTGTACTGCTTTCGGAGGCTCCGTAAGTCAGGCCGGGATGCAGCTTTAGTCCACCTGACATCATTATCAAAGGCACAGGGCAAAGAATGAGGTTAGTGCTGCTCATACAATCCTTTGGATTTTTGCAAGCCTATTTGCTGTTCTCATTATAGAAGTGGCCTTTTTAATCAATATCTTGCTTATTACAACTAGGGGTGTGTGATAATGAGTAAAATTATATTTTCTGGAATTTTGTCGATAACGATAATTTGATGATATTTTGCTGAGCGTGTTATTGTGCTGGTATTTTGGCAGGTTTAGGACTGCCACGGACTCCCCAAGCTTTTGATATTCAGGAGTAATTAACTTTTCTAATAAGTTTAAATTGATTTTTACATTTTGTGGTAGGGATGTAACGATTCACCATGAGTCGGTTGAAAATCGGTTCAAATATTTGACGATTCAAATCGGTAGAAATGTTGAACGAATCGCGATACATGTTTTGAACAGAAGGGGGCGCTGTGTTTACAGCAGCAAACTCATGTCACAGACGTCTGTATGCAAAAAGCTATGAATTGGCCAAACCACGCACCAGAAGATAGATATGCTCATATTTCTTTAAAAAAAATATGTAAAAAAAATCCAAGCTGGGAAAAGCACGGTCTTAGTTTTAGTTTGTTTGTATTGAAGAGCCTTCTTTAATTTGTATTGTTCATTTTTTATTTGGAATTCATTTTAAATTAGCAATTTAGCTGCAGTCAACATTTTAGTTTGTTTATATTAAAGAGTCTTCTTTAGTTTGTAATATTTGTTTTTTTATTTAATTTGTTTTAAAATTTAAATTTAGTTTTGTTATGGCAGAAAAGATTTTATTTTGTAAAAAATGTGCAGCATTTGAGAAAAAATAAAAGGCTCTTGTTCACCTTAAATTTGTCTCCAAAAATGTGTTAAAAAATCGTGACAAAATCGTATTGTGAGATTAATATCGTGAATCGTATCGCATTGTGAGTTGGGTGAATCGTTACATCCCTATTTTGTGGGCATTTTTACCTTTATAAGACCAATTTTTCTAACCTTTTTAAAAGTAGGCATCATCTTTTAAGTCAAATTTGTACATTTAGTCAAAGTCAAATGAGACTGTGAGACTTTCTTGATTTTGATTGCTTCTTGTTTGATTGTCCTCTTTTGTAAGTCACTTTGGATAAAAAAAAAAAATCAAAAAAAAAATTTCTATTAAAAAAAATAGAAATTACAAATCACTGCGTTTTGACATGTTTGGTTTAAACAGCTTGTTCAGTTGGTACTAGATCTGATTGCAGCTGCATCACAAACGGTAAGTAAATGATTTCATAATGCTTTCTCTGGAAATTACCAATGATTCTGTGTGAATGGCCCCTAAATGCACATGTGTTTTTGTTTGATTTTTGCGATATACTGTCAAATTGCATATTCTTTAAACAACAATAGAGGGTTTACACTACGGTTTGGTCAGTTACAAGGATGAGCGACCGTATTGGAGATACTCAGATGTAAACAACAGCGTGGATTTCACGGTTAATGCACTATATTGAATACGTTGTTCTGTTAATTTATGCTGTCTAAACCACAGAAAAAATGTGGAATGTGGAAGCTGCCAAATCATAGAGAAGGACTTAGTAAACAATTTTGACAAACTGAAGTAAATAGGTGGTAAAGATATGTATGAGCAGTATTAAGGTATTAGCCTAAAATTTCACCTATCTGACTGGAAATGATAAGAACAAACATGAATGTTGTCAAGATTCTTACTCTGGAAATCTTGGTTCAGTTTGGCCAACCACAGTTGCCTTTTGTCCCTCAGACTTTTTGAACTCTTCTCCTTGATTTGTTATAACTTTTGGCAGTTTATAGTACTCCAAATGTAGTACTGACCAATGAGTATAGCCCAAAACATGACAATAATTGAGCAAAATTTGCAAGTACCGTTCAGTTGTGTGGCAATATATTCAAATATGGCCGATAGACGGTGTGGCGTGAAAACACTCTATTACGATATTATTGTAGACAATATATTATCACACACCCCTCATTACAATCAACCAAAATATATACAAAGGAGAGCAGTTTGATTCAGATTTATGTCAGTTTTGAATTCGACGAAAACATGCCTCAGTCCATTAAAATGCAGTGCTCTTTGTTCCAGACATCACCTTCGCAGTTGCTTTCTCTTTAATCTTTTGTGCCTGAATATATCCAGAAAATAGATTTTTTTTTTAAAAAGTCAGGCTGTGATAAGTGGCCATCAAGCCTAAAATTGCCTTTGTCCGGCACATTCACAAACGACAGTATGGGGCAGCTGCGCACACTGCATTCAGAGCGCGTTCTGGCTGTGAAGCATTATTGCCTGTATTCAGGTTGCAACAGTCATGCTAGAGACGGCTGATGTAGCCGGGGGAGGAAGTGAGGGACCTTCAAAAAAAATTATTACAGTTAGAGGAAAGAGTTAGGAGGAAAGAATGGTAAATGTAAAAGCGTTTACCTGGTATTCTCCCCGCTGCATGGTTAAAAAGAGTTTGTTACTATTTCACGATTGGCAAAAGATGAAGCCACTGAAAGGGGTGGAGGGTCAAGGGTGCAGGAGGGTGGAAATTAAATCTTCTGGAACGATCGGGCCCTTACGAATGGTGAGAGATGAGGAATGGACACGTGGAGACATTCGGGTATGTGTACATGCAGTGCGCTTGACTCTGCTCAAGCTTTACCATGCAAGATGAAGAAAAGTCAATGGTGTAACCATGGAAACAGTGATCAAAGATCTCCTTCGAAGCTACAATGAGGCGCATGTGAATGGGCTCTTAATGTTAGGAGCAAATCAGTAAAGTGCCTGCTGTCAGACGCCCATCAGCGCGCGGGGTCGAGGTCAGTGTCAAAACTCATCTAGATGCGGTAAAAGGGATGGTGTGTTTTAGTCAGGCACACACACTCACACCCCAGCTCAAATTCTTTATGGAAATAAAATCCATTGCTGTCATATTCTCAGAAACGCATCCGGTCCCTGCGCTCCACAGCTCCCTAATGGTATCGATCAGGTGGAGTTTGAGAGATGATCTGTGAGTAAATCAACTCTACCATTAGTGTACTAGTCCCGCATAGCTTAAGGCCCCTTCACACCAGGGACGATAAACTGTTAATAATTATTCAAATTCTATGAGAATAGGGAAGTGCACACCAGGGGTGCCAGGTCTTTGAAACAAAACCAGCCAATTGCTATTCAAAACTAGTCCAAAATGGTATGTGTCGAAGACTGACAAAGGAGAAATTGATGAATAAAGTCGTTATTTGTGTTTTCTTTGCACACAATAAGTATTCTCGTAGATTCATAACATTACAGTTGAACCACTAATGTCACACAGAGTATTTTAACGATTGTCCTTACTACTTTTCTGGGTCTTGAATGTGGTAGTTGCATTGTTGTCTATGCAGAGTCAGAAAGCTCTTGGATTTCAGCAAAAATATCTTAATTTAGGTTTTGTATAACCGCAGTCCTAGCTTTTCTAGACTACTGCCACCTGCTGGCATGGAGAGTTATTTCCTTTGACGCAGATGTAGATGTATGTGCTAGTTGGCTATAGTCTTTACAATGTGCTCAAGTGCAACTTTTGGGTTTAGATAAGGCAACGTGAGAAGTCTTTGTTGTAAGTCTGAGGCTGTATAACAAGCCACAAACACAGAAAGCAAAGTGAATTATACATTTCTGCTTGAAGAAATCTAGTTTACCAGCTACTGTTGCAAGTGCATGTTACTTCATGCTCAAAGGCACTTTTTGCATCTAAAATCAAATATTTGTGGAGTATAAGCCAAAGAAGTTTTTTTTATTATACAGATGTATATTTTAAAGGGAACCCTGGGTATTAAGACTTATATGGCTTAATATAACATAAATGATGTCTCTTACTGAAATATGTAGTAGAAAACCTATGAAAGATTTACGTTATTTTAAAAGAGTATGGGGGGCGCCATTATTTTCGATGTCGATTTATTGAAGTTTTTAGTCAAGGGGGAACAAGACAAGCGATGTACTGTCTTCACTACTTTCTTAGTGATAAGAAGAAGAGAAAAGAACAGGAAGATGTCTGTGGACAAATATAACTTTCTAAAGACTGGCATCTTTGTTCTCTCCACTTTAGCCCTGATGACTTTGAGGCTTTTAGTAGAGCACAGCTAATGAAAGAGCTTACAAATGACAGAGACAAGAAACACTAGATACCATCCTGGCAGGATGTAAACATGCCGATGCTTGTCATGACGCCGCAGACAATGAAAAGAGATTCTCAGTGCAGATTTCACACGATATCTGGGGCAGTTTTGACTCCTTATGAGGAAAAAAATCGATGATATGTCATTTGGCAGCTCTTTCAGTAGCTGTGGTTGTTGTATCAGCATTTTATTTTCCGAGTTGTGTACTCCGAGCCCCCAATAGTCCAAAATGAATTTTTTAAATAACGTAAATCTTTCATGGGTTTTCTACTGCATATTTCAGTAAGAGGCATAATTTACGTTATATTAAGCTATACAAGTTTTAATACCCGGCATTTCTTTTAAAAATTATATCTAAACATACTACATCTGTCATCTCGACATTGTCCTTTGACCCAAATGTTATTTAACCAATGACTAACTAACAATTTAACTACAACTTTTTTGGGACATATAAAACTTGATAAAAATGTACTTGGATCACAGTTTTTAGCTATTTTGTACACTATTCACATATTGTTCACCAACTATATCAGCATATTCATATGTATTATTTACAGAACTGCTTTTCACACACTATATAGTGGGGAAGTACACAACAAAAGTTGTGTAAAGTCAATTAATTATATTAGCTTTCCAGCGGTGTGTCTAATACACATCCGTGAATGAACTGTGATCAGCCTGAACATGTCGCCTAAGAATGAGACTATGAGCGTACCAACTCTCACATTTTTAAAACAAGATACCCATATTAAATTACCCTTATCTCAAAAGAAAGGATAAACCATCTGTGTGGAGGTAATAAATACATCAAGATATGCATCGTTGAGTACAACAAACAGCTGTCAGTCAGAGGAATGTGATCGTTCCATAAGCAACAGAACAATCCGGGGGGAACGTCGGAGGACTGCTGGATGGTACAGAGGGGGATGGGGCTGGCGGGAAGCAGGCAAACAGTGCTGGATGAGGAAGAGGTGGAGATAGTGCTAAACTGGCAGGGGAAGGGCAGGGTAGGGCTAACCTTGTTTGATCTCCTCTGCTGTGCGGTCGATGAGGACGTAGAGCGACCAGACGACACATGTGATGGCGATGACGTGAAAGGTGACCGAGCACATGATCTTCCTCCTCTCACTGGCGGTCATCTGAAGCTTCTCCCACTGCAGATACAGATAATACAAAGACATACAGAAATGATTCCCAACACATTTGATCTTTAATTGTTTTTGTAAAACAAAGACTTTGATGAATACAATCAATATAAGAGTCAACATACTTCAGAGTGCAGTGCAAACAAAATCGGTGACCTGGCCTTTCTGCTTAATAAATATTTCATGTGTCTTAGTGAGAGTGATCTGTGGATCTCTATTAGCCATTCAGTGCAGGTCTCTCTATCAAGCTATGATGCAAAATCAACATCAAACATTTTATACCAGAATAACATCATATCCGCATTAGACAGCTTATGACAGCCACAGTCTAATAGATTACCCCCTAGATTCAAATGAAAATTTCTCCATGATTTACCTTAAGCCATCCTAGGTGTATATGACTTTCTCATTCCAGACAAACACAGTCGGAGTTGTTTTAAAATTTATCCTGGCTCTTCCAAACTTTATAACAGTGGTGGATAGTGGCTGATAATTTGAAGCTCCAAAAAGCGCATATATCTGTCGTAAAACAAATTCATACGCCTCCGGGGGGGGGGTTAACACATGTCTTCTGAAGTGGATCCATGGGATTTAAAAAAAATAAAAAATTCTATTTTTAAATAAACTCAAATTATTGACTTCCGGCAACGGATCCAGCTTCTTCGTTGACCTCTGACTCTATGTATGACGTAAGCCGCATTCGTAGTGTAAGCTCTGGTGAGAATAAACAAACGAGGATAGAGCAATACTAAATGCTGATAACAAATTAAAAGTCGAAAATGAGAAGTAAAAAAAAAAAAAGAAGTCAGCAGATTTCACTATAAGAGAAGAAGAGCTTGAGTTTTTTTGCACAGCCTTTGTTTGAACGTTACACCGACCAGGAACTCACAAACACGCATACAGCCGTTGCCGGAAGTCAGTGATTTGAGTTTATAATTTTAAAAATAGAAATATTTTTGTTAAAATTTTTGTTATAAACCCATGGATCTGCATCAGAAGACATGTGTTAACCCCTCGAAGGTGTATGGGTTAGTTTAACGACGGATATATGCGCTTTTTGGAGCTTCAAAATATCAGCCACTATCCACCACCATTATAAAGCTTGGAAGAGCCAGGATACATTTTAAAACAACTCCGACTGTGTTCGTCTGGAAGGAGAAAGTCATATACACCTAGGATGTCTTAAGGGTGAGTTAATCAAGGGGAAATTTTAATTTTTGGGTGAACTACTCCTTTAATACATGCCGACTTGCGCATATGACCTGCTTTGTGCTATTGTGTCTCTGGACCGGAGCCAAAGTCTGGAGTAGACTGCAGGCTGCCACAGTTCACGTGACACAACGCGAAACCAGACCTCATTTGCCCCAACGGAATGCATATTTACACTGTCTGAATCGTTCCCTATTGCCTACATTGCGCACCTGCCATTCACCACACAGAAAGTACCAACTCTGTGAACAAGTGACTGATCTCAGCCGCAGCTTCAGCGTCTATTTATAGTGCAGGGGGGCGGGACACTATGGATTCTAGAGAGCATTTGATTGGATAGAAGGTTTGATGAGAAGCTGAAGTGCAGCGTGATGTCATCAAAATTATTGATTCATATTGGGAACTGATGAGAATGTACGTTTTGAATGCTCTTATCTTGTAAACACGAATTTTGTGGTTGTTTTGGAGCACACTAGCTTACAGATAACCATAAGTTAACATACTGATACCAAAAGCCAAAAAAAATTTAATTTTGATTTCACGGGGACTTTAAATGCATAGTTCATCCAAGATTAAAAACTCTTACTCGCCTTCATGTTATTGAAAACCTGAATGTATTTTTTCTGTTAAGATATTTTGAAGAACATTGGTAATCTAAAGGTGCGTTCACACCAGACACGAATGAAGCGTTACACGCGAGTGATTTACACGTTAATGCAAAGACGCGAATAGACATTCGGCGGCGCAAATTGAGCGTCTTGGGCGTTTGACGCGCGTAGCGCGTGATTCACGCGCATTGCGCAACTTAAAAAATCTGAACTTTGGTGAAAATTTGACTGGCCTACACAAACTCAGATCTGGACACCACCGACTGTGAGCCTCCCAGATGTTCTTGTATCTGAATGTGAATAAACAATTACACACATGTTCCAACATCCAGCAGAATATCTTCCCAGAAGACTGGAATCTATTATAGCAGCAAAGGGAGGACAATCTCTTATAACGCCTTTGGTTTCGAAATAAAACGCTCTAGCACATATGGGTGTGGTGTTCGAGCGTACACATACTTTTGGCCAAGTTAGAGTTGATTAAATGATTATATAATCAGTTGCATGGGTGAATAGATATATTAACCTTTTTCTCTGTCTACACACAGACACAAAATATCAAAAAAATGATGCTATAAAACATAAGGGAGAGAGACTTTAAAAGAGCAGACAGCATGTTGACAATGGACATACCTTAAAGTCAAAACAGAGAACAACAGAGATGTTTGACATTCCTTATTTCTGTAGATGTAAAACCTCAGCTATTTTGGTTGTGAATAATTTATCACATTGTGGCCCAATAATAGGTTCTGAGAAAAAAAGACAACACTTCACCTGATGCACAAACCCACAGAAGACTAAATGGGACATGAGGAAAGCTTTAACCTTGAGGTTTAAGGAAGGCCAAATGTAGTTAATTAACAATCAATCATTCTCTGCATCAGTCAGTTACTAATCCAAACATTTAGTTTCTCTTTCAGTGTCAACGGGTGTCATTCAAATTAAATTTTAGGTGAGATTTGATCTGCACTCTTTCTTCTGGAAGGATGCTGACGTTGACATGCTGTGTTCATTTGTTAACACGAGTAACACCTGCCAACAAAATCAAATTCATAACCAATTTAACAGAACAATGTCTCGAATGTCAATTTACAGCCAGTGATAAAACACAAAATGTGAATGAGTGTACTGGTTAACATGTCATGTCACACCGACCCGTTTTGCGTCTCAGTTCATCTGAAAGATCTCGCAGACACCTGGAAATCTCTCTCTCTGGGGAAGTCTGCTCGAGCACAGTCACTATGGTGACATAAAGGCTGTCCTAGAGATGCCCTATTTTAAACCGCATTTGAGACACACAGCATCAGAAATTTAATTAAAAGCGGATGCAGTGGACAAAGACTGAACACTGAAGTGGCTGGACTTTCATCTTGTTCACGTCACTCAAAAGTAATTCATTATAACAGTTAATTATCAAAAACTCCTGCAGGCTTTATGGACTAACTTGTTTTCAATCATCTCAAATGACAGGTTGCTCCTCATCTACATCCTGATCAGCTACTGCATCTGCATGTAAAGCAACGCAAAGCAGAGTGCCCTTAAAAAACCTTACCTGTGGTAAAATTGTGGTTTATTACTTCATTATACATGGCCCTGAGCGCTGTTACTATACAATATGATAAAAGATAGCAATATTCAATTAGTAACACTATAATAATAACTAGAATAAACCATTTTTCCATCGAGTACCTACTTCAGTCTAACTGTAGTTTGTCAGCATCATTTATAGAGTGCTACGGTGAATGCAATTTGAAAACTGTTTCCCCCCCATTCATTTCTGTCATAGAAATTGAATAGAATTCTTTAATGAACATTTCTAGCCTTGGGTCGGATCTGCTCAGAACTGAACTTTAGTGTCAAAACAAAAGTAGTATTTTAAGATATACTTTTCATACTATATACTGTAAGAACAATATGGAAGCCTGTTTCTGCCACTTAATAAAAAAGGTACATTGAAACTTTGTATCCCACAATTCTGACTTTTTTCTTGCAATTGCAAGTTTACATCTTTCAATTCTGACATTTTTTCTCTCTGAATTGTGATATAAACTCATAGTTCAGACTTTTTTTTTAAGATGTGAAAATTTGTCACGCAATTGCAAATTTTGTGAAATATAAACTTGCCATTCTGAGAACATATCAGTCTTTTTTCCCCCTCAAAATTGTACTTAACTTGCAGAACTGCAAGATACAAACTCACATTAGCAAGAAAAAAAATCAGAATTGCAAGATGATATAAACTTGTAATTCTAACATATAAACTCACAATTGTGAAAAAGTCAGAATTGCAACATATAAACAATTCTGAGAAACAAAGTTGCAATTTGACAAATAAAGCCTCAGTTCTGAGAAATAGTCACAACTGCGAGAAAAAAGTCAGAATTGCAAAATACAAACTCGCAATTCTGAGAAATAAAGCAACAATTCTGAGAAAAAAAGTTAAAACTGCGGAAACTGCGGCAATTCTGAAAAACAGTCAGAATTCTGAAAAAAAGTACAAATTTCAAGATAGTTGCAGATAAAATGCAAATCTGAGAAATAGTTGCAAATGGTAATGTAATTCTGACACAAACTCACAATTGCAAAAGGTCAGAACTGCAAGATATAAAGATATTTCTGAGAATAAAGTCACAGTTTGAGAAATAATGTCAGAATTCTGAAAAAAAGTAAAAATTGCAAGATAGTTGCAGAAAAAATGGAATTCTGAGAAAAAGTCGTAATAGGGAGAAAAAGTCAGAAATGCAACTCTCAATTGTCAGTTATAAAGCCGCAATTCTGAGAAAAAAACTCAGAACTGCGAAAACTGTAAATTCTGAGAAATAATAATAAATAGTAATAATAAAAATTGTTACAATTGCAAGATAGTTGTGGATAAGGTGCAATTCTGAGAAATAAAAGTCATAATTCTAAGAAATAAAGCTGCAATTCTGAGAAAAAAAAAGTCAGAATTGTGAGATATAAACTCGTCAGAACTGCGCAACTTTGTCTCACAATTCTGACTTTATCACAATTGTGATAACTCGCAATTGCCAGGTTAAACCTAAAAATTCTGAGAAAAAAAGTCAGAATTGTGAGATAAACTCACAATTGCGAGATATAAACTTGTCAGAACCGTGCAATTTTTTGTCTCACAGTTCTGACTTTATCACAATTGTGAGTGTATATCCTGCTACTCTAAATGAATTTCTCTGAATTACGAGTTTATTCTCGCAACTCTGACTTTATAACTCCCAATTGCAAGTTTAAATCTCAAAATTCAGAGAAAGAAGTCTGAACTGTGAGAACAAAAAGTCAGATTTGTGAGATGTAAACTTGCAATTGTGAAAAAAGGTCAAAATTGTGAGATGTAAATTGCAATTAAAACTTGCAATTAGCAATTAAAGCATATACATTGCTGGCTGATGAATACAAAAACTGTATATATAACAATTTAGAGTCATAAAAATCTTCTTTAATGCGTTTTTAAAGGATGTGCAATATGAGCAGGTAAACCTCAAGATTCCTATCTGCATGTGCATACATGTATGTAACGTTACCTTGCGGAGTGGCTTGAGCTTGGTCTCCATGATGAAGTCATACTTGCAGAGCTCGCAGCAGCGTGTGTCTGAGCTCTTGATCCACTGCTGCAGACAGGCCTGATGGACAAACCGCAAACTCCCAGTGCAGTGGCAGGGTGTTATCAGCGGACTCTCATCATCCCCCTCACAGTGACAAATCCTACAGTTTATTCACAGAGAGAGAGAGGGAGAAACACTCGGTCATCCTCCTAAAACCACAGCAAAGCAACATGAGCAACCACACACACACTTATATCACTGCAATCCTATAATACTCTTCATCTCATGGTGCAGCTGTAACCGCAACTGATTCTTAATATTTATTGTTAGGATTTTGAAGTTTTGAACAAACCATAATCTCCAAAAAAAAAAAAAAAAAAAAAAAAAAAAGTGTGACTATAAAGCGGACACTATAAACACAAACAGGCTATAGTTGGGATGGAAACACAGTGTTCAGATCAGTGCCACACTGTACACATAAATCTAACATTCCCTTTCCTGAAGGATTCATGGAAAGCAATTCCCTACAGAAACATCAACAGAACCTATAGAAGCGTCCAAGCGTTAAGCTTTAAATCACAAACACAGGGGGTAACAAAAAAAAAAGCTGTTTGTTATTGGAAGGATGACTGGATTTGTGGAGAGTGTCTAGAGGGAGATAAAAGATAAAGACGGAGACAGAGAGAAAGCAGGATCTAAGCTGAAGGCTCAATTTATTCTCCATGTAATCTCATTGGTAAGAAACAAATGAGATGTTATTGAGGTCTGAGTTGTGTTTTCTATTCCCTTCTCTCTCTGCCACTCGTGGGCATTTATGCATATGAATTTAATTTCTGACTCAGCCAGTGTTTAATAAGCTTAGAGGTCATCTGGGAAAGCAACACGTACAAACAACTGTGTGACAAATGTCAACATTCATATTAGGAGGATGTCAGCGCCATTGTTCCGCTGAGGCAAGCGTTAGTTCAAAGTGAATCACAGATGAGTTCATATCTCACTGGTGCTCTTCAGAGAACAAACACACATGACTGGTAATCTGGGAGAGACATCACTTCAAAATGGAGATCAACTGATTTTTCAATGAGCAATACCACATATAAGCAGTTTGGAAAATAGATGGATAGATAAATGTATAAAAATGAAATAAAATAATCCTATATATGGCAAGTGGTTTTAAAAAAATAGGTAGATAAATAAATAAATTAACCTTACATAGGACAAGTGTTTTGGAAATAAAAAAAAAATTAAACAAATAAATAAAATATGACAAATGGTTTTGATAAAAGATGGGTAGATAAATGGATAAAATAAAATAAAATAATATGATAAAATAAAATAAAATATGACAAATGCTTTGGAAAAAGATGGGTAGATAAAATAAAATAAAACAAAACAATAAAATACAAAAATACAATAAAATAAAAAAATTATATTTGGCTTCATATAATAAGTGAATTGGAAAAAAGATGAATAAAATAAAATAAAATAAAATGGGTGATTGTTGATTTGAAACAAACAATAGGGAACTGCATTTCTATGCTTGCAGATTTCAAAGTGCAATGTCATTGTCATGGGTTTGATTTCCAGGAAACATAATATGATAAAATGCACACTTTGCATGCTGTTAGTCACTGTAAATAAAACCATCTGCCAAATGTGGAAAATTCAAAGTCTTCAGAGACAATAGACTTGACTGTGACTTCATTAAACATTCCAAGCATTTCAAACAGCAGTACTTTCCAGAGGAATGCTATGAGGAAAAACTATCGTTAGACAACCTTAAATTGAATCCTTGATGTTTATACTTACTGACAGAATAACAACATACGACAAATGACATTATGGTCACAGCACACGGGTTAGCCGCTGTAATGGATGTACCAATCATATTCTCCACGATACAGGCCCTCTAAATGTTAACTAGCTACCGGGGCACAAATGAGAGGGAAGATTGCTTCCGTGTCAGCGTCCAGAGGAGGCTTTTCAGACTGAATGACCAGGATAATGACTATTTTCAGACACGCATGATCCAGTCAAGACTCTACAAGATTAGAGCAAGAAACAGTGCAGACAGAGAAAAACGAAGCCTGTCACATCTCCATCATCGTACACACGGCTTTACAGCCTGGCGGAGCAGTGTGTAATAACGTCCATGAGAGCTTTATGGGACGTCGCTTTAATGGACTCCTTTTGTTTATGATCGCTCATATTTTTCTTGACTACAAAGGCCAGATTCATTTCCCCCTCTCACTTCCTTTCTATTTTAATCAGAATATATTACGACAATCACGAGGCAAGATTCGATTAAATTATAATAGAAAGACTCAATCCAATTACCATATTTAAAATATTCTATCCGGCCTTTTCACAAGGTTTCACAATGGCTCATTGACCTGCTGTATTAGAATAGTCAAATTATTTTATTACACAAACATTCACTCTTTATAGCACTGTGGTAAATTAAATACACTGGCAGATATGATACTGTAATTCTTTGATACTCAATAAATATGACTGATGTTCAGTTGAAGTCAAACGTCAAACAGAATCTGCAAAATGTTGATTTTACCAAAATAAGAGGGATCATAAAAAATGCATTTTATTTTTTATTTAGTACTCACATGAATAAGATATTTCACATAAATGACCCCATTCAAAAGCTTACATACACTTGATTCTTAATACTGAGTTGTTACTTGAATGATCTTGATGATTTTTTTGTTTAGTGACAGTTGTTAATGAGTCCCTTGTTTGTCTTGAACAGTTAAACTGCCTTCTCATCTTCACACAAATTATTTGGTTTTTCAGCATTTTTGTGTATTTGAACCCTTTCCAACAGTGACTGCATGATTTTGAGATCCATCTTTTCACACTGAGGACAAGTGCGTATGCAACTATTACAGAAGGTTCAAACACTCACAGATGCTTCAGAAGGAAAAAACTATATATATTAAGAGCTGGGGGTGAAAACTTTTGAACAGATTAAAGATGTGTACATTTTTCTTATTTTACCAAACTATCATATTTTTTTCATTTAGTAGTCTTCAGAAGCTACAGAAGATACTTACACGTTTCCCAGAAGACAAAATACGTTAAATTTACTTGATCTTCAAATTGAAAAAGTTTTCATCCCCCAGCTCTTAACGCGCTGTATTGCATTTCCTTCTGGAGCATCAGTGAGCGCTTGAACCTTCTGTAACAGTTGCATATGAGTCCCTCAGTTGTCCTCAGTGTGATAAGATGGATCTTAAAATCATACAGTCATTTTTGGAAAGGGTTCAATGCACAAAAATGCTGAAAAACCAAAGAATTTGTGGGACCTGAATGATTTTTCTGAAGAACAGCAGGCAGTTTAACTGTTCAGGACAAACAAGGCACTTATGAATGTCTTTTAGGTGAAATATCTTATTCAGGTCAGTACTAAATAAAAAAATAACATGAATTTTGTATGATCCCTCTTATTTTGGTCAAATAATTAACATTTTGCAGATTCTGCAATGTGTAACTTTTAACTTCAACTGTAACTGCAGATGTGACTGAGCACGTAATAAAGAGCAGACAGAAACATATGAATAATTCCTAAATTATTCCATGAATAGATCCCTCATGAACTAAAATATTCAGATGCAGTTAAAACATTTAAATTCTCCAGTACATGTGATGTTCCTCCCACATAGAAATGTGTCCTTGCCGCAGGTCACACCTCAAGACACCTGAGCGTGCTTTTGTGGCAGATCTCCAAGCCTGGGTATTTCAGCTCTGGTTTAAACCAATAAGTCTTGCCAGCTGATCTCTAAATGTCAGCTATTTTAAGAGCACATGTGTTTTCACAGCACTGCTTGAGAGTGGTAATACACGTGGGAAGAAACCTCATCTCAACCTTAAGACGTAAACAATTAAAAAAAACAAAGAAACACAGAAGTCGTCTAGTGAAGCTCATGTAAAGTGTTAAGCAATTACTAGAGCTTAGATCTTCTTAAAAACTTGTTGGATGGAGCCACTTTCCAAAAAACAAAAGCTGCATCCAAATATGAATGTTTTCCTACGAAAAAAAAAAATATATATAAATGTATGTGTGAAAAAAGTAGTATGTCTAAATTCACAGACGCAACTGACGCTTGCAGATCACATGACAATGACAACATGGCCTAATGGCTATGTTCATACTATATCAAAGTTATTTTACCTGTAAGATTTGTAATCCGGGTCTGGCTTCAGGTCTCATCCGTGTCCAGCTATTTTTAGCTATCTTAATTATGAAGACATTGGTTTGTAGTGCGAACAGTTTTACTGTTTACTGTACATTGTTATTCCTCTTGTTAACGTTGAAGAATAAAGCGGATAGAACTAGTGCTAGACGGTTTGACAAAAAAAAAAAAAAAAATCTGTATCACGTTTAGGATCCTGTCGGTTTCACACTTTCTCCCTGGCTGTGCCTTTATGTGAATCAGGTTGCATAAAACTGTTGCAGAACCACTGCATTTTAATCACGATCCAAACAAACATGCTACATATAGTATGAGCATATAGTTTTGAAGCAAAAACAGAATGGTCTGACCTTAGCTTTGTGAAAGTATGCTACATAAAACACCTGAATGAAAAAACAACAGAAGAGGGACTGAATGAGAACACAAATTCACTCTCTGACAGCAGGTGGCGCTTATGAAACAGCAGCAATACAGTGTTTCCTTGGTTACTGCTGTAAACAAAGCAGCACTGTGCTTTTAAAGGTCCACTGAAGTGCTTTGAAACACGCAGCGTTATTCTATGTGCTGACGTAATTTCAACTGAGACAGACAGGGCGGGGCATATCAACCAGTCCCATCCCCTTTTTTTAAATAGTCAATAACGTTTTGTTTATATCACAGCTTTGGCCAGTCAGAGCTCGGCAAAGCCGCAATTGACAGCGTATGACAGCCACAGTCTCATCCATATCGATATAAATATGGGTTTGATACGTTTTGTGGTCTGTGCTGCCTCGCACATATGATCTGCTCCGTGTTATCGTATTTCTGGACCGGAGCAAACTGTGTATGCATGCTGCGCCATTTCGTGTGACACAGCGCGAAACCAGACTTCATTCGTCCAACCGGAAAGCATTTACCAAACAGAAAATCCAAATTCTGTAAACAAGTGAACGATTTTTGCTGCATCTTCGACGTCTGTTTATAGTGTAGGGGGCGGGGCACATCAGATTGTAGAGAGCATTTGATTGGACAGAAAGTTTGATGAGAAGGTGAAGTGCAGGATGATGTCATGAAAATCGTTGATCCATAATGGCAGAAGTTAGAAACTAAGTTTTAAATGCTTATATTTTGTAAATGCGAATTTTTGTCATGGTTTTGGAGCACACTAGCTTATAGATAACCTTAAAGCTAACATAATCATACTAAAAGCCAAAAAAAAAAACTTTAAATACGACTTAATATGCATTATATGGAGGTAAGATGAAAAGAAAATACCATCAAAACTACATATCATCAAACATACATTCATATAAACAACCATTCCAATTCAGTATTTAGGATTTCCTTACTATATTTTGAGCATTGTGAACAGTGATTGCCGCAGTGTTGCCACAGATTGTTTTACATGTCTGCGGGTTGACGCGACCCCAATAATGTGATATTTAGCCCCTGAAATGCAAATTTTACTAGGGGAACCATGCAAAAATCATGTATTTTACTCCCAGGAACGTGACTGTTACCTGGCAACCCTTCTACAGTATTTTCTCCTCTTTGCGTCCATCTTCAGCTTCTCTGACTTTTGTTAATGGCCGTTGGCTTTTTAGGCCAGTTAAAGAATTAGTTGTGTGTTATTAATAGTTCTCTAACTATTCTTCAGAAGTGTATGTAGTTAACCGGGATCTCCTCACAAATCACGACACCACTTGTACTGTTTTTTTTTTTTTATTCATACCGTGTGCGTAATTCAAACCAGTTTACCGTTTGAACCGGTATACCACCCAGCACAATATAGAACATAATTTTTTAGCTATCACAAAATTTGTTCCTCATCCAGTGTAGTACCTAGTCAAAAAATGTGCGATTTAGGATGTAGCCACACTCTTTTTTTCATTTAAACCAGAGAGAAGTTCACTTGACAGCTTTAATCTGAGACGTGGGAAAGAATTTATAACAACCACATAGTACTCAGACCTCAAAAATAGTTTTTCTTCCAGAGTTATTTAGTTTGCTGCCAGCAGGCTGCTGCTCTAAGTCAATTACATACCTCATAAGTTACGCTAATTGTTTCCCGAGGCACCCTAAAGATGAATATCGATACAACGGTTATTTCGCCTGGTCTCAAATCCCCCAGCCAGAGAGCCACAACCAAAACTGTAATCAGATCTCAATCTCAATTCTACCTCATTCAATATGGCTGAACTACATCAATCGAGAAGCTACCATAGGTATCGACTGGATCCCTCCAAGAAAATCTGCTTGGACCGTCCATACAGAAGGTCAGACGCTGCTTCTTCCACACCGTGGATCTTTAAAAACTCACATTTGAACCTTATTATCACCCACCATTAGAAGAGGACTAGAAATGATGACAGCACTAGCAGGCCTCTAACAGTAAGGATAAACAGGGACTGGTAGGAATTTAATATCCAGGTGAGGGCTGTGGTGGGACTATGAGGACGATCACTCTAGAGGTGGAGCCCATGGGTAAGAAAAGCTGGGCAGGAGTGAGTAAGTCCCACCAACCTGCAGCAGTCCCCTGAGAGGGAGTAGGGCGACAGCGGCCCGTTTTTCTCAGACACCGGAGAGCAGCATTGATCCAGGTCAGTGTCCTCCTCAAGGGAGCAAAGAGGAGCCCGCAAGCCCTCCATCTTCAGCTTCCAGCGGGACGACGACTCCTCGAACACCTCGTCATCTCCCATCTCCTCCATACAGCAGGATTCACTGACGTCCAGCATAGCGCTGGATGACTTAGTGATGTGGAGCCTTGAAGCGTAGCTTCCTATCTCAGATGCCTGAAGGCTTCCTGCGGTGGACGAGCGGGTGAACGGGAAGACGAGGCGCAGGAAGTTGGAGTTTCTTTGAAGGTCTGAATGAGGAGGAGCAGGGGGAGCCAGGCAGTGCTCAGGCCCTGGATTAGAGATGTATTTATAGTTGTTGAGGAAGGACGGAGGCTGGGAAGCAAATGGAGGAGGAGAGTTGGCTTGACCGTTGAGGGCTTTGATGTGGCTGTCTTGCATGAGTTGTTCTTTCTCCGCTCCCAACTCCCCATCCGAACATGTGCGGTCTATAAAGTGAAGACCGCTGCACAGGCTGTCCATCTTTTGTCCCACGTCATTCAGAGACTTTGAGAACTTGAGACTGCCTCCTTCTTGTTTCAAGTTGACTGATGGTTTGAGTAGGGAGAGCCATTCTGTGCCAAACAAGGTCCTATTTTTGGGTTTGTTGGGGGAGTCCAGGCAGAGCGTGGTCATGGTGACACCCTGAGACGCTGAGCTTTTACCGTTAGAGTTCAACAGCACTACAGTGGCCTGTAAGGGCCTCTGTGAGCCCAGGTCCTGAGCGAGGTCATTAGAACTGCATACGAGAGGAGAGGAGAGGGATGGGACAGAAAGAGAGGTACAGAAACAGAGATGGGAAGAGAGAAAACGGACGTAAAGAGACATGCAACATGCAACAGAGACCAAATGGAGAAAGATTACAAAAAGACAGGTGGGACGAACCGAGAGGAAGGTTAGAAGACAAAATGGCAGAATCAAGATGGATAGCAGTGTTGGCCCTTTGATGTTTCAACAGTTCTGGATCTTTTACTCTCTTTCAGGACATGACCACAATGGCAGGAGCACATTGAGGCTTCAGGCTTGAGGGAGGGCAAACCTACCTGCATATATCCTGGTTCGAGGGCGTCACTGAAGTCCTGGGGAAGCTGCATGGTGCGTTCACAGATGTCGGACTTCCAGCCTGTATGCAAAACAGAGAACATAGCAGCAAATTAGAAACACTAACTAAATGAGCATTTCTTGATGGAAATCCCAGTCCTTGCAAGGCATCAAAAGGTTTTATGTAAATGCAGCTATTTGTTTTTGCTTCTGCATAAATTAAATACAGTACATCACAGCCACTTTGTCATTGTCATGACACTCAGCACATCTTATATATGTGACTACACACTACTGTTCAAAAGTTGAGTCATTAAGACTTAAAGTAAGAGTTTGAGTTGGTGGGACTTTGTTTTTTGAAAGAAATTAATACTTTGATTTAGCAAGGATGCATTCAGTTGATCAAAGGTGACAGTAAAGACATTTATAATGTTACAAAGATTTCTATTTCAAATAAATGCTGTCTTTTCATCAAAGACTACTAAAAAATGTATCATGGTTTCTACAAAATAAAGTACTGAAGAATCATGTGGCACTTTGAGCTTCAGCTTTGCATCACAGGAATAAATTAAAATTTTAAATATATTAAAACAGAAAACAGTTATTTTAAATTTGTAATGATTTGTCACAATATTATTATTATTATTATTATTATTATTATTATTATTATTATTATGTTTTAAATAAATGCAGTTTAAAAAAAAAATAAAAAATCTTACAAACACCCAAATGTTTGAATGGTATACACTACCATTTTTGAATAGTAAGAAGTCTCTTCTGCTCACCAAATACAGCAAGAACAGTAACATTTTGAAATATTTTAAATTATTTTGAAATTTATTTCTGTGATTCGTCCAGTCATATGATCCTTTAGAAATTATCTATTATACTAATTTTATGCTCAAAAAACATTTTTTATATATATTTTATATTTTAAATAATATTGTTATTATTATTGCGTTGAAAACAGGTGAGTACAACTTTTTCAGGTTTCTCTGATGAACAGAACTCTTTTTGAAGCTTTTGAATGGTACTCATGTACTCAACTGTTTAAATATTGATGATAATAATAATAATAATAATAATAATAATAATAATAATAATAATAAAATGATAATAATTATAAAAAAAATAAATGTTTTTTTTTAAAACAGCAAATCAACATATTTTTTGAAGGATCATGACACTGAAGACTGGAGTAATGATGCTAAAAATGTAGCTTTGATCACAAAAATAAATTACATTTTAAAATATATTCAAATAGAAAGCAGTTATTTTAAATAGTAAAAATATTTCAGAATATTACTGCTTGTGCTGTATTTTGGATCAAATAAATGCAAGCTTGGTGAGCAGAAGAGACTTCTTTAAAAAACATTAAAACACAAACTTTTGACTGGTAGTGTATATGGTGTATGGTTAAATATACTGTATGCAAGACCAATTTTAAAACTTTAATCTTAAATTTCTTGAAAGGAAAGGGGGGGAAAGTTTACATTCAAGACAAATAAAAACTTCTGACCCTAAAAACCCATTTCTCTCTTCCTCTCACACACTAATATTACCTGGGCGTTTGAATCAAAGTAGCGTGGATCACATGCACAATGTTTGATTCCATCATTTATGTCCCAGACTAATTACCTATCGATTCTATCTGTAACAAACAGAGAATTTATAGCCCTGGGCCTGACAGGGATCAATACAGGATAGAGTGTCCGGAACTGCCCTCTACAAAAACACACACTAACACACAAGCTGACACGCAAAGTCACACAAACTCACATCTCTGAGGAATAAGGTTCCAAGAAACTATTAGGAAATAATAGTGTGTTTTCAGGCATGAGAAATGTGGAAGTAATATGCCTGAGTGAACGCCTTGCATTAGCACCTCAGACTCAACTCTAACTACATATCACTCACATTTATACGTAAACTTTTTGTGTATGTTACATGGGAATTGAAGATGTGAAAATGTAAAAACATTTAATGGAACTTTCTTCATATGCAGTACAAAATAGGGCTTGGGAAATGTACAGAAATTTTTATTTTGTATTCATTATTTACATTTTTGCAACCCCATTTTCAAATGATGTTACTTCTTTTTGCTACTTCTTTATATTTATACATACAACCATGCATTTACCTAGTATTTATATCTAACAGTAATAAAAAACACATGGGATTTGTCCTTCTAATGCTTTATCAATAGTGTTAATGTGTGATACGCAGTCGAGTTGTGACGACAGTGTAAACTAGATTAACTGTGAGTCATGCCGGCACCTTGCAGACCCAGTCGGCAAAATAAGGTGTATTTTCAAGCCTGACAGAGTGCATGTTTGTGAAGACTCCCTCTGTGATGTGATATACACACACAGCCATGTGTGAGTCAACAAAAAACAACACAAACCCTTGACAAAACCACATACAGACTGCTGAAAATTGGACCGAGATGAGGCGCTGAGTCTTACGCGTGTCGACACATGAGCAAAAACGTTAGTAATGGGAAAACAGTCCTACGGTTATGGAATTTGCCTCTAATACATTTCAATGTGTAAATTCAATCTACCTCTCAGTAAAAAAATACAAATAAAAATACTTGTTTGTGGAGGCCCGCAGCTTGTCGCTCAGACACACTATGGGAGTTATTTAGAGATAATAGAAAATCATTTATTGTCTATCACGAACCTGGCACTGACATTAACTCTAAACTATGAAACAAGTGCTTCTGAAACCAGAACAGAAATTTATAAACAAGGCTGTCACTGCATGTGGTTTTCGTGAAGATGCTGACAGCATGTTTTAATGCCCAGTTCACACTGAGAGCAATTTTATTACTCAAGGTTGCCAGGTCACTAACAAGCATTCCTGCTGCTGGATGCCCTAACATTTAAACCTTTTAAATGAAATGTTTCACTAGTATAAATAAGATATTCTATCTTGACAATTTTCGTGCTGCTAGAAAAACAACATGCAGGGGAAAATGTTTCTAAACCTACCTGATCTCATGACAAAAACGTACCTGTGGGAACTTTTTTGCAAGATGCGAAATATGTACTTGTAATCGTTTTCATACACAGTTATGAATATAGCTTCATATGTTTCGATTTCCAGTTTTGTGCAATCGCTTTTAACCAGAGGGGTAAAAATTTGGCAGGGGGTCAAAAATTAGCACAATTCCGTGTCTTACGAAAAGTTCCCACAGGTATTTTTTCGCCATGAGATCAGGTTGCTATAAACTGCAGCAGTGCAAACTGCACAAGATCAAAGCATTAATCGCTAAATTCTGATATGGTTTTCCCAGCATCATTTTTAATATGGTATCACATGCTCTCCACTCAAATCACTCCAATTGTTAAATTGCCCCATCTAGTCGTTGCTAATTTGCAAAAAGTTGGACCCACACAGCGTCGCCAACAGTTGCTATCACTCATGTCAATGAACGTGCAGAGTTGAATCAGAGCTAAATTGAATGGGCAGCAATTCAAAAAAACTCTAGCTTCTTTCCCCACACAATTTTGCCACTTCAAATGTTTTTCAGTGCAGAAGAAACATCAGAAGTTTAGAGGGAACATTACTAGTAAATAACAGGTGGTTGAGCAATTGTGAGTATGTTGGACTGGTTGAGATGCACAAAACAAAGAGCAATATTTTGATAGAACCAACTATACACAATGTTCACTTTTCAGAGGAATCAACCTTGAGCTTACTATAAACTGAATGAGAAAATGCAGTACATTACCAGTAAAAAACACTTTTTATTAAGGAAATATACATTTAAATGACCTAAAGTGACAGTAAATGCTGCAAAAGATTTCTATTTTGAATAAATGCTGTTCTTTTGAACTTTCTATTCATCAAAGAAACATGTTTTCGCAAATCTATTAAGGAGCACAACTGTTTTCAACATTGATAATAATAATTAAATGTTTCTTTAACAGCAAATCGGAATATTAGAATGACTTCTGAAGAATCATGTGCCACTGAAAACTAAATGATGCTGAAAATTCAGCTTTGACATCACAGGAATACATTTTGAAACATATTAAAAAGCAAATAGGTTATTTAAAATAGTAATCATATTTTGCCATAATACTGTTTTTACTGTATTTTGATCAAATTAATCCAGCCTTGCATGGTGAGGATAAGAGATATCTTAAAAAAAAACAACAACTTTACAATCCCCAACTTTCGAACAGTAGTGCATTTCGACATAATAAAAAACGAAACAAAACAAAACATTAATCAGCTTTTAAGGGGAAGTCCACTTCCAGACTAAAACATTCCTGACAGTTTACTCACCCCATGCCAAGATGTGCATGTCTTTTTTTATTCCGTCGCAGAGAAATAAAGTTTTTTTTAGAGGAAAACATTCCAGGATTTTTCTCCATGTAAAGGCCTTGCAGTTTTAATGCAGCTTCAAAGGGCTCTACACAATTCCAGCCAAGGAATAAGGGTCTTATCTAGCAAAACAATCAGCCATTTTCTAAAAAAATAATTACATGTTATATACTTTTTAAGCACAAATGCTCATCTTGCACTAGCTTGGAATTTGGAAAGGTTAGTTTTTCATCTGTGTACATCGGTTCAAAATGGTAGGATAGGGCGAAACTGTTGACTTTCTTTGCACGTTTGCTTTGTAAACACTGGGTCAGTATTTCGGCCTACATCATGCTTTACCTTTCCAATATGATTTAGAAATGTGTGAAATTGAGCTAGTGGAAGACAAGCATTTGTGGTTAAAAAGTATATAAAGGTTACTTTTTTTATTTTTTATTTTTTGGAAAATTACTAATTGTTTCGCTAGATAAGACACTTACTTCTCGGCTGGGATCGTGTAGAGCACTTTGAAGCTGCTTTAAAATGGCAATTTGGACCTTCAACCCACTGATCGCCATTTAAGTCCACTATATGGAGAAAAATCCTGGAATGTTTTCCTCAAAAAACTGTTTCTTTGCAATTGAAGAAAGAAAGACATGAACATCTTGGATGACATGGGGGTGAGCACATTTTGATTCAGGAAGTTCACTTTTAAGTCTTTCTGAAAGGACCATCACCTGAGACTCCCAAGCCTCAAAGTAAATGTGACTTCAGTTCTGTTATCAGAGAATAGACAGGAGAAAAACAATGAACATGTGGGATAAACAACAAGAGAGAAAGAGTAGGCTCTTGCCTCCAAATCTACCCAGCAAGCCTTCATAAGCTTTTCCTGTCTTTTTCATTCTCCACAAAGCTACTGTAAAGTCTGTGTGTGTGCTGTCCGCCTCCAGAGGGCTAAATTGCTCCCAGTGACGGGTGTTATTCTGGGAGGCCGTCCTCTCTTCATGGCTCCATTCATCACACACACAGAGTACAGTGACCTAGCATCGTGGGCCAAGATTACACGCTCTAAAACCTTCCCTCAGCCCCTGACAAAAGCACAAGTGCACAAAAGGCCAGAAAACTGTGGTTAATACACAAACAAAAAAGTTTTTTAGCCAACAAAAATAACAAACAGAATCATGAAGGTTATTGTTCCCAGAAATGTACATTGTGATGAAATACACACCTTGAAGTCCCTTTAAATGAAAGCATATGCCAAATGTGTACAGTAAATGTCACTAACTATTACCCATTACCTTCCTACCTATAAGCCTTATAGTCCTTATACGAGTTTTAAAAAGACAAATTATGTAAACATCTGTGGTTTCTAAACCTTTTTGACTCCACTGCCCCACTGTCCACAATGTTCACATGCCCTATCTCTTTACTATCAATTTGTGGTTACATCTTGGCATATACAGAAAAAAATAAATATTCATAAAACACAAAAATCCTTATCGAGTTATGAGATATTTTATTATATTACATGACTTATCTAGGTCACTTATTGTGAAAATGAACATTGTGAACATTGTATCAGTAGCTTGCTAACATATTATGGAAAGTTCAGGCAATAAAGGTCAATTCAGGGTCTGTTAATGTGTATGAGGAAATAAATGATTACACATTGTAGATTTTTCTGTAATAGCATTATTGCATGAGGGATAAAACCCCATGTGACGCAGTCAGTAAGAATGTTTGTTTCATAATGAGGTGGATTTGAGCGGCGTGTGATCTTTTGGATTGAGTCTAAAAAGCAATCAAAAGGAAATTAGGAAGACGTTGCGTACAGAAACAGAATGATAAGGAGCACTAAATACAAAAGCATTTAAATAAGCAAGGTTTTTGTTTCCAGACTGTTCAACCTGAACCAATTTTCAGGGAGCATATTAACTTGGCAGCTAATTGTTTGTACATTATCATCTGCACAATTTGAGGCGTATGTCTAAAGAATGAATATGCAAATGAATGCAGATGCTGCCATATGAATAGTCTGTCAATCACATGTGACATTTGATGCGATGAGGCAGAGGGCTTTTAATGAACCAAAAACAGTCTGCCCTCTTCATGACTAAACTTAAACTGAGTACACTTGATCTGCAAGTGACACAGTCCCCGTGTCTGCTACTGGTCAGACAAACAGACAGTCCCGCCCCAAACTCACACAGTTGGTTGAGCTGTTAGAGTGGGTGTGGCCATTCGAAAATTAATTGGGTCTGGTTTCCGGTCTCACCTGCGTCCAGCTATTTTTGCTGTACTAAACAGCTCATTTTGCAGCTTGATATTGCAAATGAGTGAGTCTTTCCATATTATTTCAATGTATTATCCCAATTATGAGCATACTAGTTTGTAGTGCAAACAGTTTTATGGTTTCCTGTTACTTTTCTTCTTGTTATTTCCCTATAGTGGCTAATGAACCGAAAGTCTCGCCCATATGCTTACTTCTGCGTTGAAGAATAAGGTGGATATGGAGAAAAAAAAAATGGAACTGTGCCTTTAAGGCTGCGGATATGAGCCCAACCAGGAGAATTATGGGTAATAACAACACTGACATGGATCAGTTGAGAGTGTTGTTTTGTTTGATTGCTTAATGTGAGGCTGAAATGACAGAGCTGACAGGAACACCCCATGGACCTCTATTAGGACCCTTCGGGTTTCTCAGCAGTTGAAACCTCGTCATGCAGCATGAGTGTGTGTCGGACTCTGAACTGATAACAACTGTAATGGGACCGCTCATGTTATTTATCCTGTCGGAGACAAATGAGCTCTGGAATGATGAGACGTTTCTTTCCGCTGAGGATGAACACCGATCATTCTGATGCTCTCTGGCGCATGTAAACAGTCAATTGAATGTGCTACAGTACATGAAGCTCTGAAAGTAAATGAAGACAAACTTTTGACTCCTGAAAGAACTAAATCATGAAATCAAAAGTTATTACGTTTGTAAAACTTTTAAATTACAAAAGTTCTGTGCAAACTCCATCTAACTTCATATACGCTTCAAAAGGTGCTTCATTCGAACTCTGCCACTGTTTCCAGGCGGCATCTTGGTACAGTTGAGATCAAAAGTTTACACCCCCCTTTCAGAATCTGCAAAATGTTCATTATTCTACCAAAATAAGAGGGATCATACAAAATGCATTTTATTGTTTATTTATTACTGACCTGAATTTGATATTTCACATAAAAGATTTTTACATGTAGTCCACAAGAGATAAATAGAAATAATAGCTGAATTTATAAAAATGACCCTGTTCAAAAGTTTTCATCCCCTTGATTCGTAATACTGTTGTTGTTACCGGAATGATCCACAGCCGTGTTTTTTGGTTTAGTGATAGTTGTTCATGAGTCCCTCGATAACTGTTCTTCAGAAAAATCCTTTAGGTCCCACAAATTATTTTTGCGTATTTGAACCCATTCCAACAATGATTGTATGATTTTGAGATCCATCTTTTCACACTGAGGACAACTAAGGGACTCAGTTCAAATGCTCACTGATGCTCCAGAAGGGAAAAAAAACATTAATAAAGTAACTAACTTTTTGAATTTGAAGATCAGGGTAATTTTTTTCTTATTTTTTATATGTAAACATCTTTTATATGAAATATCTTATTCAGGTCAGCACTAAATAAACATGCATTTTGTATGATCCCTCTTATTTTGGTAAAATAATTAACATTTTGCAGATTCTGAAAGGGGATGTAAACTTTTGACTTCAACTGTATCTATCATATTTACAACGTGCAAAATAAGAACTCAAACTGGTCCATGCATGCAAACCAAGTGTGAAAGCCTTAAAGTGCTCAAGGCTCGAACGTGAACCCAAAGTCCTCAGTAGCTGAATGTGTTGAGCGAAACCAGTGGAGCATTTCTCAGTGCAGGTGACCCTGACATCTATTAGTTCATGTAAAGAGTTTATCTGTTAAGAGGCTCAATGATACGCAGAAGTGCAGCAAATCTCTACTAAGAGGAAGAGATCCATGTTAAAGTGAAAGTGCCTGACAGGCCTGATCCCAACATGAACTCACTGGCTAACATACAGCTATGTGTCTTTAAATAGGCAAATCAATATGAATGTTGGGTAAGGGTTATTTGAATAGGGTGAGAACAAATCTGTTTGCTTTTCTAGTTGGAATCCAAGTCCAAAGTGGGTTTTATTTTATAGCAAAAGTAATGAAACAACAAAAAGGAACACAGTTTACATACATAACATAAATACACTATGTCACTGCTTGCAGGTAAACAGGTATACAACGTCTTGATTTTGCACATTATATATTGGCAGCGTAGACAGCAGTATAGATACACTGCGGTCACTTCACACACAGATCTAATATAAACATGTGATTTCTTTCCCAGCTGTTTACCTTCACAGACATAACCAACTGTGTTTTTGTAACTTAGGCTATGTTCACACTTGGCATCTTTTTTGTAACTGCCAGCATCTGTTTTACATTATAATCCTATGAAGTCAACCAAGTTTTCAAAAAAGTCCTACGTCAAGCAACAACAAGGGAAAAAAGAAAAATGGAGAAAGTGCCTAGTAGTGCCCCTCTCTTCCACTTCACTTCCTGTCTAAATACTGTCCTGTCAAATAAAAGGCACAAGTGCCAAAAATAAAAAAGCCAATGCAAGAGCGAAGAGTATGTTTTTAACATAAACTTGTGCATTTGACAGTTAGTTCAGTTCTAGAATACCCTTTATCAGAAGTTGCTGATGCGGCTTTAAAACGCATGATTTCAACGTGATAGGCATAATAATCAAAACCAAACCAAAGTTTTTTGGCAGAGTGTTTGAGATAGTAGAGGCACAGCCCTGTTGTGGAAAAGGCGGTGAGGAGCAGCTCATATGTATTTAAAGAACTTAAAGAGACATGCACCAAAACAGTGTGTGCTTCTACTCAAAATAGGCATTTTCAAAATTATATAATATGATCTGTGCGGAATTGTGAGCTGAAACTTCACAGACATTCTGGGGACACTTGAGACTTGTAGCAAGGGGCATAATGGATGCCCTTTAAAGCAGTTTCACGCTAATAAAATAACAGTATTAATGTAGTTCTTCAATTATGAAACAAATAGAATTTCAGCTCTAAAAAGACTCAGCTCGATTTGATTCAATTTTGATTCAATTTAGCAAAAATCATTAGTTATAAAGCAAACTTAGTTCACTTATAAAGAAATTCTAGAGAAGATGTCCTTATTCAGCTCAATTTAGTTAAATGTTAATTCAGTTTAGCAAAGTTCATTAGTTATAAAGTGAATTCAACTCAACTACAAAGTGGCCCTACAGAAAATGTCAATTATTCAGCACAATATAGTTCAATGTTGATTCAGTTTAGTTCAACAACAGTGTCATTGACAGTTCATGACATTATGAAACAAGCTTAATTCAGATATAAGTTGCTCTACAGAAGACCACAGAAGTTATTCAGCTCAAGTCATTGATTCATTTCAGCTGAATAAAGAAGCTGATGCTGCAGAGATCAGATATATTCAGAGATTCGTCTCTAAAGCAGCTCTACAGAAAACAATTGTCATTACTAAGCTCAATTTCATTTAAGATTCATTCTTATTCAAAAGTGCCAGTACAGTCAAATTGATAATATTACTGAATATGAAGTGTCTTTCAAACCTCATCTGTGCAAGCCAAGAATGCAAAAACGTGAAACACATTTTGAAGTGATTTTATAATCAAAAGAAAGAAGACTGTGGAAACATACTCTACACAAAAATATTAGCGCAGACGCTTCTAGCTTCCTCATGCCGTTTCCTGAAACAATAAACAATGCAAGCACATACTATATTTTTAACACTGCTGCAAGGCCACCATAGTTAAGCATAAACAGTGTTCTATTTCAAACTATGATCAAAAGGCAAAACATTTGAGGAGAATCTTGCTGAGCGAGTTGGAGTTGGCTAAACTGTCAACATGTTTATACTTGGGTTACTGAATAATAACATCCAGTTTAGTGGCACAAACTTTTAAAGGTAAGGTTTGTTACGGCAACAGAACTCATATTAGGAATATACAAGTGGATAAGCACCTGCGAGCTTTCACGTCTCATTTGCGTAATTGCAAAGAATATGTTTCAAGCCCCTGGCACATGTTGTTCATTAAATATCAGACAGAGAAACAGGTGTCCTTTAAATACGGAAAGGGGAATTCAAGACACTAAAAAGAAAAAGTAGAAATCTTCCTTGACCTGAAAAATAAACAACCAGAGTAAAAGAGTCTACATAAGCATAAAATGAGCCCTTGAGTTTATTTTTTTTTTATTGTTGGCTGCACTTTTTTTTTGCTTCTAGGTCAGACAAAACGTCCTTCGAATCTCCTTTGCATCAGGCAAATAAATACATTTCAGTCTGAATAACGTCTTGATTTAGAAAGCCTGACGGAATAAACTCAGGAGAGAATGAAAGTATTTGCAGACAGCAGGTGCAGACCCCCTAGACAGCTAAGCCACTCGCTAGCTCTCAGTAGAAGAGGAAAAGGAAATGGATTTTCATACCTTTGAAATGTTGCTGGACCTGCTTGCAGAATGACCAAGCGGTTTCTCATTCTGTGGAAAAGAGAAAAGAAAAGAATGAGTTAGAGAACAGTGCTTACCATTCAGTTCAACAGAAACTACGAGAATAAGTACAGAAAGAATATTTTAAAAGAAAATACAGCTACACATTTTTTTGTGATTTAACTACATGACTGTGTTAATTATTGGCCTTTATGCTCAATACTTCTCGGCTGCTTAACCCTTTAACTGTCACTCCCCATTGTGAACATAGACAATTAATATAATTAATATAATTTTTTATAATTCATGAACAAAAACATTTTCTAATATGATTTTCATGTACAATTTCCATGATAATGCAATGTCTGATTTTAAAATGGTTTCCAAAGGATGAATTTTGAAATTTTAAGTCTTCAAGTGATATATAATTTCTTATGATTTCTAAAGCGTTATAGAAAAAAAGGCAACAAAGAAAGTCTTTTTGTGAAAAAGGTCTGAACTCCTGTTATGAAGTACATTTTTTGAGGTGCACTCTTGTCATAAATTAATCTATTACTTTTCCTACATAATTTGTAACACAAAACAGTGGTGAAATATCAATTTAGGAGTCTTAGACCTTTCCAACGATATATAGTTTGTCATGATTAGATTAGGATTTATTTGAAATATGGTGAAGTAAACATAGGCGTCCCGGTGACGGGACGGTGACAGTTAAAGGGTTAATTCCACCCTTAAGGAAGTCTTTAGGAGGGATGTCTTTTTCCTGCTGAGATATTATTTATTGGTCGGTTGTGACTGTAATGTAAAAGGGCTGCTATATTACACAGCTGGTTCTACTCTGAGACTCTAATTTATTCAACTTCAATATAAAAAAAAAGTAAAAGCAAATGTAACGCAAATTAAAGTACTTGAAGGAAGGAAGAAAAAGGCTTGTAATATAGTGACAGGCTGACTAAATGGCCGACATTTCACCGTTTTGGAATGCTTGTTCGATTAACAAAAGATATAGCTCCTCTGCAAGTGTTCCTCTCAAGAGTTCCTACTGTCAGTGGATAGTAAGCAACTTTGGTTTTCAGATTTTGTTCAAATTAATTTCCTGACAATTTACTCACCTCTATGTCATTCAAGATGTTAATGTCTTTCTTCAGTCGAGAAGAAATTAAGTTTTTTGAGGAAAACATTCCAGGATTTTTTTCCCATATAGTGGACTTCAATGGGGATCAATGGGTTGAAGGTCCAAATTGCAGTTTCAATGCTGCTACAAATGGGTCTACATGACCCCAGCCGAGGAATAAGGGTCTTACGATTACGCAGTGTGTTAAGTTGTAGACGCGCATCGCAGAGCTAGTGCAAGGCGAGCCTTTGTGGTTAAAAAGTATATAAATTTGTATTCATTTTAGAAAAGGACCTTCAACCTGTTGGTTCCCACTGAAGTCCACTACATGGAGAAAAATCCTGGAATGTTTTCCTCAAAAACCTTAATTTATTTTTGACTGAGTAAAGAAAGAAATGAACATCTTGGATGACATGAGGGTGTATAAATTATCATGAAATTTTGATTCAGAAGTGAACTAATCCTTTAAATAAAATACTGAATAAATATGTGTTCAATTCTTTTCAGCAAATTTTGCTGTCAATAAATTGAATTTACAACTTGATATCAGATATTCGTGTTTAAAAACATCAGCTGGGCTCTTGTATTTCCCTTGTATATCCCTTCTTTAGGTGGTTAAATTGCGTTTAGACTAGAGTGACAACTTGGCAATAGTTCTTTTGCAGGACATAGATGTGATTTTGCGGGACAATATGGGACACATGCGAGACAGATACATTTTCCACTGTTATGCTATGTAAATACTGATTTACATCCGTTGTCATATGCGTTTATTTATGTTTCTGAGCATGCACATGTAAGCGAGAGAAAATATGTCCGTTTTATGTGGGAGTGAAGAGAATCCACCTGCGAGAGAATACATTTGTGCTTGTGCCCTCTTGACATTTGTCATTAAAATAATGCCACAGAAACTGCCTCAAACAAACTATTAAAATAAGAAGAAAGTCACGCCTGCATCGATTTTTTAAAACTGGTTAAAATTAACGGAGAATATCGTGTTTTTCCGTCTGTGCTCAACCATTTTCGTCGGTGTTGCCAGATCACTTGATGAGGTCCGCACATCTTTTGCATGGAAACTACGACGCAAAAAGAATAAATAAAAAGCTTTCTTAAAAAGGCAAAAGAACGCATACACATTTTCTTAATATGATATTTAACAACCAACAGACTGATGAAAATGCGGGACATTATCTCAATATGCGACGTGCGGGACAAGGGGCTAAAATGCTGTGCTGTACAATGGTAAATAACAGTAGTAAATAAAAAATAACATGCATTTTGTTTGATCTCCATGTAAAATTGATCAAAAATCATATGTGACCCCGGACCGCAAAACATAAAGGTAAATTTTTTCAAAATTGAGATTTATACAATATTTGAAAGCTGAATAAATAAGCTTTCCATCGATGTATGTTTGTTAGGATAATACATTATTTGGCCGAGATACAACTATTTGAAAATCTGGAATTTGAGGGTGGAAAAAAATCAAAATATTGAGAATATCGCCTTTAAAGTTGTCCAAATTAAGTTCTTAGCAATGCATATTAGGGTAGTAAATTTACAAAATATCTTCATGAAACATGATCTTTTCTTAACATCCTAAAGATTTTTTGGCATAAAAGAAAAATCGGTAATTTTGACCCATAAAAATGGGTCATTAAAAGCTATTGCTACAAACATACCCATATATACACACATTTAAAAAAATAATATAAAGAATTTTGTAAAATAAAAAAAATAAAATAAATAAAAAAACAAAAAAATTATGATCATTATGATCATTTTAAAAAGTATGTCACAAAGTAAAAAAAAAACAAAAAAACTTTCTTTATGCAAAATATTATTTCTATTTTTTCTTTTCCTGTTCCCTTTTTTTGTGGCTAAATATGATTCTGTTCGGTTCTTGAGAGGCTTCACGAAAGTCACCCAAACAAAATATGCTTAAAACCTTGAATCATTTATAATGCAAAAAAAAAAAAAAAAAAAGCAACAACACTTCAAAACCTTAAAACAACCAGCAGCATTACATTGAGAACAAAAGAAAACTAGCACACGCTCGTTTAGCATTTCCAGTCCTGTGTGAATTATGAGGCAGAAACGGTACTAATATCAGTGCTTGGCAGAGAAAAGCTCTGCAACAAAGAGCCCTTTGGCACAATGTGCCATGATTAGCGAGTGGGTGAGTGTGTGAGAGCTCATTGTTTTTCCTCTGAACTCAACTGTAATGGTGAGGACCCAATATGTGTGAGAGCATGTGCAGCGACAGAAGGACATACTCTTTATCTTTAATCATTCCTCTGCTTTTTACTCATGTCTCCAGCCCAGCGCTGTTACCATGGAGATGCCAGCGGAAGGGGACCAAGTGCTAAATCCCTGCTGGTTACGGTCTTTCTGTTATTAAAGAGAATTTCAGCCATGCCTTATATCAAAACAGTTCCTCTAGTCCTCTTTCCATATATTTACACAACAGTTGTTTTTGGTCCTAGAATCTGATTGGCTGAGAGGAGTGCGGTATTCTAGTATTTCTCACAGCGAGTGTCATGGTGGATGTTCACAACTGCTATCATCTTAAAAATAATATTTTTATAAGTAAATAACATTGTTTTGTGTCACGAGAATGTACTAGAATGTTTAGACTTCATATATGTGGTAATGTCTATTTAAACATTTGCTTCAATGTTTTCAGAGATGTGAGCTCCAGAACGCAAGCAGCCGTTCAGCGCTCATGAACTCACTGAGAACACTCTCACCTCGGCCAGATATTCTAGAATTTGCTGCTGACTCTGATATCTCTATAGTGGTTAAACATGATATACAATTCGTTTTGGGTAAATCTAACAGGCAGTCTTTGGTCTCATTAATCTATTATTTTTTTCCGAGCAAATAGTTTTGGCTGAGGGAGAAATTTCATCAATATATGTACTTTGAGTAAAAAATGTATCTTTTCAGTCAAGGAAGACTTGTGCAAGTACTATAAGTAAGGTCAAAGTTCATCATGTAGACATGAACTTTTCTTTCGCACTGCATGCCACATGTGCCTCTTATCGCTCACAGCGATGCATCACACTGTCAAACCTCACACTAGGTGACCTGGTTTTGCCTACAGTTCATCACTCTTAAACATGCTCTGCATTACTCACTCTACTGCCTAGTAATGTACAGGAATATTATATATATATATAACAGGCATTTTAAAATTAAGAGGTTTGTGAGGAAAAGCTTTTGCAGCAGATTGTCCATCAGAAATGATTAAACTAAAAGCATACAGCATTCGATCATCATACAACTTCATCACCCTACAGATATAGCTTATGAGAAATTACTCTGTGGAAGTTCATTTTAAAGGAATAGTTTGACGTCAGTGATGATTGATAATTTAATAACTAATGATGTTTGATTCCGCTGACGTCAAACCTGATGAGGTGCATCTAACGACACCACATTTGATTTGAGATCTTTTGAAAATGTACTTTTTGTGCTCTACTGGAAAGACAAAGTTATATGGGTTTGTAATGACATGAAGGGAAGTAAATTACAATCATTTTTATTTTTGGGTGCACAAAGTTTTTATTGCATGACAATGACAACGCAATGATTAATAGTTGAGGAAAAGGTGGAAATATGAAACACTGTTTATTTTAACATGTCCTTAGTACCTTTCTGGGCCTTAAATGTAGTACCTGTCTTGGTGTCTATGCAGGGTCAGATTTCATTAAAAATATCTTCTGAGGATGAACGAAGGTCTTACGGGTTTGGAAAAGACACAAGGATCATTTTTAGGTGAGCTATCCCTTTTTCAAATACATTGAAAAGTGTTATGAAAAGTAGTAACCGAACATTCAGAAATAAAAATTAAATAATTAAATTTTTACAAATCTGGTTTCATTTTAATCTGTTTAAATAAGATATTTTAGGTAAGCTTTTTTGTTCTTTTTTTCTGTTTATTTAAAGTCGTCTCTTATGGTGTTCACACTTGTCATGTTTGGTTCGATTAAAACAAACTCTGGTGTGTTTGCTCTCCTAGTGTGGTTCATTTGAGTAAGTGTGAACACTGCCATCCGAACCCTGATGCGCACCAAACAAGCAGAAAGAAGATGGGCCTCGGTCCACTTCCAAACGAACTCTGGTGCGGTTCGAATTAAATATGAATGCAACACGGACCAAATACTTCTAAACGAACCAAAAACAGGAAGAAATGATGAGATGTGACGCTATGCGACATGATTTCACAAAGGGAACAAGCAGTGTATGGAGCAACGAGGAGGTAAATTGCCTTTTATGAGTTCATTGTGAGTTTGCAGGAGGTGAAAATAAAATCATATACACGCAACAATGAGCGTGCTTAGTCCGACAGATGGCATTAGGTAGCAGACCAATCAGTGAATGGGTACTCTGATTTCATACACCCGCAGCGCCGCTTAAAGTCAAATGCACCTTTTCTTTTCGTTAGGAGTGTTCGAACGTATCACTATGCCTTTAGATTCGGTATCTTTAGGTTCGCTGTCAAAGATAGCAGTGTGAACGCTGAGCGGACCCGGACCAAATGAATCATTTACCTTTTTGGTCCGGCCCAAATGAACCAAACGAACTGAACTACAAGTGTGAACACAACCTTATACTCACCAAGGCTGCAGTCATTTAATAAGAGTTAAATTGTGAAATATTATCACATTTTTAAATAACTTAATTTACTCCTGTGATGCAAAGCGAAATTGAAATTTGGGCAGTCATTTCTCAGTGGTCAACATCACATTTTTAGTACTGTTTCGTTCTGCTTTTGGTGTTTCTCTGTACACAACGGAACATGGCAGCACATGATTAAAAAAAAAAGGTCAGCGAATAGTGTATGTGGCTGAATGTTTACAAGTACTTCAGGTGTGTGGCTGTGTAAATGGCAACGGCAGAAATGAAGTGCTAATACATTGTTGTTATGAATCTGCAGGCTTCATCAAGTGTGTGGGCAGATCCAGAATAATGAGCCAGACTCCAAGGTTGCCATGAGTGAAGGGATAATATAATGAGATGACAAATACATGCCTGATGCTTGAAAGTAATATGACAGGGACGACTAGAGGAGAAAACAACATAGCAAAATTTAGGGTATATACAAATCACTCAGTGTGCTCAAATAATGTGCACCCCTCTATCTCAATGAGCACATGTTAACATAAACCTCTGATAACAGTCAAGCTTTTAGAAAAAGAGTGCAGGGCACAGAGAACATGACAGCGTCTGTGGCTTTTTGTCTGAATAAATGATTCCTCTTTCTGCTTTCAGACTACACTGAATCTGGTTCAGTTTGGAATCTTCCGGTTTAATTTAGGTCTCATCCTTGTGTCATATGATCAACAGAAACCTGTTCACAGTCTAAACCACTCGCCAAAGATTTTTAGATGTTCACCTTAGAACGTGGAAAGTTTCTTTGGCTTATAGTACTCTCTCTGCCAAATTGTAAACTATTCATATTCTTAGGGAGACAAAGTCTGGTCCACACTAATACGTTCTCATTTGAATACGCATCTTTTTCCAACAGTTTTGAGATGGCATTTTTGTCAAGAAAAACTGAGCTTTTAGAAAACATTCTCCAAAGTGGATAAATTTGAAAACACTGTTTTTGTGTTGTAGTGTGGACTGTGAAAATGTAGGCTTTTGAAAATGATGACGCATGTTTAGTCATGTAATGCATCAATTGTACCAACAGAAATCTATATTTATATCTGTATTGTGCCTGCTGTGTGCTACTTTCACACTGCTACTTTGTGCACACTTGACAGAACATTTACTCACAATTTCTGTCCTGCAGCTTTTGGCAAATCTAGAGAATAATTCTTCTTGGTTTACTGTAAGTATAGGAACTTGTGAACAAAAAAGTTCCAATTTCCAATTTTCTTTTAACAGTTTTCTTAAGACTGAAAACAGCTGAATACATTTTTTCAGGTTTTTTTTTTTTTTTTGATTAATATAAAGTTTAAGTTCAGAAGAACAGCATTTATCTAAAATTGAGATGGTATTGAGATTTAATTATTATCACTTTTGAATAATTTAAAGCATCCTTGCTAAACAAAAGTATTAATTTCTATCATTTTTTTTCCAAAAAAATAAATAAAAATAATAAAAAAAAAAAAAATACTGACTCCAAGCTTTTGAATAGTATAGTGTATAATGTTACAAAACTTTTTTATTTCAGAAAAGTGCAGATCTTTAGAACTTTCTAAAAAAAAAAAACACTCAATATACTCAATTGTTTTAAATATTGATAATAAAAAAATATAATAAATGTTTCTTGAACAGCAAATCAGCATATTAGAATGATTTCTGAAGGATCATGTGACACTGAAGACTGGAGTAATGATGCTAAAAATGTAGCTTTGGTCACAGGAATAAATTACATTTGAAAATAGAAATAGAAAGCAGTTATTTTAAATAGTAAAAATATTTCACAATATTACTGTATTTTGGATTAAATAAATCCAGGCTTGGTGAGCAGAAGAGACTTCTTGAAGAGAAAAAAAACAAAAAAAAAAAAAAAACTTTAAAAACCTTTTGACTAACAGTGTATGTTTTTGTTTGTTTTAATGAAAATGCATAGCTGCATTTATTTTAGGCAGGTGTCCCTCAAATAGGTACTTCTCTTTTTTTATTTAAAATGTGTTGTTCTAATAAAAAATAAAATAAAACCTATATAGACAAAAAAACAAAAAACAACAACAACAACAACAACAACAACAACAACAGGCAATACAAAAAATACAAAAAATAAATAAATAACTCAAAATAATAAAAACTACACTACACTCAAAGATACCAAAATAACATTTCTTGGCATCAACGAATTTGAAAACCCCTTATCGCAGCCAATACACTGGAGTAGATGACTTTAGGCTGCTCTTGCTGTTTTTGAGTGCAATCAGCATCAGATGGTCTGTGAACGGTCTGTGGGTGTTTTGTGGGCGTACTGTCTGAGGCTACACTGCTCATAATGTTCCTGAACCCATTTACTTTGGAAACTTTCCTGAATCTGAGAAACATGTCTATCACTATGTCCTAACCACACACGATTCCAGTAAGTAATCGTTCTATCAAAACCCAACACAAATCAGCTTCCTGACATCATCACAACCAATCAGAATCAGTTTCATCACACTTATAAACAGCAGGGCGGGGCTATTCAGAATAACACAGCAGAAGTAGAAACCAAGAATATGTCAACCTGGTTTCTTATGGAAAAAGTCTCAGCGACGTGGCAGCACGATTTGCACAAAGTCACACTTTGGTAAAGCTTTGTTGAGAGTATCTGGTATCTGGGCCGTCTCTGAGGAGAGGGCGAGTCCATGACTGGCGCATGGAGAAGATTGAATGATCCTACTGGGTGAGCAGAGGTTGTTATCTGCGCTGAGTGAGAGGAGACCTGTGACAGATGGCCATCTACACCGCCTCAGCTGGCTGCTCTCTTCCTCCAGCTCGCAGATTCCCTATCTCCATGTCTCATTGCCTCAGCAGACACCTCAACGCAGCGATGGCAGTCAGGAGGAACAGACAGCAAATGAGATCACTGCTACAACCTTACCATCACTGTCTTGCTATTTTCATCTCTCCTTCGCTTTTACTCCCTCTTCACTTCCTGTCAGTTAATGTTTGACTGGCCGTAATGGCGCAATACAACTCTTAGGACATGAACTGGCTTCCCATAAGCAAAACGAGGAAAGGCACTGTTCCTCAAAGCATTACGGTCAAAGAATGTGATCATGGTTCAACTATGGAGTTTACGAAGCAAAAATAAACAGCATCTGATAAAGGATAAAGCATCATAGTAAAAACTAGATTACATTTTTGAAGAAAATATGAGTGGCTCTTGGCTGTGCAAAACCTGGCACCACATTGTTACTGGGTGGTTGCCAGAGAATTAAAACAAGGTTGCTAGGGTGTTTAAAATGGTTGCTGTAGTGGTTGCTTCGAAAAGTAACAATAGGCCTCTTTTCAAAACTGTGCCGGAAGTGCAATAAAATATTGAACTCAAACCCTGGTTGATCTCGAAAACATTACATTTTCTCATCCTGCTGTACTCTAAAAATGCAACAGTTTGCAGGGCATAAACGTTCATATTGTTAATGTAGCAGATGTTTTGTGCTTGCCCAAGGCTAAAAGCGACATGGCTGTTAATGCATTCAAGGTAACTACTCGTTTCTTAAGAGCAAAACAGCTTGGCATTTACAGAAATCATGTGCGCTGAGATTATTGGCTCTTATTATTGAGAGTTATATGAGTGTCTGGGTGTATAAACAGAAAGAGAGTGCAAATGAAAATGAAGACAGTGAAAAGGAAGCAGCAGAATTAAATCAACAGAACAAACATCACGATCTGAAGGAAGGGTGAAATGCAGTCTGAATATCGGGCTGATGAAATTGCGCCTTTCACATTTAGTTATAGATATTTCCTTTCAGAAGACAATAATCAAGCGACCCACACGTCATATTTCATATCATTGCTTCCTGCAAAGCAGCAACATCCTCCAGCACAACAAAATTAAGCCATGCACAGTAAACAGATACAAGAAAGATAGATGTTCTGATCATGAAGGCAACAATGAGTCCAGATTGAGGGACAGAGAGCAAAACAGCATTAAAAACCATGAAATAGTTTAACACAATTTTCTTGATGCGTGTTAATGTAAATCCCACTGAAACAGGAAGTTTAAATGGGATATAAAGGTTTAGGTGTACATCACAGCAGGGTTGTAACCACGCTGCAAAAAACAATTTGTTGAGTCAACTTAAAATAACTTTAATTTGAAGTTCAGCCAACTCAAATAAGTTTATTCAGGTTGAAATGTTAAGTTGTACTAAGTGACAACTAAGCTGACTAAACAAAATAATTGTTTGTTAAACTTAACAGCTGTGTTTGTTACTTGGCTGCCTTAAAATTTTAAGTTGAAACAACTCAAATATCTAAGTTGTCACTTAGCAAAACATAACATTTTAAGTTGACTAAACTTTGAGTTGAGTGAACCTAAAACTTTAAAACAGCCAGGTAACAGATTATTTTATCAGTTTCCTTGATGAAAGATAAGGCTGGGTTTTGACACAAATTTCACAAGTCAGTTCGATTCTGACTCACAAGCTTGTGTTTTGATTCGATTTCGATTTGATACTGATAATTTTGGATATATATCAAGGAAAGTATAAACATGACAGTCAGTACTACATTACTATAATATTGAATTTTAAAATTGACTGATTTGAACACAAAAACACTTAAATTACATTCAATTAAGCTAATAAATAATAATAATAATAGAGTTACAATCACATGATATTTCTACTCTAATTTGTTATTTGAAATATAAGCATTTAAATGGTATAATGGCATAAAACTTGACAGATTTATTCAAACATAAGCATTGAAGAACAGTAAAAATTATAAGGACTATGTTATGGTGCATATTTTTAGCAAAATGCTCCTCTCGTGTTAATTTTTCTAGCTGACTAATGAGTTTATGGTCACCAAATGTTTTTTTCTGAGGTAAATGTGATGTTCAATATCGTTTACAAGCTGTTTTGACGTCTTTTTGCGGTTGAGCAATTACATGAGACAGGATACGGATTTTGGAAGTTGTACTCTCTTTTAATATACCTTCAGATGTTCATTCATGTTTATTTCGAGATGTAACTGGTATTAAAGTGGAGGAGATCATCAGTTCAGATGCTGCTTTTCTCGAACTGAGGCACTACAGCGATCTTACATTTATTGTTTGAATATTGTAATTAAATGGAGGGAAAAATCTGAGACTTTGATTTATATAAAAAAGTAACAAAGCGCAAAACTTATAACGATTAATTGGATGGGATGTGCGCTCTAATGTTTTGTTCATTAAATGAATACAGGCTAGACTAATCAATCAATTCTTGGGATTTAAGAATTGATATAGTTTCGTAAAAATGAGAATTGATTTTACTCAGCCCTAGTGAAAGAGTGCGAAGATGTACAGCAAATAGCTAAACATTTAATATTTGACAATGGTTTTATCACAGCAATATTAAATCAACCAGCAGACTACGTTTTTGTCTAATTTATATGTTTTGAATTGAAAATATAATCTTTATGTACGTGATTGATACAGGCCAATTTATAACAATGTGACAAGACAAGAAACATGTTTTTAGTAAATATTTTGCTTTTTTCTTTGCAAATAATTCCCTTAAATACCTTCAAATATTTGAATTACTGATGATGAAGTCAGAAAACTGCACAGTACTAGTCAAAAGTTTTTGAACTGTAAGATTTTAATGTTGTTAAAGAATTCTCTTCTGCTCACCAAGACTGCATTTATTTGATCCAAAATACAGCAAAAGCTGTAATATTGTGATTTTTTTTCTATTTAAAACAACTGCTTTCTTTAATACATTTTAAAATGTAATTTATCCCGGTTATCCCTGTCTTCAGTGTCACATGATCCTTCAGATATCATTTTTATATGCTGATTTGCTGTTCAAGAAACATATATTATTATATTTTGTACCGGATTCAGAATTTCATGGAAATTTCAGGTCAATTTGTAATGTGTATATCATCCACAAGTCTATTTTGTCAACATTTAGAAGAACACCAGCATAAAAATAGCTTTAAAGCTAACAGGGACTAAAACCCACAAAACTCCATGAGGCAGCAGGAACAGTCCAGTTTAGAGACACCAAACCCCACAGGCCTGCATTTGATAACCCTCAGCACAAACTACAAGACCCTCACAGCACCATGTTAGAAAATTTGCATCAAACTTGCACTGTTTCTGGGAAACATCTGCTGGCAACACTGCAGAAAGACTCCATCAAGGTTGCGTAGTGCATCGGGTTTCATCATTTTAATTCCGAATACGCAGTGCACATCGAAACTGTTTGTTTATCCAACAGATCAGAGCGATTGCACAAATAGCAGTAGTGAGAGTCAAACAAGCTTTAACAAGAAATTTTCAAATCCTGTCATGTCACACGCATGCGAAAGCATGCTGGGATCATCCACTTCTGCATTGAATTTCATGCAATATTTAACTTGACATCAACAAGTGATTAGCTTAGCGATTCAGCGTATCGCACCGCATTCAAACATATAATTTACACTAATCAAAAGCTTTGAATCACACAGTATAATCTATGCTCTCTGAAACGACACATGTGTGAGCATAAATAGGATTCATTTACATCCTAAATAACAAGAAAAAGTGGGTAATGTGATTGTAGGAACGATCAAAATACCCTGCAATGATTTTCATGCCGAGAGACACTGTGAATGTAACCCTATCTTGCAGGAAGTGCACATGGAAGCATTTTCCTGTTTGAGCTCATGATTTTTACACAATGGTGGCTCGAATTTCAATATCAAAAACACTGCACACAGGCAAAGGGGGATTCATACCTTGGGCAATGACAACAATTACAGGTCTCTTTTCAGCTGAGAGCTGCAGTTTACCCATCTGACCCGTCAAACAAACCCCGGCCCTCTGAGGCCCATGAACCGGAGATCATGTGATCTGATGGTAGAATCAGCTCAGCAGAGCGAAGGCCGAGCACCGGAGCGCTATCTCTACTCAAACACAGGAAACGGTCATTTCTCAACAAGTGAAATGGGGAAGAGGGCTATACTTAATGTCCACTCATCTGTTTCACTTAATCATGCTCAACCACACACTACAATTACACCAGAATGAGAAATGAAGAAGTACAATTTAGGCATCGACCAGCAAGATCTGCTTAGCTGTAAATGTCGTATTATTAAATAACATCTGGATTAACCAAAGTAATTATATTTAGAAGGCTAAACTTTTCCAGTATGCCATGGAAGACTATAAGTAAAACAAAGATTTGATTCAGTAATGCTTACATTCAAATAAAAAGAAGAGTCATTATTTAAAACACACACACACACACACACACCCATATTATATAAATATCTATATCTATATCTCTATATCTATATCTATATCTATATCTCTCTCTCTCTCTCTCTCTCTCTCTCTCATATATATATATATATATATATATATATATAAAATAAAATATAAAATACACTTTCAAATGTAATTTATTCCTGTGATGCAACGCTGAATTTTCAGCATCATTACTCCAGTCTTCAGTGTCACATGATCCTTCAGAATATGCTGATTTATTATCAAACAGCTGTGCTACTTAATTAAATTTTTTTGAAATGTGATATTTTTTTGAAAATTCTTTGATGAATAAAACATTACAAAGAACAGCATTCATTTAAAACAGAAAGCTTTTGTAAGTTTGTTCAAAGTTTGGGGTCAGTCATTTTTTCTTTCTTTCTGCTTTAAAAGAAGAGAATACTTTTATTTATCAAGGATGTGTTAAATTGATAAAAACTGATAGTAAAGACTTATATTGTTAGAAAAAGATTTATATTTTGGATAAATGCTGTTCTTTTGAACTTTTTAATTCACCCAAAAATCCTGAAAAAGTATCACAGTTTCTTAAAAAATATTAAGCAGCACAACTTTTTCCAAGATTGATAATAAAAGTAATAATTCAGCATATCAGAATGATTTCTGAAGGATCATTTGACACCGAAAACTGATGCTGAAAATTCAGCTTTGCATCACAGAAATAAATTATATTTTAAAGTATATTAAAATAGAAAACTGTTATCTTAAGTTGCAATATTTTTTAATATTATTCTTTTTTTTCTGTATTAAATAAATGGAACTTTAATGACCATAAGAGACTTCTTTAGAAAACATCAAAAATCATACTGATCCCAAACTTATATATATATATATATATATATATATATATATATATATATATATATATATATATATAGGCATTGACGGATCCATAAAGAACCATTAGCATTTATGTTACCTTTAAAATGCACAGAAGGATCTTTATATTGGAAAAAGCTTTTTCAATTTTTTTATTAAATGATAAATAAGAGTGCAGAATAACCAGTCAAACTGGTAATAGAAATACTTAAAGTAACAGAAATTCTGAACATTACAACTTCCAAGAGACTAAAAAGTAAAAAAAAAAAAAAGTGAAGGTAAGAGAGCACAAGTGTAATATTGAAAATCCATACATGATATAAGCTATCCAAACATAACAGCCCACAGCCCCTCTGGCATTTCACACATCCGCAGTCACCTGCACAAATCAATAACCAACATCCTCTCATTGTTCTAATCTCAAAGAGAAACTAGATTCTTATGGGAAAACACTGTTTTGGTTGTTAGGTTTTAGATTATTTTTTTCTGATGCTGGATTCAAAGCCACTCCTAATTAACTCCGGCCAGTCAAGACTAATTAGTTTGCTGACACCGGGACCTCTGTGTTCCCTCGCGACCCTCCGGATCGCTCCCTCATGTCTAAATGCAAATGAGAGGTCATTCATAGATGATAAACAATGTGCTACAGCCTCTGAAACCCAATGAAGATGTAGTACATAATTATATACACCAGAATGACACTGGAAATGCATGAAACATAATCAGACATACAAGCAAGCCACTGCGCAAATATTTATGATGATGATGATGATGATGATGATGATGATGATGATGATAATAATAATAATAATAATAACATTATTATTATTATTATTATTATTATTATTATTATTATTATTATTATTATTAAGAAGAAGAAGAAGAAGAAGAAGAAGAAAAAACAAAAAACTTAATTTCTTTGCGACTGAAGACAGAAAGTCTTTGAAAGCTCTTTGTGTGACAGATCACTGTATTCACCTTAAGCGACACATATTTTAAGCTTTTTTCGTGAAACATTTCGGCTTTATTCTGGAAACATTTAGACGTTATTCTCAATTATTCTCAAAACATTTCAACTTTATTCTTGAAACAGTGACTTTATTTGCAAAACATTTCCACTTTGTTCTCAATTATTCTCGAAACACTGACTTTATTCAGGAAACATTGACTTTATTTGTGAGACATTTCCACTTTATTCTCGATTATTCTTGAAACATTGACTTTATTCAGAAGCATTTTGACTTTATTCTAGAAACACTGACTTTATTTGCGAGACATTTCCACTTTATTCTCGATTATTCTTGAAACATTGACTTTATTCAGAAGCATTTTGACTTTATTCTAGAAACACTGACTTTATTTGCGAGACATTTCCACTTTATTCTCGATTATTCTTGAAACATTGACTTTATTCAGAAGCATTTTGACTGTATTCTAGAAACACTGACTTTATTTGCGAGACATTTCCACTTTATTCTCGATTACTCTAAACATTTCAACTTTATTCTCGATTATTCTCGAAACATTGACTATTTTAGATTACTCTCGAAACATTGACTTCATTCTCGATTATTCTCAAAACATTGATTTTATTCTCATTTATTCTCGAAACATTGACTATTTTAGATTATTCACTAAACATTGACTTCATTCTCGATTATTCTCGAAACATTGACTTTATTCTCGAAACATTGACTTTATTCTCGATTATTCTCGAAACATTGACTTTATTCTCTAAACATTGACTTTATTCTCGATTATTCTCGAAACATTGACTATTTTAGATTACTCTCGAAACATTGACTTCATTCTCAATTATTCTCAAAACATTGACTTTATTCTCGATTATTCTTGAAACATGTAAACTTTATTCTCGATTATTCTCCAAACATTGACTTTACTCTTGATTATTTGTGAGATATTTTGACTTTATTCTTGATTCTCAAAACATGTAAACTTTATTCTCGATTATTCTCTAAACATTGACTTTATTCTCAATTATTCTCGAAACATTGACTTTATTCTCGATTATTCTCGAAACACTGACTTTATTCTCGAAACATTGACTATTTTAGATTATTCTCGAAACACTATTTTAGATTATTCACTAAACATTGACTTCATTCTCGATTATTCTCGAAATATTGACTATTTTAGATTATTCTCGAAACACTGACTTTATTCTCGTTTATTCTCGAAACATTGATTTTATTCTCATTTATTCTCGAAACATTGACTATTTTAAATTATTCTCGAAACACTGACTTTATTCTCGAAACATTGACTATTTTAGATTATTCACTAAACATTGACTTCATTCTCGATTATTCTCGAAATATTGACTATTTTAGATTATTCTCGAAACACTGACTTTATTCTCGATTATTCTCGAAACATTGACTATTTTAGATTATTCTCGAAACACTGACTTTATTCTCGATTATTCTCGAAACATTGATTTTATTCTCATTTATTCTCGAAACATTGACTATTTTAGATTATTCTCGAAACACTGACTTTATTCTCGATTATTCTCGAAACACTGACTTTATTCTCGAAACATTGACTATTTTAGATTATTCACTAAACATTGACTTCATTCTCGATTATTCTCGAAATATTGACTATTTTAGATTATTCTCGAAACATTGACTTTATTCTCATTTATTCTTGAAACATTGATTTTATTCTCATTTATTCTCGAAACATTGACTATTTTAGATTATTCTCGAAAAACTGACTTTATTCTCGATTATTCTCGAAACATCGACTCTATTCTCATTTATTCTCGAAACATTGACTATTTTAGATTATTCTCGAAACATTGACTTTATTCTCGATTATTCTCGAAATATTGACTTTATTCTCTATTATTCTCGAAACATTGACTTTATTCTCTATTATTCTCGAAACATTGACTTTATTCTCTATTATTCTCGAAACATTGACTTTATTCTCTATTATTCTCGAAACATCGACTATTTTAGATTATTCTCGAAAAATTGACTTTATTCTCGATTATTCTCGAAACACTGACATTATTCATGAGACATTCCGTCTTTATTCGATTATTCTCAAAACATTTAGACTTTATTCTTGATTATTCTCAAGACATTTCTCATTTATTCTCAATTACTCCCGAGAAATTTCGACTTTACTCACATAATTTTAGTTTTTTTTTTTCAACACTAAAATGCTGTTGTTTTAAAGTGACAGTTCACCCAAAAGTTACAAATCTACCTGCTTAGTCAGCACTACATATGGCCCCTGTGAATCAGATGGCAGAGTGATAAAGAAGAAAAACAGCAGGGCAGTAATGGGGATAATCTGTAACGTACAGCCGAACCCTCAGGCCTTTCGGTCACTTTTCCCTCAAATCACTGAGTCATCCCTAATGAGACTGTCTATCTGCCTGTCTGTCTCTCTGGTCTGGAGCAAAGACGACCAGACCGGATCGTTTGGCTTGACACGGGTACACTTCCTGTGTTCGCTCATGACTTCCTTTTTCCAGTAGGTTTTATGCGGGTGGGGGGCCACATGTGATCACTAATCTCTGTCTGCCTCCTCCCCCCTCCAAATGAGGGGATTTCACACAAAGCCTCCGATTTTGTGCATCCGTCAATGATGCGATTTGCTCGTGCACCGCCACAGACACGTGTGTCTCTTTTGCTGGGATGTTTTGGTCTCTGAACAACTGAAATATCTAAGGCTTAGAGTAAATGGTGTAATGATGAACTCAGTCTCATGATGTAGCAGTATATTAAAGGACAGTATTTATTTAACAGCCCATTATTGAGATTTAATGACACATAATGGCTTGGAGAGACGGTGCAATGACTGAACTAATGTGGCTGTCATTGCAAACAGACGTAAAGCAGGTCTGGTCTGGTCTGATATTCTGGTCGTAGACAGCATTGCAAAACGGAAATCATAAAATACAACTAATCATATAACAGTGCATAAATACGAGAGCAAAACAGGCAAAAAAAAGATAAAAACGTGTTCCATGTTTTTTGCTGTTGATGTCAATCAAACTTTCTTCTTGAAAAGCGTACAAACATAGAATAAAACTATGCAGTATAAAGGTAAATATGACCCAGAAATATAATTTCACTTGGACAAACATGGTCTGTGTTGACCACAATTTGTTTTGTGCAGTGAGTTTCTGACTGTGTAAAGCATGAAACTAATATCGGTTCAATATTAAATTATTTAAAATATGCATTGGATAAATGATGGCTGACTTATAATGTTAAAAACAGCCAAGTAGAATTTTTTCAGGTTTCTTTGATGAATAGAAATAAAAGTCTTCATCATCACTTTTGAACAATTTAAAGCATCCTTGCCAAATAGAAATAATAATTTCTATAATTTTTTATTTAAAAAAATGTTACAAATGCTTTTTATTTCAGATAAATGCTGATCTTTGGATCTTTCCATTCATAAAAGAATCCTGAAAAAAATGTTTTAAATATTGCTAATAATAATTACAATAACAAATGTTTCTTGAACAGCAAATCATTATATTAGAATGTTTTCTGAAGGATCGTGTGACACTGAAGACCGGAGTAATGATGCTGAAAATGCAGTTTTGATCACAGGAATAAATTACCCTTTAAAATATATTCAAATAGAAAACAGTTATTTTGAATAGTACAAATATTTCACAATCTTACTTCTTTTGCTGCATTTTGGATCAAATAAATGCAGGCTTGGTGAGCAGAAGAGACTTTTGACTGGTAGTGTACATAATTATTGAGTTTGTTCAGACGTCTGCTATTCCGAAAAACAGCGTACATGCAATTACAGTCCCTATATTATGGCACAAAGCTGAAAATAAAGGACGTGCTCTATATTTGTGTACACATAAGATCAACCCGTCCAGTTAGTCGGTATAACATGAGATAAACAAAACAAATTCTACAGTAGTCCTGAGCACACATCCACAGCGAGCAGTAGACAACGGAAAGGGAGGTCATTGAGGAAACACAACCAGGGAATAGAAAGCACATAAAAGCACAACAAATGCCTGCATTGTTGATTTAAGAAGAAAAGCCCTCAGCTCACAGCTGATGCTGAAACTGCCGCACTAGTGCACAGAAGCCACCTCATCTCCATAACACAACAACAGGCCTCACAAAAGCAACCATGGAGACAGCAATCTCACAGCTCTCCTTTCACATGAGCACAATGACATAGAGCCTCGGCCATAGCAGTCTGATAAACAGAGGACAGACAACACCAAAACATCACAGCATTTTGTACCTGAATCTTCATTTTCCAACAGGAATGCATTGGTGAATCCTTTAGGAGGAGGTCGTCCCCTCCGTTACACACACACATACACACAAACAAAGCCTCGCTGGAGAGGTTACATGTCCCCTGTGTAAATCCAGTGGGAGAGGTGAAGCAGATAAACACGGAAGTGTTGCGGAGAAGGATGCAACGGAGGCAGATCCAGCTGTCCTACATCCACATTTCTTTCAACAGACAGAGGCAGATGCACATACGCTCACTGAGCGAGTGAGAGATACTAGCCCGGGCTTGCTCTCTCAGCCGGTAAGCCCAAAAAACCAGCCACTTCCTCCAGCTGACTCCAATCAGCAGGGACAACCCAATGCCTCATGTAATATTCATTAGGGGGCAGAGCCAAGTGTGCTCTTTGGCCGGCTGTGTTTCTAATCCCCACCCCCATCCTCCTAACCCACAGCCCCTCCCCCTCCAACTGTCATTTGTCCCTGTGCTTGGTTAATGTGCAGCCTGCCTTCCTTTCTCATCCTTCGGTGGATTCAGTTGGTTGGCTGTAATGTAGTTAAGACTGCACGCTCCCGCAGAAAGGTCAAGAACCTCCGATGCTCAGTCACAGCAATTATTCAAATTTATCCAAAAACACTGATTAAAGGGGCTCGCTTACAATAAAGCACCAGAGAGCTAGACAGAGAAAAACAAAGTCAAAGACAGAGCGGAGAGAGGCTGGGGTCACGGGGGCGACACGCCAGGGAGTACAAATTGCAGAAGTGGAGGAGAAATGATATTGCTGAAACCAAGGACATTTAGGATTTACATTACATAGGCAAGTCAAATACTGTGCCAGAAAACATTATTATTATTTTTTTTACACTACATTAATTCTCAAAAAAGAGGAATTATGATATGCATAACAAAAATGTACATTTCCATTGTTTTATATAATGTAGTACTGAAGCTAACTAAATAATAAAATAAAACAAAAACATCAAGACAAATACTAAAAAACTGACTCTGCCAGAAAACAAGTTTCTTAAATTAAGTATTAAATTGACATTAATGTCTTCATTTTTTTTGTTTAGCACTACTAAATAAAGGCAATAAATAATATCAAATAAATCTAAATAAAATAAAAAGGGTTATAAATATATATATATATATATATATATATATATATAAACCTCACCGTGACAGCAAAATATCCTTACATTAAGTAATTCAACATAATAAATATAATATATTATAACAAAAAAAAAATCTAATAACAAATAAACATATGATAAAAAGGGGTCTATAAGCTAACAAAAATAAATAAATAAAAAACATTAAGTCAAATATTAAACCTTACTGTGCCAACAAAAGATCTTTACATTAAGTAATTCACCATAATGAATATAATATAACAAATAAAATATCAAATACCAAAAAATAAAATAAAATAAAATAAAATAAAATAAATAAAATAATAAAATAAAATAAAAGAAAATAAGAAGGTTCATTAAAAAATACTGTCAGAAAACAAGTTTCTTATATTAAGTATTAAACTGACCTTAATGTTTTTTTTTTTTTAATTTAGCACTAATGTAGCTAAATAAATTAATTAAATAATATCAAATAAATAAATCTAAATAAATAGGTTATAAAAACAAAAATATGATATATTATATATAAACCTCACTGTGCCAGCAAAAGAGCCTTTCATTAAGTAATTCATCATAATGAACAATTACAATATATTATAACAAATAAAATACAATATCAAATTAAAAAGGGTCATAAAAAGGGCTCTATAAGCTAACAAAAAAATAAAATAAGATAAAATAAAATAATAAGAAGAGTCATAAAAACATCAAGTCAAATAAAAAAACTGACTCTGCCAAAAAACAAGTTTCTTACATTAAGTATTAAATTGACTTTAATGTTTTAATATTTTTATTTAGCACTAATGAAGCTAAATAAATAAATGAAGAAACAATAAAAACATTTTTAATAAAATAAAAATAAAATAAAATACAAATAAAGTAAAATATGAAACCTCACTGTGGCAGCAAAAGATCCTTTCATTAAGTAATTCACTATAATGAATAATTAAGATTTTTGTCAAAGATTTGTGACAATATGTAAATATATTTCATATATACTCAACAAGACATTTTTTTTTTTTTTTACAAATTTACACAATTTACAAACTGAATTTACAAAGATTTCCCTGTTCAACAGTCCACATTTTAGTAATGGTTTATTCTGTCTTGTGAATACACTTTAATATCTGTTATGCAGCTTTAGGTAGTACTTTATACAAAGAAGAACAAAATTTGTATTATCTCTTATAAACATATAGATTCCACAAAGGGTTTGTAAACTTACGAGCCGTATACAACTTTCATGATGTGAAAAATCTTGTTCTTGAGAATTGCAGATGAGGAAATACATGATTAAACAAGGAAATTATTGTCACAGTTCACCTGGAATAATAATGACAAAGCTCTTTCCAGTGAAGCAGTTATAAAGTACTATACAAAGAGGAAAAATGCTGCTTAAAATACCTACATAGGGAGGCTGTGGGTGTGAAAATGGGCGTAAGGGAGCTGCAGCTCTCGTGTGTTCACCTGAGGTCTACTGTTTAAGAGCGTGTCAAGCCCTTAAGCTGGATAATGAACTAAGTGTGGCCTGTACCTTTCACTTTCATTAGCCTGCTCTGCTAAATGGCTCACGCTCTTAAAAACCTCTGCTCGCCGCCTCTATTTAAGTCCTTTACGGACTTTGCTCTGTCAACACAGTAAAGATTACTCATTAAAACACCTGAATGAAAAACAGCCTGTGCTGTGAGCTTGGTAAATATTGCTCACATTTTTGTAGTACAGCTTTTTTTGCAGGGAAAACCTCCATTGTGACTGCACTTATTTAAATGCTGCGAAATGTTTAATAAAAACTATTATATTCAAATGAGTCACAGTTCAATATCAAATACTTCATCTTTTGATGTTCAGGTTTCATGCAGTGCTGTGCAAATCTGCATATCATGTGACAACCCATAATCATAGATATCAAACAAAGTAAATGAGACCCCATGGGATGACTGGAAAGTGCTAAAAATACACAAAATCAGTTTTATCATCACAATGACTACTAAAAAATAAGCATAACATTTCAGGCAAGATTATCTACAAGATTAGTGATAGTCTGATGTTTTGTTTTGTTTTTGTTTTTTTGCTCCTGATGTGAAGTACTTCTCACATAAATCTCGCAAAACTGAAATATGAGGAACTAAATCATGATGTTTATTGTCTATGACAGGTGTTTCACGAAAGCTGGTTCATCATTCATGTGATGATAAGAGTGATATAAAGGTGTTACTGCTAATCACAAGACGGAAACTTCTCATTTTCATGGGAATTTTTTAATTATTATTCATTTTCATAGGAATTTTGTTATTATTATTCATTTTCATGGGAATTTTTTTGTTTTATAAAATGCTAAATGCCATTTCAAAGCTGTTAAGAAATAAAGCCAGTACGTTTTCGCAATTGGTGTGGTGTTATTTTCTAAATAATACTGATATAAAAACATAATTTTTTAGTATGTTGAAAATAACATACAGTAGTTTTGAGTCAGTATTTATTATAATTAATAATATGATAACAATAATAAAAAACAAAAATAATATCAAAAATGAAAAAGACAGAAAAAAAAAATTTATTTAATTGCTGTGGTATTATTTTATCAATAATAACATCTAAAATATTTTTCTAGTGCAGTAAAGCATAAATATTATTTACTGAAGTATATTACATCTGTAAAATCCTGTTTCTTGGTCAGTAATTTTTAGAATTGCATAATATAAACTCACAATTGCGAGTTATAATGTCAAACTTGCGAGATCTAAACTAGCAAATCTATTTTCTCAGAATTGCATGATATAAATCATGATTGCGAGTTATAAGGTCAAAATATATTGCTTATAAAAAGCCCATTTCCACCACTGTATAATAATTAAAAAAAAAGGTAACTGCAACTTCTCACAATTCTGACTTTTTTTCTCGCAAGTGTGATTTATATTTATATCTCCCAATCCTTTTTTCTCAGAACTGCATAATATAAACTCGCAACTGCGAGTCATAAAGTCTCGCATAAAGATATAAACTAGCAACTCCGACTATTTTTCTCAGAACTGCGTGATATAAACTCACAATTGTGAGTTACAAACTCAAAATTGCGAGATATAATCTAGCGAATCTATTTTTCTCAGAATTACATGTTATAAAATTTGCAATTGTGAGTTAAAAAGTCAGAATTGTGACATATAAACATGCAAATCTGACTATTTCTGTCATAAATGTGAGGTATAAACTTGCAATTGCGATTTATAAAGTCAGAATTGCAAGATAATAAACTAATGAAGCTGACTATTTTTCGCAGAACTGCATGATATAGACTCACAATTGTGAGTTATAAAGGCAAAATTGCGAGAAATAAACTAACAAATCGGACTATTTTTCTCAGAACTGTGTGATATAGACTCACAATTGTGAGTTATAAAGTCAAAATTGCGAGATATAAACTAGCAAATCTATTTTTCTCAGAATTACATGATATAAACTTACAATTGCGATTTATAAAGTCAGAACTGTGAGATAATCAAAAACAAATTTGACTATTTTTCTCAGAACTGCGTGATATAGACTCACAATTGTTATAAAGTCAAAATTGCGAGATATAAACTAGCGAATCTATTATTCTCAAAATTGCAAGATATAAACTCGCAATTACGATTTATAAAGTCAGAATTGCGAGATATAAACTAGCAAATCTATTTTTCTCAGAATTACATGATATAAACTCACAATTGTGAGTTATAAAGTCAGAACTGCAAGATAATAAACGAACAAATCGGACTATTTTTCTCAGAACTGCGTGATATAGACTCACAATTGTGAGTTATAAAGTCAAAATTGCGAGATATAAACTAGCATATCTATTTTTCTCAGAATTACATGATATAAACTCGCAATTGTGAGTTTTAAAGTCAGAATTGTGACATAAACTAGCAAATCTGACTATTTCTCTCAGAATTGTGAAATATAAACTCACAATTGCGATTTATAAAGTCAGAACTGTGAGATAATTAACAAATTTGACTATTTTTCTCAGAACTGCATGATATAGACTCACAATTGTTATAACGTCAAATTTGCGAATTGCGAATCTATTATTCTCAAAATTGCAAGATATAAACTCACAATTGCGAGTTATAAAGTCAGAATTGCGAGATATAAACTAGCGAATCTATTATTCTCAAAATTGCTTGATATAAACTCGCAATTACGATTTATAAAGTCAGAATTGCAAGATATAAACTCACAATTTTGACTTTTTTTTAGAATTGCATGATATAAACTGGAAATTGCGAGCCATCAACTAGCAACTAGCAAATCTGACTATTTTTCTCAGAATTGTGAGATATAAACTGACAGTTGCAAGTTATAAAGTCTATATTGTGAGATATAAACTCGCAAATCGGACTATTTTTTCATTTTAATTGCGAGTTTATGTCTCACAATTCAGACTTTATAACAATTGCAAGTTAAGTCAGAATTGTGAGATATAAAGTCGCAATACAGAGAATCTTTTTTTCTCTTAAAATTGGACTTAATAACTCACAATTGCGAGTTTATATTCCACAGTTCTGAGAAATTCTTAGAATTGCATGAAAAAAGTCAGAATTGTGAGAAACAAACTTGCAGAAAAAGAGTCTGAATTGCGTTTATTGCTCTGAATCGTACAATTCTCGTTGTTAATTGCACAATAATAATAATAATAAAATTGCACAATAATAAATAATATTAAAAATGTAAAATTCCTCATGGTCAGCAAAAAAGACTTAAATTGGTGTGAAGTGGCAGGCTATCTGTCCACACATAAGAGAGACAGTGCTAAAAGCATCGAGACAAGTCATTCAGCAGACTGCTGAAAAATAAAGGGTGGTGGCACAGAGAAACGAGAGAAGAGATGAGTGAAATGAGGCACTGAGCGAATCACGGAGGGGTAGGTGAGGAGGACTGTGAGACACTTTGAGCTAAATGTAGTGAAGAGGATATCAGATAACCTCTGGGGCATGAAATTGCGATGTAATAGTGCTTTCAGTTCATATTCAAGAAGAAAGTCAAAGCTTCTCACAGAGGCCAGGGGTTGCCAATCCACACACAGACTCTGAGCGAGACAGAAGATGAGGTTGTGCAAACCATCAACAAAACGCTCCTGTAAGCCCAAACTCATTTACGTTTGACTGAAAGGAAAGCAAGATGGACTTCCTACTTCAGCAGCTTTCAAATCTACATTTTCATCTCTCAGCTTTCATTTACATGTGCATTGTTAGCATAGGGCGGGAAATGTGTGGTATTTTAATATTTAAGTAACACGGAAAGGTCTGCAAGTGAAAGTAATTACCATCAAGTAAATAGAAAGTTTTAAGTGACCCCTTTTGGAAACACAAGCTCTGCCTTTGGGATGTTATTTTTGCAGGCCGGGACAGAGCGGAAAGAACATCTGAAGCAGGTCACCCACTTACACCCCAGTGATGAGAGCTGTGGATATGGATCAATGCCAGTCACTCAATTCCCATCAATCAGTTCACATCAAACACAACAACATCAGAGAGATTAGCCAGTTCAACTAGAAAATTAACACTAAGACTCTGTGAGCAGCAATTTATGAAATAATATATTCAGAAATTCAGAAAATCTGAATAATATTAAATAATAGAATATATTTGTATAAATATTACTGAAACACTGAAATGTTGTCTAAATAATATTAATATTAAAATAAATAATATAAAAGAGCTCTTTAAGGATGTATATTGTGTCTCTTCATGACACATTTATTTCATGGCCTCACAGACACATGAATCCATCCAAAAAACTTGATTTTACACTGCATATTAAAGTGAAAGTAATGTTATAGGAAGTAATGCTGAACAAGGCATTTCCAGTCATACTAAATAGAGAAGAGATCAGGACAGAAACATGAACACTTATGTTTGTCTTCTTTTATAGCCATGTTAATAAGTACACATTTATGACATTTATTATTTTGACATTTAACATCCAGTTAATGTCTCCCCCCTGCCATTTTAAAGCGTTATCACATGAAAAAGCCTAAAACATAACAAAGATATACAGAGATGATCTATAACAAGAGCTGAAAAGAACAGGGATGACTGGCACTGACATGAGCAATATGGTATAGTTATATTGTTAATCAAACATAGTTTGTATCAGTAGTATGAATTAGCAAAATAAAAAAAAATATATGAACGAAATGAAATAAAATAAATATAAAATAAAAAATACATAAAATAAAATAAATAAAACACTAATAAATAAAATATGGTTATATTGTTAATCAGTTTGTATCAGTAGTATGAATTAGCAGAGCATGCTAGAATTTAAAGAAGTAGTAATAAAATAAATAAAATATGAATAAAATAAAACAAAACAAAATGCAATAAAAAATAATAAATAAAATAAAACAATACAATAAAAAAATATAATAAAATAAAATAAAAATGAAATACAATAACAAGATAAAATAAAATAAGGTAAAATAAAATAAAAAAACACAAAGTAATAAAATAAAATATGATATGATGAAATAAGATAAAATAAAAAATAAAACACAATTAAATAAAATAAAACAATAAAATTAAAAATATAAATACAATTAAATGAAATAAAATAAAACTAAAATAAAGCACAATAAAATAAACAATAAAATAAATAAATACAATAAAATAAAACAAAACACAATAAAATAATAGTATCAAATGAAATAAACTATACAATAAAATTTAATTCAATAAAAAATTAAATAAAAACAATAAAATAAGACCAAATAAATAAATACACAAAAAACTCAATAAAATCTAATTAAATAAAAACATTTATAGAACACAATAAAATAAGACAAAATAAAAGAATACATAAAAAACACAGTAAAATAAGATAACATAAAATGCAATAAAATAAAATAAAATAAAGCACAATAAAATAAAACAAAACAATAACAATAAAATAAAGCAATAAAGATAAAAATAAAATACAATAAAAAAATAAATAAGATAAAATAAAATAAAACATAATAAAACAATAAAATCTAAAATAAAATTAAATGAAATATGATAAAATAAATTAAAAATAAAACTGCCCTTTTTACGTTTTTTTTTTTTTTCAATGCATTTCTGAAATGTTGACCTTCATGGGGCAATCCCAGAACGTACTGCTAAATATGCTGGTAGGCAAAGCAAAATGCAAATATATAGTATGTGAAATGTAAATATAATTTATTAAATGTCTTTTTTTGTAATTGCATTATATCATTATGATTTTACACAATATTTTATGTTTATTAGAGCATCATGTTGTCATCTTAGCAACATGCTAACATCAAACATCACATTTTCTGCTTCGCATGAGGAATGCTATTTGAATGACGCACACAAATTAAAATGTTCCAAACCACTCACTTACAAGAATACATTTCCATTATGAATGCCTATGCAGACCGAAAACAACAAGACAGCTCACTAGGTTTTGCAACAGAGCCAATTTTGTTAAGAACAGCAGATTATTAGTGCATCCTTGAAGAGAAGTGGTCTATACTGACTCACAAAAAAACAGAAAACAAGGTTCTTGAAGGTTCTTTGCCTGCTGATTGTGGAGACGCAGACTGCCCTGACTGCATGAAACATATGTCATTTAGACTGAAATCAATAAGGGGCTTTGACAGTTCTGTCTGCATGTCTAACCTTGGCAGTCTATAAGTGTAATTAGAGGAGATTAGACACTATTAAATAGCCTGCTCCAGTCAGATGAGCATAAACAAAGTTTTAAGAGCCGCTCCATCTCTATTCCCAGGGTTGCCTGTATTTATCCCAAGAAGAGAAGGGGAGCTTTTCAAGTCCCGCTGATGGGAATGGCCTGTAGTCTGGGTTCACAGACTCAAGACTGAGATCTTCGAGAGCAGCTAGCACAGACTAAAGGGAGTGTCGGATCAGGAAACTGCACAGCTGAGGCTGCGATTAGGTTTGGGATGGAATTCCCCTTCAGTTCCTGTGGTCGTCATTCAATACAGATGATGACGATTCCCTCAGTAATGCAGACTTCAGCTGCAACTGTATGACAAGGCTCTTTATAATCATACTTAAGGCATTACATGGCTTACTCCGCTGGGGATTGTGGCACTGGTCTCGCTGAGAGCTGGCCCACTGGTTGGCAGATTGTGTCCATACGCTGAACCCACACAGATGGACATCTCCACTAGCTGTGGATAAATGCAGCCAATCCGCACAGGGGGCAGATTGAAGGACATCTACAAATACAAGCTAAGGGTCAAGGGGTCAGGCGTTGTTATTCATACAGCCCATTACTGTATACAGCCTGAATCTTCCCTGAATGTCAAATGCTTGTCACTGTTTGTAAGCTATTTTCATTGTTTTGTTTCAATTTTGAAAATAAATAAAGGAACAGTTCACCCAAAATTTAACATTCTGTCATTAATTACTCACCTTCATGTCGTTCCAAACCTGTAAGACCTTTGTTCATCTTCAGAACACAAATTAAGATATTTTTGATGAAATCTGAGAGCTTTCTGACCCTGCATAGACAGCAACACAACCAACACGTTTAAGGCCCAGAAAGATAGTAAGGACATCATTAAAATAGTCGGTAACTTTATTTTATGGTCACTTAATTAGCATGCATATTACTAGAATACTAGTCATTTATTACTAATTAAGCACATATTAATGCCTTATTCTACGTGACCTTATTCTATATCCCTAATCCTACCCAATACCTAAACTTAACAACTACCTGACTAACTAATGAGGCAAATTAGGAATTTATTGAGGGAAAAGTCATAGTTAATAGTGAATAAGTGTTCCCTGTTCTAAAGTGTTACCAAATAAACCATGCATCATGATACTCTCGTTGAATGCGCACCGAAAGACACGTAAGAGAAGAAATTGTTGAAATAGCTGCAAACAGCGATTACCGGGGTTTAATCGCTTTAAAGCATTTAAGCACATAAGGAAACCACCAAAATCAATGATTTAAAAAAGTTTTTTTGGTAAATCCAGATAATTTATCATATAAATATTGCTTTTAGTAGTTATGACTGCTACAGCGCCAGCTGTGGTCCGTTCTCCTTAAAACTTTGGATGCTTGTTTAGAATCACCTTTCGCATGTGCTCTGCAGGTTTTGTGAAGTTTTGACTTTTACTTTAAGCTTTATAGGATTTGGGGTCAATTTGGACAGGCTCCTTTTCTAAACGACCCTGTTATAGCTTCCCAAAGGGCAAATTTCAACATTTTTTGATAAATATTTTTCTTTTGTCATTTTTTCATTATTTTTTTTAGAGTTTAAAGAATTGTACTGCAGTGCTTTTTTTCTTTTCAGATTGAGCAAAAAACCTAGGACTAGTTCGCAAAAATAGTTTTTTTTTTTTTTTTGCAAATTTAACAAACAATTTGATTGACAGCAGTGGTTCTAGGAGCAAAGTTGTCCAGAATGAGGAGTTCTATCATATCATATAAAAACTTTTACTTATTATGTTATTTTATTATTGATATTCACTCTCTAGAGAATCTTCCTGCACTGGTTTGGTTCCAATTGGGCAAAAAATCTAGGACTAGTTCGCAAAGGTTGTTTTGCAAAAACTCCAAAATAGCCAAAATTTTCGCCAGGCTTACGGTCGACATTCCAACAACATAAGTCATTTGAACCCGCAAATAACAGTTTAGGAGTTATGAATGATTTCATATTTTTGGTCGCTGTAGCGCCCCCATCAGGCAGCTTGGGGTGAGCCTTGGTGATGTTGTTGGCGATGTGAATACTACCATCCCTCCAAGTTTCAAGTCTCTACGAATTACAGTTTGGTCTGCACAATCAGTTTTACATGGAGATTGCTGATCCTTGGCCATTCTAGCAATTACAATAGGGTTTCAGCGCATAGCGCTTGAACCCCTAATAAAGCCGTTATTTTTTTTTTCTTTTTAACAGTTGAACCACTGATGTCACATGGACAATTCTTCCAGGCCGTGAACGTGGTAGTTCAGTTGCTGTCTATGGACAGTCAGAAAGCTCTTGAATTTTTATTTTTTTTTTAAAGATTTATTTTTGGCCTTTTTTGGCTTTATTGTGACAGGACAGATCATTAGTGACAGGAAGTGAAGTGGAAGAGAGAGAAGGGGTAGGGTCGGGAAAGGTCCTCGAGCCAGGATTCGAACTCAGGACACCCGCAGCGCAACGGCGCTATATGTCAGCGTACTGCCCACAAGGCTATCGCCGCCGACAAGCTCTTGAATTTTATCAAAAAGATCTTAATTTGTGATCCGAAGATGAACGAAGGTCTTACAGGTTTGGAACGACATGAGGGTGAGTAATTAATGACAGAATATTCATTTTTTTGTGAGCTTTCCATGTAAATAAACACAGAGTTTACATCATACTTCTAAGTTGAACAGTCAACTGATTCTGAGCTGGTTTCTTATCGTTTATGCTGGTTAGCACTTAGGACTGGAAGCTTGTCAACCAGCATGGTCTTTCTGGTGAAGTTTTTCTAGTTAAGCTAATTAATAAACCAGGTCAGGACACCAGCACACACCATTATCACATGATAGGGACCTAATCCAAAACAAAACACTGGTGTGCAAATATCCTCTTGCTAAATAACAAATATGCTCTAGTTTATAGAGGTTGTCTCAAATGTTGTAACTGAGCCCTGCAAGTAATGTTTTCTAGCCTAACATTCCAACAGGAAGTGAAATAGCACGTAGTGCAAGCTCATCTGTCTGACTGATACAAGTTGTATGAAAGTGAAACAAATTGGATTAGCAAAGACTAGAAAACTTGACGTGGTATGGCTGAAAATCTACGCCATCAAAACTAACATTCTAACTCATTACTGTACTAGAATCTGAGCTAGAAATAGGACAGAACGATACCTGGTAACAGCCACAATGACTAAGCTAGAAAGCTGGGTAGGCACTGTGAACTTCAGTAGAGTCTGCATTTAAGGATCCAGATTGGGTCATTAATTAAGATCAGTCATGAGGCTCACAGGGGAAAATTGCAGAGGAACTGCTTTGATTACATGCGACACAATTGCACATCACCTCAAGGCCACACAAATAAAAAGGGTTTGAAAGAGTATTGAACAGTGTGTTTCTAGAGCGGAAATAGCTAGACTCACTTCCCATCAGGCAAACAGTCATTTACTGTAAAAACTTGACTTTCAGTTCCTATATTAAACTTTACTGTTGTTTATGATCAAATAAAATGTGCAATGTTTCTAAATCATCAAATGAAACCTGAGGCAACAGAGGCGGTGACTTCTCAATAACATTCTAATCGGAAAATAATTGAAAATACAGGAATACAAACGTATTAATATTTTCACCTGCAAACACAGTTTGAGAGGCAGTCGGGTCTCTTTTGCTTCCCCTGCGTGCACTGTGTTCTCACTGAGCTTCTTAAAGCTGCAAATCACAGGCTAAAAGTCACATGAGAGTAGGCACTGGCCGATTAGCTTGTCAGTGGGTTGATGCCCACATTTGAAACTATGCTAAATGGGTTAAACTGGTAGAAATAGAAGGAATAATGAAACAGCTTTGCCTCACCCATTACCCCTTTCAGGCACATCAAAATTAACTTGACTTGAAAAACTCAAAATGTTCAGGGAGTTTTTAATGAGAGCTAATTATCTGAGTAAATTTTGATGCAATGAAAACTTTTTGATGTGACTTTGATGAAAGGAATGTTAATATAAAGAAGTAAAAATGTTACAGTATCGGTGGCTTATATTTGATAGTTCCAAGTATAAGGTGAACGGGGTCGGATATGCTTTTACTCAAGAAACCATGTCAAATGAACAAATTGACATGAATAACCTCAAAGGCAAAAAGTCCCCTGCATGCCGCTGAATGCAAGTCATTTTGAGCCTCATCATCCTTTGTGAATGGCTTCATAGAGCCGTGAACCTTGATGGAGTGACTTATCTGCAGATGTCTGATCCACACAATGCTAAAGAATGCCAGCATCCCACACACCAGTCCAATACTGCTGCCTCCCTCTGTTTATGGCTTTACATACCACTGGGTGACTTCTACCAATCAGTGAATTCCCATCCAGTTTACTTGCAGTACACTAACATCCAAATGTTTAGGCACTCCTTTTCATTCAATAATTATTATTTTCTTCTTGACTATGAAACTATAAAATAACACAAATGGACTTATGGGAATTATGTAGAGACCACTAGATTCCAGCTCAGCTGCAAGGCCAAACAAAACAAAACTAAACAAATGATTAGTTAAAACCTCCAGAATGTTTCCTGCCTACGGCATGAGACTTTACATAAGCGGTTTGGAAAATGGCTGCAAAACAAAACAAACAAAAAACAAAAAGCCTCCAGAGTTTTTCCCTGCCTACGGCCCAAGACTTTACATTAGCGGTTTGGAAAATTGATGCAAAACAAAACTAAATAAAAACTAAACTAAACAAAACAAAATCGAAACAAAACGAAATACCTTCAACAAAATAAGTTTTTCCCTGCATACGGCCTGAAACTTTACATAAACGATTTTTAAAATGGATGCAAAACAAACAGAACGAAACAAAAAACGAATCAAAACAAAATTATTCCAGAGTTTTCCCTGTCTACGGCCCAAGAATTTAGCAGTTTGGAAAATAGGTGCAAAACTAAACAAAATTAAATAAAAATTAAACTAAACAAAATCTAAATAAAACAAAATACCTCTAGAGTTTTTCCCCACATACAACCTGAGACTTTACATAAGTGGTTTGGAAAATGGATGCAAAACAAAACTAAACAAAAAATAAACTTAACAAAATCTAAACAAAACAAAATGCCTCCAGAGTTTTTTCCCTGCATAAAGCCCTAGACTTTACGTAAGCAGTTTGGAAAACGGATGCAAAACAAAACAAAACTGAACAAAAAACAAACCAAAACAAAATGCTTCCCTGCCTATGGCCTGAGTCTTTACATCAGCAGCATGCAAAACAAATACAAAACAAAAAACTAAATGCCTCCAAACAACACACAACAAAAAACAAAACAAAATTCCTCTAGTGTTTACCTGCATACAACTTGAGATTTTAAAATAAGTGGTTTGGAAAACAAAACAAAACAAAACACAAAAACAAAAACTAAAAACAAACTAAACTAAACAAAAAAAAAACAAAAAACAAAACAAAATGCCTTCAGTGTTTCCAGAAACATAAGTGGTTTGAAAAATAGATGGAAAAACAAAACAAAATGCCTCCAGAGTTGTTCCCTGCATACAACTCGAGATATTAAAATAGTTGGTTTGGAAAATGCAAAACAAAACAAAACAAAACAAAAAATGCCTCCAGCGTTTCCCTGCCTACAGCCCGAAACATAAGCGGTTTGGAAAATGGATGGAAAAACAAAACAAAATGCCTCCAGAGTATTTCCCTGCATACAACCTGAGATTTTACATACGGAAAATGGATGCGGTTTGGAAAATAGCTGCAAAACAAACCGCCTCAAGAGTTTTTCACTGCATACGGCTCAAGACTTTACATAAGCAGTTTGAAAAATGGATGCAAACAAAACAAAATGAAACAAAGCAAAACAAAAGTTTTTTACTGCATACAACCCAAGACTTTACATTAACAGTTTGGAAAATGGATGCAAAACAAAATAAAAGGAAACAAAAAACAGCCTCCAGAGTGTTTCGCTGCCTATGGACAGAGACTTTACAGTTTGGAAAATGGATGGAAAAAAATTACTTAAAAAAAAAATTATTATTATTATTATTTTTTTTTTTAAGTAATTCATGCACAGGCACCATTTACATTTTTCTGAAAAGTACTGTATTTGCACAGAACCTATATCCTATATAACCTATATAACCTAAATCAAAAGATTTTTCAGACTGTGAGAAACAGAAATCCAGTCAAGCGCTTTTAACCAGTAAAGTATCTATCTGAAGTATAATTTTGAAGCTGCTCTTTACAAATAGGAACCTGTCACAGATAAAGACACAATTCCTCTTTTCATACATTAGTGAAACACACTAAATATCTAGTGAGCGAGAAGAAGCAAAAATGATTGAAAAAAAAAGGTCAGACGCCTCATTTGCTACAATTAATGAAAATAATGAGTTAATCTGTGAGCTACCATAAGCTACCAGCGATTGGAACAATGAGGCTAACTAAGCCATTGTTGTGTCAATGATTGCAGTCCACAATGTGGAATTATCGAGGAAAAAGTCTAATTAGAATAAATTTGGTCTCTTCCACAGTTAAACAGAGAGAGAAAACCAAGAGAGGGAGACATCTGAACTGGCGCAGGTACTCAAGCCCTTCATTCAATCCAGACCCAAGCCTCTATAAATTAACTGAGTGGTAATGAAAATGTCATCTCTCTCCGAAAGTAGTTCGCTCTCATTTACTATTCCTCAAATACATCATCTACAGCACATACATCTGCATTGAGACCGTGCATATTAAAATACACTGATGAAGAACACGCATTAGCATTCTGAATGTTGGTATAAACAAATCTCACTTACGAAAAAAAAAAAAGGTTATCAAACCATAACCTCCCTCAGCTGAAGAACGACGTTTCAATGAATGATAATCTTGGCAAACTAACTTCTCAGGAGATGAATGAGCATCACATTCTCTAGAGCTAATTTTTCTTTATGGTGCAAACCTGTGCGCTTCTTCATCTACTGATCTTGGCACTGATGCCAGATGTGGGATTGCTGCTTGACATATGACTGCAGAATGTGTGATGCTGTAATAGTTTGCATAACTCAAGCAGCTGTCTTCACCCTTCAACTCCCATCGAAGCACAGCCAACGGCTGACCTCAGCACTGTGCAGGTGCGTCCCACTTCGTAGATGTTTACACTGTCAAGATACAGTAAGTCATGCCAATGAAAGGTGTTTATCAAACCATACCGTTTAGAGCTTCAGAAATTAAAACTTTACAACTTCAAAACTTCTTTCTCATGCAAAACTCACCACCACAGTGCTAGGAAGTTTTGTTGCCTGCTGTTGTTAAAGGATTAGTTCACTTTCAGAACAAAAATTTACAGATAATGTACTCACTCCCGTGTCATCCAAGATGTTCATGTCTTTCTTTCTTCAGTCGTAAAGAAATTATGTTTTTTGAGCAAAACATTTCAGGATAATGGATATGAATGGTGCCCCAAATTTTGAACTTCTAAAATGCAGTTTAAATCCAGCTTCAAAGGGCTCTATACAATCGCAACCGATTTTCGTAACAAATTGACAATTTATATACTTTTTAACCTTGAATGCTAGTCAAAAAACTCCCATCTTGTTTTCGTCTTCAACTTCAAAATCGTCCTACAACGCTGTTTTACCTTTTTTTGTAAAGGGTGTTTTATCTTCTTTGTATGTTCACTTTGTAAACACTGGGTTGGTACTTCTCCAGCGACGCAAGTCGATTTTAAAGTTGGGGAAGAAAATGACATGGGAGTTTTTTGACATACCCCAACTGTATTAACCCAGATCACACAGACTACGCAAGTGCATCGCAGAGACGAGACAAGGTGAGCATTTGAGGTTAAAAAGTATGTAAATTGTCAATTTGTTTAGAAAATAACCCATCGTTTCGGTAGATAAGACCCTTCTTCATTGGCTGGGATCGTTTAGAGCACTTTGAAGCTGGATTTCAACTGCATTTTGGAAGTTTAAACTTGGGGGCACCATTCATATCCATTATATGGAGAGAAATCCTGAAATGTTTTCCTCAAAAAACATAATTTCTTTACGACTGAAGAAAGAAAGAAATGAACATCTTGGATGAGAAGGGGGTGAGTACATTATCTGTAAATTTTTGTTCCGAAAGTGAATTAATCCTTTAACAACAGCAAGCAACAAAATATATATTAAAATATATTTTCCAATTTTCACACTCCAAAAAATAAATAAAATAAAATAAGTAGTGAACTAAATAAAAATATAAAAAAGGAAATAAAAATTATTTAAAATAAAAATAGTCTTTTTTCAGCACTAAAAGAAAAGGCTTAGACTCAGTAACCTAACAAATAATTAAATACGCTATTTAAAATTATTATTATTATGATTATTATGAACAAATTCACCCCCATCATTTTAGAAAGATTTTTTATTTGACTGTAAAAAAGTATTATTGTAATATATTCATCATTTTGCTTACTATACTTATTTAATAATATTCACAATAAAAATTACATTATTAGTTTTTACACACACTGAATTCAAAAAGTCAAAAAGTATGAAAACTGAAGAGAAAAAAGATTTCACTTCTTGCAAGTTTTTTTTCAAATCAAAGTACTAAAAGCAAGCTCAAAAAAATGAATAAATAAATAAACTAAAAATAACACAAAAATTATTTAAACCCAAACTCTTTTTTTTTCAGCATTAAAAGAAAAGGTTTACACTCAAAAAATAAATAAATACAAATAATAAAAACATTAAATAAAATTCAGCTATTTAAAATTATTATTTTTAAAATACAGATGCACTCCCCCAACAAAATCACACCAATCATTCCAGAATGATTTTTTTTTTTTTTTTTTCAAAATATAGCAAGTCATGTTCTGGGTGGTTGCTTTGTGCTTACTAGTCCTAATCATAAGAGTCTGTCTAGATATGCTTTCGATCCCTCCTTCAATGTATTGAAAGATTGAGGGATTTTCCACCAGGTGAAAATCAAGTTTGATGACATAAAAGCAAAAGCAGACCTTTCTTTATCAAACTGCATATTTTAACATATTCACATTGCACAAACTGTGGATGATGCACACAAAATATGAATAACTATAAGCAATAGTAATAGACCCTTAGCAAGCACAACTCAATGCAATGCTAGCATGACAGTGGCAAAATGTCATGAACTTTAAGAGAACTATAAAGATTCAGTGCTGATTAAGACACCAAGAATTCACTAAAACTCTACTGATTTAGTGCCCCCTGCTGGTGCTAATCCTGAAACTACCACCCCCTGTGTAGTTCCCGCTCATCAAAATGAGTTTAAACAGATTTTAATGTCATTTTAAAGTCTTATTAAACCCAACTGAAGCAAATGAGACGTGTTTAGCCTGTAGATATGAGCTCTGGGATGTGCTTGTATCTGATTACTACTGAAAAGATCCCCTCTAGGAAGATGGCTGCATTGTTTTAATGAGACATAACTTTCGTGAGATGCTTTTCTCTTAAAAAACAACAGCCGATGTAAAAACTTGGAAGTCACTTAACATTAGCTATAAAAGCTCTCTTGCTGAGCTGAGACTCTTGCGTGTGACTTCATGGAACAACACAAATTGTTGTGCGGCGCAGCGGGACGTTCATTATGGCCCCCCACGGGCCGTCCGTTCTGACAGACACGTGTGCGCACACCCTCTCTTTCAATGACAGGTTGACGCCTCGCAGTCAATGTATGAAAGTATGAAACTGCTCTCCTGGTCTGTCTGGTTTGTGCTGTTGTCTCTGGTGTCATGCACGTCTCAACAATAAGGAAGGAAGATGGCTCCGAGCCACCGTGAGTGTCCAGCCAATTGGTGGAAATGTCACATGTCCTATCATACTGCATTTTACATTAGTTAGTCATGCGTTTTATGCCTTACTAATGTGATAAGGTTTTCTGGAATTTGCTCTGCTGAGTTAAAGGACACATCTGGATTTTCAATCAGCTTTGTGTTATTATTATGTTGGCAGTACATGTAAGTGAATAATGTGTACACTTTCACTTTCTCTTACCTATGCCCCTGATCTCTTTGTTTATTTGACAGCTAGGCTAGCTCCAGCGCTTTTGTTAAATATACAGACAGTACTTCCCTATTTTTTTGTATCCCTGTCCACAGATAGTCAGATTAAACCAGGTGCATTATGGGTGTTGATGTTGTCCTATCTTTTTTGCAAACGTTCATGCCACAGCTTTCTCTAGTCATGTAGTACATTTTATTTTTAACTGTAAATTAGTGGTTAAAAAAAATGTACACAAATAAATAAATAAATAAATTATCAATAATAAACGTATTATTAGACTATATATATATCATTATATTGTATTATATATATATATATATATATATATATACAGGTCCTTCTCAAAAAATTAGCATATTGTGATAAAGTTCATTATTTTCTGTAATGTACTGATAAACATTAGACTTTCATATATTTTAGATTCATTACACACAACTGAAGTAGTTCAAGCCTTTTTTTTGTTTTAATATTGATGATTTTGGCATACAGCTCATGAAAACCCAAAATTCCTATCTCAAAAAATTAGCATATTTCATCCGACCAATAAAAGAAAAGTGTTTTTAATACAAAAAAAGTCAACCTTCAAATAATTATGTTCAGTTATGCACTCAATACTTGGTCGGGAATCCTTTTGCAGAAATGACTGCTTCAATGCGGCGTGGCATGGAGGCAATCAGCCTGTGGCACTGCTGAGGTGTTATGGAGGCCCAGGATGCTTCGATAGCGGCCTTAAGCTCATCCAGAGTGTTGGGTCTTGCGTCTCTCAACTTTCTCTTCACAATATCCCACAGATTCTCTATGGGGTTCAGGTCAGGAGAGTTGGCAGGCCAATTGAGCACAGTAATACCATGGTCAGTAAACCATTTACCAGTGGTTTTGGCACTGTGAGCAGGTGCCAGGTCGTGCTGAAAAATGAAATCTTCATCTCCATAAAGCTTTTCAGCAGATGGAAGCATGAAGTGCTCCAAAATCTCCTGATAGCTAGCTGCATTGACCCTGCCCTTGATAAAACACAGTGGACCAACACCAGCAGCTGACATGACACCCCAGACCATCACTGACTGTGGGTACTTGACACTGGACTTCAGGCATTTTGGCATTTCCCTCTCCCCAGTCTTCCTCCAGACTCTGGCACCTAGATTTCCGAATGACATGCAAAATTTGCTTTCATCCGAAAAAAGTACTTTGGACCACTGAGCAACAGTCCAGTGCTGCTTCTCTGTAGCCCAGGTCAGGTGCTTCTGCCACTGTTTCTGGTTCAAAAGTGGCTTGACCTGGGGAATGCGGCACCTGTAGCCCATTTCCTGCACACGCCTGTACACGGTGGCTCTGGATGTTTCTACTCCAGACTCAGTCCACTGCTTCCGTAGGTCCCCCTCTCGTTGTGCAGCGTTTTCTGCCACACTTTTTCCTTCCCACAGACTTCCCACTGAGGTGCCTTGATACAGCACTCTGGGAACAGCCTATTCGTTCAGAAATTTCTTTCTGTGTCTTACCCTCTTGCTTGAGGGTGTCAATGATGGCCTTCTGGACAGCAGTCAGGTCGGCAGTCTTACCCATGATTGCGGTTTTGAGTAATGAACCAGGCTGGGAGTTTTTAAAAGCCTCAGGAATCTTTTGCAGGTATTTAGAGTTAATTAGTTGATTCAGATGATTAGGTTAATAGCTCGTTTAGAGAACCTTTTCATGATATGCTAATTTTTTGAGATAGGAATTTTGGGTTTTCATGAGCTGTATGCCAAAATCATCAATATTAAAACAAAAAAAAAGGCTTGAACTACTTCAGTTGTGTGTAATGAATCTAAAATATATGAAAGTCTAATGTTTATCAGTACATTACAGAAAATAATGAACTTTATCACAATATGCTAATTTTTTGAGAAGGACCTGTATATATGTGTGTGTTATGGTGGGAACAGTAAAAATCAGCAAACACACATAAAATCCCTACTGTCGAGTGCTGTTAAAAATAAATGTAATGAAATATATATAATTTATATATATATATATATATATATATATACACACACACACACACACAAACACACACACACACACACACACACACACACACACACATATATATGTATGTATATATATATATATAGTTTGAAATATGATGACAATTTAAAACAATTCAATTCTAATTTTTTTGAATTAAAATATGTTATGCTGGAAATCTGAAAATCTCATTTTTGTCAAGCCCTGTTAAAAATATATATTTGAAAAGTGATGACAATTAAAAAAAATAATAATAAATTCTACAATGAAACTTTTTAAAAATATTAATATTTGAAATATTATGCCAAATATCTACTGAATATATATATTTTTTATTAGTATTATTATTTTTTTATTTATTTATTCTCCCCAAACAGATACATGCTGCTAAAAACAAATGTTGTGGTGGAAAATACAGCAGAAAAAAAATGCTTATTGTCAAGACCTGTTAAATATATATATACCTACCTACATACATACATACATACATACATACATACATATATACATATATATATATATATATATATATACACACACACACACACACACATATATACATATATATATATATATATTATATACACACACACACACACACACACACACACATATATATATATATATCTATCTTAAAAAAAATTATTCATTATTAATTATTATTGTAAAAAAAATTGCACATAAAAATATATAATATAACAAATATATTTTTTAATATTATGACAAATTAAAAAAACATTTTTTTTATTTATATATTATATATATATATTCATGAATGTCTATATATACACTCATGAATATATATATCTATACCTGTGTGTGTGTGTGTGTGTGTGTGTGTGTGTATATATATATATATATATATATATATATTATTGTTAAATACATAAAATAATTTATTTATCGCATAAAAAAACTTTATATCACAAATATATGTATTTTAAAAAATAATATATATGTATAAATTTAAATTATTATACCAAATAATATATATATATATATATATATATATATATATACATAAATATGTGCTGCAAAAAAAAAAATGTTGATGGTGGGGAACAGAAAAAAAACCTAATTGTCAAACCCTGTTAAAAGTGTCGAAAAAAGCCACATTTTAGAGGTTACCAGGCCTCAGAGAAGTGTTACACCTTTCAACCCATCCATAACTATATTTATACCTCTCCGACTTCAGACAGCTTGAACAAACAGAACTTGTAATTCAGCATTCCCATTAGATTCCTACACCGAATCTCGAATGAAGGCCAGAGCAGATTGTGTTATTTTCCTAATGACACGCACTGGCTTACAAAACCATCCTCTGAGTGGTTAGTCCTTTTGCTAACCGTGTTCAAGCAAGCTGTGAAGCACTTCTATTGTTTGGTCTCGGTTGAATAGTGATTGGTGCAGACACAGAGGACTGTAGGCAGACTGACAACAGACTAGAATGAAGATGTTTTCCTTTCTTTACTAATAATTCAAGAATGCGTCTCTGCCTCGCACACACCAAGCTTGGCAAACAACTCACGTACGCAGTGATTTGTTTATGGATTAGAATGGTGATACAGTGAAAACAGGAGAAAATAGCAGTGAAATCAGTTCTCAGATGAACATTAACCTTGATAAACATCACACAGCCAATGCAGTGGAAAAGTTTATGTGTAAATCTGAAAGAAATAAGTGTCCACTAAAATAATCAGTCATCATTATGTGCTAAGCCTTACAATGTGTCTGCTGGCTAATAGGTGTCTAAAAGTGTCCAAATGGTACCTAAGACCCTGTGACAGCTGCCGCCCGGTTACATGCTTTACTTCAAAATGTCTTGGAGACTGTGAAGAAAGAACGAAGCATGAAAGTTTTTTTCAGGACAGTATTCTCTGAGTGCCTGTTCTTTGAGTATGTGCTTAGTTCTAATACATCCTACTTTATGCACTGGCTCTAACATCTTTCTGAAAGCTCTTCTTTAGTCAGCCTCAGTTTCATTTGTTCCACGCTGCTTATCAGAGCTTTCAGACTGTGCTGCACTTTTGCATTATGACGTTAACAGAAATCCTTTTAGAAGAATCTGTCTGCATATTCAAATTGGAAATTAGAAAGTAAGAGAGCTCAGAGGCTCGAGTCTAACAGTTCCTACAGAACTTGGAGGTAATTATGTTCGCTTGACAAACCCAACATACTGTTACTGAACAAACACTTTCTAAATTCCTAAACCCAGAACACTATTTTAAAGTGTAACTTGTCCTAGAACTGTCAAAATGCAAGCTTTCAGCCTGTTTTGATTTAGTACACTACCAGTCAAAAGATATTTAATGTTTTTTTAAAGAACACCAAGCCTGCATTTATTTGATCCAAAGTACAGCAAAATGGTAACATCTTAAAATATTTTTACTATTTAAAACTGCTTTCTATTTGAATATATTTTTAAATGTAATTTGTATTTAAAATATATTTAGTATTTTTTTCAGGTCTCTTTCATGAATAAAAAGTTCAGAAGAATGTCTTTATCATCACTTTTGACATTTTTTATTTAGCATCCTTGCTAAATAAAAGTATTCATTCATAAAATATTCAACTTCTTTCCCCCCCAAAAAATAAATAAAATAACATAAAATAAAATAAAATAAAATAAAATTTACTCCAAGCTTTTGAATGGTATAGTGTGTAATGTCACAAAAACTTTTTATTTTAGATAAATGCTGATCTTTGGATCTTTCTATTCATCAAAGAATCCTGAAAAAAAAATGTATTCAACTGTTTTAAATACTGATAATAGTAACAGTAAATCATTATATTAGAATGATTTCAGAAGGATCATGTGACACTAAAGAAAATGTAGCTTTAACCACAGGAATAAAATACATTAGAAAATATATTTAAATAGAAAACAGTTATTTTAAATAGTAAAAATATTTCACAATATTACTGCTTTTGTTGTGTTTTGAATTAAAAAAAAATGCAGGCTTGGTGAGAAAAGACTTTTCAAAAAATTGTAAATATTATCGTCAATTTTAGAAGCGTTGCTAAAATGAAACTCTACAATAAAAAAAATTAAAGCTAAATAGAACAACTGCAAAAAAATTACAAACAATAAAAAGTAAATTAATTCAAAAACCAATTTGCAAGCTAATTCAAAATATTAATAAATATTAATAAATAATTCCAAAATACCACTGGCAAAACTCTGTGTTACATTTTATTCTGAAATTATTACAAATCGCTACCAGGGTCAGAAATTAACTTTTCCATTAAGGTGCAATATTTGCCCCCTGGAAATGATTTCCAAGGACATTCTTTTACATTTCTGAGAGCCAAAAAAATGTAGAGATTTACATTTTGAGACCGAAAGCAACCACACAGCAACACCTTGGCATCCACCCAAACACCAGTACAACATGTACTACAAGCACATATTTTCTTCATAATAAATTTTGCATGCTTCTAGCCACTTGATTATATGAGGGGGAAAAAGCAGCTTTATTATTCTGGTGAACCATCTTCAACTGAATGTATGTGGTCATCTCCAAAATTATCTGACAGATAAATCTCCATATGGAAGTGGTTGCCATGGCAATTCAGTCCTGCGCTGCAATGCATAATTCTTGCTCCTAAATTGATACATTTCCATTTCTAAAATGATATTTTGAAACATTCATGCATCTCAAGCCTGGCAGCGGCTTTGTCCATTACTGCATTTATCTGCAGGGCGGACTGTAACATCCTGATTGCTGTCATTTCTCATGTGGAGACCTTGCAGCTTGAGCATCACAGCACCGTCCCGTCCACCCAATTTACCAGACACACACACCCTTCATTTCTACAGTTACTTCTTTCAAAGGGGAAAAGCAGAGAGCATCCAAACCGGCTCAAGGGAACAGAAAGCATGGAAAGAGCTTGAAATCAAAACAAATATGACTAAATCAAAGTCAGCACTTCAAAAGACTACTTTGAAGTATCTTGTATTAATTACCTCACAAAATTTACACTGATACCGAAATTGTAATCAACGCTATTGACTCTATAGCCTAATTTAAAACATGTTTCTGTTCTTTTGTGTGTATGGTTCATTGATACACATTATTTGAAAAAAATGTTTTGCAATGTTTCATCAGAATACAAATGCTTAATTTCTGCCTCTATTTTCCAACTATCTAACTCAACTCTGCAATGTAACAGACACTTTTCACCATCCAGTTAATTACCAATGACTAAAAATCAAGCACCAACTTAAAATGTTTAAAGGTAACCCCAGGTATTAAGACTTGTATGGCTTAATATAACGTAAATGCTGTCTCTTATTAGAAAACCCATAAAGATTTACATTATTTAAAAAAAATAAAGTGATGTAAGTCTTCACTGCTTTTCTAGTGATAAGAAGAGGAGAAAAAACTGGGAAGATGCCTGTGGACGAATAAAACTTCCTAAAGACCAGAGTCTTTGTTCTCTCTGCTTCAGCCCTGATGCCTTTGAGGCTTTTAGTAAACCACAACTACTGAAGGAGCTTACAAATGACAGAGACAAGAAGCGCTAAATGCCATCCTAACAGGATGGAAACATGCTGATGTTTGTCATAATGGCACAGCCACCGAAAGAGTTTTTCAGTGTGGATTTCACTCGATATCCAGGGGTGTTTAGACTCCTTGTGAGGAAAATCAATGGTACAGCATTTGGTTTAAACCAAATGGTTCAAACCATTTGGCTTATATCCATCACCACCTCTAAGCTCTTTCAGTAGCTGTGGTCATTGTATCAGTATTTTATTTTCCAAGTTGTGTTGTGGTAAAAATAGCAACAGGTAGTGCTAGTATCTCACCGAGGGCAAGCATTTTATGTCATCGAAATAGTTCAAAATATGTATAAAACGATGTGGATTTTTAAATAACGTAAATCATTCATGGGATTTCTACTACATATTTCAGCAAATTGGTTCTCAAACCTTTGAACCCTTTTGTCAGATCAAGGGTAGAAAAAAGGGTCCCGAGTGCCATTTAATGCTGACTTCAAGGGGGTTAAAAAAAAAAATAAATAAATAAAAAAATCACACCCTTTTTTACTCTGACTGACCTTGGAAAACGGTTACCCCAGCAACCACCAAAGTCAGTGTAGCTCATGTGTCTAATGCTGTTAATGTCTGTCTGCCTTCTGCCTTCTTCTCTTTTCTCTTTTTATCACTTTCACACTGTCATCCACTCTTCTCCACATCTCTCTAACCCCCTATCTCACTCCCGTTTTCTTCATGACAATAGGCCAGCCTCCAGAAAACAAACAGAAGTTTTTGCAAGTATTCAATCATCCATCCTGATCCAGCAAGAGGCACATTCGGGATTTAATGGATTTGGAGAATGTATACTACAGTATCGCTGTTTGACAGAGAAGAATGTATAACATGAGGCAAAGAGTCTCCCATCACCATATTTACACAGTAAATTGACAGTAATACTGTGAAATATTATTTAAAATAACTGTTTTCTATGGATGCCAATTCCTGCCACTGAATAAAAAATAAAAAAAGGTTATTGCGACTTTTTGTGTCACAATTCTGACTTTTTTCTCACAATTGCGAGTTTACATCTCACCATTCTGGCTTTAGAAGTTACTGAAGTTATTAAGTCAGAACTGTAAGATAAAAACTTGCAATTCTGAAAACATATCAGTCTTTTTTCCCCCTTAGAATTGGACTTTATAAATCAATGGCACGTTTATATCTCACAATTCTCTTTTTTCTTGCTATTTTGACTTTATAACTCAAAATTGTGTTTATATCTCGCAATTCTGACTTAATTTCTCGCAATTGCAAGTTTATATCTAGCAATTCTGACTTTTTCTTGCTATTCTCTTTATAACTCTCAAATTTGCACATTTATATCGACTATTTTTTCTCACAATTGCAAGTTTATATCTCACAAATGTGTTTTTTTCTCACTATTCTGACTTTATAACTCTAAATTGTGTTTATATCTTGCAATTCTGACTTTATTTCTCGCTATTCTGACTTTACAACTACATTTTGTTTATATCTTGCAATTCTGACTTAATTTCTTGCAACTGCGAGTTTATATAATGCAAGTCTAAGAAAAAAGTCTGAACTGAGTTTTATATCTCACAATTCTGACTTTCTTCTCGCTATTCTGACTTTACAACTAAAATTTGCGTTTATATATCTCGCAATTTTGACTTTTTTCTCACAATTGCGAGTTTCTATCTCACAATTTAGATTTTTTTTTCTCACCTTTCTGACTTTTTAACTCTATATTGTGTTTACGTCTCGCAATTCTGACTTTTTCTTGCTATTCTGACTTTATAACTCAAATTTGTGCATTTATATCTTGCAATTTTGACTTTTTTCTCACAATTGCAAGTTTATATCTCATAATTCTGAATTTCTTCTTGCTATTCTGATTTTATAATTAAAATCTGTGTTTATATCTTGCAATTCTGACTGTTTTCTTGCTATTCTGACTTTATAACTCAAATTTGGATATTTATATGTCGCAATTCAGATTTTCTTCTCGCTATTCTGACTTTATAACTCAAATTTGTGCATTTATATCTTGCAATTTTGACTTTTTTCTCACAATTGCAAGTTTATATCTCATAATTCTGAATTTCTTCTTGCTATTCTGATTTTATAATTAAAATCTGTGTTTATATCTTGCAATTCTGACTGTTTTCTTGCTATTCTGACTTTATAACTCAAATTTGGATATTTATATCTCGCAATTCAGATTTTCTTCTCGCTATTCTGACTTTATAACTAAAATTTGTGCATTTATATCTAGCAATTCTGACTTTATTTCATGCAATTGCGAGTTTATATCATGCAATTCTGAGAAAAAAGGTCAGAAATGTTTTATATCTGACAATTCTGACTTTATAACTCACAATTACGAGTTTACATCTCACTATTCTGCAAATAAAATTCACAATTGCAAGATTACCCTTTTTTTTCAGTGGCAGAAACAGGCTTTCATAGTTTTCTATTCGAATACATTTTAAAATGTAATTTATTCCTGTGATATCAAAGCTGATTTTCAACATCATTACAGTCTTCAGTGTCACATGATCCTTCAGAAATCATTCTAATATGCTGATTTGCTGCTCAAGAACATTTCTTCTTCTTATCAATGTTGAAAACAGTTGTGCTGCTTATTATTTTTTTGGAAACCATGATGAATATTTACATGGAAATAAACACTAAAACTTAGCTTACAGCACATTATTCTTTTGTTGCCTTGTAAGCACTGCTATTTCCTTTAGTAAATGCATATTTTGTTTTAAGAGACATATATATATATATATAACTATGAAGTTAAAGCAAATAAAAATGTGAAACAAAGACATTCCCTTCCAGTCCTGCAGCAAACCTACGATTAGAACATCTTAAAAGCACCCTGAGGCACAGACTGAGCACAGATCAAAGTTTGACTGCCATCCATAATTTTCCAGCCTGTTTTCTAACGCAGCATTACGTCCCGGGTGCATAAATAGGAACCATTGTGAAGCATTTCATCATCAGAGATGTGATGAGACAACGGCAGCCTGATTTCACAAGAGTTTCAAAGTAACGAAGAACAGCCTGATTGGTTCAATTACAGAATAAAGTGTTTCCTGATAAAACAGTCATGTCTAATATGTTGTGATGTTGATGAATGGGCATCTAATGATAAATAACCGGTCTGTAGGGTGTAAGATCAAGCTTAATGGAGAGAACGGACAAGTAGTCATTATCTAAGCATCTTTTTATGGACGTCAGTTTAAAAGTTGAAGATTAAAATAGGTTTGCCCTGCTGTGAGGTTAGATAACTGTTCAGTGGGAGGGCTATCTGTATCTGTAACAGTTGACAATGCAACATTTACGTATGCAAGGCTCTTAAAATGACCCTAATCTTCTCAATTAGATAGAATAATCATAGTTCTGCGCTGGGAAAATGATGGACCTCTGAGGCACGCTCTCTCAGAGGCCGGTGTTTGAAGATGGCAGAGAGGCAGGGGGCGTCTAAAAGCGTCTCCTTCTTCCCCTGTCTTTGCAGAGCCCCTCTTACAAAGGGTTCAAGAACACAGCAATTGATTTGAGAGTGAGCGAATCAGGTGGGTCGTGGGAGTCTAAAAAACGGCAATCAACATGTCACTGTTAATTAGGCGCCACTCGGAGATTCCCGTGAAACTCTGCTTCCTTAGCAGGGTGGAAAAGAAAGCACAAAAAGCAGTTTTTTTTAAAGAGCCAGAGCTGGAGGGTTGCCTGAGCTCCTGCATGTGTTTTCTCCCGAGAGATAGAGGACAGGGCTGACGGCCTTATCTCAGCATCCTCACATCAGCCAGACCACGACTCAGCTAGTCTCAGCCTCAGAAGGCAAGCCCAAGGACTGCATAAAGTTCACTGGATTCTGACTGACAGGCTTTATGCAACTTTCAGAAGTTTTTTCATCAGTTTGCCTGGCAGTGAAGTTTTTTGGAGAAAGGATGGATGATAAATCGGTATCATATCGGTCATCGGCCGATCCTATTAAATTAATTTCATATTTTATTGTTGTAATATTTAATTAAATATTTTAATTAAATTAAATTTACTTAGTAATAATATAATATAATATAATATAATATAATATAATATAATATGTACCACACATACATTAAATTATTCTAGAATTTTATCATATATATATATATATATATATATATATTGCAAAAATGTAACTATATAAATATTGCTCATAATCAATACAGAATAATACCATACTATATATATAAATATAAATGCTAATTTAATCTTTTACATTCACATTTATTATTTGAAAGCACCAATACTTTGCTAACAGTGTTAATGCAATCCTTAGCAATGTTACCTTAGAAAATATTATCATTACATATATATACATATATATTAGGGCTGTCAAATGATTAATCGCGATTAATCGCATCCAAAATAAAAGTTTATGTTTACATACTATATGTGTGTTTACTTTGTACATTTATTATGTACATATAAATACACACACATACATGTATATATTAAAACAAAATATTATATGTATATATATTTATACCTGTATACAATTTAGATTATAAATAAATATAAATATTTTAGATATAAGTCTAAAATATTTTTCCTTAATATATACATGTATGTGTGTGTATTTATATGTACATATTAAATATACACAGTACACAAATACATAGTATGCAAACATAAACTTTTATTTTGGATGCGATTAATCGCGATTAATCGTTTGACAGCACTAATAAATATATATCATTATATAAATAAAAAAAATAGCAATTATTTAGCATTAAATAATTATAAAAATTATATAATATATTATAAATATTATCAAATGGATAGATATATCGGTATCATTAGTATCGGCTAATACTGATAAATTAATTTAATGTAAATTGTTGTAACATTTAATTACATATTTAAATTAAATGTATTAAATTATAATATCATATCATACAATAATTACAATATGTACCACACATACTTTAAATAACTGTATTATATATATATATATATACATATACATATACATATATATATATATATATATATATATATACATATATATATATATATATATATATATATAAACAAAAATATAATTATATAATTATTATTAATAATTAATACAGATTAATATTCAATACATATTTTCACTGAATTTTTACATTCACATTTATTATTTTAAAAACTAATAATTTGCTAAAACTGTTAATGTAATCTTTAGCAAATCTTAAAATAAATATTGCTTTTCATATCGTACAATATAATGTTAAATACAGAAAATGGATGAACAGATATATCGGCATCATATAGGTTGATACTATTAAATTAATTTCACATTTAATTGCTGTAATATGTCATTAAATATTTACATTAAATTAATGAAATAATAATATGATAAAATAATTAAAATATGTACCACACAAACATTAAATAATTATTATCATTATATATATATATATACACAAATGACAAAAATATAATTATATAATTATTACTAATAATGAATACAGATTAATACTATATAAATATTACCACATTGAATGCTCATTTCTTCTTTTACATTCACATTTATGTTAACTCATTGTTAACACTGTTAATGTAGCAAATCTTAAAAAAATAATAATAATTTTCATATTGTACAACATAATGTTTAAATACCTAAATAGAGAGGACAGATGATGGATACATCAGTATCATATCTTAAATACTCTTAATACACATACTCTTAAATTAATGTAATATTTAGTTGTAATATGTAATTAAACATTTAAATGTAATTAATTTATTTAAAATATAATATAATATAGTAATTAGAATATGAACCACATATACATTAAATACTTCTATCATTATTATTACTACTACTAATAATAATAATTAATGCATATTAATACTACATAATTATATTATATATATATATATATATATATATATATATATATAAAATTATGTAGTATTAATATGTATTAATCAGTTTTGCCCATAAGATGACACATTTATCGGTGCATCCCTAATTTAAGCTAAATAATCTATTTCGGATAATTCTGGGCTGGCACATAACAACAAAACAAACTGTTGCTGGTTGCATGATTGCAGTCAAGTGGCTGTCTAAGTGGACAGTTCTTGGCCAGCATAAGCTTCTATGATGACTTTTTGCCAAATAGCTGGCTATATGAGACTAGGAATGAGGCAGCACTGCAGAATCCAATTCCACATCTCACTGGACACAAGTTAAAGCAGGAGACAGAGAAAATTATGCCTTGGGGTTAATTAGGGGGTATTAGCATCTCAGCCTACGTCTTTAACCGCCACACCACCACGAAAATAAGGGAGGAAAAAGAGTAATAATAAGAAAGCAAGAAGGAGAGACACACCAGCAATGCAGCAACTCACCTACAGAATGATGGACAACACAGACGAGTCATGCTGACAACAATATTGGTATTTTCACAGTTCATTTCTCGTGGATGCCTGGGCGAAATATTGAGGGTACAATACACATGTGGTTTATTTCAGAAACCTCTGCTGTCTGACTGCCTCAGTGATGTCATCAAGCTCGATTGGGCCTGACAACACAGACGAAACCAATGCTTGTGATTTTGTCTGACTGACAGTTCTTCTTCATGACTGTTTTTGAGATGTGATGAAAACTACTTGGCATCTTCTGAAAAAGTGTTGCAAGACTTTCACCAGATGCAGATCGAAAGGCAAAATTAATGCTTCCGTAATAAACCTTAACGCAGTGTATATTTTAAGTCATTTTGTTGTGTTAATTAACTGCCAAAAGGCCTGGAAAAATCTACACTTCACTTCAAGTTAATTATATTTTTCAGCATTAGAAATCTCAAGTGATTACACTGGGAACATAAGGGTGTGCAAAACAAAACATAAGGCAAAGAAGTTATTTTCCAACCCTGACTGTAAATTAATGACAGTGTTGCGCATCAATTTTATCAACTGTCCTTAAAAAAATGAGTAAATTGCCTATAAAACTGATGACAATATCCAAAGCGTTGTTACTGCAACAATTTTGTGCTCTCACGATAAGTCATGGCAATGAATGCTGGATAGGTTTACGTGTGTCGCAGCCACCACACTAGCCATTTATTTTAATCGTAGTCAATGTGTAGTCAATGCTTGTGTAAGTGCCCACATATGGGTTTTTTTTTTTTTGAGGTTATACTGTAATGATCACATAATTCACATAAAGAATGTTCATGTGACTTTTACATACGCAAGGTGACCTGTAAATTTGAAAGAAAGATGCCTGAAAAAACACCTCATGCAAGTGTAAAAACTTTTTTGCGATATATGGGAGTTTTTGCGAAATTGATGCGTTTCCATTAAGCGCATTTTCAATTTGCAGTTTCAATTTGTGCAAATTGAAGGGTTTTATCTCACAGTTATGACTTTTTTTTTGCAATTTCAAGTTTACATCACCCAGTTCTGACTTTTTCCTCAGAATTGTGAGATATAAACTTGCAAGCGCGAGTTATAAAGTCAGAATTGCGAGATAAAAAGTCGCAATTGTGAGAAAAAAAAGTCAGAATTGTGAGAAAAAAAGTCAGAATTTGAAATAAGTCACAACTGCAAGAAATAAAACCTGAATTTTACATGCGCAAGGTGACCTGTAAATGTGAAAAAGATGTTTTCTTTGCAGTTCTGTGAAATATTCCTTTCTCTAATTGCCTGAAAAATCACCTCATGCAGGCGTAAAACTTTTTGCGATATATGGGAGTTTTTGCAAAATTAACGCGTTTCCATTAGGCGTATTTTCAAGTTGCGCAAATTGAAGGGTTTTATCTCACAATTCTGACTTTTTTCTCGCAATTGCAAGTTTATATCACACTATTCTGACTTTTTCCTCAGAACTGTGAGATATAAACTCGCAAGTGCGAGTTATAAAGTCAGAATTGCGTGATATTAAGTCACAACTCTGACTTCTTTCTCAGAATTGCTTGATATAAACTCACAATTGCAAGTAATAAAATCAGAATTTCACATACGCAAGGTAAATGCGAAAAAGACGTTTTTATTGTAGTTTTGTGAAAAATTCCTTTCTCTAATTGCCTGAAAAACCACCTCATGCAAGCGTAAAAACTTTTTTGCCATATATAGGAGATTTTGCGAAATTGACATGTTTCCATTAGGTGCATTTTCAATTAAATTTTCCATTTTTTTTTGCACTTGGAAACACAGCTATTGAAGCAATCTAATGTTGTCTACCTACTTTCAAACCAAATGAAAAAAATGGTGGATGAAGAAAGAGATATGCTCTTTTACCTCCCCGGAGTTTTAACAGACTCCCTAAAGCATGTGGTGAGTTTGGTGGTGGGTAATTATGAATTTATGTGTGAAAGTCACAATGCCTTCATTGCGATATGATTGGATATGACTGTTTATGTTTGGCTGTGCCTGGTTCGTGCAATAAATCCCGCTTCTTGTTCTGATTCGCAAAGCAACTCATTTAAAAAGAAAGTAAACAACTCACACACTTAGATATAACCACTTTTTTAAGTCAAAATAATACTTAAAATGGCATGAAAACATGACCAGTGGGAGTTTTTAGCAAGTAATCAGCTAAGTGAAATGTGACCAATATTTACAGAGCTTTGACGACTGATGATCCAAAAAAAATCACAAATAGTTAAAAGGTAACTATTAAAAAGAATAGATGAACACAAGTTCTCAAATAAAACATACTGTTTAAATTGTTACTGCCTTGAGTTATTATTTTGGAATAAATGTAAAATGCTTAAAAACACTAACGTATTTTCATACTTTAGGCTTTAGTAAACTGAATATTGATAATTGAAGTTCAGATGTAAAACCAGCTCGGTAAAAAATTACATAATGATGCTGAGTGAATGCCCTCAACACATATTATACATCCATCAAATACTTTTACTTCAAAATCGCTAAAATCCCACCCTCAGCCCAATCAGAAGTACCAGTACTTACATAGAAACCTACACATCGGAGCCTGATAAAAAAGCATTTTTTTAAAGAAAGACATCAGATGGATTTAGGGGCTTTTGCTTCTGAACTCTTCAATTGTTAATGTACAAATATCAAATAGATTTTTTTTTCTGACAGTGTAAGTCATGTTTATTTACCCAATAAAATGTGACTGGGACATGAATTTACATATGATTAAAAAATAAATAAACAGCACACCACTGGTACAATGCAAGAAGATGAAGCCTACACAAGGCCTTCCAAATCGTCAACTATGAGGTTTCAGTTTATTTAGCTCACTGGGTTTTGGATCATAGCCTAACTGTGCACTTAGCTCACATTTAGTTTCATGAAAACTAGTGTACTTTTCTAATGACCACACAGGCCATCATCTAAATCACTGAATATAATTAGCACACCAAATGTGCTTCCATCCTCCCACAGAAGTTTACACAGTTCAAATGCTCCCTAGGTTAAGAAAATATTCCGTAAGCACTGCCTCCACCTGTTGTCATCCAAGGCAGCATGTGTGTAGCATTTGAAGGTTTCCCCCAGAGGCTGTGCTGAAAGTGGGAGAATTTTCTGAAATTCTCTGAAGAAAGTAAACTATGTAGGCCAGAGGCTTCCCCTCAGCCAAGATGGAGCCCTGCAGCAGTGTGCGTTCAGCTTGTCAGTTTCTCTCAGAGCTGCTCAAAAGCATGAGGGCTTCCTCAAAATTACGAGAAGGAGCTCACAATCTGTTGCTGCCAAATGAGAAGTGGGTCATCTTAGATTACAATAATCTTAATCTCTCAAGCCAAATCAAGCGGAGGCTGGAATAGTACAGCAGTGTGGGACGTGTGGTAAAATCAGTCATTTTTGTTTCATTGTTTCATTTTTCATTCAAAGTAAATGGTCAAAAATAAACACATTTTTAATCAGCGCACGTTGATAAAGCATGAAAGTGTTTTTCTCTTTCAGTCTGTATCTTTCCCAAACCCATTCCCTGTCTCTTTCCAACAGTTCCATCTAAAAATGTTTTTTGTTTTTCATTTAAACTTACATTTTACTTTTTTTATATAGTTTATGCATGAGAACCAAAAAGGTTTGTTCTCACATGTCATGCAAGTATACTTGAAGTATGCTTCATTTACCACATTTGATGTGCTCTATGTATGTGTGTTGATCAATGTATATATGCGAATAAAAGCCTAAATTAAATATGCTAATCATATACAGCAAACATGTCTCTTCAGAAGACTTGGATTAAGCCTTTTGATTTATATGGACTACTTTGCTGTCTATGCAGGGTCGGAAAGCTACTGAATAAAAAGTTAAAAAAGGTAATTGCAACTTTTGATCTCACAATTCTGATTCTTTTCTCGCAATTCCGAGTTATAAAGTCAGAATTGCAATACATAAAATCACATTTCTGACTTTTTTCTCAGAATTGCGGGACAAAAACTCGCAACTCTGGCTTTTTTCTTGCAATTGTGAGATATGTTCTCGGACCGTTCAGTTTATAAACTGACCATGAGTTTATAACTCATAATTGCGTGTTATAAAGTCACAACTGTGAGATATAAACTCACAATTCTGAGAAAAAAAGTCTGAATTGAGTTTATATCTCGCAATTCTTACTTTTTTTCTCGCAAACCAGACTTTTTTTCTCAGAATTGTGAGATATAAACTTGCACTTGTGAGTTATGAACTTACAATTATAATAATAATTCGCAATTCTGACTTTTTTCCTTGCAATTTTGAGATTATATCTCACAGTTCTTGAATTTTTTCTCACAATTGCGAGTTATAAAATCCCATTTTGAGGGGGGAAAAGACTTGTGAGCTTATAAGTTGCAACTTAAACACAATTCTGAGAAATTAAGTCAGTATTGCGAGATATTAAATGGCAATTGGAAGTTATAAAGCCAGAATTGCGAGATATAGCCAGAATTCTGACATTTTTCCTAGAATTGCGTGATATAAAAAAAAAATTTAATTGCAAGATACAAATGCACAATTCTGACTTTTTTTTAAATCGCGATTGCGAGTTTATATCTCAAATCTTTTTTCTCAGAATGGTAAGATATAAACTTGCAATTTCGAGTTATATAGTCCAATTTTGATTGAAAAAAAATTATATTATATATATATAAAAAAAAAGTTATTAACTCGGATATAAAAAGTCAGAATTGTGAGAAAAAAAAGTTGCAATTACCTTTTTTATTTTTTATCCAGGGGTGGAAATGGGCTTCCATAGAAAGCTTTTAAATTTCATTAAAAATTTCTAAATTTGTGTTCCAAAGACGAACGAAGGTCTTACAGGTTTGGATTGATATGAGGTAAGTAATTAAAAAACAGAATTTTATTTTTTTGTGTGAACACTTTAATTTAAACAAATGCAATTAATATTAAATTGTTTGACATTAAATGCAAGAACAAATATTAAGAGATCTGAACATCATTTGCAAGTTTGAGCTTCTGTTACAGATTTAAGAAATCAGTATGCACTTATGTATGTGGATTGATCAGAGTTGTAAATAAAAGTCTAAATGAAATCAGCTAAATGATACACTCACCTGAAGATCTGTTAAGTCTATGAAAAGATATTCTGCTTTATCCATCTTGTTCCTCTATGCTGTCAGATTTGCCGTTTTGCATCAGTTTGGGTAAACTTTGGTGAACTTCAGAACAGCAGCCTATTAAGTACCAAAATGAGCAAAATCATGATATTGCAAAATTTGAAATACAATATACTGTATATTTGCCCTGAAAGTTGCGGCCCAGGAAGTTAGGCTGCCTGTGTATTTTTCTATACGTCATCAAATAAAGTTCTCTTAGTTAGGTGTGCTTTGTTACACTTATACACACTGAAACCTCAAACTAAAATGACATTAGGCAGGTATTTATTAAAGGAGAAAATAAGCATTCCACTCAAGCAAGCAGTCCGCTTAATGCAAAAGAAACTTCCAGATTTGACAGTTTACTCCGAAGCAGCATTAAAGACCACACTCTGAGTTATGCTGATATCACAGCAAATGTCAAACACTGACATAAACAAGTTGCTCTGGCAATCACATGGCACCTTGGTCTCTCTCGAGGAGATTAGAGTGTTGACGAAGCTTAAAAGCGTCCTACAAAGATAGCGCTGGCATTAAAATCCTGTCGCTCCTCAGTAAACATTCCCCCCAAAGCATCCTGGTGGCTTCACGTTATTTTACAAAGCTTCGAGGCTCTTATCTTTATTAGCATATTATTAACATCCAAAAAGCCCAAAGCAGAGCATTCTAGGAAAGACAGATTTGGACAATATGGCCTTGTTAATGTTTGGCCAGTTTCCCTGCCCTCCGGGTTACGAAGAGCTTTTTAAAATTTAGAGACTTACGAAACATGCGAATTTGCATTTTTCACAGATAAATACAGTTGTTTGCATTTATGCCAAAGTGGCAGTTCAATTTCTGCTTCCTTCTGTTCGCGTCTGTCAGTTCGCACAAGGCTCATTCTCCCTGCATTATTTGAGAGATTACTGACGCACAGCAGCTGCTCATGAAAGCTTCATGCTGTACGACAAACAGCTTCCAAGAAATAGTTGTGTCCAGAGGTCAACGTTTGATCACAAAGCTCGAAACAGCTCCACTCTTTTAGACCGTTTTTCACACAGCCCTCCTGCTGCAGCGCTATCGTGATACGATGATGGTGTCTAGTGAACTTTAAAATGATATGCTGTGCAACTGAATGATCTTCACGTTTGATGGCATTGTGCACTGTGCTCTGAGGTGATTTAAGGAATATTATGGTAAAAAGCCAGAAAAATGTACAAAACATTTCAAAAGTTCAGGGTTAGTATATAAAAAAAGTAGATTTCTATTTTCAGATAAGTGCTACTCTTAGGGCCCTACTGGAATGGAATTGTGGAATCCAGTCATAAAAATGGAATTCACTGTAGAATGTGGAATGTCACGGAATTTGTCAAATTTTGGATGAATAAATCAGAAGTAAGTCAGTACACTTAAACCAATCAAAATATGCCTGAACCTTCATCTTTTGCATGTCTCTGTGTGAATGAATTTTGTTGATGAAGATGCTAGCTGTGTTTTTAGCCTCTGCTGCCTCAATATATGAGTACATAAACATTATTTTAGAACTGCTCTGAGAGTCACTTCACGTGCATTTTATAGTTTCTTTTGAGAAAAAACTATTGTCATATCATATACAAACAGAAACTTAAAGGTCTTCACAGGTACCTGTCAAAATAAAAGTTTGGTTTAACTTGAAGAAACTGTGACAGAAATATATTACTTAATATAATGATAGTAGGTTACTACTACTAATGAAACTATAATAAAATGTTGTTTTTTTTTATATATAATATATTTACAAGAAAAATTATTTACCAGAATTTATTTACTAGCAAAATTTCTAAACAAAATAACAATAAATAAATTTATATATATATATATATATATATATTACTAACTAGAGATGCTTTTAATAATACAAATGGAACAACAATAATTAAAATGGAATCCAGAAAGTTAATAAAAAACACAGAATTTGGTACGAAAAGAAAAAATGAATCTGAGAAAAAAAACATTTCATACGTATTTTCATTACACTTTTAATAAATTGCTGTAAAATTCTGTACATTTTATGATTTTAATTAATTAGACATTTTTAATTAGACATTCAATTAATGACAATTAATTGACTTTTTGATTCATTTTTAACAATTAGAGTTAAAAACAGAGTACTAAAAAAAAAAATTCATTTGAAAAAATAACAAATAAAACGGAATTTGGGAAAAAAAGAAAAGAAAATGTATTTCATAAGGTCTCATAGGTATTTTTTTATTCAACTTTCAATAAATTGCTGTTAAACTGTTTCAAGATTTCAATTAATTAGACATACTTTTTGACTGGTATTTTTTAATTTAGCCATTAAAATGGAAAAGAACAGAAAAATTAAAGTAACACATAAATAAACAGAAATCGGAAAACGGAAATAAAACTATGTTCTTTTGGACTTTCTATTCATCAAAGAATCATGAAAAAATGTATCAAGGTTTCCACAAAAAATATGAATCTGTTTTTTACCTTGATAATACTAAGAAAGTAAGATTGTAATATGCTGAATATTCAGCTTTAACATCACAGGAATACATTTAATTGTAAAATATATTAAAATAGAAAACAGTTCATTTAAATTGAAAAAATATATCTGAAAATTTGTGCATCCTTAGTGAGCACAAGAAAACACTGAAACACCTTACTGTACCCAGTTTTTCTTCATCAGATAAATAAAAATAATATTCTGCAACTGCCTAATAGTGCACATGTTTTGACAAAAAACAAAAAGAAGTCATCATGCTATTTTAAAGCTGTGTGGCTTGCTTTCATCTGTTAAATTCGAATGGAGATAATTTGATAAATCTCTCTGTTTTTCTATACATTTAAGGTCAGATGATTTTTTTGCCTTGTTATTGATTATTTGTGGGTGAACTACGCCTTTAGTAAGTTTGAGTCTGGCTCCCTATTGATATAGGTCTGAAAATTCAATCTGGGCCTGTTAGTAGTGTATTAGTGGCATTGGGATATACTGCTGCCTCATGATATTCATTTTAAAAAGATAGTGGTAGATTTTGCCAGTCACTGTCATACTCACCGATTATCATTCAAAACATCAACATGACACTGATGTGAGCAAGTCATGTTTGTACCAGCAAAACAAAACAATGAAATAACAGTGTGTTATGTACCTGATAGCTCTGACACTTGTTCATTTCGGATCATTCAATGGCACTGCATCCGCAATGGCAGCTGGCGCTGAATCTAAAGCAGTGGGAATGAGGGTTTCTTTCCACTGAGACACAGAGGAGGAGTTGTCTGCAACAGGCAGATGGGCTGTGCTTTCTTTGCCTAATGGCGATACGCCCCCCGGCTGATCTGTATGCTGAGCGAGAGGTAAACGATACTGTGGCTGGTGCCAACTCCTCGGTCTGTACCAAACGCAAGCTCTAGGTGTTAAGAGCTTAGATTTGTCTCTCTAGACTCAAAGAAATCCAGTGTCGAGCTCAATTATAGCAAACTATTAATGAAGGGAGGGTAAAAAGTAAGAAAAATACCCTCAAAGTGTTTGCGCATAAAAGGGTCATACTAAACGCAGCATAATCCACTGATGGAGCTTTGAAGAATTGTGGTCATTAAATTCCTGCAGGGTTTGATTATCGTGTCTCGGTGACTAATATTCATGGCCCATCACCCATCTCTATGCATCTGACCAATCAACATCAATCAGAAAAGCCTCATAAACTACATTGAGTGCCATCACTGATGTAGGGTGAGTCTCACGAAGCCTGCCAAAAACATCACTGTCATGTTTTAGCACAAAATCAAAAGAAAGAAATAGGAAATTACATTTTGCACAAAGAGAATGAAACCAGTTTTGCATTATGACATTACCTTCATGGCAATTAAGCACATTCCTCCAGTTTATATTATCATACTGCTATCAAATTTTTTTCTCTTTTTTTTTTATATATATATCAACAACAACAACAACAACAAAAGTATTATTATTAAGTATTTATTTATAATGGCATAATTTGTTTTGTGTTTAGTAATGCTTTCAATTAATTAAAAAAATAATAAATATAATTTTAAAATATATATTAAAATCTAACACACACACACACACACACACACACACATATATACATATACATATATATATATATATATATATATATATATATATATATATATACATACATACACATATACATATATAACTAAAACTATTTAAATGGTAATTTAAATAAAACTGAAATAGAAAAATTATTAAATAATTCATAAATAAAAGTAAATTAAAACTAATTTGAAATATTTTATTTATAATATTAGTTTTTATGACAATTAAGCACATTTCCCAAGTTTATATTATCATAGTGCAAATAAATATATAAATGAACATTTTGTGGTAAAGTTATTTTTAATGGCATTATTTGTTGTACTGCCTTCATTTTTTTTTTTTTTTTTTTTTTCAGTTGTAAAAATAAATAAATAAAAATATAATATGCTTTCGTATGATTATCTAAAATTACACACACACACACACACACACACACACACACACACACATACATATACATATATATATTTCAACTAGAACTACACACTCACACACACATATATACATATACATAAATATATATATATATTTTCCCCAACTAATATAACTATATAATAATAATCGAAATTATAAAATCAGAATACTTAAATATGTAGAATTTGAAGTACTTATATTATCAAATATTTTATTGATAACATTACTTTCAAAACAATTAAGCATATTCCCCCAGTTTATATTATCATAGTGCAAACTATGGCAATTAAGCAAAAAAAAAAAAAAAAAAAAACATTATTGGTAAAGTATTTTTTTATAATGGCATTATTTGTTGTACTGCCTTCAATGTATTAAAATAAAAAAAATAAAAAATAAAATATATTACACACACACACACACACACACACACACACACACATATATATATATATGTATATGTATGTATAATAAAATAAAAATATTAGATGGAAAAACAAATTAGAAATTAGAAAATTAGAAAGCTTAAATATATAGAAATTAAAGTTCTTAAATTCTTAAAACTAAAACTGAAATAGAACTAAATTAAAGACAACTAGAATTTTTTTTATTTATAATAATATGTATTAAAAGTAAAAAAAAAAAATACAAAAGCAGAAAAACATTAAAACAGAAAATCTATAAAAGCTAATTCAAATTATTAATAAATACTATAATAGTATATAAATAATACTAAAACAACACACATACACATTTAATATTATACAGTATATATCAGTGTGTCAGTATTGTTTATTACAGTGAGAATCAAATGAGAAATAAGAATTGCAAAAAAATCTGAATTAAAACATTCAGTCTCATCACAAAAATAAGGACTGATTTATTACATATAAGGATAATTCTAGTTTACAAATACTAGAGATATATTAGGCAACAATTTCACCCACACGTTCTTCATGAGATTGACCCATAATGGACTTCTCTACAACACCTTCCTAAATAGCTCTAGTCCACAGCTCCATAGTTACAAAAATAAATAAATAAAAAAAACACTTCTGGGAGGCAGATTGCCACTGCCAGTCAGGCAGAAACTTGTGAAGGTCCTGTCATAAAAAAAGAAGAGACAGCAAATAAAATTTGAACAAATCAAACTGACAGACAGCCAAGCCCAGCTACGATCACTATCAGTAACTCCACAGTGAGCTTGATACACAAACCACAACACCTAGACAAACACAGACTACACAACACTGCAGTTCTATTAAAAAAAAATAATCAAAATGCCTCTAGGTCAGACGCAGCTGCCAAACAGTAGAAACGTAAACATACACAGTCTGATTAAAAGCGATTTAAAAAATAGTCCAGGAACGATGATTGGCATACCGACATTTAGGATTTAACAGACTTCCTGCTACTTGAGTCACTTGCGGCCGTTTAGCCAAAGAAAAAAACAAAGAGGGGCAAAAAACAGCCTGTCTCCTGTTTCCTGCCCGGCTCTGACAAACAAACAGCTGATGGGTTACCGGCCTCAGGCCCACCAGTGAAACAACACTCATTAGCGTCAGCGTCCAGTCTTCCTTAAACACAGCGCAGGACTAAAAGAGGACAAAAGAGCATGTCTAAAGAGCTGCTGGCACTGCTACACAAGCTGAAAACTGATGAGGGTAAATATTAAGGTTCCTTTGGGTCCAAGTGTTTACGAATTGGAAAAAAGAAGCCTTCAGTAGTTAAACAGATGATAATAGCCTGGGTCACAAGGCTGGACAACATCTGACACCACAACTTCCCTGCCTTGAAACAGAGTATAAACCAGTGATGCCAAAAGTATCTCATTTGCGCCGTATCATATCCACAATATATGCATTTTTGGAAGAAAAGAGATCTTTTTAAAGGGATCATATCAAAAGAAATGCATTTTTCATTCATCTTCTGTAAATTCAATAAATTTCACTATCATTCAAAAGTTTGGTGTCAGTAAGATTGTTCGTTTTTAAATAAATTAATACTATTCATCAAGGACACATTAAATTAGGCGTGTCAGTAAAGAAATTTATAATGTTACAAAAGATTTCTATTTTAAATAAATGCGGTTCTTTTGAATTCTCCATTCATCTATATGAATGTATAACATATTAGCTTGATTTCTGAAGGATCATGCGACGCTGACGACTGGAATAATGATGCTGAAAATTCAGGAATAAACTACATTGTAAAATACTGTACATAAAAATAGAAAATAGTCATTTTTAATTATATTTATGCATTTCTGATCAAATAAATGCAGCCTCTGTAAGCATAAGAGACTTCTTTTATAACTTACTAACTTACCCAGATAGTACACATACGTCTGCAAGATGTCTGTTAAAGATCTCTTAATCTGGAAAGCATCTGCTGTGTACAAACGTCATCTGTAAGATGTCAGTTTTACATACATTCTAAATCACAAACATCTTAAAGACGTCTAATAGACATCTATTTGACATCTGATAGGTAACGTCCAATAGACATATTGCAGAATAGCAAACTACGTCTTGTAGATGTAAATGCAGACGTCAAATAGATGTCTCTGAGATGTACGTGTGTAACTTTTGAATGGTAGTGTACAGTATGTAAACAAAATTCATTCACAGTTCAAAAAGAGCTTTTATTAAAAATAAAAAATCTCATTTTGAAATCTTGGGATTACTTCACAACACCAGAACAACTAATGATATGAGTAAAATGATTTAAAAAATGAAAATGAACACCAATAATTTGATAACATTGTAAAGTGTAATCTTTAGGAAATCTCAAAATCCATTTTTTATTCATTTTTTACACTTTACATGATTATATTATGAAATAAAACTAAATTAAAGCTAGAAATATTTTATACTAACATATTTTTTTACATATTTTTTTCCTTTTTTTTTTAAATCAAATATGTATCAGTTTTTTATATTGTACATTATTATATGTGACCCTGAATTTTTACATTTATTTATTTTATTTTTATTTTTTTTTATTAATTTTGGGATTATACAAAATCTGAAAAATGATGAGTTTGATGTATGGTTTGTTAGGATATGACAATACTTGGCCGAGATACAACTACTTGAAAATCTGTAATCTGAGGGTGCAAAAAAATATATATCGAAATATTGAGTAAATCGCCTTAAAAGCTGTCTAAATGAAGTTCTTAGCAATGCCTATTATTAATCAAAAATTAAGTTTTAATATATTTACTGTAGGAAATTTACAAAATATCTTCATGGAACATGATCTTTACTAAATATCCTAAAGGCATAAAAGAAAAATCAATGTTACTTACACTGCAAAAAAATGTGTTTCTTTGTCTTTTTTCCAGCCAAAATATCTAAAAATTCTTAAATCAAGAAGGATTTTCTCATGCAAAATAATCTGCCAATGGGGCAAGCAAAATAATCTAGTTTTCTGCTTAAAAGAAGATTTTGCTTACCGCATTGGCAGATTATTTTCCTTTTTTCAAGAAAAAAACAACAACTTAATTTTGACTTATTTTTTCTGAAAACAATACAACATTTTTTACTTGTCTAGAAAATCCTTCTTGATTTAAGAATGTTTAGATATTTTGGCTGGAAACAAGGTCCAGGGTCCAGGGTCACATATTATGATGCCTAAAATCATTTGTAGCATTTTAAAACATCTGATGTTAGTTTTTTGTGCTTTATTTTGAATTTATTTATTGAGTCTTTTACAATAAGCTTTGTCTTATACGGACGCTTTGTGTTTCAAGAGCTAATAAAATATTTAAAATCAAATCAATACTTTGTGTCTAATTATTTACTTGCGTGGCAAGTAGCCATGTAATAAGTGGGATAATGTGCATCCAGCTGGCTGTTATCAGAAAATAAACCCCTTCAGAGTGAAGCAAGACCCCTTCGCTTCACACCAAGGTCCTGATCACCCTGTCAGAGTTTTATTCTGCGATAAAACCAGCTGGAAAATACATTATCCCTTAATTATTGGCTTATCAGTATCAGCCAGAATTTACATTTCAGTGCATCCCTAGATCAAAAAAAATGACAAAGAACAGTAATGAAAAAATAACACACATTAATGATTCATTCAAAATGAGATCAGGAATGTCCAATAAGAAGAAAATAAAGATTCATTTATGACATGCTGAGTAAGCGCAAAGAATTCTTAAAGGCACTGTGTCCTAAATAATGCAAAGAGTCTTTTGGTATAGAACACTTTGACTAACATAATAAAAGATAAAAAACCAATTGCACAAAAAAGACCCTTTTAACAGTCAACACAAAGCCCACAGGCATCATGATTTCAATCACACTAGGTTTTATAGTTCTCCTCACTCACAGTCATTCCTGTCTGCCTCATTTACTGGAAACCAGCCCCCCCGTAAGCACCCACTCTTGTGAATGTGTGACTTCCTCTACTTCGCCTACTTCCTTTATTGTAATCTGTGTCAGTAGTTTTCATAATTTAGGGTGTTCCACGAAAGCATAATATATAAACAGTACTTGAGACTGAATTCACAGAACAACTTAGGAACAAACGAGCAAATTTCAGGCCTAGTCACAAGAAGATATGTGTGTGTACAAAGTTTGTCTCTAAAATCCTTTCCTGAGAGGGCAAACAAATGTTCAGAACTGTGAAAACAGGATGCCGTCTTTCAGTTGGAATGAGGATGAAGGTGTACCAAGGGTCACAGATTAGAGTACCGCCTGTTTTTCTATGTCTATCAGGTGGAAGACAAACCTGTTTGTCCTTTTCCTTTGCCTTCCCGCTGCTGGACACCCGGGAGGAAGTGACATCACGAGGGATGACAGAGATTTGGTGCAATGGCATGTTCATCCCCGCAGTTCAGTGGAGCTCACACTCTCTGAAGCTGAAGCCTGCCCACCAGCACCGGCATGATGGAAAGAACCACTAATCCAAACCTGAATAGAAAATGCACACAAACATATCTTGTCAATCAACTGATGTTAACCACTTTCGGTAGATTGTAGTAGTTTGGTGTTAACTGAACTGGGTACACAAAACTATAGTTTTGTGAAACTATATTGTAGGTCTGAAGAAATGAAAGTCTCGTACAACAGCAGCAAATTTCAACATATTTTTTATTGAATATCTATATAAATATGCAGGCTGTGACATCAGCATACCAAAAGAACAAATACAATGAATGAATGAACAAATAAATAAAGTCCTTAAATACAGTTGAGGTCAAAGGTTTACATACACCTTGCAGAATCCGCAAAATGTTAATTATTTTATCAAAATAAGAGGTACCATACAAAATGCATGTAATTTTTTATTTAGTACCGAACCTAAATAAGATATTTCACATAAAAGATGTTTACATATAGTCCACAAGAGAAAATAATAGTTGAATTTATTAAAACGACCATGTTCAAAAGTTTACATACACTTGATTCTTAACACGGTGTTGTTACCTTAATGATCCACCGCTGTTTTTTTTTTTGTTTAGTGATTGTTGTTCATGAGTCCCTTGTTTGTCCTGAACAGTTAAACTGCCTGCTGTTCTTCAGAAAAATCCTTCAGGTCCCACAAATTATTTGTTTTTTCAGCATTTTTGTGTATTTGAACCCTTTCCAACAATGACTGTATGATTTTAAAAGCCATCTTTTAACGTTGAGGACAACTGAGAGACTCATGTGCAACTATTATAGAAGGTTCAAACGCTCACTGACGCTCCAGAAGGAAACACAATGCATTAAGAGCCAGGGATGTAAACTTTTAAACAGATTTAAGATGTGTACATTTTTCTTATTTTGCCAAAATAGGTTTTTTTTTTTTCATTTAGTACTGCAATTCAGAAGCTACAGAAGATACTTACATGTTTCCCAGAAGACAAAATAAGTTAAATTTACCCTGATCTTCAAATTTCTCTTGCAAGGTTTTTCCTTCTGAAGCATCAGTGAGCATTTGAATCTTCTGTAATAGTTGCATAAGAGTCTCTCAGTTGTCCTCAGTGTGAAAAGATGAATCTCAAAATCATTCAGTCTTTGTTGGAAAGGGTTCAATTACACAAAAATGTTGAAAACCAAAGAATCTGGGGGACCTGAAGAATTTTTCTGAAGAACAGCGGGCAGATTCAGTACAAAAAAAGGGTCTACTGAACAACTATCACTAAGCAAAAAAAAAAAAAAAAACAGCTGTGGATCATTCAGGTAACAACACAGTATTAAGAATCAAATGTATGTAAACTTGGTCATTTTAATAAATTCAACTATTATTTTCTCTTGTGGACTATATGTAAACATCTTTTATATGAAATATCTTATTCAGGTCAGTACTAAATAAAAAATAACATGCATTTTGTATGGTCCCTCTTATTTTGTTAAAGAATTAACATTTTGCAGATTCTTACCTCCTTTACCTCCTATATGGGCTTGTCAGATCAAGTGCTTTACATTTTTGTGTGCAATAAGCATCAGACGCAAATTAAATGAAATAATAGGAAAATAAGAATGTTTTACCAAGTGTAACCCAAACACTAAAAAAAATCTGGTTAACAAGAATTTTGTTTTAAGACCAACACGGATGTTGATCAGGAAAACATCTCACATGGTGAAAAGACGGTAAGTATTCACAAACACTGCTGCATATTAATTGAACTACAAAAACATAAAGTCTCATGCAGCGAGTGAGGAAATGAGAAGCAGCAGTAAAAGTTGAATCACCAATTACAAACCGACTCCCATATTCTTCATAATGAAACGCATTCTTTGAAAGAGAACAAAGAGCTCATACCACGCTGAGACAACGCAAAATCTGCTTACAAATAGGCCGTTCAACTTCTACCACCATCTGCTGCAACCATAACAGCAATTAAAATTCTCTCCATTTTGTGACCATGCCAACAGCCGTGTTGTGTGTAAGACTTCGCGTGTAGAATTGCCACAGTGACCACCGGCATCAGACCAAATCTACCAGTTTGGAACTGCAGAATGAAGACGTACTGTCATGCACTGTCTGTTAGTACAAATGGCTTGATTAATGAACACATAAAACTGCAGAATGACAAACTGTTGGACACTAAACATTTAATACTGAATATCTCACTGCTGTTTTAGAACAACAGTACAGTTCAACAGTTTGAGACCATAAATTAATTGTATTCTGAAGCACAGTATAAAAAGCTTAAACTAGATATTTGAAAAAAGAACTAACAAAAGTAGAAAACACTTACAGATACCTACAAGTTATTGGTTTTAATCTGCCACAAGGTGCCAATTTCCATAATTATCTGACAAACCCTAATAACTGGCACCATTCTTCCAATTTTCACTGAGATTGCAAGATGGCAGGCTGCTCTAAGGTGACTAAAACCGTAAGACAGGAGGTTATGCCGATGAAGACCAAAGGTATGACCCTTTCAGCTATTGCAAGAGAAGTTGGTCATTCCAAATCTGTGATTTCTTGAATATTGCTTAGGGATGTGCGGTATACCGCTAATGGAAAAATACCGGTATATATTATATTTCAAACGGTTCGATATCATCATTTTGCCCAGTTCGGTATTTCATACGCTGCTGTTCCGAAGTTCACCTGTAGGCGGCAGTGCTTTACAAATTGTTGCAAAAGCGGTAAACATGACAGCAGAAAAACGCGATGGATCATCAAACAGATAAAACCCAGTCAACACGCTTGAAAGTAGTAAATAAAGACAACAGTAGAAGTGAAATATGGCATTATTTTGCATACAAAACAGATGATAAAGGTTAATGCACTGACCTTACTGCCCCTGTATACAATCGTTGCCATAAATCACCAAGCATTTGTCACTTGCTCATCCTCATCTTTTCCACGAATTTAGAGATCGACAGGTGAGTGCATCATTCATTCAATCAATCAAAAATTCAGATTTTAATAACTTTTATTCACAAATGATAGTGGACAGTAAGTATTTTTTACTTTACTCAAGTAAGTTTAAAAAGTATCTGCGTTTTTTCTTAATTTATCAGAATGTTATACTCCATTCCAAAGCAAACTTCATTTCATAAATAAAAGTTGTTGTTTGTTTTACCTTTAATAATTAAGAATATTAACAATGCAGTATTTTCTTGTACTCAAGTAAATTTTAGAATTACTTTTACTTCAGTAAAATTAGTAGTATAGTAGTAAGTAGTATATTTTAGGGATGCACCGAATATTCGGCCACCGAAAATTTTCGGCCGAAAATGGCTTAAAAGTGCATTTTCGGTTTTCGGCCGAAAGACTTTTCTCACCGAAACAATACGGCCGAAACAGGATGTTATCGTGTATCGACGATAGTCAGAGATATCGTCTGTTGCTGATGCCTATGACAATAGCAAGACGATTATTATTATTATTATCCGTCAAAAATAAACTAGGCGCTTATGTTTAGCAAAGCAGCGCAGAGAACCGCTTCTAGGATGCTTCAGAAACTTGCCGCGGGGCGTCGGAGCCGTAACGTGCACAATGAAAATAAGGGGTAAGAGATTTATTCATCATATAGTGCAGATAGCTTTACTGATTATAACGCGAGTGGTTTTTAAAAGTGTATAAACTCGCGCTAGACAAAGCCAGTGATGTTCTCTGACAAATGTTCTTTGCTCGTTTTCTGTAGCTGCTTTTTAAAGCTAACGTTAAGGAAATATGAGCATTATATTATCCAGCACTGCACAGTCATTAGGACCACCGAGGTGGTTTAGGCTGAAACAAACAAATACGATCAGAATCCGTCCATATAGTAAACATAAACATTCACATATGATGAGATGAAATGGCGCTAAACGTATGCGAGAAGGCTGAATCCAGCTTCTTATTGACGCTATCCGTTCCACCTTAAAAACGCGACGCTTCCGCGGTTCTTAGCTCCTTATTCACGCGCATCGCTTCTCCACATTCTATATGAACTGAACTACAGTATAGACTAATGACAACAATCAGACATGCAGCGGTAACATTATCGCAATATGACGGGTAAAGACAAAACATAAATTGATTTACATTCATGCACGCACATTTTGCCTACTACTCACTGAAGATAGCGGATAGCAGAGAAACCGAAAATAAACAGCGAATGTCAGCGCTCTGTACACGCAAGTCACATGCCCATAAACAAGACTACGTGTACAAAACGAATAAGGAATTTAGTACATGGATAATTAAAGTCGGCCAGTACATTATTATTTAATGTACACATGAGTGGGGTCAAGTTAAACATTTTAGTTTGAATTTTATTTTATACTGTGCATTGTTGCAATGTGCTAAATAAATATTTGCATAATTTGTAATTGATTTATTCTTTGAAACTTTAATATTAATTTATGCAATTGCAATGCCTTGATTTTAGTAAAGTTAGTACACAGTCATGGCCATAAATGCAATGTTACTAATAATTGGCATAATTTCTTTCGGTGTTTCGGTTTTCGGTTTTCGGCCTTGGTTTCCTCTTTTTCGGTTTTCGGCTTCGGCCAAGAATTTTCATTTCGGTGCATCCCTAGTATATTTCTAATGTAATAAAGTATTAAATATTTAATATGAAACATATTGCAGTAAAAAGTACAATATTATGCATTGGAATGTTGTGAAGCAAAGTTCTCTAAAGAAAACACTCTAATAAAGTACAGATACTTGAAAAGTACTTTTAAAGCAGAGTAAAAAATACTTTCTGAGTATTACAGCACGTAATAATCTAGGTCAGAAATTATTTATAAATGATAAATAAATAAATACATGTTTAGTATGTAAACAATATATACTACAGTATCGAGGTATTACATTCTGGTATCGTACCGAAGCCAAAATTATAGTATCGAGCCATCCCTATTGCAGGTTTACAAATGACAATAATTAATTCAAGTCCCCCAAAAAGTCTAGTCGTCTACGCAAGACAAATGCACAAGCAGACAGGATAATGCAGAGACTCTCAATGGGGAATCGGTTTAACACTGCAGCTGGAACTGCTTGCCAGTTCAGTTCCAAACAGGGTAAGGATCTGTCCATGCATGTTTAAGAGAAGTCAGACTGAAAGTGCACTCTGCAGTGACCAAACCTCCATAGGTGTGGAAAGTACCCAAAAATTGTACTCAAGTAAAAGTAAAAGTACTTATAGAAATATTCACTCAAGTAAAAGTAAAAGAAATAGTCTGAATAGTTACTTGAGTATAAGTAAAAAAGTATCGGATAAAAAAAAACTACTCAAGTAGTTAGTTACTAGTTTCATATACTGGATCATATATTGTATATCTATAGTCTATAACACACACACTGTTGTTCAAAAGATTAGATTTGTTTAATGTCATTTATTTCACTGATGCAAATCTGAATTTTCATCAGCCTTTACGCCAGTCATCAGTGTCACATAAACCTTCAGAAATCATTCCAATATGTTTTTTATGATTTATTATCAATGCTGTTATTTTTAGCTTTCTATTCATCAAAGAATCCTGAACAAAATGTCACAGGTTCCAAAAAATATTAAACATCAAAACTGTTTCCAACACTGGTAATAAATCAGTATATTAGAATGATTTCTGAAGGATCATATGACTGGAGTATGAAATGGAGTAACAGCTCATGAACTAAATTATATTTTAAATTATATTTTAAAACTGAAAACTCCTCACATGACCGCTACCGAACATCTGAATATAACAAAACACATGCACATTGACGCATCTTCTTCCGTCTGTTCTGCAAAATGTAAACAAATGTATATTTCTGGAGTACACAGGTCGCGCACCGCTGTGCAGAGCTAACGCGGGTTTGTCGGGTGTTCATTTCATACTCTGTGACTGACAGTTTATTTAATGTATTCTGGTACATGTACAACAAACTGGTAATGTCATAGTGGTATCGTGTACTGTAATTGAATGTAGCCTATCTATACCTGTGTTATACCTGTGCCTATATCTATACCTGATGTTCTTAAACTTTCTGTTACAACTCTGAATGAGAACCGCTTCAGACGATGTGTGCGGCATTGAACTGAACGAATCATTCAAACTGATTCGCGAGTCAATTCACTGGTGTGCCAATTGGTTTGATCAAGCCTTTGAACAGAATTGACTCAAAAGAATGAATCATTCACAAATGGGCATGGCTCGTCGCACAGAGAAACGTAGACGGTGCGTTTGGAATAAATTAAAGCATTTTTAACTTGTATTGTATTAAGATAAAGTAAGTGGAGCGTCGCCCACAGTAACAAAGTAAAAGTACAGTTTTTTCACTAAAAATGTACTTGAGTAAGAGTAAAAGTACCTATCTTTAAACATACTCTAAAAGTATTAGTTACCCACTTTATTGATGCAGGTAAGTTTAATTTATTGGGTCTCATTTTGTTTGGCGTCAAACTGAGGAAAGACTGAAGCCCAGGTGAGTAAAGAAATCTGTGAAAAATGGAGGAGAAAGTGTCATGGTTTGGGGGATATTTTCTGCAGCAGGAGTTGGGCTGGACAGAGTGAATGCAGAGAGTCCTGATATAAACCCAACTAAAAATCTGGGGAAAATCCTTTGCGACAAAGTTAAGGCTAAGAAACCCAAACTAAAAGAAGAAGAGTGGACCAAGATCACACCAGCACAGTCTGAGAAACTAGTGATGTTCTGTGGCCGCAGATGTGCTGAAGTCTTTCAAAGCAAGGGCCTCTACGCTTCGTACTAATTTCTGACAGCTGTAACCCTCCAAATATTTTGTTGTAATCTTCTTTCATGCTATAATTGTTGCTGTTCCCTAATTTTGATAAATAAAATTAAGATTTTTGTTGAAATGTCTTGGATATTTTGTCAAACATGTTAGTAGAACAGTGGTATACCTACAGCTGATATTCCTTTCAATTTCGAGTGATGAAAATTAACAATATGTCAACCGTCATTAACAACATGGAGAACATTTTCACTAGTGGAAACTAGTCTCAGATTTTGGATCCTACTGTACGCACAACAGCTTGAAGTCATTTTCACATTTGGTTGTGCCATTATCAGTGAATGCATATGATGATCTAATATTACGATATTGTTATAATGGTCAACACATGGGGAGGAGCGAATGAAATCCTCCCTTTTTGGCATCAAAAGTGCCATTAATTCATAAGCTGCTCACAGAACAGCTGGTCAGTTTATGCAGATCCAGGACTCACAGCAGGACAGTTATCTGAGCAGAAACTGCTCCACATGACTGATCAACAGCCCGTGCTAATCACGCCGCATTAAAGCAGAGGGCATGTGACTGCAATCACTCATGTGCCACCGGATCAATAGGCCGAGGATAATTTTTATCGCTCTGAAACAAAGGCAGCAGCATATGGTTTACTGCCAAGCACATAAGATATGCTGATAATTCTACAGTATCCCAGTCTATGCTGTCATGATCAGTAACACAGCTTAAGGTTAATGCTGGGTGTCAATGGAAGAACAAACACACACACACATACACAAAAAAAAAGAAAAAACAATCTCATGGCTTTTGTTTTAATGTCCCAGTGATTGGGTGGGAAATCCGCTGTCATAAAAACAATATTAATCACGGTTTTAAAGCCTGTCGAGTGATGACTAATGTATGAGGTCTCTGCCAATTCTTGATCTAAAGGAGCAGTGCCTCAGTGAAATGCCTCAGCGCAGTCGATCAGGGTGGAGTTAAAAAAGGGCAGCAGACTGTCAATCTGAGGTGCCATGTACAGTATGTACTGTGTAAAGGTCACATTGAACTACTGCTATTACTATTATTGCTCATATCTAAGGTAAGAGATTTGAACAAACTCGTAAACCTAAGGCATGTAACTCATCCTGAAAGTAATTCGCTACTGAAAGTAAGTGATACATTGAATCATATGGCTTGTTGAGTTAAGGTGTGGTATAATGTATGATTTTTGTTTAGGCAAAAAAACAATCATGATTTTCTCAACCTCAAGCCATTCTAGGTGTATATGACTGTCTTCTTTTAGATGAATACAGTCGGAGTTATATTAAAAATCTCCTGGCTCTTCCAAGCTTTATAATGGAAGTCAATGGGTGTTGAGATTTTGAAGCAAAATAAAGTGCATTATAAAAAGTACTCCACACAGCTCCAGACGGTTAATATAGGCCCCCTGAAGTGAATCGATGTTTTTGTGTAGAAACATTTCCATATTTAACACTTTATAAACCAAAAGCTCTGGTGAGAAGTGACGAATGTGGAAGCGCAGAGGAGAAAGCAAAAACAAAACACCAGTCATGAATTAGAAGTACAAAATGAGGATTTGTAAAGAAAATTGTTGGAGGATTTCGATATAAGCCAAGAGGAAGCTAGTTTTCCTTTCTGTAAACAAAACTTGGTTCTCACAAGACTAGCATTCTCTCACCGGAGCTTATTCTCTAGTTTAGTGGAAGCTAGAGATTATGTTTATAAAGTTTTAAATATACATATTTTTCTTACACAAACGCATATAGATATTTTCTTACACAAATGCATTGCTTTACTTCAGAAGGTCCCGGAGCCATGTGGAACACTCTTTTTATAATAGACAAATTTAGTGTTGATGTTTTTTGGTGGTAGAAAATGACAGTTTTCAAGTGTCAGTGTATGGAAACCATGGAATAAAGAATAAAAAAGGTAAGTTTGAGTTTATATTTAAATTTGCTGACTTTATTCTCACAATTCCGAGATTATATTTCACAATTCCGATAAGAAAAATCAACTCAGCATTCACTCTTTTGAATATATATCCCTCACTTTTGGCTTTTTTCCCCCCTTAGAATGGACAAACTCACTATTGATGAGGGAAATTGAGATAACGTCCGAAATATGAGTTATGAACTTGCATCTGTGAGACAAAAGTCAGAATTTTTTTTAAAAAAATAGGTAACTGTTATACGTTTAAATAGTATTTCATGCTGTAACTGTAGGGCTAATATAACATGTTCCCTATTAACTGCATTTATGAATATTATGTAGACCTATTGTTTAAATCAAATTTATGCTTAAAAAGTAGTAATCATAGCAGGTTTCATCCATCTGTCAGTCCATTTAAATGCATGCATTTAGCTTCAAATGGCATCTTTGACGACAGTATTCTATAAAAAATGATTTGCATTCTGTTTTAGATCCATACATTTTATCACTTATATATTTTATCTAATATTACCGTTTCACTCCACTTGTTACCAGTGTTTTTCTGCCACCTCAATGCGCGCACAGCTGCAGGGGACATAACTATGATGTCTACTCCAAATTGGTCTATAGATGGATACACTTTATTGGACTTTGCTATATCAACACCCATTCACTGCTATTATAAAGCTTGGAAGAGCCAGGACATTTTTTAATATAACTCCAATTATATTCATCTTAAAGAAGAAAGTCTTATACTCCTAGGATAGCTTGAGGATAAGTAAATCATAGTAATTTTCATTTTTAAGTGAACTATCCCTGTAAGTAGCAGTCACACTAGACTTTGTGCAATGTACATTTGAGATATGTCTCACTCTGCGGTGCCTTTAAAAAAAATAAAACAAATAAAAACATAAATTCAACATATAACGCTAAAGGAGCAACTAGTCATCTGGAAAACACAAAATCACAGAGACTTGAGCCACTTTTTCACCATCAAGCCAAACCTTTTTTGTTGCTTATCTGTTGGCCAGCTAAGATAGAAACTGGAAGCAATGCAACAAACAAGTGACCAATCCTGAATGGCGATGTCACTCATGGTGTTTACAATTTTGTAATCGTGCTTCTCCTGAGCCAAGCTCAAATGAAAACATAACTGTAACCGTTCATTACCATTCTTAGAACCATTTGGCCCAACAGGCTAAAAGCACCCATTAGGCAACCGCTTAACAACGCTCTAGCAACCTAATAGCAATGCACTAAAACCCTAAGAACCCTTTAGTAACCGCACAGCAACACTCCAGCAGTTTGACAGTGAGTTTTGCAAACAAACACCACTGCTATGTTGTTCAGAAATGTTCAAAACTTGTTGTTATGATTAGCATCTGAAGATTAAGGAAGGAAATTTGTCTCAGCCTGTCTGAAATGCCTCAAAGAGCATAAAAAATTAGTTTTTTTCATCCTTTTAGAGGTTCAAAGAGAAAAACTGTGATAAATTACTGATGATAAATAATACTATTGTGAAATAGTCTGTCTTACATCATACACAGTAAAACAGCTGCATTCAATTGGATTACAGAGCTCACACACAGAGTAACAAATGGATGAGAATATTTGCCTCAGCTCAAATCAGTCACCAAGTTCAAGCTCATGACAGGAAGAATGGCCAAGAGGAACAGCAGCGGATCCCTGCTGGCAGCATGTGAGGAGGTGTACCGTATGCTTCACGACTGCCACAAATACAGCTTTTGCACAGCCCAGAGCAGGGATTTCAGTCTTAAGGTGCATCACATTAGCAATATGAAGCACAAAAGTCACTATCAAACCAAGCAGCTTTCTGTAGTGAATCCGTGTAACTAACTTTAAACCACCGGAGAAATCTTTCAAAAAATTTGCCAAACAATGTTACATTTAGAAATGCTATAAAGGCTGATTTCTAAGACATTTTAATTCTATGAGAATAGAGAAGTACACACCACAGCTACAACGTTACAGACACCATATTGTTGAAATAGCATTCTTTCTAAGCCTTAACAGGCCTTAACTCTCTGCCAGTAAGAGAGAGTAGCTGCACTGTGCACTGAACTGCTCAGGCTGGTAAATTACCCTGCTTCCACAAAGGATGATCCATCAATAAGCAGCTGCCGCTAGAAATGACTCAAGATCGATACAGCAATGGATCTATCTAAGAGACAGGCCTGAGTCTGTGTGTTTCCCCTCTCCTGGAAAATCCTTCTGCTGGTCTCCTGTGTGAGAGATAACACTGGACGCCAATACTCTAACCCAGATTTATTCATCCATGTAACTTGTATAGGTGACATAGTTAGAAATTCCCTATGGACGCTCCTCCAGTCTGAAAACAGAAACCAGCTAAAGTTTAAGACTTAAGAAACTCTTGGAGAATCTTGTCAAAACAAGGTACTTAAAGGTAATCGTCAGTGGATACCATTTTTAAAAAAAAAGCTACAATACAAACTACACTGAAGCTATTTTTTAAATATCATATTATATTATTGCTTTTTTATATTAACGTACTACTTTGACTCTTATAAAAAAGTGTCATGTAACATATATGAATTAGTTTTAAAATACTATATACAGTTGAAGTCAAAAGTTTACACACACCTTGCAGAATCTGCACAGGAAAACACAACGCATTAAGTGTCAGGGGTGAAAACTTCTGAACAGAATGAGATGTGTACATTTTTCTTATTTTGCCTAAATATAACTTTTTTCATTTACTACTGTCATTCAGAAGCTACAGAAGATATTTATATGTTTCCCAGAAGACAAAATAAGTTAAATTTACCCTGATCTTCAAATTCAAAAAGTTTTCACCCCCTGGATTTAATGCATTGTGTTTCCTTGTGAAGCATCAGTAAGCGTTTGAACCTTTGAGTCCCTCATTTGTCCTCAGTGTGAAAAGAGGGATCTCAAAATCATAGTCATTGTTGGAAAGGGTTCAAATACACAAAAATGCTGAAAAGTCAAATAATTTGTGGGACCTGAAGGATAAGTACTCTGATCAAAGTAAACAAATCTGTAAACTTCTGACTTCAACTGTATACTTATAGTTTAAAGTTTGGGGTCAGTAATATTGTTTACATTTTTTAAGTCTCTTATGTTCACCAAGGCTGCATTTATTTACTCAAAACACAGTAAAAACTGCAATTTTGTGAAATATTGACGCAATTTAAAGTATTTGTTTTCTTTTTTAATATATTTTAAAAATGTAATTTTTCCATGTGATGCAAAGCTGAATTTTCAATGTCTTCAATGTCACATGATCCTTGAGAAATCACTTAATATGCTGTTTTGCTGCTCAAGAAAGATTTCTTTTTATTAACAATATTAAAGACAGTCGCCTAATATTTGTGCTGTGAATTTTTCAAGATTTTAAAAAGTTCAAACAAACATTTATTTGAAACAGAAATCTTTTGCAACATTATAAATGTAACTACTAACACTTCTGATCAATTGAATGCACCCTAAAATAATAAAATGATTAATTTCTTTCACTTTATTGTAAAAGTTTTAACTGTAGTGTTCATATGGTCAAAAGCAGCATTTTCCTAAATATTATACTATTGATGTCACACACCCAGAGTAGAGTGACAGAGCTGAGGATCGCCCCAGAGCCCATCAATTTCTTCAAAATTGTAATTTGATTCATTACTGATTAGTGCGTTTAAAAAGTAATCAGATTACTAATTTACTTTTCAAGCTATTAAACCTAAAACAAAATACACTATAAAGTGAAACAAAGTGATACATACGTACCAAAAAAGCAACTTGCATTTTTTCTGATAACAGCGAAAAGAACTTAAAATGTTTCATAATTTTTGATCATACAGATAAGAGTAATACATTTGAAACTATAAAAGGTCTTGCAATATCAACAAAAACTTTTATAAAATAGGGTTTCTGATCAAATAAATGTCATGCACTGCACTGCGCAGGAACAGTAATGAATTGGAGAAAAAACAAATATTGAATCAGTGCATTTAAAAAAAAGAACAATGTAAGTGAACCAAATTCACTAAAATAAAAGGAAAAAAAGCTACTTTGGCTTGACCTATTGCACACCACTGAAAAAGTAGTTAAGCTACTAGCCGCCTCACTACTTTTATTTAGTTAGTTACTCCGCCTCATTGGATCCTTGAAGGTGAATCTGTATTCAGCAAACACACTGGCTGCAGTTTTTTATTCAATCTTCTATTTCCAGTAGCAGGCATCAACAGGATTTATCCCTGCTGTTTTTTCTAAATAGTTGCACAATCACACGCCTTATTATCTAGCATTCTCTGGATTTTACCCAAATGGATAACGTCAGGTAGTGTCATATGTGACCGGAGTGATGATATCAGATAATTATTCAAAGCTTAATAAGTGGCTTACTGGCTTAAACCCCATCAGTGCGCTATATTACATGACCTCAAGATCAGAGCGGGACACAAACTCCGCCAGTGCTGGAACATCCTCACAGACTGTTAAGAGATTAGAGCGGGATAAACCGGACTTGATGTGTACTGATGAAAGCCTGCTGATCCTCACACAAACGCTGTGCTGCACAGCAGTACTTTCATTCCTTCATTTCACATTCAGAGACTAGAACAAGCTCAAGAATAAATTATCATAATGTTTTGCGCGTAAACACGTTGTCCTTTTGGGATGCCGTAATTTATGGAGCGAAGTGTTACGGCAATGACCGACTCCTTGCTCGATGCTGTCAGAACTGCTGTCTCTGAATAAGACAAAGTCATTACTATGACATTTATATGTTAGCTTTGATACATTTGTCAGTTTGTTATGAATGAACATGGGTTTCTGTCACGCATCTGCAGTGGAAACATTAAGATGTCAGAATGTTCTACATTATTAAACAGTTTCCTCTATCCTGAATACAGCTGTAAAGCTATTTCAGATAAACCTGCCTCTAAACGGCATAACAAAATCAAACTGAGAAAGCTGTAGGGCTGTCATGATTCCTTGACTCAATCTGAGTAGGCTACTTGATTATAAAAAAAATCCTCGATTGCAGTTTATCTGTATCGAGTAACCAGCAAAATACCAGAAGTGAGCCATTGTGAGATTTCACGCATTATTAGACTGTTTTATAAAGCTGCATGATATATTAAACGCTTTTAAAATCATAATAAAGCATAATAGTATTATGAATTCACAAATGCTATGATTGAATTAAATATATGTGATGCAAGTTTTAAACTCTCAACACAAACATTTCTGCATATTGCTGTGTGTTTCGGTTTATTATAACATTCATCTGTGAAGGCAACATGCGCCATTTCATCATTTGTATGAATACATTATTATCTTTCTTAATATGCTAACTGTTAATTGCGATTTTATAATAAAAGCTCAAACCCTCACTCTTGAGTTTATATTTTGATATTCACATATTCAAGAAAGTACAGTGGCACTAGCATTTCTGTCGTGAAGAAATGGCCAAACAATAAAGATTAAGTGAACATTTGAATAAAATCAATGAATGACGTAAATATTGAACAAGGTATATAGCTGCAAGGAATGATAACTGGGGTTCAAGTGCTTTAAGCAATTTAAGCACATATGAAAAAAGACATTATGTAGCAAGCCTATAACCACCTAAAACTTTTTTTGAAATTTTTGAAAAATCCAGGTAATTTACCATAGAAATATTCAGTTTTTTAACATTTGTGACTGTTATAGTGCCAGCTGTGGTCCAATCTCCTTAAAACTTAGCATGCTTGTTTAGAATCACCTGTCACATGTGTTCAGCAGGTTTTGAGTTTTTCTTTAAACTTTATAGGATTTGGGGTAAATTTGGAAAGGCCCCTTTTCTAAATAACCCTGTTATAGCTTCCCAAAGGGCTCCAGACAAAAACAAAAAAAATCAAGTAAGGAGCCAGTGGCTCCTAAAAGAAACAAACTTAGGCGCCAAATTATTTATTTAGGTGCCACAGAACCAAACATGTTTTATTTATTTATTTTGTAACACTTTAACATTTCAGTAATGCTGTCATGTGTTTATGTATCATATTTTATTGACTTTATCAGCATTTTAATCCATCTTGTAGATGTCCTGGGAACTAAAGTTCACTTAAAGTGTAAACAGAAGTTTTTTCCAACTTAAAAACTATAGGCTATACAGTCACAATCAGAATCTGTGCCAATATCATGGACCATTAGCATCACTTGGCCACTGAGTGTAGTTTGGGTTCCTTCTCAATACATCCTATAAATGCTGTCTTTTACACATTCTGTCGTTTTTTCTTCATTAGTAAAATGCAGTTTTACAGGTGGTTTTAAATTTTATCAGCTGACAGCTTCACTTTTTGTAGTTTCTTCAAGTTTCGAATGAAATTGACACTGCAGGCTCTCTCAAGCTGAACAACTGGAGCTGCGTTTACTCGGTGTGCTGTTAGCGCTGCTGTTCGGCAGAGATAAGAACTGTTCAGAAGTCTTTTTTCCACCGAAACTTCGATGCGCATCGTTTCAGTTTAATACATGAATCTAAAATGTGTGCGCAAAACAATCAGTGAAAAAGGCATTACATGCAAAGTTTTAAGTCATAACATTTAAATTTACATACATACATAAATTTACTGGCAACCTCAGCAAAAACTTCATGCGCAAATTAATATTTTCGTCGCAGTCAGCAGAGTTTTTTGTTGTTTGTTTGCTTTTTCAGATTGAGTGAAAAACCTAGGACTCACATCTTTTTACATGTCAATCATCGAAGCAATTTGATTGACAGCAGTAGTTCTAGAGGCGGAATGAGGAGTTCTGTCATATGATATGAATACTGCGTCTATGTACGAAAAATGCGCAATATACAATCAGTTACATCCTTGAAAAATGCGATATGCATTAAACTTGTATAATAGATGCTCAAACTTCATCAGCCAATAGTGACCATGTTTTTTGAGATATAATGTCCTTAAAGACTCTTGTGTCACTTTGGACCAAGACCGTGTTCATCGATTTTCATGCTGATAGGACAAATGGTTAGATATAGATATGTTTTTTTCCCTCTTATAGCGCCACCAAGTGGCCAAGCTCTGCGATTTTTGTCCTGTGACCTTAGATTGGTGAAGTGATCTCATTCCGTTCAGGATTCAGCATTTTACTAAAAGTGGCCCTGCTTCTTTTGAACGTTTTGGTGTCCTGTTGCGGCAGTGAATTGAAAGTTGAACTTTTTTTGATAATTATTATATTACAATGTAATCGTTAGTGACAGCCCTAAGAAATTATGTATTTTCACAGTTTTGTTCAATGAAACCATATGATTATATGCTTTTGATATTTTATTTAAACCAATTATTACTTCCTAATTCCTGTTATATATGTATTTTAAGTAATTTTAAAGGCTATTGTTTGCTTATGTCTGTTTTTATTACCTCAAAAAAATATTATAATTATCTGATTACTCGATTAATCGTCTAAATAATCGACTGAGTACTTGATTACCAATATAATTGTTAGTGACAGCTCTAAAAAGGTGTGTTTGTTATGTAGAATTGCTCTTGCAGTATTTTGATGGCATATGTCACAGTGACGTGGCGTTGGCATCGTCTCAAGTCAGAACTAAATTCAGCTCAGTCACTGATCGGTCTGTGCAGTTCTGCATGAAGTCGAACAAACACATGACCTCAGGGTACACATGCATTTTTGAACACACACAGCCAGACACACACACACACACACACATTCTACTGGCTCAAACAAGAAGAGTCTTCTAAGAAAGTAAACCCTTCTCACACTTTGAAGACGGATCCTGCAATTTTAATGGAGACAGCAGACCTTTCCCAGATTTTCTGCATTAGTTGTAGTTTCTGTCAAAGCGTCTCTCCATCCGCACAGACTGAGAGCAGAGCACAGGAGGAAGCTGGATGGCGGCTGACTTCATGTTTTGCAAAAGGAGCAGGATGAAACGTTTTAAAAACTTTAGTGAGGAAGGCGAAACTGCAGACTCCATCAAAACATCAAAAAGAGTCCCTAAAAAGCATAGAGACAGTGAAAAAACTAAATTGTGCGAAACATGGTGCATGGATGGCATCACTTTGTTATTATGTGATTCTGCTGCTTTTAAGCGCAGATTATTCAAATGGCAGCTTGGTTTCAGTAAATGCTTTTCTATCTACCAAAATGTTAGTGACTGGTTAGTGTGCAAAAGGAGGAGCTCATTTAGGACATATTCTTGTTTCTGAACGCATAAATGCCTGGATGCAAAATTAAAGCATAATGCGTGAATAATTGGGTCATGCAAAGGTTTCTTGGTAAGCTTCCAGCAACTTTTTGCTGTTTATGTGGCATGTCTGCACCGTAGCAGAAATCATACAGATATAACAACAACGATAAAATCCAATGATAAACAAAAAATATGCTAAAACCCCCCAAAAATATGTGCCTAATATTAGATATATAATTAACATATTATAACAACTTTCATTAAATACACCAAAAATATTCTCACTTAGGCTGCATTGATTTGATCAGAAAGACTTTAAACAAGAGCAATATTGTGAAATCTTATTACAATTTAAAATAGATTTTTTCTACTTTAATCTACTTTAAATTGTAATTTATTCCTGTGATGCAAAGCTTACATTTTTAGCATCATTACTCCAGTCTTTAATGCCACATGATCCTTCAGAAATCACAAAAATATGCTAATTTGGTACTCAAAAACTTTTCTCGTTATTATTAATGCAGAAAAATAATATTTTTTATGCAAACTGAGACTTGTTCAGGGCTCTTTGATTAATATAAAGTTCAAAAGATCAGCATTTATTTTTTTAAATCATTGATGACATTATAAATGTCTTTACTGTCACTTTTGATCAATTTAATACACCCTTGCTGAATAACAGTATTAATTTATTTTAAGAAACCAAACTTTTGAACTGTAGTGTGCATCTTGCATATGTGACCCTGGACCACAAAACCAGTCATAAGGGTCAATATTTGCCAAGATACAACTATTTGAAATTAAAGGTGGGTGCAATAAAAAAAATCTAAATATTGAGAAAATTGCCTTTAAAAGTTGTCCAAATTAAATCCAAAAATTAAGTTGTGATATACTTACAGCAGGAAATTTACAAAATATTTTCATGGACCCATTCAACGTATTTTTGGCTATTGCTACAAATATACTCGTGCTACTGGTTTTATGGTCCAGGGACATATATGATATTTGTTTGATGCTCATAAACTACTGATTTGTTATATCTATCCATAGCATTTCATTCAAAAAAAATGACAGTCTGTTAAAGCACAATGTTTAAAGACATTTCAGGGATGGTTATAGTCACTTTCAAAACAGGAGACTGAGTGTGTCCAGTTTTTTGTTATAAAAAAAGGCAATAATGTAATGTGTGATTCTATAAAATTGCCCCATACAAACACAGTTATGGCACTGCTGAATCAATTCATGGGTCCACACTCATTACAGCGTTCTCAAACAGCATCAACGACAACGGGGAGAAGAACACTGAGACGAAAGTGCAAAATTCAGGATCATTGATTTTTCATCATACACTGGAACAAAAATATCTTCCCTTGAATTTCCTGCTCTCACACCTTAATAAAACTTAAGGTTACTGCCACAATAAGAGGGAAATGGCATTTGCAGAACAATAACAATAGAAAAACACAGCATGTGCTGCAGACAGTCACATGGTTAATTACTACCTTAAACCAAGAGGATGTAGTTAAAATCCTAAGGGGTTATTTACACTTCTATTTACTTCCTGTGGAACACAAAAAAGGAGTTATTAAAAAGTCAAATCTTTTCTTTTAAAAAAAATATTCATGATGATGAGCACCTAGTAAATAAACTAGGCAAATTGTAGCTATTAAACAAATTCAACCAAAAATTTAAAAACTGACTATCAGGCATCTAAGATGTACAATAAGAGTCCAAATAGATGATAAAAACATCACAATAACCCACAAATAATCCTTTAGTATGAATATGTTAACCTTAAGGTAGGGATGACATCACTCTGCACCTATACTATAAACAGACGTGACTGAAATCAGTAACTTGTAGGCTTGCTGCGATAGTCGGTGTTGACGGTGATACTGGGGTGAGTCCGCAACACCGGTTTAGTCACTTAGGCACCGGCCCAACCGTCGTTTTGATTTTTATAGTAATAAAAATAATTTTGTTCAGTTACAACACATTTAAAACTGAATGTGGCTGCTCAATGCAGTGTGCCGAAGGACAGTCGCATCACAGATCAGATTTCATTTGACGTGAAGACAGTGAGTCCAGCTGACTGACAAGAAGAGAGAGGTGAGAAGAACAAGACGACGGCAGAAGAGTTTCAAAACTAAATGCAAAATTGACTGTTTAAAAAATATTTTGGATTCTAAAAAGCCGTTTGACTTCTGCCATTTATCTAAGGTGATAGTGGAATTTTCATATTTATTTGGTTCCACAGTGTTTGCTGATTTTTATTCATTAAAATTGTGTATTTTTTTATTTTATATTACATCAAGGTGTATGCCGTCCCTCCAAGCTTTCTTATTCGTTTTGCTAATAAACGTTCAGCGTTTCTTATTTATTTGGTTCCACAGTGTTTACTGATTTTCAGTTTTGTATACCTATTTAAACTTTGTGTAAGTTATTTTATATTAGGCATGTAACATGGTGTATTTTCATTCATTTTGGTAATAAAAGTTTGTTACGTTATGTTTATGCCGCAAATTTAAAAGCTAAAGTAAAATGCCATGCCGCTTTCTACAAGCTATTTAAAAGCGAAGGAAATTGAGGAAAAGAGGTAAAAACGCAAACCAACTAAAAACAAACAACTTCTTGAAGCTAAATTGCCGCTAATTTGAAAGTGAAATCAAAATGTGCACAGCGCTTTTACCGAAGGCAAGCGAGGAAAAGAGGGAAAACTCAAACAAACTAAAAACAAACATTAACCAGTGGGAAAATCTCCTCACCGTCACAACCTAGTCACTTGTTCATCGAATTTGTATTTTCTGTATGGCGAATCGCACATAGTGCACTATATAGGGAATAGGGAACGATTCGGACAGTAGGCGTGTTTCCATTTCAGATTTGCGCAAAACTTTGGCAATATTTCATAAATGTCGATAAAAAAGAAGTGCGAAATGATGGCTTTCCATTAACCAATGTTATACGACTAAAACATTTTTTTTTCTCATGCAATAAGTCATGGCAACAAATTGTGGTGGGATTTTGGCTATATTTAACCGAATGTGACCTGTAAAGGTTTCCATTGCAATTTAGCAAAATATTCCCTTTTCAAAGTACATAAAAAACCACCTCATGTGAGCGTAAAAACTTTTTTGCGATACATGGGAGTTTTTGTGCAATTGACGCATTTCCGTTAGCTGTATTTTTAATTCACAATTTCAATTTGCGCAATTTGAAAGTAATGGAAATGCAGCTAGTGTAAATATAAAACTAAGGTTTCTGAAATTAAGACGTCAACTAAGGCTGAAACGATTAGTCGACATTATCGACAACGTCGACAATAAAAAAATGTCGACAAATATTTTTGTTGTCGAGTAGTCGTCTGATCTCATATGACCTAATGTAAGAGCCTGCAATAATGCGGTTTGACCAGTGTGGCGCTGTAGCGCAAGACTGTAGAATGCGATTCAAGAGAAAAAGAGAGCGCTTCAGAATAAACGCAGCTGAATATGTAAATGTATTGCACGCTTTCCTCTCAGTAACGAAATAAACAACGAAAACTGACAACAGTGTAAAAGCAGCAGTTAAAAATGCATTTGATTACAACGATGTGGATGTTTTTGCACGAGTTCTGCAGTTCAGTAACGTTAACTTAACTTACTCCAGTAATGTGCGGTCACTTCATGCTTATTTATATAGTATATATGCAATAGATAGCCTTAAATCAAACAGCTTGACGGTATTTAACATGGAAAACCTGTCGCTTTCAGTTAGAATTACAACTTGATTTCCTGTTATAAAGCAGCTCTCTCCAGTGTGGAGCTAGCTAATGAGAAAATATTTATATTAGTGGGGAAAATTAAAAATGATTTCATTACAGTGATAGTTTGGTTTACAGAGATCAAAGCTTGATCTAGCTCAGGACTGTTTTGGTTATTATAACCCTATAAGGTATTTAAAGACATATTTTGAATAAAATAGTTTACTCAAAAAAAAGAGACTCTTGTCACTTACCTTTATTTAGTTTCTTATCCGTATGACTTACGAAAGGAGATGTTAGGCAGAATGATGTGTATCAGACAGTTTCTCTGTCTGTCATCTCATTTTGTGTGCCAAATACATCCATTTGTATAATGATTTAGTAACACTTTACAATAAGGTATAATTTGTTAACATTAGCTAATGTATTAATTAACGTGAATGAACAATACATTTATTACATTTATGTAATCTTTTTTTTTTTATGTTGGTTCATAAAAATGCAACTGTTCATTGTTTGCTCGTGTTAGTTCACAGTGCGTTTACCAAATGTTAAAAAACATGATTTTTATAAATGCATTTGTAAATGTTGAAATTACCATTAACTAAGACTAATAAATGCTGCAAAAGTTCATTCTTACTTCATATTAACTAATGTTAAGTAATGAACCAAAGTATTACCAATTCATTGTATAATTGATCTTAATTTATGTTATAATATGTATAACACCATTTTTTACTAATTGCAAAAACTGAAAATCAAAGTATACTGATTAGCCAGTAAAATAATCAACGATTAGTCGATTAATCGTTCTAATAATCGTTAGATTAATCGATTATCAAAATAATCGTTTGTTGCAGCCCTAACGTCAACAGTTCCAAACAGTTTGAAGCTCCAAATTGCAGTTTCAGTGCAGCTTTAAAGGGCTCTACACAATCACAGCTGAGGAATGAGGTACTTCCTCAAAGATACTTTTTAACCACAAATGTTTGTCTTGCGCTAGCTCTGTGATGCAATTTGAAAGTAATGGAAATGCAGCTAGTGTAAATATGCATTTAGTTGGGGCGAATGAAGTCTGGTTTTGTGATGTCACGCAAAGCGCAGCAGCACACAAAACATATCAGACCCGTTTGAATTCCACACAGAATGCTATATTTTATAGCGATATAGATGAGATTGTGGCAGTCATATGTTGTCAAATGCGGCTTTACCGAGCTCAACAGCTCTGGCCCAAGCTGTAATATAAGCAAAACACTACCAGCTAATTAAAAAAATTATCGGCCGCTGTGATGTCCCGTCCTGTCTTCCTGTTTCAGTTGAAATTACGTCAACACCACTGATTTATAATAGAGAACAGTGGTAATCACATACAATAACGCTGTGTGTTTTAAAGCACTTCAGTGGATCCTCTCACATGAAAATCCAGACATATTTGATAAGAATTGTTTTGGACTCCTTTGGCTTGTAAACAGTGCTCAATCTTTGCATTTTCTCTTCTGATTTAGATGAGAGAACTGGAAGCAATATTAAGGATAGAATCTAGTATTTTAGCTGAAAACAATGGTTTTGAAGTTAAAAAACATCTTAATGATAGATTTGTTTATTACAAACATGCAGCTTTTCATTTCACAAGATGTTAACTGAAGGACTGTAATGTAATTTATTTATGTATAGATGCCTCCATTTATTTATGACTGAAGTCGTGTGGATTACTGTGATGCTTTTATCAGCTGTTTGGACCCAGAGGACCCACTGATGAACAAGTGATGCAATGCTACATTTCTCCAAATCTGCTCCAAACTCAACTACAGTTAAGTCAAAAGTTAACCTTGCAGAATCTGTATAATGTTAATTATTTAACCAAAATAATAGGGATCATACAAAATGCATGTTATTTTTTTATTTAGTACTGACCTGAATAAGATATTTCACATAAAAGAAACACAATGCATTAAGAGCCAGGGGTGTACACATTTGAACAGAATAAAGGTGTGTACATTTTTCTTAATTTGCCCAAATATTGTATTTTTTTCATTTAGTACTGCCTTTCAGAAGCTACAGAAGATACTTACATGTTTCCCAGAGGACAAAATAAGTTAAATTTACCCTGATCTTCAAGTTTAATGCATTGTGTTTCCTTCTGAAACATCAGTGAGTGCTGTGAACTTTCTGTAATAGTTGCATAGGAGTCCCTCAGTTGTCCTCAGTGTGAAAAGATGGATCTCAAAATCATACAGTCATTGTTTATAATGGTTCAAATACACAAAAATGCTGAAAAACCAAAGAATTTTTCTGAAGAACAGTGGGCAGTTTAACTGTTCAAGACAAACAAGTGACTCATGAACAACTATCACAAAAAGCTGTGGATCATTTAGGTAACAACACGGTGTTAAGAATCGAGTGTATGTAAACTTTTGAACCGGTAATTTTTATAAATTCAACTATTATTTTCTCTTGTGGACTATATGTGAACATCTTTTATGTAAAATATCTTATTCAGTTCAGTACTAAATAAAAACAACATGCATTTTGTATGATCTCTCTTATTTTGGTAAAAAAATGAACATTTTGCAGATTCTGCAAGGTGTATGTAAACTTTTGACTTCAACTGTACATTTTCAGCAAATTTTCCTTTAACTATTCCTTTAACGTTCAATCGGAAACTCTGAGAAGCAGCTGGGCAGAGCTGGTTGGAATATATCTAAGAAAATAAGGAAAACAATCTGATTCCAACCAGAATCCAAATCCAGATCCTTGGGTCTCTCTATCTATATGAAATACAACAAATAAAACCGCTCCAAACTAAGAAACACATAACCCTATACACATACTGTTTGCTGGTGTACATACTAATCAGGCCTGGGCTATCAAGGGCTATAAGCGCACAAGTGATGATGACTGATCAGCACTGCAATTCATCATTTCATAAGTGGATTATAACTGTTTTTTCTTTGAGTGGCCCAAAGAGCTGTACACTCCATCTCTATTAAAACACATTTTCTGTGTCCAAATGGTTTTACTCAGAGCGAAAAAGCAAATAATCTCTAATGGAAAGTCTGATTCAACTCAAACTAATGTACAAAACAGAGACATGGTGTCCAAAAAACAGGTCTAATATGTACCCTTATTTACAAACCCCAAACAATGTACTTGTATATGCACATACATAATATACTGTGGGCCCAAAAGACCACATAAGTTCTTAATTTTTTCTTGTGCTTCGCCGCCATAGGCAAGTGCAGTAAACTATAAGTTTTTGTTTGCACTACAAACAAGTGTGTTTTGAGTATCATATTAAAGGATTAGTTCACTTCCAGAATAAAAATGTGCAGATAATTTACTCACCCCCATGTCATCCAAGATGTTCATGTCTGTTTTTCTTCAGTCGCAAAGAAACTAAGGTTTCTGACGTCAACAGTTCCCAACAGTTTAAAGCTCCAAATTGCAGTTTCAGGAATGAGGGACTTATCTAGTGAAACGATTAGTCATTTACTTAAAAAATAAAAGTGTATATACTTTTTAACCACAAATGTTTGTCTTGCAATAGCTCTGTGATGCACATGTGTGACTTGACACATTACGCAATCACATTGGAAACATCATGCGCAGTTAACTCTTCAGCTGTGTACTTTGGTTCAAAAAGTTGAGGACGAACAACTCTGTCTCGTTTTCTCCTCCAACTCAAAATTGTCTGACACCTTTCCAACGCATTGACTACGTAATGCGTAAGTTTAGGCTGGTGCAAGATGAGCATTTGTGGTTAAAAGGTATATAAATCATATTTTTTTTAAACGACAGATCGATTTGCTAGTTAAGACCCTTATTCCTTGGCTGGGATCTAGAGCCCTTTGAAGCTGCAGTGAAACTGCAATTTGGACCTTCAGCCCACTGACCCCCATTGAAGTCTACTATATGGAGAAAAATCCTGGAATGTTTTCCTCAAAAACCTTCATTTTTTTTTTTTTCGAATGAGGAAAGAAAGACATGAACATCTTGAGTGATATGGGGGTAAAAAAATGATCAGGAAATATGTTGGAAGTAAACTAATCCTTTAAATGAAAATAATATGATAGCTGTTTTTGTACATGTAAAATAACTGCAAGCAGATCATGCTGGAAGCCTCACACAAGTATAAAAGGCCACACCTGCTTTTACATTAACAAAAAGTGTGCAGTGTCATGAAAGAGCAAGAGCGGTAAAGAAAATATATGCAGTACGGAGGTCCTAATAACAAGGTGATCATTTATTTATTCAGTAAGTCTGAACTCAAACGAAGAAGTGCGGTTACCAAAATCTCTCTCACACACAGGCAAAGTACTGCTGCAATGGAAGTCTGCTTCAATCCTAAAGCTTTCAGATTTGCATTCCCTTGTCATCTGAATTAGCCACTATGACATTTGTGTCATTTTTGTTATGTCTGTCAGCTTTAAATTCATGCAAAAGCTGATATGACTTTATTCTGGTTCAACAGTCATGTCTGTCACTTGTCTGCGGTAGCAACCTTTGAAGTAAGGTATTCTGACATGACATTTTCAGCAAATCTATGTATGTTTATAGTCTATGTCTATCAGCTTCAAAGTCACCTATATTTGTGTGTGTGTGTGCACCAAGCATCAGTTTGTTTGTTTTTCTTCAAAAACATAAATATTTTATAGTTTTTATTCCGAACAATGAATGGTAGTGTACACATTTAAAACATACAGTCTTTCTTTTCTTAAAAAATACATAGTTTTGTCCAATGATATGCTCTCTATCTTCGTCATTTAAATCACTTCCTTTTTCATCTGATGTCGCCTAGACCTAGCGAGGTTGTATAGAATTATTTAATATTACCATAAGTTACTCATAAATGCATTCTTGATTCCCATAGAGGTACACTGAGCAGTGATGTCTAGACAATGCTACTTGCTATTCTGTAACATCCGTCCTTTACTTTTGCCCTTGTAGGAAGAGGAGTTTGTTAATATTTAACTATGTTCTGGCAAAATACATGTTAGAGAAACTGCATCTGACTGTCCATCTGACTGTATTGTTTCATCTTTTAACAAGCACAGCAGCATGCGGTTGATCTGAATGAGGCATCTCTGATTCACCCCTTAAAGAAGATGGCTTACATGCTTTTGTTGCTGGGTTTTTATAATGGTGAATGTACTGAATAATGAATAAATGAATATAAAGTACATAGGGATTCCAAAGCAAACACGGTAACTCCCAGTTTAGCCCACCTCTACTTCAAGGAAATGTCCTATCGCAATTTATGACTCAGTTTGGAATAAAATACTAGCTTGCTGCAAACTAAATAATGACTGCTATTTTTTAAAGTTGCTGTAATTATTAATTAAGCAAGTATGTACTCAGCAAAAATGCATTAAACGGATCAAAAGTGGCAGTAAAAAAAACATATCTGCAAAATGTTAATTATTTTACCAAATTAAGAGGCATCATACGAAATGCATTTTTATTTACTGACCTGAATAAGCTATTTCACATAAAAGACACTTCCAGTACATATAGATTTCTGTCTATCTGAACCCTTTCCGACAATGACTGTATGATTTTGAGATCCATCTTTTCACGCTGAGGACAACTGAGTGACTCATATGCAACTATTAGAGAAGGTTCAAACACTCATTAATGCCTCAGAAGAAAAACATGATGCATTAAGAGCCAGGGGTGTAAACTATTGAACAGAATGAACAGAATAGTACATTTTTCTTATTTTGCCTAAATGTCATTTTTTGTTATATAGTTCCGACCTTTTAGATGCTATAGAAGATATGTACATGTTTCCCAGAAGACAAAATAAGTTACATTTACTCTGATCTTCAAATTCAAAAAGTTTCTACCCCCAGATCTTAATGCATTGTATTCCCTTCTGGAGCATCAGTGAGCGCTTGAACCTTCTTTAATAGTTGATCTCAGAATCATACAGTCATTGTTGGAAAGGTTTTAAATACAGAAAAATGCTGAAAAAGCGAAGACTGGTTTGGAACAAACAAGGGACTTGTGAACAACTATCACTAAAAAAACACAGCTGTGGATCATTCAGGTAACAACACAGTATTATGGATCAAGCGTATGTAAACTTTTGAACAGGGTCAACTGTATAAACGCAACTATTATTTTCTCTTGTGGACTATATGTAAACATCTTTTATGTAAAATATCTTATTCAGGTCAGTAATAAATAAATAAAAACATGCATTTTGTATGATCCCTCCTATTTTGGTAAAATAATTAACATTTTGCAGCTTCAAACTTTTGACTTCAACTGTATTAGAATTGATTAATAAAGGATCATGTGACACTAAACACTGAAGTAATGATGCTGAAAATTCAGCTTTGATATCACAGGTAGAAATTGCATTTTAAAATATATTAAAATAGGTAACGGGTATTTAAAATGACAAAAGTTTTAGTTATTTTAACAAAACATAATTACAATAAATACAACAATTTAGTTGTATTTTTAATTAAATAAATCTTGGTGAGGATAAGTGACTTTTTAAAGAACATTAAAATCTTATCACCCCAAACTTTCGAACAGTAATGTAAAAACAAACATTTTAAATCATAATTGATTTTTTTGTTTGTTTGTTTGTTTATTTGTGTAAGCTCCTGACTGATCGATCAACAAAAACTGAGTCAAGAATTGCCAGAATTGTCAAGGGCATTGCAGGATGACCTACTGCACATACTTCTACTCTATGCACACCGTGCACAGTATATTTATTATATTCTTTTAAAAATATATAGAAATAGTATGTTAGTATGCTATCCCAAACACAGTCCATGAAGCTGAGGGCAAGTGGCAAGAGACAGTAAAGCGGCCCAGTGCACTAAAGTAAATAGCAAAGCCTGGCAGCATGAGTCCAGATTAGTCACACAAGGCAAATGTTCTCCCATCTCTAAATATCATACTATTGATTACTGTCTTGTCTTGGCTATATTATTATTATAACCCTACAGCACACCCAGTAGCAGGTCATGACTCTTGGCCATCTTAAAAATGTCTGTAATTTCAACACTTACTTTTGCATGACGAATAAATGCCACTTCCTTGCATTAATACAAAATACAAATTTTGACCTATATCATGTTCATCATAGGTGATACATTATTTTCAAACGTGGTAAAGCATTAACCTTTAAGTGACATTCATCTTGCATTTGATTTCCAAACCGCTGCGATTCTGTATGTGCTTACAGCATTGTAATAAAATTTTGGCATAGTTAGGGCCCTAAACATGGACGGGATCATGGAATCCAGTCATAAAAAGGGGAACGTCATTGAATTTTCCAAATTTTGGATGAATAAATTAAACGTAGGTCAGTACACTTAAATTAAAATGTGATATGGATTAGTGTCTGTAAATATTAAGTCACAAAAATACTATGTAAATATGAATCCTGCATATTTTGTATGAATGAATGGCCCAGACGTGCAGTTTCATGTATTACACGCATACTGAAGCACGTGTGACGCTTACAGTGTTTTTAGCCTCTATCGCATCAAAATATGAACACATTAACACATAAACAATCTCCAGAAATGCTCTGAGAGTCACTTCATGAGTATTTGAGTGTTTCTTTCGAGACAAACTATTGTCATACCATATACAAACAGAAAACAGGCCACTTTACAGGCCTTCAAAGCAACCTGTCAAAATAAAAGTTTGGTTTAACTTGAAGAAACTGTCACAGAAATATATTATTTAATTATTAGTACTAGTACTAATAATAAAATGATTATTGAAACTTATTTTTTAGAAATATTTACCAGAAAAATTATTTACTGGAATTTATTTATTTATGTAAATTCACAAGACAGTATATCACACTTTAAAAAGAAAGAAAGAAAATAATAAAAATATATTTGATGAAATCAATTAATTGGAGATGCTTTTGAAGTTTTGATTATTCAAATTTAATTAAACCATTAAAATGGAATGCAGAAATGGAAAACAGAATAAAACTGAATTTGAGAAAAAAGAAAAAAAAAGTATTTCATAGATTTTCAAAATGTAATTTTTGTAAAATTTTTAATAAACTGCTGTTAAATTGTGTAAGTGTCATGCTTTTGATTAATTATGTATTCTTTTGATAATACTCTTTAATTAAACCATTCTTTTTTTTTTTTTTACTTTTTAAAAATATAATTTGGGAAGAAATAAAATGATTTCATAGGGTCCTACATAGTCATGTTTATGTGTTTCTAAGAAAATTGTACATGCTTTTTAGCACCACTCACTAGACACTGAGGCTGCTGCAAAACATTCAAGAAGAAAAGTAATATCATTTTTGATGCCAAAAGGCACATATTTTTCATGAGCCTGGGTTGCAAAAAAGTCAACTCACAAATCTCTGATATTCTGGTCTTTATATATTGCTTGGGTCACTCCTGCCATATAAACCTATGGGATTTTTCTGTCTCTCCTTAACAAGCCCCACAATTTAAAGTATAATTCATGATGATAATACAAATAGTATCCGACAAAATAATACTCATGTTTCCCATAGCAAACGCCACTAATTACTTTGTGAAAAACTTGAATTCGCCAGAGGGGACAAATTAGTGGAATCCAAAAAATGCTCTATTTGTAGCTCTAAGTATTAGATCTCATTATGGATTTTCCTAGAGTCTTAGAATAAATCGTTAAGTGTCTTGGCTAATGCTGGAGTGGATATGCAAAAGCTCCGTCAAGTGCATCAAGCACATTTGAGCACAAAGGTGAATGTGCTTCATGAATAGACAGCATTAAAAGCAATGCACACAGAAACTGTCAAATAGCAGTCAATTTTTCAGGAATTCACCCTATTAGAGTTTTCCAATGTAGCTGCAATTTAGAAAAATGTTTTTGGTAATTAAATGGCTTTTTGAGGTCAAACCAATTTCAGAGAATCTAATTACTTTTTTACTGTAACTACTACCTACAGCGGTTTTTGTTTTTCTGTCAGAAACGCAACCAATTCCAGAATATAACATACAACTGAATCAATGTGTTTATTTTAATCCTGTCACGCTAATAACCTATGCTGAGGCAATTGGGTATGGATATATCGTGTTAGGCTGCAATACGAGTTAGCATAAAACTCAGTGATAACACCACCTTCTTCTAAAGGAGACACTGCACCATTTGATACGGAGATATACAGCTTTTTGTGGCAGGTCTGTCCTGCAGCTATACATCTTTATGCTAATCATAAACATTTCATGCAGTGAAGGCCTAAGGGCGGAGCTTGCCTTTTTTGAATGAAGATGCAAATGAGAAACCCTGACTTAAAATATAAAATCCAGAATCTGGATTTACAGCTTATATAAAATTATTTTTAAAGCATGCTACGGGAAAGGGCCTAATATTGTTTGCAACATGATGGATGGATGCACTTCATTGAATTTCTATTGGACTACTGAATATTCACTGCTATTATAAAGTTTGGAGAGCCAGGACATTTTTTTCTATACAGCTGAAGTAAAAAGTTTACATACACCTTGCAGAATCTGCAAAATGTTAATTTTTTTTACCAAAATAAGAGAGATCATACAAAATGCAGAAGGTTTAAATGCTCACTGATGCTTAAGAAGAAAAAACGATGCATTAAGAGCCAAGGGCCAAATTGACAAAACATTCTTAAGAAGAAATTTTCTTCTTAACGGACATTTTCTTCTTGTTATCTAAGTTAAGAAAAAAGTTATTTTTAAGAATATTCTTACCTTTTTACTTAAGATTGTTCTTAAATTTTTTTTAAAAGAATTCAAATTCTTGAAAATAATCTTCTTAAAAACCATTGTAAATACCTTCTTAAAGTTAGGATTGCCCCTGGCTTCCCAAAAATTCCCAAATAGTATGAATTATTTAATGGATTTATTGGGTTATTTCAGAATAATTGTTATATTTAAGCATTACAGCACTACTAGCTACATATAATACATATTAGGACTATTAATAGGGATGTGCACAAGTTCTCTGAAGTGACAGCGATGACTGATAATGTAAACAATGATCGGTCATGACTAGCCCATGACCCTACTTTTTGCTGACATCAAAACTAAGTAGCAACTCTACATAAAAAAGTCAGATAGGGAGGTTTAAATGAACATTTTTTATTTTATTTAGCCTATGAATACGACATAATTTTTGGCCGGCTTTAGCGCGTATGAATGCGCAGGACTCGTTTGCTGTAGCAGCGTGCACACACATAACGTTACCAGAAGCGTTCATTCGGATGAGGGCGCAAAAACACAGCACGAAAATGAATAAAACAGATCAATTTGAACATATTTGAGAACTTCTGAAGAATTTTTCAAGAGTTGCACTCTTGAACATTTTTACGAACTTCATAGAATTTCTTAATTTATTTCTTAAGAAGATGTTCGTGAATCCAGCCCCAGGGGTGTAAACGTTTGAAAAGAATGAAGATGTGTACATTTTTTATTTTGCTATTTTGCTTATTGTAAACTTCTTTTTCTTTTTTTTTTTTTAAGTACTGCCCTTCAGAAGCTACATGTTTCCCAGAAGACAAAATAAGATAAATTCAAAATCTTCAAATTCAAAAAGTTTTCACCCCCTAGCTCTTACTGAATTGTGTTTCCTTCTAAAGCATCAGTGAGTGTTTGAACCTTCTGCAATAGTTGCAAATGAGTCCCTCAGTTGTCCTCAGTGTGAAAAGATGGATCTCAAAATCACACAGTCATTGTTGGAAAGGGTTCAAATACATAAAAATGCTGAAAAACCAAAATATTTGTCGAACCTGATTGATTTTTCTGATGAACAGTGGTCAGTTTAACTGTTCAGGACAAACAAGGAGCTCATGAACAACTATCACTAAAAAAAACACAGCTGTGGATCATTCAGGTAACAACACAGTATTAAGAATTAAGCATATGTAAACTTTTGAATGGCATCATTTTTATAACTTTTTTTTAATGTGAAATATCAGGCCAGTACTAAATAAAAAATATCTTGCATTTTGCATGTAAAATAATTAACATTTTGGAACGTGTATGTAAACTTTTGACTTCAACTATAACTCAGATTGTATTCGTCTAAAAAGAAGAAAGTCATATACACCTAGGATGACTTGAGGGTAAGTAAATCATTTCATTATTGGGTGAACTATCCCGTCAATTTAAATATGTTGATGCACTTCAGATATTTTCTTTCTACCACTTAAAGGGGTCATGACAATTTTTTTTTGTTACTATTTTAATTTGTTCCTTGAGGTTTACTTATAATGTTAAAGTTTTTTGCACAAAAATCAAATAAATATATGGTAAAATTATTATTTTCAAACCTCATTTTGACCCCCTGCTTAAAACGTCCTCTTTTTAAGGGGCGTGTCCTCAGTAATCGTCACTGTTATGATTGGCTAACGTCACTGCATAGGAAACAGCATCAACACACCCTCGCTATTGCATGTGAGTTTTGGCATGATAAAAAAACTGTCATTTCCAGACAAAGCATTATGAAATAATTTACTTACAGTTTGTGATGCAGCTGCAGTCAGATCTAGTATCACTTAATCTTTCAACAAATGTTTCTTTGTGAACTCCATAACACTGTGCCTCGTTTACAAAATAAACTGCTCCAATCAATCCTCAGACACGATTCAGGATGCCATTAAAAATAAATGTTCCACTTGTTCCTTACGCTGGGATCCTTCTGATATTTGAACAATGATTCAAAGGAGCTGTTTACACTAAACATGTCAAAGCAAACGTTCGTTCACTCCATTTGTCCTATTGATGACAGACTGGTGCCTGGACTGTGTCAAAAAGAAAAAGCACATTTGTATACTGTATCCAATGTAGACAAGATAGCAGCAGTGATTTCAGCCAGTGGGCGGGGCCTATGGTGAGAAGATGACTATTTGTCAATGCCTTGCTCTGGAGGAGTGTTTCATGCAAATGTTTGAAGCTTGATTAAATAAATGTTTGTTTATAATGAGGAGAATGTTTTACACTATACAACTTCAGGATGACCTCTTATATGCCAAAAGATCAAGGCAAATTTGATTTCTCATGTCATGACCCCTTTAATATCTAACAAATTTCAAAGTAGGATAAACAAGATCTACCCCAAGCATTCTGCTTCACTCAACCTATTCATTAAGCCTTACCATTAAAACATTGTCACTGATCATTTACAGCTTTACATAAGCTGAGATAAGACTTGCACTCAATGCAACGAGGCACACAGAATGCCATAAACATGTGACACTTGACAACATGGAAGTCACAGCCCAATCTTGATACAATGCACAGTCACTAAGGTCTTCCTGGATGAACAACATTGGTGAAATACTTCCATTTTTTTTTTTTTATAAAATTTGCTGGAAGGGAGGCAACTCCACCATTCCTGAAACACATCCCCCCACATAGTGTTCTTAAAACCTCATGCAAGTTCAAAAACTAGCAAACAGGATCAGAAAGTGCAAGCTTGGCATACAAAGCCATATATTGTTTTATTTATTGTAATATTCTGCTGTTAAGATAACAGTGACATTGCAAAACGATAAGAAGTTGTATAAAAGTCAAGCTGTTCAGCAAGATATGATAAGACTAAACTGTTCATTTAAAAAAAAAAAAAAAAAAAAAAAGGCTATATTTTTTTACTACCATCCTAACTGTCAACAAGGTATAAAAACTGCACTTACTTCTTCAATTACTTCTTTAATTTATAGCTCAGAGTATAAAAGAGTTATTATTATAATCAAGGAAAGAGGACCTGGGCTAGTGGTTAAACGAGGACGTTGTGACAAGGCCTATATTTATTAGTAACTATATAAAACAAGTGCTTGTTTAATACTAGTTCGAAACTGTCTTAAATTAGTCATTTTTAAGTCTTTTGTTGTCACATTTTCACTAGAGCAAATTGTAACGTTTTGAAATGCTATATTATTTACGAGTTTTCCGAGTTGTTATAATCAAGACTTAAAAATCTATAAAGAAAAATGACTTTATATTACAAATAATATTTACTGTAGTAGATACTTAGTCTCGGATTCATCCATAAGAGTCTTACTGTAGCAACAAAACTAAAAATATATACACTTAATACAATAGTTAAACATATAGTATAAACAAAATAATGCGCTTACCGCCATGGCCACGGCCATCAACACAACTAGCAGTTCAAAAAACCATCCTTCAATTGTGAAAGACAAGGCATGTATGAATGTGCCTGACACCAAGAAGTCACTGATCCACCCTTTAAAGCTATTAATGCGTAAAGCAGTAGCCTAATGCTAGCAAAAAGCAAAAAAACATATTAACAGTACGCACTTATGTAGCGCTGTAATCCATTCTGCATTGAGCCGATGCATCCATCCAACAGACCTGCTGCAATCCAAGCGCACTGGGTTCAATGCCTAGTTAGCAGCGACATCCGATTCATGAATTCGGGAATCCGAGTCGGATCAATTGAACTGGATCACTAAACTGACTCGAGTGAACAACTCACTGTCTGTCTCATGTATTTACTGTAGTAGCTAAATACAGCATCAACTTTACAAATAAAAACGAAACTATGTTTCGTGTTTATGTAGCGTTTTATGTTAGCGTACAAAACTTTCACCTGAGTGATTTTACTTAGACTCGAAATGGAAAAAAACTACTAAACAGTAACAAACAGCGATACTTACCTAGCCTTTACATGTAAATATGCCTCGCTAAGAAGTCAAAAGTCGCGCTTTGGTGAAATTACGTCACAGGATTAAAAAGAATCATTTCTGAACTGTTCGACTCTTTAAAGAGCTGTTCAAAAAAGACGATTTGAGAACTATGCATCCAACAGAGCGACTGCAACCACAGCGCTAGTTTTCTCTGGAGTCTGAGGTTACATTCAGATACATATCTTTCACTGGCAATAGTTTAGTCGTACAGAATTATCAGTTTCGCTTTTGACTCACGGTGCAGACTGACAGCAGCTGCAGACCACCGGATAGTTACCTCATTCTCAAGACAGTGTCATTTCAACAACATATCCGCCCAAAACAGATACTGTTGCATTTCACTGTCTATACATCATTACCACTGACACTGTCAAGGCAAATACAGTACGAATAACAACAGAGCTGTTTAGCAGTGTTTCTGCAAGCACCGAAACAACGAAGGGGCTCGAGCTGCAGCGTTGTTTATACAATAAGCCAATGTCTTCTGCAGTGCTGAGCGAAATGACATGCGAATGATACGTTTATAATATGTATTTAAGACAGAATTCCAATATGCAAATCCCCCACATTATTTCACAGCGAATTAAAAGACGCCAGTGTGTTTTCTTCCAGTGACAGCGGTGCAGTGATTACTCTTTTCATGCACGTTTACTTGATTCGCTCAAATGTTTACTTACCTCGGCTTCCACAATCTATACAAGCGATGTTTTTGTTTTTATTTCACCGTCCCCATCTGATAGCGTGCGTCATGTCCACCGACTTCCGCGTTCGGGGTGGAAAATCTGGCTGAAAAAAGAAAATAAATCGGAGAGGGCATGCGCGTACTATCGTCTACTCCAGTGCTAATAATTTATATACACAGCTGATCCAGTGGTTTGAGGTTATAAATCACTGTTAAATTTCTATTCAGAAATGAGTAAGAACTTTTGTGTGAGTGTGTGTGCTAGTAATGGTGATGATCCCTTTGTTTTTCTCCTGTCTGATTGTTTGACAATCATGCGTCCATACTGTCATTAGTTACAACGGTGCAATATAGGGTGTTTTCATGTTTTTTTTTTCCAGTTTTTTAATCAACAGAATTCAAAGATGCTGCTTTCTAAGTGGTTAAAGACAATAAAAGAGCCCTGATTACACAAGGATGGGCTTGATGTGCCCTGCTCCTCCTTGTCTTACTTGGAGGAACACAACAGATGATCTTATGTGTCATGATAGAGGAGAGAACAGCTAAAGGCTGTGTCATGCTTTCAAAGGGTTTACACGTTTTATCCGCACATTCTGTGCTCAGAGCATTGTCTAAACATGCATTGATTCATTGTTACGTAATACTTGTGGTTATGAATCGTGCATGCATGAATAAAGTACAACAGTCTGGACGCTACAATCAATGACATTTTTTTTGTGTGTGTGTATGTGTCATCAAATGTAAAACTAAAGTTGTAAAACAAGTTTTTCTTGATATTCTTGTATTTTCCTTAAAGGACACAGGACAAATCTTAAAGAAGACCTATTATGCTCCTTAGTCTCAGGCATCCCCAGAATGTGTCTGTGAAGTTTCAGCTCAAAACACCCCAAAGATCATTTATTATATCATTTTGAAAATGGCTATTTTGATTAGAAACCAGCTGTTTTGCATGCATGTCTCTTTAAATGCAAATGAGCTGCTGCTCCCCGCCCCTTTTCCAGAATAGGGCTTTGGCTTTACAGCTTGTACCTCAGATCAGTAATGCCAAGTCCTTTAACGCTGTTGTGGCAGGTTGTTTTTCATGTTCCCAATAATGTGATATTTAGCACCTGAAATGCAAATTTTTATTAGGAGAACCTTGCCAAAAAATGCCTGTTTTACCACCGCACGAAACACGATTGGGCTAGTTTTGGGCTAGTTCTAAGCAGCAATTGCACAATTTCGTTATGAAAGCCTGGCGACCCTGCCTCAGATACTCTGCTAAAAACATCTGTTTGGTTTTAATTATCATGTCTATCACACTAAAATCATGTGTTTTAAGGTCATATGAGTTTAAACTTCTGATACAGGGTTTTCTAAACCAGTGGTTCTCAATCCTGGTCCTGGGGGCCCCCTGCTCTGCACATTTTGCATGTCTCCCTTATTTAACACACCTGATTGAGATCAACAGCTCATTAGGAGAGAGATCCATTAACTGAACTAATGAACTAATGAGAACCACTGTTCTAAACACAAATATCCAAAGGAAAAGCAGCTGACACATGGCTTGTGGGTACTAAACTAAGTTCTCTTTCATGTCCTATTGCGCGTAAACTGTCAAAAAAAACTTTCTGAATGTAACAAACTTGCTCAGTAGCTCAGCTGACACGGAATTGGAATTGCAAAATCCCTGGGTACGAATCCTGTGAAAAACATGACTCACGATAAAAGACGAAAGATCGAAAAACAAACTACACGATTAATAAACGATTGCGTTTTTACATCACATTTGCTTTTGTTCATACTATCAGCTAGGTTTAGGTGTAGTGCAGAAGGTACGTTATTTTAAAACATCACGGAGCATTAGAGTTATAGCATCACTCAATGGACATTTCCAAGTCAGAACTGCAGTGACGTGTAAAAAAAACATCACAAAAACGTACATTATGTACATTCATCTGTTCCGGGGGGAAAACGAACACTCTTTTAGGACCACTCAGTGGACATTTCACATCGAAAAGGTCACAAAACGTACATGGTGAAAAAGTTCCCACAGGTTTGTTCTTGTCCTGAGATCAGGTTGGTCTGTTAAGTAAACAGATATACCAATGTCGCTTGTGTAAACAAAATGCCGGGGCCATGGGTGGAAAAGTGCAGATTAAAGAGCGTTAATATTATAATAAGATCCCCTTTCTATATCACAAGGGGAGTGAAATCTAACAACTCATTTTTTTCACATGCTTGCAGAGAAAGGCTTACCAAAACAAAGTTAGTGAGTTGTTCTTTTTCGCTTTTCTAGGTTGGGAGATATACCAGGGACTGATTATAGCGCTTAACTGAGGAAAAGGTCAGATTTTTATGATATGTCTCCTTTAAGACTTACAATAAAACTGCATCTAAAAAGCTTCAGCACAAATACCACTTCTTTCACATTCTTCGTTTTGATTTTTGAGCAACACCTGTTTCCTTTCAATTAGCACTGCGTGAACCCTTCTCACACCATCTGTTGGCTGCACAAACTAGTCTTTTTTAGTTTAAGACTCTAAGGCCTGGTTTCACAGACAGGGTTTAGACTAAGCCAGGATTAAGCCACAGTTCAATTAGGACATTTAAGTAATGTTTATAAACATAAACATTACTGGTGTGCATCTTGAGACAAAACAAAAGCACTGATATATTTGAAGATCCGTCAGTGCGAGTTTCTTTCAGCCGAAACAGCTCAGACTTACATTTTAGTCTAGGAATAGGCTTAAGCCTTGTCTGTGAAACCGGGGGTAAACTGAGGTAATTCCTGAAAATTCTTTGACGCTATTTAAAGTAAAAAATGTGTATCATAACACAATTAAAATAATTCATAGGTAGATGCACTTGAAACAGGTTCATGCTAGACACAAGATCACATCTTAGACAAATGAGGGGGAAACATGTCAAGACAAGACTATTAATATATTCATTCCAGTACCTGGAATCCCTAACAGCAGTGCTGTTATGACGAAGCAACTGAAACAATAACATAAATACCCAATGCGATGTTAAGAAGGCGTGAAAGATACAGTAGAATAATAGAATGCAATACAATAGAGTGAAAAAGAAAAGAAAAATCAAAGGAAACACAAGGGTATTTTTTTATTAGGCTCATCACCCGACAATTACAGAAAAATGCAAATAACTGCTGCCTTCTGAGCAGCTTTTCAAATACTAAGGTACAAAAAGGATAATTTGTAATGGCAACCAGTCAATTGTTCACATCTTATCATGCCAAGCCCTTATAAAGTTGGTTTAGAATGCTACATGGTCAAACTGCATAGTGTAGTGTGTACGACCGACAGAGCCTATATACTTCATACTCAAAGTGAACCAAAGTGAACCAACACAGTCTTGTTAAACAGTCTTGTTATAACATGAGAGTAGTGCTTGGCATTTTCCATGATAAGAAGTGTTTGATAGAGTGCTACTAGACAGAAAAGAGAAGTAATGTGTCAGCAATATAAGAAGTTCTAATAGGAAACTTACAAAAGACAAACATCACATATTTCAAGCACACAGTCACCCCCCCCCTCCCATACAGACCCCAATCTCCACAAGAGATATTCAGCTCATTACTAAAGTGCATCTCTGCAAGACTTGTCATGAAATGTGATTGTTGGTTCTATTTAAAAAAAAAAAAAAAACACACACACACACACACACACCCACCAAAACACTTTAATAGATATGCGTAGTTGTGTATTTTGCTTACTTAAAAGTGTTTTACTCATTTTAAAAGTTTGTTTGCATGATATAAAGGTTTTTAGAAACTATTTACATGCAGGGTTTATATTTTTTGCATGAAGTCATTTATGGACAGCAGACAAAGGTGTTTTCCAAGGCAATAGCTAATTTCTTTCCTTTTTTTTTTTTCACACTACATTTTTAAGCAAACATGGTGATAAAAGCACACATTGGTGATCAAGGTTTTCTCACTTTTAATAGTTGATGGAAATCATGTCTTTGTCTTTTCTCTCACCCGTGCAGTGCCTTCATATTTTGGGCAGCTTTGGTGCACTTATGATGGGGTTGGTCTCCTGTAGAAAGCGCCGGCCTGCGCTTTTGTAGTCGTAGGTGCAGTCGTGGGTTTCTGAGTAGCGGTGCATGGAACAGAAGATGTTGCCACACCTTACACACACACACACACACAAAAAAAACAGATACCCTTATGAGAATGGCAATAATCAGCAGTCTAAGCAATGTTTCCTCTAAGCTGTGTGAGAGAAAGTGCACTTCTGAAATTGCTTCCTCAGAACTGAGTAAATGGATGGTGTTTGAAATTCATCCGGATGTCCATTGATTTTCAGTGTGGAACTAAAGCTGTTAGAAAACTGTACAGAAAAAGCTCACAGCGAGACCAAATGGAATTGTTTCTAAACATCCCACACAGGTGCATTTTGTTTTTGTTTTTTACCATGGCTTATTTTTCTAGTGAAAGTGATATAACAAAAGTAACTTCGACAAAACAATTATTGACTTTTTTTTTTAAGTAATTATACAGGTACAGCCTCTAGAATAACTCTAGGGAATAATAAATAATCATCTTGGCACAAATAGTCCAAATAAATGCTATAATGTTTTTAAAGGACGGCTCTTGCACTCACCAAGACTGCCTTTATTTGATCAAAAATATAGTATTATGGTAAAATATTATTACAGTTTAAAGTTTTCTATTTTAATATCTCTTAAAATTGTAATTTATTCCTGTGATGGCAAAGGTGAGTTCTCAGCATCTAAACTCCAGTGTTCAGTGTCACATGATCCTTCCGAGACCATTCTAATACACTGACTTGCTGCTCAAGAATCACAGGGTTAGTTCACCCAAAAATTAAAATTCTGCCATTAATTATGCAACGAAAATGACACAAGTTAAATAAAATGACTCCAATGGTAAATTTGCAGAGAAGAACGTATTGCCACGTCCAATTTGAAACATCCAGTTGTATAAGAAAACGGAGGAAACCATTACATGAATTTTATTTGCACAACTGATACAAAAAACATCTGGTGAGTAATCTAGAGTGATAACACAATGAGAATAAGCAGCATAAGACTGACACGGAAGAGAAGAAATTTGGTAAATAAAGTCGGTTGAAATATCACTAATGTCACATGGACATTTGATGATGTCCTCACTATCTTTCTGGGCCTTAAATCTATTAGTTGTGTTGCTGTCTATGCAGGGTCAGAAAGTGTTTTTATTTAATCTAAAATACCTTAATTTGTGCTCCAAAGATGAACACAGGTCTTACGGGTTTGGAACAACATGAGGGTGAGTAATTCATGACAGAATTTTCATTTTTGGGTGAACTAGCCCTTTAAAGCTAGTTCACACGAAGAATGATAATTATAAGATAACTATACAAGTATCCAGACCAACAGATGATATTCTTTATTATAAAAAGACGCTGCATTTTAGTCATCTCTCATTTAAATGCTCAAGCTCTTTAAAGTCTGGCGAATTCTAAATGGTTATCATTGTTTTTATCATTCATAAGCTGAAAAAAAATGCTCTGAAAGTGATTCCAATGACTGACTGTTTCTTTGTGTTTTGTTTGTTATAACTGTGCTTTGGAATTTATAGTTACTGTATAGATATAGTCATCATAATTGATGTGAATGGGCCTTTAATATTATTAATGGTAAAATAGATGTGCTATTTAGTTGTAGGCTTTGGCTCAGCAAGAATAAACAGTTCTATACCATACACTATAAATGTTCAAATGAATCTGCAAAGAGATCAATGATACATAAATCTTGAGAACACTACAATCCTTTTAGCAAACTACATTTAAAATCACAGAAATCTGACTAATATTCACTCCAGAAAGAGCAACAAGTCATTCCAAACTAATTAAAAACATTCTAAACAAAAAATCCTAAAATCCGTAAAATGGCTCTTCACTCAACATGTATGCCCTGAATATAGAAAAGGAAAACCACACGATTTAGGCTATAAGCAAAAAATATATCCATATAGTAGAGGGATCAAATGATATAAAGTGATAGTTCACCCAAAAATAATCAATTTTGTCGCCCACACCCTCACGTTGTTCAAAACCTGTAAGATCTTCGTTCATCTTCAGAACACAAATTAACATATTTCTCATGCAAAGACAACATGCGTCGTGGTACTCTTGATAATGGTGGAATACGTGATTTGGCAGAGAAGAACTGTTGAACAAAGTCATTATTTTTGTTTTCTTTGTCCCAAAAAGTATTCTCGTTGCTTCGTAAAACTGCGGTTGAACCACTGATGGTTCGATGTCCTTACTACTACTTACTAGTAACATTTCAGTTGCGTTGCTGTCTATGCAGGATCAGAGAAAAAAATATCTTAATTTGTGTTTTGAAGATGAACAAAGGTCTTGCGGGTTTGGACTGACAGAATTTTCATTTTTGGGTGAACTATGCATTTAAGAATAAACAATAAAACTCATACTTGTGGAATGCTGGATTTATTATGTAAGGCACAGCTTTCTTTTTAGTCATATTCAATGATGCATCATATAAGACTTTGCCTTGATCAAAGCTTCAAGACACCAGAAGAGAAACTGAAGAAAGCCACAGATGGTGTTATCAGCAATGGCACATGACATATAAGAGAACTACTGTCACCTCCGAACAGAAATAGCTCCGTCTTCTGCCAAGTGCGCTGCGCCAAATGTAGTGCATACTTCCCTTTAAGTTTACAGATATACATTAACTTCCCTTGTTGTAAAATAATGAAAAACTCATACTGAGGGATCCACACTGTACCTGCATTCATAGCTGGTGGCCAAGCCGATCTTCTTCCCACACAGGAAGCAGTGCTTTGAACTCTTTTTCTTTGTTCCAGTGGGAACCTTCACAGGGGGCAAGTGATGTGTTGGAGTGCCTAAACCAACATTTCCACAAACACAGACAATCACAGGAATAGAACGAGAGAGACAATCACAACGACTATAAAATACAGATTCAAAAGAAAAACTACCCATGTGCTTGAACCTCCCTGTTTATTTCTATACAAGTCACAGGGACAAGGAGCAAGGAAAAGACACACATTGTGACAAAAAATGCCAAGCACTGGGGCATGAGATTGGATTTCCAGTCATGTAGTTGCTGGTCTATCTATTCTGTTATTTGCCATCACTACTGCATTTTCAAGCCAGTGACAATCTCAGATGTGACAGAACATTCAGACGCTCTGAAACACTGGTGGTAAAATGTCAGGGAACATTTCCCAAATGTATCAAGACCACCTGTTGCAAAACCATCATGCAGGCTCTTAAGTGCACAATCATGCATGCACTCTGTCTAAGCATCAGACTGTGTTTGAGTGAAGATGCACTGTGTGTGTGAGTAATTTTGCATGCATGCTTTTGTAAACATGTGATTGTGTGAATATTTATCTAGGCGAGGAGTTGTGGTGATCATTTCCCGTTTCTTGGTTTCAGTCAGCAGTTATTTTCTCTATGACAGTGAATATTTTAAATCAGCTGAACTCATTTAAAATGCAACACAGTGCAGAGCAGCCCTGCACTCCTCACCCCTCAAACTGACCTGGAAAATATTTTCTAGACTGATATGCAGTATTGGGCATACAAATTAAATGTCCAATGTTTGGCATTCGGAGATCACATTGGCTTGACCTACAGTACAAAAAACTTTCCCAAAATACAGCTACAACTACAATTTCAAATTTGTTTTGTGATCCCATTGAATATATATCTGAATATTTAGCTACAGTAGTCAACAAAAAAGTTCAAAGTTGTCTTATGACAAGAATGGGTATTGTTTTGGTTTTAGGACAGCTTTGATGACTTCAAATGTTACAACCGTATTTGCACTAAAGTGGCATAAATGGTGGCATAAAAGGAACCATCATTTTGGCATCGTTAGTCAATTGGATTCAAAATTTGGGATTTTATCATGTTTTTGCAAAATAATTCTCTTATGGTCGCAAAACTGTATTCATTTAATCAAAAATAAATATGTGACCCCAGACCACAAAACCAGTCATAAAGGTCCATTTTTGAAAATTGAGATTTATACATCATCTGAAATCTCAATAAATAAGCTTTCCATTGATGTATGGTTATTATATTGCTATGATGGGACAATATTTGGCCGAGATATAACTATTTGAAAATCTGTAATCTGAGGTTGCAAAAAAATCTAAATCGCCTTTAAAGTTGTCCAAATGAAGAAAGAAAATCTGTTTTGATACATTTTCAGTAGGAAATTTAAAATATCTTCATGGAACATGACCTTTACTTGACATCCTAATGATTTTTGGCATAAAAGAAAAATCAATCATTTTGACCCATACAATGTATTTTTGGCTATTGCTACAAATAAACCCCAGTGACTTATGACTGGTTTTGTGGTCCAGGGTCACATATAGTAAAATAGTAATATTGTGATATATTATTACAATTTAAAATAGCCATTTCTATTTTTGTAAAAAATTCTAAAATGTAATTTATTTCTGTGGTGGCAAAGATGAATTTTTAGCAGCAGCTTCAGTGTCAAATGATCCTGCAGAATCATTTTAACATGATTACTGGAGCTCAAAAAACATTTCTTATTATAATCAATGTTGAAAACAGTTACTTAATATCTTGTGGAATTTGTGATATTTGAAATATACCTTATTTTTTAAAGTCTTTGCTGTCACTTTTAAACAATTTATTGCGTCCTTGCTGAATACAAGTTCTAATTTTGTTTTAAAAAAAAAATTATATATATATATATATATATATATATAAATATTCAAAATACTCAAATATTCAGCCCCCTAAACCACAGAGTTCAATCCAAGTGGAGACTAATATCTTAAAGACACAAACTTCTCAGTGACCACTGGGGAGTTTTTTTTTCTTTGCCAATTACCCTATTATGTGGTGTGCCCCAAGGGTATATTTTAGGCCCTCCTCTTGTTTCACTTTTTATGTTCCCCTCGGGTGTTGTTTTTTAGAAATACAGGATTTCCTACTACTGCTATGCTGACGATACACAATTTTATCTACCAGCTAAAACTGATAATGGTTATCATTTGTAAGCTCTTCGTGATTGCTGGATGGCTAATAATTTAATAATAACTGCAAAATTTTGGTTTTAGGTTCTACAAAGTCTGATTTTGATTTATAATCTCTTGCAGCTAATGTGTAACCACATGTAAGAAATCTTGGGGTTACATTAGATTCATCACTAAACTTTGAAAAACGACAGACAAGAGAGAGCAGGTTATTTCTAGTATGAAACAAGCTCTCAGCTTTTACATTTTGTCATTTTTTAGGAAATTCAAACAATAAATACTATTTTGTGGCTCTTCAATGTCGTGACAGATCCCTGTATTGCCTCAGTTCAAACAGCATGTGAACTGATCGTCTTTTCATATTTTGTTAAAGCACGAAATAAACATAAATGAACATCAGAATGTATTTTATTTTAACTGCAGAAAGACGTCAATACACACAGTTTTACAAGTTTAAGCTTGCCGAAGTTAATCTACTCTCCTGTTTTTCAGACAAAATGGTATATTCTGCATTATGGCTGGTCAGATCTATAAGACTATAGACTATAAAACAAGCTCTTATAACTTCATGCCTGGACTACTGTAATTCCCTATATTGTACCCAGCCTCAATCGGTAACCTCTCGCTTGCAAATTGTCCAAAATGCTGCAGCAAGACTTCTTACTGGCACAAAAAAAGTGATCACCTTTCCCCTATTTTTGTGACTTTACATTGGCTTCCTGTAAAGTTTAGAATTGATTTTAAAATTGCTATTCTTGTGTATAAGGCTTTATCTGGTGCCGCACAAAAATACATAAGTGATCTTCTAATCCCTTATTCTCCTCAACGGACACTCAGGTCATGTAGTCAGCTTCTCTTAACTGTCCCGTGTTGTCACTGTAAACCTAAGGGCGGCCAGGCCTTCTCTGTTGCAGCATCAAAACTCTAAAACAGTCCGCCTTTAAATGTGAGGTCAGTTCCTTCACTAGCCAGTTTTAAGTCAGTTTATAAATCTTATTTGTTCTCTCAGGCTTTTGATTAAGATCAAGAGGTCATTGAATGCCCATTTTCCACAAGCTGATATGATTCTTTAGGGTTTAAATGAAAAGTCTATAATATACTTTCTCAATACTAGTGTAAAAAAACACCCTCTTCCTTGTCAAATCCAGCGCTGCAAAAAATCAACTCATTCTATTGCATGTTCCTTTAAATGCAAATGAGCTCTGCTCACCCCACCCCTCTCTTCTCTCTGTGGAGTGACGAGCCTTTGTTTACCATAGTGTGTTTAGCCGTAAAACTTGCTAACTAGCATGTTATTAGGAAAAACACATATACTCACTTCTGCTGTAAGTGAAGCTAGATCACGGATGATTTGCGCAAACGCATTTATGTAAATCAGGAGGCACATTTCACTCCAAACAAAAGTCATCCACTGCATCTTCAGCAGCTCAGATGTCGGGAGTAAATGAGGAATACTATGTTCATTATTACATCCAACAAAAGAATAACTCAATTGCTTAGGAGCCATTCTTGTCTACGTCCCTGTTCCGGCATCAAGACAATGGTGATCAAACCGTTGCAGCTCACTCAGGGCGGGTCTAAGGTAAGATGGCTGTGTCAATCTACCTATCATGGGAGAAGCCTCTGATGCTGTTACGTCACACCGACAAGAAGCTGGGAATAGCTTAATTATTTTTACAGATTAAATAAAAACCACTGGGTGGATTTTTATCATTATAGGGTAGATGTGTACACACACTGCCAACACACATTTATGTTTAAACAACATGCAAAAGTGAACTTTGCATCCGATGACCCTTTGAATTTTTTTTTGCTGACTGTATTTAATTTAATGTGTTTGTATTTATTTATACAAATACATTTTGGTGCAACTCTGTTGCTTTTAAACATGCTATAGAAACTAATTTTGACTTAGCACTGAACTAGGCTGGAGGCAGCTATGAACTTAAAAGTGCAGTGTAACATTAAAGCAGTGGCCTGTGGATTTACAAATAGATTTCACAAGACAGTAAGACAGGTGTAAAAATGTTTAAAGCAGCGAGGAGTGGAAAAGTATGACAAACGGCTGATACGAATGACATTACTCTCAAACAACAAAAAAGTTTATCTGTGATACAGGCCAGCGCTGTTAGATAGTGTTCTTAATGGTTCATTTCACACTGTTTATGTCAAGCCACTCACCTAATCTCTTTATTGAACTGGAGAGGCCGCTTGATGAGCTTGACGGCTGCAACGACAAGATTTCGCATGATAAAGCATTTGTGAGATTGCCGCAGCACTATTCTCATTAGCTGAAATGCCAAAACTAATGAATCGCACTTGTAATCTGTCTTGCACGGTGTATAATGTGCAGCTAGTGTCTTTTCGTGACAGGAAACAAGCTCTAGTAGTAGCACTAATTTGCACGACAACATCCGCATGTCATTTTGAGTTAAAGCAAATACCGTTTCTCCTTGTACCCCTGCTGAGATCAAATGAACATCAGGTTTTTGAAGCTGTACAAACGGTGAGATCTGTAAAAGCAGCAGCATAAGTCAAGGTTACAAACTCACTGTGTGGCCGGCTGTTCTCTGTAGGGGGGAGATCCTCCTCAGCAGGTCTTCCTGCAACAGATGGATGTTGGTTGGTAGGGGGGCAGCTGTTGCACATAACCTGCCCAGCGCAAAGGGCCCGGCCAGGGCCTCTTGACCACCACCACCAGCCAGGGAGGCAAGAAGCTCTGCGTTGCTCACCGAACCCAATGGCTCTTTATTTGCTTTATTGGCCATCTTCGTAATGTCTCGGGCCTCGCTTTTGGAAATCACCTCTGAATGCTTGTCGACTTTGAGCCCACATACAGATGTGGTCCGTGATGGGGAGCTGACAGGGAGAGACGGGCTGTTGCTGGTTCTGAGGAGAGCACGGGCTGGACTGGAGGAACCTGTAAACTCAAAGTGCTGCGGTATGTGAGGAGGTGCGAGAGGGTCAGATTGGGATGCCAGCCAGTTTGAGTTGATGGCTTGGGAAAGAAGAGGAGCTGCATTGTTGGGTTCTGGTACAGCTATAGCGTTCAAACCTCGCTCTCGCTGAGTGGATACATCCAGACTCAGAGGTTCGGGAAGATTGAAAGGTACAGCTTTGGGCGGCTCCATCACCGCTGAGTTTTCGGCTACCGTTAGTCTGTCGCTCTGAAGATCAACATCCTCTTGGACTCCAGAACTAGACAGAAGCGATACAGGTGGGTACACACAGTCTCGCATGACTTTAGGCCCTCTCATATCCAGCCTGGACAATTTGGGAGGGAGTCTGATCTTCCTGGGTACTGGATTATCCCATGGTTCCTCAGCCTGGAGCATACATATGCTGGAAGCTGCAGAGGAAGGATGAGTGCGGCTTAAGGAAGTGGGACTCGAGAGAGATGCGAATGGTTGGCGGGAGGAGCCAGCAGCAGGGGATGAAACTGCAGGTTGCTGCTGATCACCAATCGGAGGTAGATGTGTTGGAGAAGCGTGGCCTATCTGAGGAAGGACACGAAACATTCGATGGTGTCGGGCAGAGACGAGCAAACTGCTGCAGGGCCGTGGACCCACTGGAGGTCTGACTTTTAATTTTGAAGTCTTCTTGGGCTGACAAAGACAGAAGAAAACAATCACATGCATTTCATGCAGAATAAGGTATTCCTTTGTGATCAGGAGTGGGCGATATGACCAAATCTTATACAGCGGTATGAGTCACAGTAAAAATCTAATATCTTTTGTAACCCCAGGTATTAAGACTTGGCTTATGGTGTCTCTGAAATATGTAGTAGAAAACTTATGAAAGACTGACGTTATTTTAAAAAATCTCGGAATACACAACTCGCATAAATAAAATACTGATAAGATGCCACATTGTGTGGCTTTTGGTTGCAATTTTCAGTCGAAGGCTTCACTGCTTTCCTAGTGATAAGAAGTGAAGAAAAGAATGGGAAGATGCCTGTGGATGAATAAAACTTCCTAAAGTCCCGTGTCTTTGTTCTCTCTACTTTAACCCTGATGCCTTTGAGGCTTTCAGTAGACCACAACTACCGAAAGAGTTTACATACTGCAGAGACAAGAAATGCCATCCTGGCAGCAAGTAAATATGGTGATGCTTGTCATGACGCCACAGCCACTGAAGGAGTTTCTCAGCGTGGATTTCACTCGATATCCGATGGCATTTAGACAAAAAAATCGATGGTACTACATTTGGTTTAAGCCTATGCTTATATCCATTGCCAGCTATAAACTCTTTCAGTAGCTGTGATCATCGTATCAGTATTTTATTTCCAGAGTTGTGTTGTGATAAAAAAAAAATAGCAACAGGTAGCAAATATGATTATATGATTATGATTAAATATGGATTTTCTACTACATATTTCAGTAAAAGATATCATTTACATTATATTAAGCCATACAAGTCTTAATACCCAGGGTTCCTTTTAAGATTTTGACTGATACAGATAAGCCAAATGGATAATATTTCTACTTTAAAAAACAATATAAGCTTATACCATATACTTTTAATGCTACAAGTGAATTTATGCACCACATTACAATGTACAATATACAAAAAGCCTAATAATTCAGAGATTTGTTTAAGATGACATTTAACAGTGTGATTAAATTAAGTGTTTGGTTTTTTTTTTTTTTGTAGTTGGATGATGTCTAATATAAATGCAAAAATGGCTGAAATGAGCATGTACAAATATAATTCCATTATCAGTAGGGATGAATATTGACTAATAACAAATATGGTATAAATACTGTATACTATACATCCTTAAAAATATACATTATTATTTTAATATTTTAATAATTATGTTTTTGTAAGTAATTGCCCTTGTTTGGACTACTGGATAATCCTGTGAATTCAGTAATATAAAAATTAACTTTGGAACTTGATGCATGCAAACCAAAATATATCATTTAAAGTCTGAAAAAGCTTAACATTGTGTAACACTAAGGCATTAAACTGTAAAAATAATATGAATATTATTTTCACAATAAATTAATGACAAAATTAATATTACTTAACTAATAATATTAGTAACTTAATAATAAAAATTAATAGCTCTGAATTCATGTTGCACAGATATTTGAAGAAGCTGGGTTAAAATAAAATATATCACATCCACTGAACCCTAATTAATGTGTCAATTTGTGATACTGTTTGCAACTGTAACCAATTAAACTGTGCTTACACCTCTTAATGTTTTCCTCAACACATTTTTAAGATGTTGACAGAAGCAATGCACTCGTGCAAACTTCTTATCTAAGATAATATACTAAGATAGGTGCAATAGTTTTCTAGATATAAAAAACAAATGTGTGCCACTAAGACTTGTCTACTGACAACTACACATAGTCGAGTCTAAATAATTAACTTCATGTGCCAATCTGCTGAGCTTGTAGTTATTACTGCGCCGGTTAATCAGACACAGCGTGGGATGGGTGACAGTCCCTCAAGCCAGCTGGAGAACGGTGTGCACTGCCATACTGCTCCACCAACAAATTTAAACAGATGTGTTTGACAGTAAGGACGTTCATGCACTTCAGGATAAGATGATATTGTAAGAATATGTGGAGGAGGAACGGAAAAAGATTAAGAGCACGTCTAGCCCGCCTATTCTGTTGTACCTTTTTGTTAAGGTTCATATTCTCCATCTTGGCCTTGAGCAGCTTCATCTTGCTCATTGTGATGGAGTTCTCCAGCGTCTGCTGTTCTGAAGATGCACTCTCTGTTTCCTCCTCCTCCTCCGCGTACACATTGTGTACAGAGGCGCCGCTGAAACACATGTATGCGTGAACTCTTTGATTATTTGTGGTTAACAGTGCTGTTCATTATCCGTATGCTGCACTGAATAAATCTTTAAATTCAATGAGTGGAGTTTTATGAAACGTCTCTCAGCTGTTGAAAAGGCTGAGGGGTTAATTATTGGGTTTTACCTAACCAGCGTTCAAGATGGTCTGTGGTTAATGAAGCAAATCCAGCTGATTACAACCCTGCAGTTCCCCAAATGATTAAAAAAAATAAATATTTTGAAAAAAAAAGGAAGCCCTTATTAGTTTCATTTTCTCTGTAAAATATTCTGCAGATGGCTAGCCTGAGATAGCTTTCAGATGAAAAAGCTGTATGTGTCACAATGAGATGTTATTTTCTGACACATTAGAAAATCTAAATACTAAAAAGGTGAAGTGTCATTTCTGGGTCAAAATTGGACTGGCATTCTTAAATTCTGCTTCTTAGGCCCTGTTTACACTAGTGCGTTTTCTTGTTAAAAGGGTGTTTTTAAATGAAAGAGATCCTTGTCTACACTGGCGTTTTTGCTGTGTTTCAGAAACAATCTCCGTCTACATTACACAGCTGAAAACTTATGTCCCCATTTTGGTCCATTTACACTGAAATGCAACCCCTGAGTTTTCAAACTAGAACAGGGTCTGCAGCATTTTCATATGTCTCCGCTTTTGAGGGTTAAAAACACCGGAGTAGTGTAAACGACAGGTGTAACTGTAGCAAAAGTTATGCGTTTTAGAGGAAAAATGCACTAGTGTAAACTAGTGTAGCTTTAGATCCTGTTTACACTAGTGTTTTTGTTTTAAAACCATGTTTTTAAATGAAAATGATCCTTCTACACTGCTATTTTCTCTCTGAAAGTTAACGTTTACTTTTCTTAAAGCTGCAGTCCATACCTTTTTTGGTTAAAAATTATACAAAATACATTTCTGAACAAGTACATAACCAGCCAGTGTTCAAAACTTTCACCTTACTTTAGCCCAATTCACAACGGTTAGCTTATAATAATGTTTCTTTAAATTGAGTGGTATGGGTAGGTTTTCGCGGGAAATTCAAGCATGCCACTGCGTCATTACGTCACGTCTGTAAACATAAAGAAGGTGTCCCGGCTAGTAACAATCGCATGTGAGAATGCTGCAGGTGCCGGATCGTTTATAGCCTTTTCTCACAGCGGCTGAAATAATTAAACATATTTTTTTGGTTGCGGATTGTAATTTATGTGTTTATGAAACACAAGTGACTGAAATTAGATTACTTCAGTTTTAAATATGCATCTGTTTGCAGATAGCCTATGTGGGATTACACAAGTTTTGTATTTTAAAGAGAACCGGTCCTAAGGAAGAATGATTTGCTTTTTCGGCTAAAATAATTTCTTGATATGAAATTCGAATTTTATGTCAATCAGAGATTAGACTGCACAGAAACAGAAACGCTAATACACAATACATACACGTAACGTTTACGCAATGCTGATGTTGTTAACATGAACAATTTGAGAACAAAGTATAACAGTAATAATAACTTGCTAGTTTGATGAGATGTGAGATAACCGATCTTTAGATTTAAACACCTGTAGCGTTTTCCTCGGTTGGTCAGAGACAAGTTTTAGACTTGCTACTTACTCTTAGATGACAATATCCGGTGAAAATTCTTATTTGGGCCATATATTTGAATCTGTTAATCTGTGATTCTTAAGTACAATGAATATCCACAATGGCACGGTGATTGACAGCTACCAAAACATTAGATTCATCCGCGCTGGAGCTGTGCCGGAGCACAACCCACCCATGAAAGATAATTGCACAATTAACTGCAATTGCAGGTTTTCAGACAGAGATGGCGGCAAAGAGGCAAAACTTACGGACTGCAGCTTTAAATTAGTCTCTGAAATAAGATGCAATAAATGAGCGTGATGTTATTGTTTACACGGTCGTCAAGGATACTCGAATGAGGACTGCCACACCACCATTTTCAAAAGTCTCCATTTTGGTCCTTTTACACAAAACACAACCCCAGAGTTTTCAAACTAAAGCGTTTTCGAAAGTCTCAGTTTTCAACTCGTAATTAGACCTTGTAAACTGGAAGTCTTCTGAGAGCAATGACTTGTACCACATGACCACTGTACCATCTGAACAACGTAGGCTCTGTTTAGGCGTTGATAGTGTTGCCATAGAAAAGCATAATTCCAAGTTCGAGGACAGCTCAGAGTAGAACGTCACGTGTTATCATCTCGACATTACGGTAATTACGATATGGCGTCAATGCTGCATTACCATAATAAAACTGACTGTTATTACTTGGGGTGTAAAAATACTGTAATTTTCTTTCTTTACTTGAGATGCAACCAATGAGCATGATGTTATTGTTTACACGATCATCAAGGATATGCAGACTGAATGTGGGCCTAAAATTCTGTTTTGGTCCGTTTAAGGCCTGTTCACATCAAGAATGATAATGATAACTATATTTGCATCCACACCAGTGTAATAACTGTCTGTTTTTGTTGCATTTATATGACTTCATATAGCTTGCGCATGCACATTTTGAGCGCATCTAAACTGTGAATCTACTGTAAAATATTTGATCTCTAACCTAATCAATGTACTGAAAATAAAAACAATATGGACTCTTTTTTACTGCACCTTCAAATGAGGCAAGACAATGTTGCCCAAACTAGCACTGAATTCCTAAGGTAATTTTATGTTTTAGATTACTTTGTTTGCTGTGCAAGGTCTGTTTGCTTCTCTACAATGTTGCCTGATACTTCAAATGCACAAGCCCTTTAAATTTGAATGAAGTCTGATTAGCTGTCAGTGTTTTATTGTTCATCAGCTGTAAAAAAAAATTGTTCTGAAAGTGATCCCAATGGTATCATTGCCCTGTATCGTTATCGTTATAGTTCTGGTGTGAACTCATCTATTTCTGGAATGTTATCTTTATAGTTATCATTCTTGGTGTGAATGGGCCTTTACAACGCAACCCTGGATTTTTCAAACTAAAACGTGGCCTGCAGCATTTTACAAAGTAGTGTAAACAACAGGTGTAACCGTAGCAAAAGTTATGCATTTTTTAAAACGAAAAAGCACTAGTGTAAACATAGCCTTAGATATGGATCAGATCACTCCTTCAGTGTCTTTGGAAATTTTTGCTGCCAATTTTATCAACTAGGCAAAATTAAGATGTCCTGTTTGTTTTAGCAGAAACCTTAAAATTATTTTTTGGAAATGAAGAAAGACTTAAAATGTACAATATTTATTAGGGAAGCCGATAAAGAATTTTTTTTGACTTAACGGTATTGGCTATTTTAAAGGATTTGTTCACTTTCAAAATAAAAATTTCCTGATAATTTACTCACCCCCATGTCATCCAAGTTGTTCATGTCTTTCTTTCTTCAGTCGTAAATCATTTTTCTGAGGTAAACATTTCAGGATTTTTCTCCATATAGTGGACTTCAAAGCTTCAAAGGACTCCACACAATCCCAGCCGAGGAATAAAGGTCTTATATAACGAAGACGAGCATTTGAGGTAAAAAAAAAAAAAAAAAAAAGGTATATGCATTTTTTATTTATTTAAGAAAATTACCAATCGTTTCACTAAATAAGAGCCGTATTTCTCGGCTGGGATCGTGAAGAGCCCTTTGAAGTTGCAATTTGGTCCTTCAACCCGTTGATCACCATTGAAGTCCACTTTATGGAGAAAAATCCTGGAATGTTTAACTCAAAGCCCTTCATTTATTTTCAACTGAGGAAAGAAAGACATGAATATCTTAGATGACATGGGGGTGAATAAATTATCAATAAAAATATTCTGGAAGTTAACTAATCCTTTAAAATAACCACTACTGATCAGTCAAAATAAATCTTTATCGGCATCTATAATAAATATTGTATTTTTAATTAAATGTACCATCATTAAATTATCAGGAAATTTTTATTCTGGAAGTGATCTAATCCATTAAGCAGAATGTTTTGTTACAATTATTTAAAAATTATTTTTGGAATTCCATTTAAATGCATATTAATTTTGAGATTTGTTAAGATTACATTTAACAATGTTATTAACGTAGGCTATTAGTGTTTTTTTTATGGTTATATGATGTCAAAAGTTGAGTTACAGTTAAGTTTGCCAGTAAATGCTGATGCATATCTTCTTTAGTAAAACAACATGACACATGAAAACTGTACTTCTGAAACATCTGCGTTCATCTAAAAAAGGGAACTAGATTGCAGTGGGGACGGGGTTGTTCCACTTGGCAAGTAATTTCTCTTCTTTGAACTGACCTCAATGATTCAGACACAGGTGTGAGAGTTCCATCTCCTCTATCCACCACTCGAAAGAAATTGAGCTGATCTCCCTCACGGTACACCAGGAAGGTGACCTGTTTATTAGGCAGAGACTTTTCCCACATCTCCTCTCTCCCTGCATCAAGGCAGTCAGCGATATCCCTCACTGAGTCATCTGTCACTGTCACTGCAGGTAACGAGAAGAAACAGGATGCAGGTCATACTAATCAATATCAGACTGTTAACTAACTGGGTGCCTGCACACTTCCTGGAATTGGTAATGAGCAACTTTTTTTTTTCTTGACCTCAAAACCATTGCACAATGGCACATAGGCAGGATTAGAAAGTTGCAACAAATCCAGCATGCACTAAACTGCTGCAACCCTGCTGTACAGCCAATCATATACTGTCTCAATGGTTACCTCATTAAATATTTATGTGGTTTGTACAGTTGCAGAAACTTTCATGTGTTGCATTTCATTTCAGCATCTGAGGTAAACAGTGGTTAAGAGCGATGGCAACCACATTAACTGGAGTGCATTTACAGCCTTTGACTGAATGCATTCATTATTTATTGTATATAATCTTTTTTGTTGACAAATGTTTATTTTTCTTTGAGGCACAGTGCTCATCAAGGCTGCATTTATTTGATCAAAAAAAATAATATTGGGAAATATTATTACAATGTAAAATAACACTGTTCCATTTTAATATATATAAGAATCAAATTTATTTCTGTGATCAAAGCTGAATTTTCAGTATCATTACTACAGAAGTGCCATATGATCCTTCAGAAATCATTCTAATATTCTGATTTATTATCAATGTTGAAAATAGTTGTGCCTCTTTTTTTTTTTTTTTTTTTTTTTTACGTATGATACTTTTTCAGGTATCAGTCAGTACATTTTTATTCTTTCTTTTTTGAAAGAAATTAATAATTTTATTCAGCAAGGATGTGTTAAATTAATAAAAAGTGATAGTGACTTATTATACTGTTAGAAAATATAAGTAAAAGTAATTAGTAAAAGTATTTGATGGACGTATAAAATGTGTTGAGCATTCGAGATGGTTTTGCATCTGAACTCTTTATATTCACTGTGTGTGTGTGTGTGTGTGTGTGTGTGTGTATATATATATATATATATATATATATATTATTATTTATTTATTTATTTTTTAATTAATGGTGTTCTTTTTAAATTCTGAAAGGCTTCCAAAAAAATAATATATTTTGATTTGCATCATGGAAATAAATTATATTTTTAAGAATATTAAAATAGAAACAACTACTTTATATTGTAAAAACATTTTGCAATATTACTGCTTTTTTTCTGTATTTTTGATCAAATATACACAGCCTTGTTGAGCATGAGACTTTAAAAAAATAAAACATTACAAGTCTTACTGATCCCAAACTTTTAAACAGTATATAAATATTCTAATATGAAGTCAGACATTTTAGAAAAATATACTTTAACATTCTACTACTGGAAATATCTATTTTTATCTTTGTGATCAAAATATTATTGTGAACAATGTATCCATCCATTAGTATATTTTAATCAAAATTGATCTTCCAACGAACATATGCCGTACTTTTCTGATCTTTTAGTCCACTTAAATCACATCTTTTTCTTAAATTTGACTGCAAGCTTGTGTTCAGATCTGCAACCTACAATTTTAGTTTTTTCACTAATCATTTCACTCAAACATATATCACAATATGAAATAAACTATCTATCTATAAACTATCTTCTGTGATCAAAGCTGAATTTTCAGTATCATTACTACAGAAGTGCCATATGATCCTTCAGAAATCATTCTAATATTCTGATTTATTATCAATGTTGAAAATAGTTGTGCCTCTTTTTTTTTTTTTTTTTTTTTTTTACGTATGATACTTTTTCAGGTATCAGTCAGTACATTTTTATTCTTTCTTTTTTGAAAGAAATTAATCATTTTATTCAGCAAGGATGTGTTAAATTAATAAAAAGTGATAGTGACTTATTATACTGTTAGAAAAGATAAGTAAAAGTAATTAGTAAAAGTATTATTTATTATTTATTTATTTATTTTTTAATTAATGGTGTTCTTTTTAAATTCTGAAAGGCTTCCAAAAAAATAATATATTTTGATTTGCATCACGGAAATAAATTATATTTTTAAGAATATTAAAATAGAAACAACTACTTTATATTGTAAAAACATTTTGCAATATTACTGCTTTTTTTCTGTATTTTTGATCAAATATACACAGCCTTGTTGAGCATGAGACTTTAAAAAAATAAAACATTACAAGTCTTACTGATCCCAAACTTTTAAACAGTATATAAATATTCAAATATGAAGTCAGACATTTTAGAAAAATATACTTTAACATTCTACTACTGGAAATATCTATTTTTATCTTTGTGATCAAAATATTATTGTGAACAATGTATCCATCCATTAGTATATTTTAATCAAAATTGATCTTCCAACGAACATATGCCGTACTTTTCTGATCTTTTAGTCCACTTAAATCACATCTTTTTCTTAAATTTGACTGCAAGCTTGTGTTCAGATCTGCAACCTACAATTTTAGTTTTTTCACTAATCATTTCACTCAAACATATATCACAATATGAAATAAACTATCTATCCCTACGTCCATTACATTTTGACTTTTAAAGTCATTTTACTTCCTGAGGAGCATAAATAACCCACTGGGGGTAGAGAGGTTTTTCAAATATATAGTGTTTTCAAAAGCTCTCATGATAAAGTATAAACAGTGTGAAATAAGGACCAAGATAAGCCAGGATTACATTAACCTGGGGTTCAGAATGACAGGTTTAACATTTTCAACTGTGAAAATCCCAGTCGGTGGTGGAAACGCACCTCGTCTGGTGTTTACAGGCCCTCCTCTCATGGCGAGCACCAGCTTGAGAGTGCAGCCCTCTGTGATGCTGAAAACACAACCATACAAAAACTCAAAGCATGCAGTGGCATAATAAACCTAAAACCGCTACAATCTATACAGTTCTGCTTTTATAATATTTGCTTCACTTAACATGTGAAGCATAATGAATGCCATCCAGCCCCACAATATCTTCTCAGAAAGCTTCCATGTGGAATATTAACTGACAAGAATTTATGACAAATCCACCATCTGTGACCTCCAGACTGAGCCAGACTGCTCTTGAGAGACGTGGTTGCATTTAAAGAAATAGCTCACCCAAAATGCAAACACTGCAATTGTTTACTCACCTTCATGCTGTTCCAAACCCTTTCATATGATTTCTTTTATTTCATGGAACATAAAGGAAGACGACTTTTGAAGAACGTCCAAGCTGCTCAAGCGCAAATGAGATTTGAAAGCCGTGGCGGAAAGGTTTTCCGTGAACAACGACTTAAATATCACTCAGTTCCTCACACAAGACTATCTTATGGCTTCAGGAGATGTCAAATATAGAGCAGGAGTCATACAGACTACTTTTATGACACTTTTATGCAGCTGATGAGCCCCTGGTCACAATATGGGGGAAAAAAACAGCTTGGAAATGGACCAAAACATCTCAGTTTTTGTTCCCCAAAAGAAAAAAAGTGTTCAAAGCAACTTAATGTGGTAGTTGAGCTTACTTCCTGTAATATAACTTCCAGGATCCTGTTTTGTAAAGCTGAAAAACAGACTGAAAACTCACCTGTAATCATGTAAGCAGTACTCATCTTCAAGCTCCATACCATTCCATATCAAATGCTGCTGAGAGACTGGGATGCCTGTGAATGAAGATATGTCATAAAATATTTATTTTTTTTAGAATGCAAACTATAAGACACATTTAACCACAAGCAGAAGGAAAGTCAAAGCAATTACGGCATCTAAAAATATGTCAGACAAAAGGACAGACAAGAGACAGGAGCATGAGAACATTTGATTGCAGTAAATGGCTGACCAAATGGAATGTTTCTGAATTGTAATCATTTGAGGGAAATGGAAAGAGTAACAGAAAAAGCAGAGAAAATAACACCTGGCCGTTGACATCTTATGAGTAGTAAAAATCAATCCAGAGACATTCATAACTTTCACACCCCTTGAGTTTTTACAAAACGGTTTGGGTAATGTTATAAAGGCACATATTTTTAAAAATAAAGATATCCAAATGGGCTTTTAGCTCAATACAGAACCTGAAAGTATCATGGTGGGGGTTAAAACTAACTGAAAATGGGTTAGGATGAAAATTGTAAACCAAGTGCAAAAATTAGTAAACCCACAAAAACTTGCTATGACGTGTTGTGATGTATTTAAATGTACTGGCCTGAGATTTACAGCCATATAATCACACTGGCTTCAAAAAAATAAACTTCCACACAAGTCGTAAAGACCACTATCAGTTTTTATCCCAACTTTAAAGAGAAATTAGTCAATTCTGTGGGCTTGGTTATTCAAATGATTTACTACCAAAGTTGATTTTTTTTCATGTTTTTGAAAGAAGTCACTTATGCTCACCACGGCTGCATTTATTAGACTTAGAATACAGTAAAAACTGTAATATTGTGAAATGTTATTACAATGTCTTTAATTTTAATATATTTAAAAATACAATTTATTGCTTTGATGGCAAAGCTGAAGCTTCAGTCTTTAGTGTCACACGATCCTGCAGAAATCATTTATTTGAAATAGAAATCTTTGATAACATCCTAAATGCCTTGGCCTTTTACTGTCACTTTTGATCAATTTAATGCATACTTGCTGAATAAAATGAATTTATTTTACCAAAGTTGTTTTTCAAGGAAGCATCAAAATGATCAAAAGTAAAAGTAAAGACATTTTTATAAATTTATCTCTCTCAAAAAATAAAATAAACATTACAGTGTTTGTAGGGCCAAGCTAAATGAGAAAAATGCTGTCTCCTATTTACTCATGGCTGGTGAGTAAGATATAAGGACTCATAAGTAAGTAACCTAACCAAAGGTTCATTAAATCTGACCAATTAGAAAGAAGCAGTTTTGAGTTTTTAAAATATTTAATACACAACTTTGAGGAACATTAACCATTAATATACTAAAACAAATATATCAATTCAAAAGAATCAATTCTGTAAAAGCATATAGAAGCAGGGCAGGGCAACTCAGCTATCATAAGCAGAACAAATATGACTCAGATCTGCCCCCCTGTGTACACCAAATAAACCAACAATCATATCAACTTTATATCAAGCAGTTGTCAGAAAACGTAACACCACAAGAATCACCTAAATGTTTGAAATGGCTGTATAAAAAACTTCTCTTTTAGTTCATTCTTAGGACCATGAATGCAAATATTGCATTTAAACATAAAGGTAAGTGTACCACTTAAAGACATAGTTCACCCAAAAATGAAAGTCATTAATTATTCACCATCATATCCTTTTAAACTTGTAAGACCTTCATTCACCTTTGGAACACAAATCAAAATATTTTTGATAAAACCCGAGAGCTTTCTAATCCTGCACAGACAGCAACACAACTGACACATTCAAGGTCCAGAAAGGTAGCAAGGACATCAATAAAATAGTCCATGTGACATTAGTGGTTCAACCTTAAAGGAACACTACACTTTTTTTGAAAATAGGCTCATTTTCCAACTCCTCTAGAGTTAAACAGAGGAGTTTTACCATTTTTGAATCCACTCAGCTGATCTCCGGGTCTGCCAGTATCATTGAATCAGATTAGACCATTAGCATCTTGTTCAAAAATGAACAAAGATTTTTGATATTTTTCCTATTTAAAACTTGACTCTTCTTTAGTTACATCATGTACTAAGACCGACAGAAAATGAAAAGTTGTGATTTTCCAGGCTGATCTGGATAGGAAATATACTCTCATTCTGGCGTAATAACCAGGGAACTTTGCTGCCGTACCATGGGTGCAGCAGGCGCAATGATATTATCGCCTGAATATAGTCCGCAGCTATAGCTGGGGACTATGTTCAGCAATTTTACATTACAACTTTTCATTTTCTGTCGGTTTTTGTATACAATATAATTACAGAAGAGTCAAGATTTAAATAGGAATAATATCAAAAAGCTTTGGTCATTTTTGAACGCTAATGGTCTAATCTGATTCAATGATTTATGCTAAGCTATGCTAAAAGTGAGCCTATTTTCAAAAAAAGTTGAGTGTTCCTTTAATGTTATGAAGCTACGAGAATTCTTTTTGTGTGCAAAGAAAATAAATACAACTTCATTCAACAATTTCTTCTCTTGCGTGTCAGTCTTCGCCATGTGTTCATTAGAGTACCACGTTCCACGTAGAACGTCCATCTAGTTCATCATCTGTATATTCTGGTTCAAATAAGTAAGGACTGGCAAAAAATTGTTCTGTCAAAATCTTCAGACATGTTTTTATGTTTTATGTAAAGCATTAGGGGTGGGAAAAAATCTGATTCACTGATGCATCGTGATTCTCTCTTCAACGATTCTGAATATTTCAAAATCTATTCTGAGCTTGTTTTTTCCCCCGCATATGGCGGTGTGCATGCTAGAGATCTGGCGGGCTTCATGACACAGAATTTGCACTGTGAGACACGTGCGATTGCTTGACAGTGTTTGCTTTCACTCGCCGTGTTTTACTTTAGATAAGCTTTTATTTATGTCGTTTGGAATGCTATTGCTATTAGATGCACAAAACTTGCCCACTGACAGACTTTCGCATGCACTTTGTGTTTGTTTGTCCTCAAGCTCAATTGCGGCTGCGGTTAAATGCACTTGCATTTTCAAATACTTTTATAGAAATTGATGTACACACAGTGAGTTATGTTTTCAGAGCAGTAGATCTGTGCATTAATGTGAATGCAGCCTGTTAAAGCTGCCACTGTCTATGAAAATTTGATGTGTATCTGCTTACCCCCAGTGCATCCAAGATGTAAGTGACTTTGTTTCTTCAGTAGAACACAAAAAATAAATTTTTAACTCAAACCATTGCAGTCTGTCAGTCATATAATGGCAGCCAATGGACACCAAACCTTTGAGAGTAAAAAACATTGCACAGACAAATCCAAATTAAACCCTGCAGCTTGTGATGATACATTGATGTCCTAAGACACAAAACGATCGGTTTGTGCGAGAAACTGAACAGTATTTACATCTGATTCACCACAATGTCCTACAGTCCTAAACGCATTCACAACAGCGGGCGCGTGACTAGTCAACGTGCTCTGGCATAGTAAAGCATGCGCGGAAGCAATCTGAAGCGCGCATACATCAAGCATTGTGTACCAGTGCCGACAGATCGCTTCCGTGCATGCTCAACTTGCACGTTGACTCGTCACGCCCCCACTGTTGTGAACGTGCTCAAGACTGTAGGACATTGCAGTGAAACAGAGTAAAAAAAATTATATAAATACTGTTCAGTTTCTCGCACAATAACAATCATAACAATGATTGTTATGTCTCTTAGGACATCAATGTATTTTCACGAGCTGCAGGGTTTAATTTGGATTTGTTTGTGTCTGTCATTTGTCTGTTTTTTTTTTACTCTCAAAGCTTTGGTGCCCATTGACTGCCATTTTATGACTTGCAGATTGCAACGGTTTGAGTTAAAAATCTTCATTTGTGTTCTACTGAAGAAACAAAGTCACCTACATCCTGGATGCCCTGGGGGTAAGCAGATAAACATCAAATTTTCATTTTTGGATGAACTATCCCTTTAAAGAACACTTATTTTAAATAAGTAATTGTTCAAACGTAGCCTGTTTACATAATAAAAAAACAAAGTACATTTTGCATAAAATAAATTTGATATAAAATGTATATGAAAATGTAGTCCATGTGCAGTAATATTGAAAACTGACAATGTGACACATTGTGATATTGAGTTGATAATGAAAATCATAATTGAATTGAATTGTGAAACCAGTAAAGAATCACACCCCTACTTTTTAAGATGGCAGTACTGACATACAAAGATTTGTATGTATTTGCACAGCAGAATAATTAATTGGGTAAAAATGTAGATCAAGAATCGGTTTGGAATCGGATTGTGACTCCCAGAATCAGAATCGGAACGGATCATGAAGTGCCTGAAGATTCCCACCCCTGAAGACTCCTAACCTGAAGAATGCTTCGCATTTCCGGTCTCCAGTGTTTCTAGTTAAATTAGTGTATATTTCGAGCTAATAATCTAATGTTAAGCCTATTTAAATATAGCGCCATCACTTGGCAATATCGCAATGACCACAATGATGATTTTTTTTCTATGCACACAAAAAGTATTCTCGTAGTTTCATAAATTACAGTTGAACCACTGATGTCACATTGATTATTTTGAACGTGGTAGTTGCGTTGCTGTCTATGCAGGGTCAGAAAGCTCTTGGATTTCATCAAAAACATCTTAATTTGTGTTCTGAAGTTGAACAAAGGCTTTATGGGTTTGGAACGACATGAGGGTGAATAATTAATGACAGATTTTTCATTTTTGGGTGAACTATCCCTTTAAATTTTTCAGACGTTTACACTGGCCGAATTAAGCGAACAGACATACCTTTATCAGGTGTAATGTGCAATAAGAAACCACAACGCACCTATGTAACACAAAACTGGTATCCGTTCCCAAAAGGGGTAGTTTTCTAAACAGGCTCAGCGAGGAGTGTGACAACAGAGAGAGGTGGTCAGAGCAGTTAAGCGTGTGTGGCCTGCCTATTGTTTAGAGACATGCCTGGTCATGCTTTTTAAACTATACACAGCCTCCATGTGCGTAATCTCAAACTATTCAGAAGTTTGAAAAACATTTCAGTTGAAATGTGGATTACCTCAACATACCCATCTTACACTTCTTCCCGCAATTGGTCTGATTGGTGGAAGGGGGAAGCAAATTTGGCTCCAGATGCAAAGTGTATCTGGCAATCTAAAATTAGCTACAATGGCAGAACTAAAACTAGGCCATTCCACCCTGTGGATTACCCTGATAACCCTGTACCCTTTAATAAAGCTAACTCCTGGAGGAAAGCGCCAGACCTGGTGAAACGGGTGCTGTCTAACACATCAAAATGTTCCTGGGAGGAAACCCGTCTGCCGACTGGCTTGTTTAAAGACCCCAGTGATGTATGCAACCGCCGTCTGGACTGACAACATCCCATCTGGGTTTTCAACTAATGCCTTTCCTGTCTCCTTCATTTCACACTTATCAATGGAGTGCGTCAATCAGACTCACAAATGAAGCACCCTCAGTCCTAATTTTCAGCCCAATGTCTGCTCATGTGCAAGTCACGAGAGATATAGCTGTGTCCCCGTAATAAATTAAAACCTGTTCATTCAAAGAACATGAACATTTCTCATTCTAACAAAGCTGCTTTCAGTCTTTCATTTGTAAGAGCAGCAATTTTAGCTATTGAGTAATAACAATGGCAGCTTTGATAGCGAGGGAGAGAAGCAATTTTTACGATCTCCTTTTTTGATTGCTCATGTGTTAAACTGGTAAGACACATGTTTTATCTGTAACTGTATGAGCGGATCTATTAAACAAGTGCAATTACTGAGCATGCCAGTTGTTAATAAATGACTCAATTTCTTCTAAAGCTCTAAATCAGAATGAAAACATCAGACCTGGGCTACTGGGAATAAAGCAATCTTTAAAACTAATGATGGATATTTATTTTCTCATTAAATCACTATTCAATCAGCACCGAGTAATTAAGGTGCATTTCTTATTACAATGCATCAGTGTTTCCTTAGAGCCTAACATGATGAGGACTGTAATGAATAAAGACGTTTTAGATGAATAAAACGTAAAAGTAATGCATAATGACCAATAACCAAAACCATTAGAATAAGTCACTATAATTGGAAAGACATTAATATGAAATGACCATCATATTTAAAGCTGCTGGTCACACCAAACAAGTTGTATGATCATTTTTAATGATTATAAAGTGCTGTTCTTGTGAAAGAATCCTGAAAATGTTTAACATTTCACATTAATAATAATAAGAAGAAATGTTTCTTACACAAGGAATTTATCATATTAGAACAATTTCTAAAGGATCATGTGCCACTGAAGACTAGAGTAATGGAAATTCTAAATTATCACTATTACATTTAATTTTATTTTTAATCAAATGCATGCAGCCTTGGCGAGCATAAGAGACATTTTTCTAAAACTTTACAAACTTTTTTCAACTTTCAAAACGTTTGAACAATAGTGTATTAGAGCATTTTGTAAAGAGAGTAACAACTTAAATTAAAAGTTTTTATAGAGTAAAATTACTGTACATGTATAAGGGAATATGTATATTTTAGATGCTCTACATTCTACATTTTAGATGTTCAATTTACCAATAATTTTTTTCAAAGATGAAATATTCCACACAATTCCTTACTAAATATACGCTCATTCACTACCAGTTGAAAGTTTTTGAACAGTAAGATTTTTATTCAAGATTTGTATTTATAGTCTTTTAAAGAAGTCTATTCTGCTCACCAAGCCTGCATTTATTTGATAAAAAGTACAGCAAAAACAGTACAATTATGAAATATTTTTACTATTTAAAATGACACTTTTCTCTTTGAATATATTTTAAAATGTAATTTATTTCTGTGATCAAAATTATATTTTCGGCATCATCATTACTCCAGTCTTTGCTGTTCAAATATTATTATTGTTATCAATATTTAAAACAGTTGAGTAATCTTTTTCAGGATTCTCTGACGAACAGAAAGATCAGCATTTGTCTGAAATAAAAAGCTTTTGTAATTTATACACTAGTCAGTAGATTTTTTATTATTTACTTTTTTGTTAAAGAAATTATAAAAATTAATACATTTATTTAGAGATAAAAACATTTATAGTGTTACAAAAGATTTCTATTTCAGATAAATGCTGTTCTTCTGAACTTTCTATTCATCAATGAACCTGTAAATTCAGGTTCCTACTCAACTGTTTTCAACATAGTAATAATAATAACAAATGTTTTTTGAGCAGCGAATCAGAATATTAGAACGATTTCTGAAGGATTGTGTGACACTGATAATTGGAGTAATGATGCTAAAAATTCAGCTTTGAAATCACAGGAACAAATAACATTTTAAAATATATTCAAATAGATAACAGTTATTTTAAATAGTAAAAATATTTAAAAATTTGACTGTTTTTGCTGTACTTTGTATCAAATAAATGCAGGCTTGGTGAGCAGAAGAGACTTCTTTAAAAAAACATTAAAAATCTTTTGACTGATACTAAAACAGCACGTATGACTGTTCTAATTACTTAAAAATAAGAAAAACGTTGTTAAAAATTCGGCATGTCACATGTAATGAAACCAAACAAGTGTAAAGTCATTATTATTCATCATAGAGCATTTATAGAGCATTCACTGTGCTCTGTGCAATGAGTCAAGAGAGGACACATACCCTCCAATCTCTGGATCTTGGCCTTGACTGAGACGATCTGTTCAAACGGAGAGACGCGCAGTTGGAAGCAGGTCCCTGTCAAAGTCTCAATGAACAGCTCCATGGTCTCGCTGAAGGGCAGCTTGTAGTGCACCATGCCTACATTGTCATCATTGAAAAATGGTGGGTTCCTCTTGTCAGTCATTATTGTAAAGGACAGGGCTCAGGATGAGACAACAATGAACCCTGTCCAAGGTGGAGGAGTGAGGGCTGAGACGTCGTCTCCGTCACAGTAGGAAAACATAATGCATGGAGCTTTGGGCTGTGGATGAATAAGAATAGTTGCATTAATAAATATTATGTGACCCTGGACCACAAAACCAGTCATAAGCAGCATGGGTATATTTGTAGCAATAGCCAAAAATACATCGTATGGGTCAAAATTATAGATTTTTCTTTTATGCCAAAAATAATCAGGATATTAAGTAATGATCATATTCCATGAAGATATTTTGTCAATTTTCTACCGTAAATATCAAAACTTAATTTTTGTTTAGTAATATGCATTGCTAAGAACTTTATTTGGACAATTTTAAAGGCGATTTTCTCAATATTTAGATTTTTTTTTTGCACCCTCAAATTCCAGATTTTTAAATAGTTGTATCTCGACCAAATATGTGTCTCAGTTTTTTTTTGTTTTTTTTTTTAAATGACCCTTACGACTAGTTATGTGGTCCAGGGTCTCAAACACACACACACACACACATTTTACATATACATACACTACCAGACAAATGTTTGGACATATCCTCTCATTTAATGTTTTTCAAAAGAAATTTCTTATGCTTATCAAGGTTGTTTTCACTTGATCGAAAATACAGAAAAAAATTTAATATTGTGAAATATTATTATGATGTAAATCAATGTTTTTCTATATTAATATACATTAAAATTTAATTTATATCTGTAATTAAAGTTGAATTTCCAGAATCATTACTCCAGTCTTCAGTGTCACATAATCCTTCAAAAATCATTCTAATATGCTGATTTTATTATCAGTGCTGCTTAACATATATATATATATATATATTTTTTTTTTTTTTTTTTTTTTTTTTTTTGGAACCTGTGATACTTTTTTCAGGATTTTTGATCATTAAAAGGTTAAAAAAGAACAGCATTTATTTAAAATAGAAAGGTTTTCTAACAATATACACTACTGTTCAAAAGTTTGGGGTCAGTACATTTTTATTCTTTCTTTTTTTAAAGAAATTAATACTTTTATTCACCAAGGATGTGTTAAATTAATAAAAAGTGATAGCATAGATTTACATTGTTAAAAAGTTTTATATTTTGAATAAATGCTGTTTTTTTGTAACTTGTTCATCAAAGAATCCTGAAAAAGAATCACAGGTTGCAAAATATTTGACAGCACAACTGTTTCCAACATTGATAATTCTAATAATAAATCAGCATATTAGAATGATTTCTGAAGAATCACGTGACACTGAAGGCTGGAGTTGCAGGTGATGAAAATTCAGCTTTGCATCACAGGAATAAATTAGATTGTAAAGTATATTAAAATAAAAGAAAAACTATGTTATACTGTAATAACATTTTGCAATATTACTGTTTTTTCGGTCAAATAAATGCAGCCTTGATGAGCATAAGAGACTTCTTTAAAAAAAACATTAAATGAGAGGATGTGTCCAAACTTTTGACTGGTAGTGTGTGTGTGTGTGTGTGTGTGTGTGTGTGTATATATATATATATTACTTAATAGTACATACTGATACTACATAGTAATAAACAATACTTCTATCTGCCTGCTTATCTAACTATACAGATCTTTCTATATCTATTACTTCTGTTGATCAACACTGGTCTGTGTTATACTGACTGGTAATAGATGTTGTGTTCTCAGAATGTTTATTTACAATTAATCTAAACTCAAAAGTGTCTTTAAAGAAACTAACTCATTCTCGCCCAAAGTCGACTAATAAGTGAACTATCTAAAAGTCCAGTCGGCTATCTCGCTTCTTTGACTTTTAAAACAGTCGTCTCGTACACCTATTTGTCATCTTACCTTGACAGCATCAGAAGAGATCTGCAGGGAGGGACAGCTGAATCAGAGAGAGTCCTGGCTGATGTCCCAGCCACAACACACCACAAAAACTAGATCGTTATCCCTAAAGATGAAAGCGACCGACTCCTCAGTCTCTGAACTGTTATCCGACAGAAACTTGAAATGAAAGATGGTATAATTCTATTTTAGTGGCTAGCTGGTTTGGCAAAGCGGCACAGGCAGCCCGACGAACTACTCGCGGATGCCGTTGATGCTTACAAAATATTATACCACATTTATCGTTTCCTTACGCCAATACGTTACCTTATTTTTTCGAGCCACGGACAACTGCTTTTGTTTCGATGTTATGCGGCTCAAAGGCCCCATTAAAACAGAATACAAAAATCTGAAAAGGAGACAGCCTATTGTGATGTTCCTAACTGACAGTGAGGAGAGCGAATGACATTAGCCTTTGGAGAAAAAGAGAGTCGCTCGTCCAATGGTAATGCAGAAGGGGCGGGACCATACTCTCGACTCCCTTTTCTATCTCCCGGATGTTACCCCGGTCACCCTGGCAGCGTCAAACAACAATTTGACTGTATCTGGTTGCATTTCAATGTGTAACACTGCAAACAAGATATTAAATCTTCTACGCTGAAATTAGTTCGAAATGTGTTTGAATTCAAATACTCAGACTCGTTCAGAACGTTTCATAAAATATATTTTCTTTAGTTTCCAAAAATCATTTCACATGCAACACAAGTTCCAAGTTATAAAAACATCAACAACAAAAGCACTTATGTTGGCGCACAGGCTTAGAGTTATGGCACCATACTGGAAAATTTAACGTTTTACGGTTGACCAGAGGAATGTTTCCAGTCTTAATCAGCTATTCTTTTACACCTTGCCAGACAATTCTCATGTTTAAAGTGCTAATAAAAGACACATAAACTGTTGCAAATGTCAATGCCATTTGATGACCGCTACATCATTTACCAATCAGATGACTTCACAGATGGCACAGAGGTAAATAGATTTACAATCTTCTTTTTTCCTGTCTATTTTTTTTTTTTTACCTATTAGAGTTTAAATTATTAACAGTGTTAGATTACATCTACTTTCATTTAGGCCATTAATATCGCTACAGAGTTAAACAAATAGCTGTTATGAATGAGACTCAGTTTCCCCCAAACGCATTCAGGGGATCATCGAAAATATTGCTGCCTGTTTCCACAGATGAGACAGGATCCTGGGCCGGCTGGCTCTTCTTAGACTTGGAGGACGGCTTCACCGATGGTTTCGTAGTCCCAGTCGAGAAGATATCATCTGTGAGATGAGAACAAAAAGCAGAAACCAGTAAGTATGTGTAACATGTTTCGGTAGTGAAAATTTGATAGATGTCACTACCGAAACTCCACCAAATGTTTCAGTCTTGACTGTTTTAGTAGTGACAATTTTAGATACTTTTGAATCTAGCTCAAAGATGCTAATCACTACATGGTTAGCTAGCACAGATATAAAAATAAATGTTATGGAATAACTCCAAAAAAAAAGTGTGTTTAATTGCAGGTGTTCGGTAGTGACGTTCCTTAAAGTTACACACAGATTTTTTAGACTTTTAAACATTTACCTCAAAATTATCAGTCCTATCTACTTGCACATTGTAGCTTTGAGAAAGGGGGACACAGAAATATTTCCTGATCATAAATTTATGTTTAGTTAAAATCAGTCTTGTCCAAAAGACTAAAACATACACAGTTTCGGTAGTGACAAGAAAAATGCATAACAAGTTTCATAATTTACAAAGAATCTTAGTTAATGCTTTGTAAGTGTTTTTTAGAAGTGGGACAGCAGTTTGGACCAGTACTGTAGAATGGTCTTTATACACAGAACCCCTTGGTAAGTATCAGAGTGAAAAGTGTTTCGCAAAGATAACTAACCCATGTCATCGTCGAATATAGATTTAGTCTCCAGTTTCTTCTTTGCTTTCTTCTCCTTTGGCTTTGTGGTGCCAGTCAGGTCAGCAAAAATATCAACATCATCATCAAACAAGCTTGCATCCAAAGACACTTCCTTGGGCTTCTTCTGGGCCTTGGGAGGTTCTTTCACTTCATCCTATGAACATAAATTTGATGGTCAATAGGCAAACCCCCCAAAAAAAAACAGTCACACCACTCAATACTACCCAACTGATTTGTAACACTGAATGTGTGATATTTACCTGAAAAAAGTCTGGTTTTGCAGAGCTGTCCTCTGCTTTTGAGTTTTTACTATCTGCGCTTTTACTCTTTCCTGTGCCAAAAATATCATCATCGTCATCATCTAGGAAGGACATTTGTTTGGTTTTCTGGACAGGCTTCTGTTTCACTGTGGCAAAAAGATCATCCTCATGGCTGTCAAAAATAGACGAGGCCTGGTCTTTCTTTGAGACTGTGACGGCCTGGTCTTTCTTTGAGACTGTGACGGCCTCTGTCTTGGAGGCTTTCTTATGGCCTTCCTCGGGGGTCTTTGCTTTGTGTTTTGAGGAGGGAACAGGCTTTGTGGCAAAGAGATCATCTGAATCAAACAGATCATCCCCAGAATCAAGGAATCTCTTTGGCCTGACTGCTTCATCGGGGCTCTTAGCAGGAGCTGGCGTGCTGACAGGTATAGTGAGCGCTGAAGGTCGCACGGAAACCGGATTAAAGGTAGGGAGTGAAGCAGCCATAACTGGTTCATCAGCTTGTATGGAGGAGCTTTCCCCAACAGCTTCCTCAGATTGCTGTGCTGCGATATGTCTTGCTGCCCTTGTTTGCGGCCGCCGTCGCACTGCGCCTTTAGCCCGACCCTGCAGTAGAAAAAAGCCAGTGATTGGACATTATACTAGTGTTCATTTCGTTAATAAAAACTATAATAAAAAAAGGCAAGATGAAATGACACCAACATCAATAAAGGGAACATCAGATTCACTTTTTTTTTTTATAAATGTGTCTTGGCAGTGTGTGGACTCAACCACCCTACAATGATAAAAATTCATTCACTCCTTTTTTTAATCCCCCAAAACCTAAACAGTCTTAATTAGAGGTGTTTGGATTTTCTGAGATTTATAATATCATACTGCTCAGGCCCTGCCCACGAACGCAAATGGACTGTCCCGTATTAGCATATTTCCGCCCTCAGCCAGTTGTGCGCTGTCTAACATTTTCTCCACGCTCAAGCAGCTGTAGCAACGTCTCGTAAGCATTTCAGGTGTTTTGTAGTTGGGTGTAAAAGTATACATAAGAGTCTGGATTTTCTCCCAATATCAGATCCACTGAGGACAGTGCGTTCGTTTTTGATGGTAACACACCACAGAATACATGAAAAACAGAGGGGGGTGGGGTGAGCAAAGCTCATTATCATTTAAAGAGACATGCACCGGTCGCTGTGAAGGTGTTGTTTCACGCAACCATCAAGGAATTTGAACCAAAGTATTTTGCAGACATTTCATGAAGACCAGTGTTAATTTTGACAGCAAATTTAGATTTAGTTTTAGTCATAGTCTTTTGACTAAAATGCCATTTAGTCATATTTTAGTCATCGGAATCGTTTTTAGTTTTAGTTGAGATTTTAGTTGACTAAATCTACAGTAAATAAAATTTAATGGGTTTAGTTACAGTGAAATGCATTTTTTAAGCATTTCTCTAAATTATATAGGTTTGATATTAAGGTTTTATCATGGTAAATACAGATTTAACTGCGGTGATACATAACATGCCTTAATATTAAAATGAAATAAAACCACGTCTCATAAAGAATATTGTCTTCTTTTCAAATAATAATAATGGTTATATAGGCTAATTATGCATTCTTTATAGTACCTCTTTTACCATATTCTTCATTCTTTCAAAGAGACATTTATATAAATGAATTTAGATTGTCTTTCTTTTGTTGTTAGATTAACATCAATGACTCGGACAAAAGCAACTAAATGTGGCTGCTATCCTGAATGCACGAATGCAATGGATGCAATGTACTGATACATTTTCTCCCTACCGCTTACATTAATTTAAGATGTAATCGGCTGTGTTTACGTGAATATTCACCAAAACGGACAATTCAACATCATTTTGTGCGTGTTTCTCAGTTCATGCAACGTGAAAGAGTGTGGGATGTGCTTTCTGTGTGTACGCTTGGATGTCTGCGCTCAGAAAACAAGACCAAACTGAGTTCTCTTTTGCGTCGTCAAATTCATCCATGTCTGCACTGTACTTCCACATATTGACATTTTTGAACGTTACATAAGACGTGCATCCAGTTTCTACACATACCCATAACCTCCTACTAACAGATTTTTCTGAATGAATTTCTTTCTAAATCGTCCTTCCCTAACATTTTAATCTTGTTTTTATTCGTTGACGAAAATGGCAATAGATTTTTGTCATAGTTTTTGTCATTCAAAAAAAGAATTTTAGTTCGTTATCATCTCGTTTTCATCAGTGAAAAAAAAAAGAGTCATTGACGAAAATTCACAAAAATAATTCGTCAACGAAATTAACACAGATGAAGACCCTAAAGAATCATATCAACTTGTGGGAATGGACATCCCATGTCCCCTTTAAACACTAGCTGTGACCATATGAACATGCAATATGGTTGACCAAAAAAGAGGAGACTAAAATGCATTAAAACTGTAAAAAAAAAAAAGAAGAAGAAAAAAAAAAGAAAATGTAAAAATAAAAACTCTATAGCCAAAATCTGTCTATATTTTATTCTACAAAAAAAGTGATGCGGAAAACCCGGATGGAATCGCGGAATCTAGTCAAAAAAATTTGATTTACTTTAGATGAATAAATCAAAAATAGGTCAGTACACTTAAATCAAAATGCAATATGGATTAGTGTCTGTGAATAATAAGCTGCAAATGACTATTTAAATATAAATGCAGCATGTTCCGCAGACATACGGTTTCGTTTACTACACACATACTGAAGCGTGCGTGATGCTCACAGTGTTTTCAGCCTCTGTCTCCTACATATACACAAACAAATCTAGAGCTGCTCTGAGACTCACTTCATGAGCATTTTACCGTTTCTTTTCAGAAAAACTATTGTCATATATACAAACAGAAACTTAAAGCTGAAATAGAATGCATTGATAAAATATTTTAATTTGTTCTCTGATATCTACAGGTGTTGGACAATGAAACTGAAACACTGGACAATATAGTGTTGGAGGTTTCATGGCTATATTTGCGCAGCCTGGTGGCCAATCTTCACTTATTGCACATTCCACCAGTAAGAGCAAAGTGTGAAGGTTGACTATGTGCACCCAATGGTTCAGACGTTGTACCCTAAAGGTGGTGCCATGTATAAGGATGATAATGCACTAATACACACAGCAAGACTGGTGACAGAGAGGTTTGATGAACATGAAAGTAAAGTCGAACATCTCCCATGGCCTGCACAGTCACCAGATCTGAATATTATTGAGGCACTTTGGGATGTTTTGGAGGAGCAAGTCAGGAAACGTTTTCCTACACCAGAATCACACAGTGACCTGGCCACTGTTCTAGAAAAGGAATGACTCAAAATCCCTCTGGCTACTGTGCATGACATGTATTTGTCAATCCCAAGACAAAATGATGCTGTATTGGCCACAAAAGGAGGCCCAACACCGTACTAATTGTGGCCTAAAACCAAGTGTTTCAGTTTCATTGCCCAACCCCTGTACATAGAAGGTATATGGCTTAGGTGGAGGCAAAAATTTTGGATTTGTCCCTAGAATTTGGATTTGTCTGTTATTACCTTATTTGGAAGGGTCATGAATAATAATGATGAGCTCTGCTCTGATTGGCTGTTTCACAGTGCTGCTCATTTCAGAAGCTCACACTTATAATTTACTGTATGTGATTAATAAATCACAAAACTAGATGAAAATAAACCATGTGTATGAGTTGATATTTTCTTGATTTGCGCTTATAGGTCAAAGTGCAATAATTCTTATGTAGTTTCTCAAGAAAACAATGAAGATAAGGTAACATTTTATAAGAAGATTAATTAGTTAACATTAGTTAACTACTTGAACTAAGAATGAACAGTACTTCTATACCATTTATTAATCTTAGTTAATATTAATTTCAACGTACTGATGCATTATTAAAATCTAAAGTTGTGCTTGTTAACATTAGTTAATGCACTGTGAACTAACATGAACAATGAACAACTGTATTTTTATTAACAATAACAAAGATTAATAACGACTGTAATAAATGTATTGTTCATTGTTCATTCATGCAAGTTAATACATTAAATAATGCTAACAAATGACACCCTATTGTAAAGTATCACCATTTAAACATTATGCATCATGACTAAAATATAAAGTTTTCATCTACTAAACTTACACTAAATGCCCAGACTGCTAAAAATTAACACCACACTACACCAACAACAGCAGTGTTCATTGCAGTGGCACACAACCAATATTTTGTGACATCTATAAAACATACATGCTGCAGGCTGACCTACCTTGTTAGCATTCTGTAGCGTGCTGACCTGAACAGGCGAGTCAAAGCTCACCCCTCCCTCACAAGAGGGCTGATGATCAGGGATCGCATCGGTAGCTGGCAGCGGCTTGGCAGCTACAGCAAGGGAGGCGGGTGCCAGGCCAGGGATTACACTGACAGCTCCTGGAATCCGTGGCACCGCGCCTGGCAGAAGGCTGGCGGGGTTGACAGCTAAGCTGGCCTGAAAGAAAAGACAGGTCTTTAAATCTGTGACAAAACTTGAAATCAATACACACAGTGCCCTTTGCTCACATGCCAAGATCAGGAACTGGTTTGTACTATTTTAGAAGTACACTAGATTTGCATTTCCTGAAGACAATGTTGTGCATGCAAGGCTGCAACAGAATAGTAAATAGAGTAAAATTTTAGGTCTGTGTGAACAAGTTAAGGTTGCTTAAATGTTTAAATTGATGCAAGAAAGAAATCACAATTCTGTATGCTAATATTAGGTCAATGTCATAATTGTTGGTTGTGTGGTAAATAGGCTGCTGCTACCTTGCAAACACTGTAAACAGCATATTGCTAGATGCAGAGTACTGCAACAAGTGGTTTCCTATTTGTGCAATAAGGGTTTATTGCATTGGCATTGAAAGAAACAATGTTATGGCAAAGCTACAGATGTTCTGGTATACCAGAAACAGTGAAAATGTTAACAGACAAGAATATATATATATATGATTTGCAGATGTTTAACAGATCGTTGGCAGGCACTGATAAGTCATAAAACAGCTCAATGAAAAGCAAGATTGTAGCTTTTCTTTGACTTCTGAGAAAGATCATGCCAGGAGGACAATGTAAAAAACATATAGAAGTACAGAAAACACTGTTTTCACAATGAGAGAAATGGAGCATAAAAAGTATAGAGATTTTATTTAAAAAACGTTACTTGAAGTTCTCCAATCCTTGAGGAGGTTTTTTTAGATTTTAGAGGGCTTGTAGGCTCCTGTGCGATTAAATAATATAAATTACATATAAGTCAACCAATGAAAACCAATAACCATTTTAACATGTTCTGGAAATGTCACAAATAATGTTGTATATGTGATATAAAATAAAATTCAGTTACAGTCCATAATTATATCTTTAATAAAATGTAAATACATAATTTCATATATATTTTTACATCTCTGTTCTCTACATATTAACAGAATGTCTTTCACAGTTCTTTTTTTTGTTGTTGAATAAAGATTAATTAAGAGGAGACACTGCAGGCAAAACACTTTTTTCATCACCTGTCAAGTTTGAGTTTTTGGGCTTTTTGGTTTTTCATAATTTGTTTTTTCAGACTAGTGGAAAGAAAACATCCAAAAGACAATTCTAAGTGTTTTTTTATAGCACTTTATCTATGTGTGTCAATAGAGCTCAATTACAGTTTCAATTTACACAAGGCTGTTTTCTCAAAATGAGTTTTATCTCCTACACTGAGCCATAAATCTTCACTCACTTTACATTTTTATTCCTGTCTATATTCTGAAGGTTTTTACAGAGGGATTTGTTCACATATAGTTTGCTTGATAATATACAACATTTCATTCCCCCAAAAATTTACAAAATGTATAGTTTTCTGTCTGTTCTGAGTATTTTCTGAATTATGGAGTGACAAAATTCCAAAATTCCCTCTGTAAAAACATTTGACTCTAATATGTCAAAAAGATTCAACACAAATTTTGAAACTGGCTTCCTCCAGTGTTTAGATTTTTGTACTAGAAATGTATGCATATTTTATTAAATAATGGATCATTTGCATATTTAAACCCAACATTGTAACACAACTGGGTAAGTAAAGTGATAGCTATTAGTTAATTTCTTTACCCTATTCACCTGCAGTGTCTCGCCTTAAAGTAGCAAGGCATATTTAATTCTGAGTATACCTTGTTTGAGGTCGATGTTGATTTGTCAGTTTCAGTTGTTTTAGGCTTGCTGGGCTTCTCAGGTACTTTCTATATGTGAATAATATAGTACAAGCATTTATAAAGTATTAGTTTTTACATGAACACAGAACTTATTAATGTGCAAGTTAAGAAACAAATGGTACCGGAGGAGCTTTAGGCTTTGCTGTACTGAAGAGGTCATCGTCATCATCATCTCCGAACAGTGTGGGTACAACTGGTTTTACAGAGCTCTGAGACGGCACCTGTAAAATAAAAATACTTCCATCAGTAAACAAAAAAGATGTGGAGATAATATTACAAAACAGTTCATCACAGCATAGGACTTACAGCTGGTTTAGGAGATGTGGCAAAAAGGTCCACATCAGGATCGTTGTCCCTCTGTTGTGTGTGACTGAAAAGTAGCTCCTCGTCTTGGAACACGCCTGTGCTCTTCATTCGGGGCCCATGATCCTGAGATCACAAGCAGAATCAATAAACAACATTTAATAATCAATCATTCAAACTGATACCTCACAACAGTGAATATCTGAAACAACTAACCTTTAGTGCATTCTTTTCTGTTGATTTGGATGTGCTAGGGGCAGGAATTATTTCATCGGTGTTCATATCTTCATTGTCATCGTCATCATCATCATCGTCGTCATCAAAAAGACTCAGTGCTGTTTTCTTGGGCTTGGTCCCCTTACTCTCCATGGGCGGCGGGCCCTCCTTTTGCAGCTCGTCACCATCAACAGTGTCCTGTTGATTCTTAGTCTGTTTCTGTGAAAGAGACAATCTCCAGTTCTCTAACCCATTTTGTAAAAGCATATATTTAGATGTAAACCACAATTGTCAATATTTATTGCTATTTTATGCTGTTTCATACACTAGCAGTCAAAAGTGTGAAATAATAATGATTTTTTTTGTTTTTGAACATAAAACATAAAAGAAGCCCCTGTGTGCCAGGCTTGTGAGACTGAAGACTGCTGAAAATTCAGATATCGCAGTTACAAATTACATTTTGAAAAATATATTGAAATAGAAAAGAGTCATTTTAAGTTGTAGTATTATTTCACAACATTACAGTTTTTACTGTATTTTTTATCAAATAAATGGAGCCTTGGTAAGCATAACAGACTTCTTTCAAAAACATATATTTATTTTATTATTTTAAACTTTTAACTGCTAGTGAATGTATATGGGCTATTCTACAGAACTGGTCCAAAGTCACATTTGGAAATGTCTTGGGAAAAAAAAAGTCTTCTTCTAAAAACTTTGTATGTATTCTCACTACCACCCCACAGTAATTAAATAATTTAATTAGAAGGGTTATATTGACCTATTAAGATTTTGCTTACATTTACATTGTAAATATATTTTTTTGCTATTTTATTCCTTTTTTTCAGAGGTAAATCAATAACAATTCAATTTTTTACAATATTTCAAGTGTAATTTATGAGATTTGTTGTATTTTGAATCCAATTTTCAAGGATCAAGGATTCATTAGTTTGAATATACATTAAACCAAAAACTATCCTAACATCTTAGTTGATAATGCAGTATACTTTACAGCGCATTTTCGGTTGTGACAGTAATTTGGTAGCGAACAAATCACATTACAGAATTTTAACCCACATACTAAAACATACTGTACTAAAATTTTGTTTATTTCCCCCAAATAATTCATTATGTGTCACTATTGTGGTTGTGACTATTTCAGTAGTGACAATTTTATGAGATAACACCCTAAAAAACAAAAATGTCACTACCAAAATGCCACCAAAACCAAAGATGCTAATCAGTACATGTCACCTAGCACAGTTCTGAACAGGTGCACAATGGAAAAAAATAAGTTAGGGTTCGGGACAGCCACCTCCCATTTGAAAGTACACAATAAATGATGATTTTATATATATTAAGCTTACTGATATTTAAAATATTAATGTGCGTTTCAATAGATATTAAATAGATCTGAGTAAACATCTAAGATTTGAATACTTAAATGATTTTTAAATGTGCTTTTTGGTTGTAGGACAGCAGTTGTTTGCACCAATTTTGTAGAATGGTCTGTATATATATTTATATTAATTGTCTTTTTTTTTTTTTATTTTGTAAACATTTTACTCACTTTAGTTGTGTCTTGCTTGTCTGCTAATACATCGATCCCACCAAAAAGGCTTACTGCTCCTATCGGCTTCTTCTTAATCTCAGTGCTTTCGTCAGAGGATGGAATGGATTCCACAGGCTTCTTCTCCACAGACTTTTTCTCCTCTGTTATCTTGTCTTTTGCTACATTAGGCACATTCTCCTCCTCCGTAGATTCAAACAGAGAGGAAGCACCAGAAATCTAAAACGCAAAGCTATTTTAGGTACTAACAAAAAAAAGGTAAATAAAAACCATTCATTATGTAGATACTATGACAAAAAGTATGTGTAGGTACAAGTATAGCTTATAATTCTAGTTATAGAATTCATAATGAATTATTGGAAACATACACTACCACTTTAAGAAATAAATACTTTTTTTTTCAGCAAAAAGAATTAAATTAATCAAACGTATCAGATCAGTAAAGACATGTTTGATGTTATGAGATTTCAAATAAATGCTGTTCTTTTCAACTTTATTTTTTATCAGATAGTCAAAGGGACAAAAAATTACAATTTCCACAAAAATAAGAAGCAGCACAACTGTTTTCAACACTGATAATAATAATAATAATAATAATAATAATAATAATAATAATAATAATAATAAGTGTGAGTAATGATGATGAAAATTTAGCTTCAGTACATGGACACTTACCTTTGCTTCAGGAGTTGTTTTACTTGCAGGTGTTTTGAATCCAAAAAGAGGTTCTTTGTCCTCATCATCATCCTCATCCTCAAACAGGAGAGATACTCTCTGAGATGAATTCTTACTGTGAGGACAGACAAACAAACTTTACAGCATAGTGATTTATTGTTTCTCTCACTTCTTTAATATATTAACTGATCATAGATCCACAAACCTTGACTCATTTGTGGCTGCAAACAAATCATCATTATCCTCATCAAACAGGCCATCTTTTTGTGGGGTTTTGACACTGGGAAGCCTGGAGGGGGCACTAACACTTGCCTTCATTCCACTGGACTTCACTTCCGGGCTCTCTCTGCTGGGCTTAGAGCTCATCCACTGATCCTTATTTGTAGACAAAGAAAACATTGTGACAAGTCATATGATTTCAGCATGCATCATCAATTTAACAAATAAAAATGTCAATTTTGTATAAACTTTTTGTATTGCAGCATATTTTGTACAGTATTTTTACAACTGTATTGACTGGTTTACTCTGCATTTAACACACAAATACCTCATCATCGCTGAAGAGTGAACTGGATAGAGGTTTCTTGGGTTGCAGAGATGTCTTTTTGACCTGAACTGACTTGGACTTTGATGTTGATGAAAAAAGGTCCTAAAAAAAACAGATTTGTTGAAAACCATCTATCGTCTTGAATACCATCTTTTTAAATTAAGCTTGCTTAACATCACCTCTTCTTCCTCATCATCAAATATTGAGAGCGATGCTTTACTTGGTTTGTTCTGAGTTGTAGGCTTTGATTTACTTGTCGTCTCACTTGCGAACAGCTTTAACACAATCAAGAACCAGAACAGCAAAAGCATCAATAACAAGTATCAGGACTCAGTTTGTAATTGATGGGATAGTTCACTTGTCCTGGCTCTTCCAAGCTTTATAATGGCAGTGAATGGCTGTTGAGATTTTCCAATAAATTGCATCCATCCATCATAAAAAGTACTCCATTAGAATTAGAAGTACAAAACAAGGATTTGTAAACTAAAATTTACAACAGTTAGCGGAAGCTAGAGATTATGGTTTATAAATTTTACATATGGAGATTTTTTTTACAGAAATGGACCGATTCGCTTCGGAAGGCCTTTATTGAAGGATTAGCTCACAGACGTTGATACAGACAAATACAATCAGAGTTATATTAAAAAATGTCCTGGGTCTTCCAATCTTTATAATGGCAGTGAATGGCTGTTGAGATTTTGAAGTCCAATAAAGTGCATCCATCCATCATAAAAAGTACTCCACACGGCCCAGTGTTAAAGGATTAGTTTACTTTCAGAACAAAAATTTACAGATAATTTACTCACCCCCTTGTCATCCAAGATGTTCATGTCTTTCTTTCTTCAGTCATAAAGAAATTATGTTTTTTGAGGAAAATTTCAGGATTTCGAATAATGGATACGAATGGTACCCCTAAAGTTTGAACTTCCAAAATGCAGTTTAAAACCAGCTTCAAAGGGCTTTAAACTGATACCGATGAAGAAGGGTCTTATCTAGCGAAACGATCGTTTATTTTCTAAACAAATTGACAATTTATATATTTTTTAACCGCAAATGCTCGTCTTATCTCGTTTCTGCGATGACCATGCGCAGTCTCTGTGATCCGGGTCAATACAGTTAGGGTATGTCAAAAAACTCCCAAACCGCACTTTGGAAGTTCAAACTTTGGGGCACCATACATACACACACACACACACACACACACACACACACACACACATACACACACACACACACACATACACATATATATATATATATATATATATATATATTTATTTATTTATTTATTTATTTATTTATTTATTTATTTATTTATTTATTTATTTATTTATATGTAGAGAACTCCTGAAATGTTTTCATCAAAAAACACAATTTCTTTGCGACTGAAGAAAGAAAGACATGAACATCTTGGATGACAAGGGGGTGAGTACATTATCTGTAAGTTTTTGTTCTGAACGTGAACTAATCCTTTAACACCCCAAAGCCGTGTGGAGTACTTTTTATGATGGATGGATGCACTTTATTGGACTTCAAAATCTCAACAGCTATGATAAAGATTGGAAGAGCCAGGACATTTTTAAATATAACTCTGATTGTATTCGTCTATAAGAACAAAGTCATGTACACCTAGGATGGCCAAAAAAAATGGTCATTTTTTTATTTTTAGGTGAACTATACTATTACTAACTATTAATAAGAAGCAAATTACGAGTTTATTGATGCAAATCTTAGTTAATGATTTGTTAATGGCGAGAATTGGACCTTAAAATAAAGTGTGACCAAATTACAAATTACTAAGTAATACTTAGTTAATTATAAATAGCCAGCAAAATCATTGCAAAAATACTTGAATATTTAATATATGACCCAGCACTAATGTAAATGCACTGGAATTCTGAGAATAGGCTCTCTGTGTCATGACTATAGAAAGGTGACATACTTGTGAGTCTTCATCGTCTGAGAACAGACTCTTGCTAAGCGTTTTCTCTGATGCTCCCAATGCAGGTGAAGATTTGACTGCTTCAGGAGGAGGTCCACTCTGCAGAAACAATGCAAAAATAATAAATAACAATTAACACAGTTGGTATTAATACAACAGTAGAGACTGAACATTTTCTACCTCTTCAGACTTGGCAGACTCTTCACTGGTGGAAGGCCGGCGTTTCTTCAAACCCTCCAGTATATTTTTAGTGCCGGGCCCAAACATTGAAATGGCGCCAGCAGGAGGCTACAGGCAAACTCATTCAGTATTTAAAAAATAACAACAATCATAATGAAATAATGATGAATTAAAAGCAGACCTTTTTCTCTGGAGGGCGTGTCTCCTCCTCCCCTTCGGCTCTTTTGTCTTGCTGGGGAAGAGCTGCACTGGTTTTCTCAACAAACATAGCTCCACCTTCATCATTATCATCCTCTTCATCAGCTTCCCCAAACAGGTCTACTGTTTTCTTTGGCATATGCTTTTCTTGTCCTGATCACAAAAATACACTTTTAAGCTTCCCCAGAAAAGACAGTCAGTTGTCATACTGCAGGGCAAATGATTTACCAGGGGTGGATTTGTTAGGTGTCTTCCCACTGAAGAAGTCATCATCTTCGTCATCATCATCAAAGAGCCCGCCTCCCACCGAGGCACGTTTTGGAGCTGCCTGCACTTTTGGAGCTGGCTTCACTGGACTCTTACTGCCTTTGCTCCCTAGTGAGTCTGAATCGTTTGGTGAGCCAAAAAGTTTGTGTTCTGTGGCTAAGGGGCATGAAAATATCTTACTCATTAGTTACTACAGAAAACTTTTATGCAAAATAGTGTGCGAGTATGCAAACCGAATGAGGTTAATGCTTACCAGGAAAGATGGAGACAGCACCAGTGGGTATTTTCTTAGTTTTAGCGGGCTCTATAAAAGCAAATGAAAAAGATAAGATGATTATTATGTAAAGGAGCTTTTAAATGTTAACACATTGTGGGTTTTAGAACGTACAACGAGAAAAGTGTGGAAGAAAAAGATAATGTATAGCCATTGAGTCATTATAGTAAAAAAAAAAAAAAATTAAAAGAGAGATCATGACATGACGCTTGTTAAATGGCTATTTATAAAATACATTAGAAAAATGTAAAGTCGGCAACACCAACGCTCCAAAAAATTTTGCATAGTGTGTTACGCATAGTGTGACCATCAGTCTGATGGAGAGCCTACGAGCTTGAAACATAACACACTATGCGAAAGTTTTTAAAATAAATATTCAATATTTTTGAAGCCTTGGTGTTGCCGACTTTACATTTTTTTACTTGATTTGTTTTTTGGTCGTGCACCCATTTTTGAGATTGATGTGCGTGCTTTTGTATGCTTTTTTGATATTTACAAAATACATAAATACACAATTTTGTGGGAGGTATCTGAATCTGCACAATGTTAATTATTTTATTATAAGAGGGATCATACAAAATGCATGTTATTTTTTATTTAGTACTGACCTGAATAAGATATTTCACATAAAAGATGTTTACATATAGTCCACAAGAGAAAATAATAGTTGAATTTATAAAATTCATAAGTTTACATACACTTGATTCTTAATACTGTTTTTTACCTGAATGATCCACAGCTGTGGATTTTTTTTTTTTTTTTTTTTTATATTCAGTGCTAGTTGTTCATAAGTCCATTGTTTATCCTGAACAGTTAAACTGCCTGTTGTTCTTCAAAAAAATCCTGCAGGCCCCACAAATTCTTTGGTCTTTCCGCTTTTTTGTGTATTTGAACCTTTTCCAACAATGACTGTATGATTTTGAGATCCATTTTTTGCAATATAACTAATGACATATGCAACTATTACAGAAGGTTCAAACGCTCACTGATGCTCCAGAAGGGAACACAATGCATTAAGAGCTTGGGAGGAAAAATATATATTTAAAGATCAGGGTAAATTAACTTATTTTGTCTTCTGGGAAACATGCAAGTATCTTCTGTAACTTCTAAAGGGCAGTCATAAAAATGTACTTCAACCTTCTGTAATAGTTGCAAATGAGTACCTCAGTTGTCCTGTAAAAATATGGATTTAAAAATCATACAGTCATTGTTGGAAAGGGTTTGAATACACAAAAAAAATGCTGAAAAATGTGTGGGACGGAAGTATTTTTCTGAAGAAAAGCAGGCAGTTCATGAGTTCAGGACTCATGAACAACTATCACTGAACAAAAAAAAAACACAACTGTGGATCATTCAGGTAACAACACAGTATTAAGAATCAAGTGATGGAAACTTTTGAACAAGGTAATTTTTATAAATTCAGCTATTATTTTTTCTTGTGGACTATATGTAAACATCTTCTATGTGAAATATTTTATTCAGGTCAGTACTACATAAAAAATTAAATGCATTTGTATGATCCCCTTATTTTGGTAAAATAATTAACATTTTTGCAGATTCTGCAAGGTGTATGTAAACTTTTGAACACAACTGTATCAAGTAGGTCTAACCCACATCTGACTTTAAATAGGCAACAGAATAAGAGCCGAGAGGGGTGAGAATTACTAAGTCTTACCTGTTGCATGGGTTACAGTCTTTTCCTTTTCCACCGGTTCGGTTTTGGGTGCTTCAGAAAACAGATCTCCCTGAGGAACAAATAATATGAACTGACTTGACTTGTCTTTTTCTAACTGTACTTGTATGCTTTTGCATAATTACATTATTATTAACCAACCTCATCATCATCATCAAACAGGCCTTTGCCTCCACTAAAAAGTCCACCCTTCCCACCGAATGGAGAATATTCCTCATCTTCCATTTTTGGTGGTTTGAACATCTCATCCTGATCGTCTTCCACTATAATCAAATATACATAAAATATATGACATTACTTTATAAGCTATATGGTACAATTTCCTAACATTTTTGAAAGAATATCTGGTGCAATTTTGCCAGAAGCTTAGACAAGTAAGTAACAGTATAGTAGCTTTTAATAAAACAATACATACATAATCATCTGCTGATTCTTTTAAGCACCATATCAAAGTTTGGGGTCAGTAAGATAATTATTATTTTATTTAGAAATTAATACTGATAAAAAAAGATGGATTATGTATTAAAGTTTTTATATATATATATATATATATATACATACAGGGGTTGGACAATGAAACTGAAACACTTGGTTTTATACCACAATTAGTACCGGTGTTGAGCCTCCTTTTGTGGCCAATACAGCATCATTTGGTTTTGGGACTGACAAATACATGTCATGCACAGTAGCCAGAGGGATTTTGAGCCATTCCTTTTCTAGAACAGTGGCCAGGTCACTATGTGATCCTGTTGTAGGAAAACGTTTCCTGACTCGCTCCTCCAAAACATCCCAAAGTGCCTCAATAATATTCAGATCTGGTGACTCTGCAGGCCATGGGAGATGTTCGACTTTACTTTCATGTTCATCAAACCTCTCTGTCACCAGTCTTGCTGTGTGTATTAGTGCATTATCATCCTTATACATGGCACCACCTTTAGGGTACAACGTCTGAACCATTGGGTGCACATAGTCAACCTTCACACTTTGCTCTTACTGGTGGAATGTGCAATAAGTGAAGATTGGCCACCAGGCTGCGCAAATATAGCCATGAAACCTCCAACACTATATTGGCCAGTGTTTCAGTTTCATTGTCCAACCCCTGTATATATATATATATATATATATATAGGAAATAATAATGATGATAATTATAAAATTAAAATAAATGCAGTCTTGGCAAGCATGAAAGAAAAAACATAAAAATGACAGACCCCAAACTTTTAAACGATAGGTGCATTTTGCATAATATGGCATCATGATCTGATAAGTACGTTATATGAAGTGAACACAGTCACTCATACCCTGAGGTTTTGGCTCTTTCTTTGTTTTAGTCTTCTTCTGGGTGATGGATGGGCCTGATGACAACGCTTTAGAACAAACAAGTGCATGCACATGATAAACTTGAGAAAGAAAACTAGCTGAATGGAAAGATGAAAATATGTTAAACAAATATGTTGTTTGTGACCATACATGTACGATCTGCCTCGGGCTTATTTGGAGTCTCTCCCTTGATTCTGGCTGCTAGTTCATCAGCAAAGGATGGCTGAGAAGTGTCCTGAAAGACATGGAATGCAGGAAATTGAATGCTTTTTGTTTGCACATTTTAATAAGATAAATGTCTCATAATACAAATTTTTAAATGCAAAGCTATATTAAACTTTCTGACCTCATCTTCATCCTTATCAGACCCTCCAAATATGTCAGAATCTTCATCTTCGTTCTCTTCATCAGCATCATCATAACTATCAACGGACGGCTTCTATGGGATAAAAAAAAAATAATGTTTTAATTTACAACAATCTAAACAGTACAGGTACATCCCAATAAATTAGAATGCCGTGGAAAAGTTCATTTATTTCAGTAATTCAACTCAAATTGTGAAACTTGTGTATTAAATAAATTCAATGCACACAGACCGAAGTAGTTTAAGTCTTTGGTTCTTTTAATTGTGATGATTTTGGCTCACATTTAACAAAAAAACAACAATTCACTATCTCAGCAAATTAGAATATGGTGACATGCCAATCAGCTAATCAACTCAAAAAACCTGCAAAGGTTTCCTGAGTCTCAAAATGGTCTCTCAGTTTGGTTCACTAGGCTACACAATCATGGGGAAGACTGCTGATCTGACAGTTGTCCAGAAAACAATCATTGACACCCTTCATAAGGAGGGTATCCCACAAACATTCATTGCCAAAGAAGCTGGCTGTTCACAGAGTGCTGTATCCAAGCATGTTAACAGAAAGTTGAGTGAAAGGAAAAAGTGTGGAAGAAAAAGATGCTGAGGCTGGGGTCAAGGAATCAAGAGCCACCACACACAGACGTGTCAAGGAATTTGGCTACAGTTGTCGTATTCCTCTTGTTAGGCCACTCCTGAACCACAGACAACATCAGAGGCGTCTTACGTGTGCTAAGGAGAAGAAGAACTGGACTGCTGCCCAGTGGTCCAAAGTCCTCTTTTCAAACGAGAGCAAGTTTTGTATTTCATTTGGAAACCAAGGTCCTAGAGTCTGGAGGAAGGGTGGAGAAGCTCACAGCCCAAGTTGCCTGAAGTACAGTGTTAAGTTTCCACAGTCTGTGATGATTTGTGGTGCAATGTCATCTGCTGGTGTTGGTCCACTGTGTTTTTGAAAAGCAAAGTCACTGCACCCATTTAACAAGGAATTTTAGACCACTTCATGCTTCCTTCTGCTGACCAGCTTTTTAAAGATACTGATTTCATTTTCCAGCAAGATTTGGCACCTGCCCACACTGCCAAAAGCACCAAAAGTTGGTTAAATGACCATAATGTGTTGGTGTGCTTGTATGGTCAGCAAACTCACCAAACCTGAAACCCATAGACTGTCAAGAGGAAAATGAGAAACGAGACCAAAAAATGCAGATGAGCTAAAGGCCATTGTCCAAGAAACCCGGGCTTCCATACCACCTCAGCAGTGCCACAGACTGATCACCTCCATGCCACCCCGAATTGAGGCAAAAGTACTGAGTACATATACAGTAAATGAGCACTTTTTTCTAGAAGGCCAACAATTCACTAAAAATATTTTTTATTGGTCTTATGAAGTATTCTAATTTGTTAAGATAGTGAATTGGTGGGTTTTTGTTAAATGTGAGTCAAAATCATCACAATTAAAAGAACCAAAGACTTAAACTACTTCGGTCTGTGTGCACTGAATTTATTTAATACACAAGTTTCACAATTTGAGTTGAATTACTGAAATAAATTAACTTTTCCACGACATTCTATTTTACTGAGATGCACCTGTATTTTGAAAACCTTTTAAAACTTTGTTTAGGTAAATCCAACAAATTCGGGTGTTTTTGTTTTATAACCCACCTTATTTTACAAGTGGCATCATCTATAAAACATAGTTTACACTGCTATAAACGCACCTACATGTCACATATATTCTTTACTGATGAATTACATCCTTATATAGTGTCAAACTGTCAAGTGGATATAAACCACCAGATTAGTACAATATGATTTTTTGAATCTTACTTTCTTAAAGTTGCCATGGACTTCCTCATCCTGGTCAGAGTATTCATCCGACTGCTTTTACAAAAACCAAATGGGGGGTTATACATTTAAAAAAAAAAAGTTTTTTTAAAAATGGGTATGTTTTTGAAATAAAAAAAAATAATTATTCAATACATATAATTTTTATTTTATTTTCAATCTTCTTAAAATGTTAAAGAGAGAATCCATGTAAAAGTGCATAGCATCATCTCTTACCTCATCGCCTTCTTCAACATCACTCTCAATGACGCTGTCTCTGTCACTCCCAATAGACATTTCTATAAAACACACCAAACACATACGAGTTAAAAGCATCCTAAAACAAGAGGAAGAAAATCCTAAAGATTATGAATCAGAAACATCACCATCACTGGATAGATCTCCCAGGCCAACATCATCCTGATCCATAAATGCTTGAGAACCAATCAAGTATGGCAAAGGCCTGTCCACATACAGGTCCTACCAATAAAAACATATTTAGGCACAAAAAGTGGTGAAGATATGCCCATAAACATGGCTCAGGTTCCTCTTTCATGGTGAGTTTCTGGGATTCTTTCAGTTCTTTCTGGTCACAGCGAGTGTTATAGCAGACACCTAAACCCAGTTTTACAAATAATTCTTTTTTTGTGTCACGGAATGTCGTTTTAAGAGTTTTTTTTAAGTTGAGAATGTACTTGTTAGACTTCACATAAGCGGTTTGCTTTAGCCTTTTTTTGGTGATGTACGCTTCAGGGCGTCAGCGACTGTTCATTGATCATGAATCCGCCGAAAGCAGCCTCACCTCAGCCAGATCTTCAGAAATTTCTACTAGTCTCTATAGTGCTTAAACATGAGATATACTTCATTTTGGGTAAATGTAACATTCAGTCTGTGGTCTTATTAATATATTTTTTGTTCCAGATCAAATAGTTGCACTGCTACTATCTGATAATCAAATAAGTGCTCAGGGGTTATACAGAAACTTTTACCTTTGCTTCCAAAATGGGCTCTACTTTTTCCAGAGTCTCTTCATCCTCAGAGTCTGAGTTTCCTGCTTTAATGTCCAGCTGTTCAAAAGCAGATTCCAGGACCTTTAGACCATAGTTGACAGCCTCTTGGACTTTGGGAATCAGTTCTGCTTCCTTCTGTTCCCTTGTCTTCTCCTTCACATACAATATAATTTGGAATGCGTGAAACCATCAGGCAAATTTTCATAATAATGCACTTTATGAAATCACAGAAATGACACAGAAGAAATAACCAAAGAAACAATCCTAATCACTACCTGTTCAGGCTGTTTCTCCACACTTTCTGGCTTTGGTGCAGGGTCTTCCACCTCTTCATCATAAACCCTCTAATGAATAAAAAACTACATCAGATATCACAATAAACAGCATCTGATTGTGTTTCTTTTTTTTTTTTCTTTTTTTTTTTAAATGTGTTAAATCTCACGATCTGTTCAAAATGAAGTCAGGAAAACGTTCAATAAAGAATTTACAGTTGAGCCACTTTGAATCTCAAGGGAGGAACTTTGAACAGGAAATATCAGAAGCTGACTCACTCTGACATATTTTCTCAGGACAAGTGTGATAGGTCACACTTATTGCTTTGCATTCCGCATACAAAGTAAATTTTCATTTAGCTAAAATGGTGAAAAAAAAAAAAAAAAACATACGTTTTCAATGAACTGTGTGTTGGACAGCATGAGGAAGTCGTTAAACACTGTATGTAGGCGGCTATCTGTGGCTTTAGTGTCCTGGATAAGACCGTCCAACTGTTTCTCAATCTCATGTGTTTTGGACAACATCCTTTGAGAGAAGTCTTGCAGGAAGAGAAATAACTGCAGAGACACAAATAAACATTTATTATAAACCATCTGAATAATGCAGCGGCAAGCGCATACAATACGAATATGAAATATGATTGCAATCCACATGTATTCCACTCCATACCCCTGAATCTGCTGCCAGTGACCAGTTTGTGCCAGATTTCTGCATCTCGTCCAGTGTCCAGGGTCTCTCCCACACTTGCTCAGCCTCCCCATTATGATTACTGGGGCCATTCTCCATAAAATTAGACATGCTGCTTTAATCTGTTGAAGATCAGTGAAGTGTTATCTAAATACAGTTAAAGTCAAAAGTTTACATACACCTTGCAGAATCTGAAAAATGATAACTATTTTAACCAAATAAGAGGGATCACAGAAGATGCATGTTATTTTTTATTTAGTACTGACCTAAATAAGATATTTCACATTAAAGACGTTTACATATAGTCAAGAGAAAATAGTTGAGTTTGTAAAAATGACCCTGTCTAAAAGTTTACATACACTTGATTTTTAATACTGTGCTGTTACCTGAATGATCCACAGTTGTTTTTGTTTTTTTTTTTTGTTTAATGATAGTTGTTCATAAGTCCCTTGTTTGTCCTTAACAGTTAATGGTTCTTCAGAAAAATCCTTCAGGTCCCAAAAATGTGTTGGTTTTTCAGCATTTTTTGTGTATTTGATGACTGTAGTCAATGACTGTATGATTTTGAGATCCATCTTTTCACACCGAGGACAACTGAGGGACTTATGCAACTATTACAGAAGGTTCAAATTCTCACTGATGCTTCGAAAGAAAAAGAATGTATTAAGAACCAGGGGTGTAAACTTTTGAACAGAATGAAGATGTGTACATTTTTCCTATTTTGCCAAAATATATATTTTTTTCATTTAGTACTGCCCTTCAGAAGCTACAGAAGATACTTACATGTTTCCCAGTAGACAAAATAGGTAAAATTTACCCTGATCATCAAATTTAAATAGTTTACACCTCCTGGCTCTTAATGCATCACTTTTCCTTCTGGAGCATCAGTGAGCGTTTGAACCTTTTGTAAAAGTTGCATATGAGTCCCTCAGTTGTCCTCAGTGTGATTTTTGCAGATTCTGCAAGGTGTATGTAAACTTTTGACTTCAACTGTATATCACTGATAGAATGTACATTATAATTCCTAAGATTATATCTCAATAAAATTAGTATAGAAGTCAAGACCGCCCCTTTTTTAAAAATACTAAAATTCACCTTCATCATTACAAATGTGTAATTACATATATATATATATATATATATATATATATAATACATAACTTAAGTTTAAAACAGAAATTATTATATTATTATATTATAGTTTACCATAAATGCTTATCAGTTGAGGACATTCAGGGGTAAAAGACAATTATATACATTTAAAGATGCACTTAAGTCATATGTAAGTGGGCATACATAAGTGCATCCTATTTCATTGCATTTTAGTATAAATGTACTAATATTTAACAACATTTTAACTTAGCTGTATGTAATATGCAATAAAATATATGACAAATCTCAAAAATATGCTAATGTCTACTTATTTTTCACACGAGGTTGATCAAAAATGAATACTTCTTTAGTTAAATCATTATCATATATCAGCATATTATCATTTGCTGGGAAAATAAGAGGACACTTTTCAAAGTTAAAACGTTATAACTATAACATCAACATATGCAGAGACGACAACCTCGTTCTTCCTCAAATGCTAAACGATTACAAATATAAGGACTTACACCCGAATGTATTTTTGATCCGTTATTTTACTGTTTTACGCATTTTTATGTTAATGTTCAGCCTGCTGTCATGCAAAGCTAGCTTCTGTGCTAGCAACTTACAGTCCGAATATCTGTTAATGTCATTTGGCGTACTGATTTACCTTATATAAGTACTGTGATCAAATATCCTCTGTAGTGTTTTCCTTCACCTCGACATCTCACGAATCCAGCAGTGAGAGAAATCACGGACAGCTTATCGCTGTCATTCGTCCCATCATCAGCTCAGTATTTTGAGAGGTCGGCCATGTTCCGTCTGCAGAGAATCAGCTGATTCTAGTCACCTGACTGAGGCGCGACACGGTCCCTCTGATCTGAGAACAGCTTCTCATGTGCGTTAATGAAGCTGTTCATAAACGGAGCGGATTTAAACTTATCTCAAAGCAGCACTTACTGGCAGCAACTTTTAATGTTTATGGAAATTGCAATAGATAGATGAGTGTTATTTGGTTAACTAGTTATGTTATGGATTTAGTAGTGAATGTCCCTCCAACATCTATTTTTTGCAAGAATGAGCAGATGTTGTAAACTACTTGTTCACATCAGAGCTCATAGATCTTCCTCTTTATGATTTTAACCACTTTCAGGGTGGTGGGTGCTGAACCACAAGAAAATAATAGTTGAATTTATAAAAAATGACCCTGTTCAAACGTTTACATACACTTGATTCTTAATACTGTGATGTTCGCTGAATTATCCACAGTTGTGTTTAGTGATAGTTGTTCATGAGTCCCTTGTTTGTCCTGAACAGTTAAACTGCCCACTCTTCCTTAGAAAAGTCCTTCATGTCCCACTGATTCTTTGGTTTTTCATCATTTTTGTCCCTACAAACATGTCCTTGCAGGGCCCATGCAGGCTTTTTGCAGGCACAGTGGGCTAGGGACAGGCCACACCAAACCTAAACAGGCCCAGTGTGGGCTTGCCCAGGAGAGGCCCACAGTTTTGGGCCCATCACAGGCTCTCTGCTCTCTAGTGGACTGTCCACATTAATCCCATGATGGCCCAGTGTGGGCCAGCCCGTTTGGACCACTTTAGTGTAAAGTTGCAAGCAACTTTTGTATCTTTTGGGCAGGTTTTGTGTAAGCAGCCCTGTAATGCAACTAAGATAATACAAACAGCATTGACTGGTCATTCTTTAGCCACTCAATTGAACTGGAATGACTCAAACCAAAATAGACCTTTTCAGAACCTGTTGTTTTATATAGGCCAGGGATCCTCAAATCTGGCTCATGAGATCCATTTTCCTGCAGAGTTCAGCTTTAACCTCATTCAAACACACCTGAGCATGCTAATCAATGTCTCCAGGATCATTAGAAAATCACAGGTGGGTGAGTTTGATCAAACTTGGAGATAAACTACAGGAAAGTGGATCTCATGAACCATATTTGAGGTGTAACAGACATAAGCCTGTTAATAAGAATTTTGTGGGCAGTTTTTGTCCTGTTTGATCAGGGTTGGAAATAAACTCTGCAGGAAAGTAGATCTCCAGGAACAGGGTTGGACACCCCTGTCCTACAATCTTTATTATATACGTTGCTTTGTTTGCTTTCTTTCTTTCTTTGTTGTTGTTGTACTTTTGTGTATTTACATTTTTGGCTATAGCTGTAATAATCTGAATTGATTGTTTTCTATCTGTATTTAATAAATCCATAGATTTGAAATCCCTTTGACTACTGTACATTTTTGACAATACAGACATGTGGTGACTGCATCCATTTCAGATGTATATTAACAGTTTTTTTTTTTCAAAGACTTAAAGTGAAACAGATTTATTATTGTAGTAGATTAATAGTGTAGGCCCTGTGTGCTTAGTGAGGACTTCCTGAGGGGCTAAGTAGGCCAGCACTAAGGGGCCAACACTATGCCAACGAGCAAATTCTCAGGGACTCTGTTCTGACAGCCCACTGGGGGCCCTTAGACTAGCCCTAAGTGGGACCGTAAAAGGCTAGCGCATGCTTGTTTGCAGGGATGTGTATTTGAACCCTTTCCAGCAATGACTGTATGATTTTGAGATCCATCTTTTCACACTGAGGACAACTGAGGGACACAATAGTTGCACTATTACAGAAGATTCAAACGCAATTCAAAGTCAATTTAATTATGTTGTCTTTTAGGGAACATGTTAGTATCTTCTGTAGCTTCTGACAGGCAGTACTAAATAAAATAAAAAAAAGTGATATTTAGGCAAAATAAGAACAATTTACACATCCTCATTCCATTCAAAACAAAAATTAACTGTATGTAAAATTTTGAACAGGGACATTTTTATAAATTCAATTATTATTTTCTCTTGTAGACTATATGTAAAAGTATTTTATGTGAATTATCTTATTCAGGTCAGTACTGAATAAAAAATAATTCTTTTGGTAAAATAATTATTTTGCAGATTCTGCATGGTGTATGTAAACTTTTGACTTCAACTGTAAATGATAAAACTATAGATTGCGCTAAAAGTAAAAGGGAACATTTAAATATTTTCAACCTTAATCCTAATGACTTGATATAGTTAATCTCTAATCCATAACCAGTGGCAACATGAGACTGAAATGTTTACACTGTTTTGTAAAAAGCTGCCCATTTATTCACAGAAAACAATTTTTACAGTCCCTGCAAAGCTTACATTTCTCAATTTGCTGCTCATGATATATCCAATAATAATTAGTATTAATCAGTAGATATTCAAGACTTTAAAAGTAAATAATCTTAAAATATAAATTGTAACAATCTGTTTTAGTATGTGAATCTGCCATTTTCAAACAAAAAAGCTGTTTCATCTCAGGAAGTTGCTCTTGTGATCAAGAAGGAAAATAATGATGCTGAAAAAGTAAAATAAAACGAAATATAGAAATAACATTTGTTTGATATGTGGATACAGTAAAGGTTAAATAATTTCTGGCTACAACGTTGTTATTGCATACTTTCTTATTATTATCACTCAAAATGTTTTTAAATTATACAGAATTATAAAAACTTCTCTTACATTTCATATGCACTATTAAAAATAAAAATTTCAAAGGGGTGGTTTCATAGTGAAGCCAAAGAAGAACCATTTTGTGTCACCTAACGAACATCAACATTCAGTGAACCTTTGTTTTTTATCCACTATAAAGTATCTTTTGTGTAGGTTGTGTAGATGTTGAAGGTTCCTAATTGAACCACAGATGCAAATAAAATAGATTATTTTTCCAATTTTTAACACATAAAACACTCTGATAAAACACTTTCTACTGCTAGCATAGCACTTCTGGTCCTGTGCGATTGGTGAATCAGACAGCCACACTGTTTGGAATTCTGTCTGGAGACAGATAGTAGTAAGGCAGCTTCTTTCCCTCATTTCGGCTCTTGATGTTTTTAGTCACTTCTGCAAGTTCCTTGCGGAATTTCACCATGGCCTCCTTCACAGGTTTCTCAATGAAGTGTTCATCTGGATACATACCTAGGAACAACTGCAAAAAAAATCATACTTTTCAGTATCTGTCATTGCTTACATAGCATACCTGAGTTTTTATGTATTCATGTAGATATGCATTTAATTCAGACCTCATTTTCTTGAAACTGACTGAGGGCCCACACAGCTCCCAGATGCCAGCAGGAGCGTCCTCGATCAGGCAGACTCTCCACTATGTACTTTAAATCCACCTCACCCTTCTTTGTAGGAGGAGGCTTCCGCATGGTTGGAGGGGAATTTGGGATCCATGAACACCAGTCATACTGGAGTAAGGTGTCAGAACATTGATATTAGGACTTTTGCTGTTCGTTTTACTTTCTAACAAAATATGGAAGAAACATTATAGTGTGTTACCTGGCCAAAGTTTACTCCAGCATGTTGTGCAGACGCAGTGAAGATGACGATAGTTAGATACTCCACCAGCTGCTCTTTGGTTTGTAAACTCTTGGGGAACTCTGCAGACAATGATAATGTGTCATCACTACAGAGTTCATTCAGATGTCAGACACATTTACTTTCATGAGAAAACTATCACATCTGACATTAAAGACTAGTTTTGAGGTTCAGGTGTTTATTTACCACAGCTGTCAGAATCCTGCATTCCAAAGCTGCAAACATCTTTTACAAATGCCTGGACCTCTTCATCTTCCTGGACTGTCTCATCTTTTTCATAATAGATGTCCACTACATCTGTCACAAAACTAGGAAGAGATCAAATCAATTTCAGATTATTAAATAAAAAGGTCAAACTGCAATTTTGGTCTTTTTAATTCTTTCACAGATTGAATGGCCATGCTTCATTTTGTGACATACCTTTTCACCACCTCCCAGACACTGCAGCCATCATCTCTGTAGAAGTAGTAGGGCAGTTCCTCCCGGCTATCCATGCCTCGTTCTTTTATGGCCTCTGGGAAACACAAGGACTTATATGTGAAGGTCTTCATGGACCTCTGGACCAGTTCTACATGGCCACCTCCACCTGTTCCATTAGCCTGTGAGACAAACACAGAGATACAAACATCCTATAATAAACACTGCTGTAATACTTTAGTAAAGTGTTACAGTAACTGAAAAGTTTGTATCACCATGTGCTTGCGCATATCCAGACTGTCAGTCTGTGAATTAGTGGTGGGGAATTTTAAGAGACCATTTGCATGTTACGTCAGTACATGAGTGAATCAATCAGGAACAAAACAAGTGACTGCCTTTATGAGTCACTGAATTATTAACTCAACTGATTTGTTCAAAAACTGGCTGCAATTATTTACTCTTCGTTAACTTCATCTTGCTATCTTATAATGTATACATGCAATATTACTTTTTACACAAAAATGATGTAACATAAAAGTAGCCCTATTCAATATTGTTGTCTTCACAATACATTGGTGTTGTTAGTGATAAAGTAAATGTCAATGTATTGACTTTTGCTTTTGTTGGCATATGTGCCATTTTGTATTAAAGGAAACCCTGGGTATTAAGACTTGTATTGCTAAATATAATGCAAATAATGTCTCTTACTGAAATATGTAGTAGAAAACCCATGAAAGATTTACGTTATTTAAAAAATCCACATCATTTTATACATATTTTGGACTATGGGAGGGGAAGGGGGGGTGCCATTATTTCAATGATATGAAATGGTTGTACTCTATGACCTACTGGTGCTACCTGTTGCTATTTTTACCAGAGCTTACAGGTGCTGATGGATAGTCGTAGGCTTAAACCAAATGCTGTACCATTGATTTTTCCTCACAATGAGTCTAAGCGGCCTTGGATATGAAATTTCAGAGAAACTGCTTCAGTGGCTGAAGGATGGCATGAGCGTTTCTTGTCTCTGCTGTTTGTAAGCTCTATTAGTAGCTGTGGTCTACTAAAAGCTTCAAAGGCATCAGGGCTGAAGTGGAGAGAACAAAAACGCAGGTCTTTTTCCAGGTCTTTTCTCCTCTTTTATTGCTAAGAAAACAGTAAATACTTGCATTGCTTCTCTTGTTGCCCTTTGACTCAAAATTACAAAGAAAAGCCACACAATGTGGCATCATATCAGTACTTTATTTTTCAGGTTGTGTATTTCGAATTCGCTGCGGTAAAAATAGCAGCATATAGTGCCAGGAGCTCACTCAGTTCAACCATTTGATGAAATAATGAAATAATCATTATAGTCATAGTCATTGAAATAATGGAGCCCCCATAGTCCAAAATATGTAAAAAAACAATGTGGATTTTTAAAATAAAGTAAATCTTTTATTGGTTTTCTACTACATATTTTAGTAAGAGACTTCATTTATTTTATATTAAGCCATACGAGTCTTGTTCAGGGTCCCTTAAAAATTACACAAACATTGAGGTTTTTAATTTCAACACTTGTGATTTTGCTGTAGGAAGTGGGAATGCTTACATAATTTCATTAAGTCATCGTTGTGACCAAAGGTAAAACCAAACATGTGCAACAGTGCATGTCTCAAAACTACAAATTGCTTGCCTTTTTATTTAGACTTTACATTTACAAAAATGCTAAATGATTAGCATCAGACATACAGAAAACAAAATATTATTAATATATTATTGGACAATCACAGACAACAGGAACAAGGCATGGCAACGTGCATCAGACCAGAGTACACAAAAGACATTTGGAGACTAATTTAATTGAAATGGTTGGAAACCCATATATACAATTATTTGTAATGTGACAGAATTGTTTATGACTTTTGAAAAATAGGTAGCGCAGACACCAAATTAATGGGGTGTGGTCAGTGTTGGGTGACAATCACTGACATGAGGTTCGTTTTCAATATGTTAAAGGGATAGTTCACTCAAAATAAAAACAAAATATGTCATTAATTACTCACCCTCACCCTCCAAACTCCTAAGACCTTTATTCATCTTCAGAAAAACAATGCAACTGACACATTCAAGACCCATAAAGGTAGTAAGGACATTTATAAAATAGTCCATGTGACGACAGTGGTTCAACCGTAATTTTTTGAGAATACTTTTTGTGTGCAAAGAAAACTACAATAACAACTTCATTCAATAATTTCTTCATCCAAAATATCTTGATTCGTATTCTGAAAATGAACAAAGGCCTTACTGCTTTGGAACAACTTGAGGGTGAGTAAATAATGACAGAATTTTCATTTTTGGGTGAACTATCACTTTGAAAGCTTTGCAGAGATACAGCTTCAGACGAAATTTGGACAGCTGGTGGCATTAAGAGGGACTGAATTAGAGACTGCGGTTAATATTCAGTTGGTCCTCTATTTCACAACATTTTAGCATATAGTTCTATGGGCTGCTTTAGACTTCTAGAGCGGAAGATAAAAAAAAGAAGAAGAACACTAACCATTACAATAGGTGCGTTTGGAGGAAGTAAACTTTTAGAGGAAGAGAAAAGCTGACCTTGTCAAAGAGTCCACACTCACAGATGAGCTGCTCACGAGCCTTCGTGTTAATGGCAATGGTGAAACGAATGTGAGGTAACAGCAACTGAAAGAGCAGAGAGTGCCTTTTAGTCTGTATAATCAGCCATACATAGGACCAGAGCTGGGTAGTAACTGATTACATGTAATTTGGATTACGTAATCAGTGAAAAATGAAGTACTTGTAATTAGAGTAAGTTACATTTTAAAGTACTCGTAATCAGACTACAGTTACTTTTTTATGGATTACATGATTACATATTATTTACACAATAGCAATAAATTATTTATAATTCATTGATTCCCCCAATTTCTCTTTTTCATCTTACCGATTAGCCTACCAATTATCTATCTATCTATCTATCTATCTACATACATATTCAGAAAGTTTTGTGAACATTCACACATAGACTAGTCATTAGTCGGGTGGTGACACAGCATTTGACCACTGGATTTGCAAAAGGGTTTCAACATTGCATCAGCTACTGATGAACACATTCATTTTTATTTGAGTTATCACTTGGTAGGTTTTGTTTAACCATGTATTATTGTGTCTTTGGAAGGCTTTTGTCTTTCATACTCATTAAATAAATTTCTTATTTACACGCAATGCAGGCATTCCCAAACTTTTTGTCATCTAAACCTTATCTACCAAATATATTTACTTTAAGTACCCCTGAGATTTTAAAAGAAATATTTCAATAATTAAGTTTTACATTCGCATGTTCACGGTTTCTTTGATTAATGGTCACATGGAATGCAGGTAAATAAAAATATTTCATAAAAATATTATAATAAGGGTTTTATTTTAATTGTTATTTTAAAACAGACTAGTGAAACACAATGATGGTTCACTCCTATACTTAGGAATGGGAGAAACTGCAATGTGCAATATGGAGTAATAGTCCCACCTTCTAAATAAAAGAGACAAATTTAGACCAGCCAATGCGCATGCACAGTAATTTATTATGTATATATGAATACACACACATGCATGTATATATTAAGGAAAAATATTTTAGATTTATATCTAAAATATTTATATTTATTTATAATCTGAATTGTATACAGGTATAAATATATATACATATAAATATTTTGTTTTAATATATACATGTATGTGTGAGTATTTATATCTACATAATAAATATACAAAGTAAACACACATCTAGTATCTAAACATAAACTTTTATTTTGGATGCGATTAATCGCAATTAATCATTTGACAGCCCTACTTTAAACACTATTTGATCTTAAGAAACAACTTTCATGGGGCAATTAATTTAAGATTTTTGTTGCTGATTTGATATATGTAATTTAATTATGAGTTCAGTGAGCAGTTTTTGAAATTTCAGGATTCCCCCATTCATTAAGATAGGACATGGTCTTGTATGAGCTGCCCAAAGGCGTTGCAAATATGGCCACCAAGTAAAGAGACTTTCCTCGAAAAGGACTTTATTTTAAAATTATTTATTTTATTTTATTTTATGATTTAATTAATTGTTAGCTTTTCATTAAACCCACAAACCCTCTGCAGTTCATGATTGAACCCTAGTTTGGGAAACCTTGATGTAATATAATGTTTAATGCACTTCATGTTGTAAGTTACAGTGAATGGAACATATTTTTTACATCATTATGAGTTTTTACATCATCATTTTGAGTTAAGTCAAAAGAAATCTAAAAGTAATCTGATTATATTACCTAAAATATGTAATGTAACTGATTACATTACTGACTACAATTTTTGTCATGTAATCTGGAATTAATAACTGATTACAATTTGTAAGTAATTTACCCAGCTCTGCATAAGACATGGACATCACAGAATCAATTCTATACGGAGAACAAATTCCCCGAATTACCTTAAAAACAGGATGAACTGCAGGCAGCTGTCTGAACATGGCTATTCCAAAGACCTCAGATATCAGATGTGTCCTGAGAAGATGTGTGACTGTCTGGTGTACGTGGAAATCTGAAGATCTTACCCAGATCTTGGCCAGCAACCAGTCAAACTCATCATCACTCGGAAGGAAGATGGGGTTATCCTCTCCTGGTTTTTGACTCAGCTATGTCAATAATATAGACGTCATTTGCAAAACTCATTCAGTCTACTTTTCTAGACAGTCATGTTAAATTGAGTAGCGGTTTGCATAAGAGACTTCCCTATTTTTCACATCCCATTCACACTCTTTGAATGGTAGTGTGTATATATATTTTTATTTAGTCATTTATTTTGGGATATTTTCAAAGGTTGTATTCTCAGTTGATAAAGCATCTACTAAACTAATATATTTTTGCTTTTTTATTCACACATTTTTCTAATGTCATATTGTAATGTGAGAAAAGAAATGATGAAGCAGAAATTATGTGCTATATCTAATAGTGATGTTTCCAGCACATGTGCTTGTTTTGTGTGTCGTACAGATACCTGGATGGCGATTGGCATGATTTTGTTCTGACTGTTTTTATACAGCAGACAGATGGGTGCGGCCAAGTACTGAAGAGTGCATGGGTCTGTAGCATTGGGAGTAACACCATCTAATAACTCATAGTCAGCAATAAAGATGTTTCCTTCCTGAAAGATAAGATGTCACATTTGTACTAAAACAATTCAGTTCAGTTTTACAACTATCATATGCAGTAAAAGACAACAACACTCAGGCACTGTAAAAGGTTTTGCCACAAATTCTCTCCTTTGTGATTTCATGTCTCTTTAGACCTTAGAACTGTACATGAATTATGAGTTTCTAGAATGCTTCACCTCCCAATTGAACTCATTTTCACAAATTCAACATAGAAATACTATATAACAAAAATAAACAACACAGTTCTTGCTTAGTCTTATTAAGTGCAAACAGTAGGCTAAGTGCAGCCATAACCATTTTTTTCCCAGTATGATACAGAGCTATAGACAACTCCACAACCTAGTATAGCCTACATACTAATAACAATCTATGTTATTTAGCCTAATTTGTGCACATCAGGGAGTCGCTCTCAAAACACGGGGTATTGGCGCGTTTACTTTCGGTTTTGTTTTAAGGACTGTGCGAACTCTCTGCAGTGCTTAGCATGCATTCTACAGTACAAAACATTATTTTTGTCAGACACTCTGCAATAAATTCTCCTTTAATGTTTCTTATGGGGCAGTGATGGGCTTCTTTTGCTTTTTTGTTTGCACTTAAGTAACTTTAAATAATAAAAAAATAGTCTGGCCAATCAGAGGCCCCTGCACACATGTTAATCCGCGCCTGGGGGCAGTTGCATAAACATAGCCTCTATGTACAGACAGTGTCTTAAGTACTAGTTTGACCAACTATCAGTTAACCAAAGGGTAATCAGTCTTATTTTTCGAATTCAACTTAAGCCTGGCTCACACTGTGCGATTTTGGCCACGATTTGGTAGTCTGAGACAAATTTTGAAAATCCTAAAAGATTCCTATAATCCTAGGCTAAAATCTGTAGTCTTTGATCGCTGGTTTGACATGTTCACCGACAGCCGATTAATGGCTGTTGCGATCAAATTTTACCTCCGACGAAATTCTGGCAGTGTCAGAAGATTTGGCGCACAATCCTGCAGTGTGACTTCTCCTACGACGAACGTCAAACGATCTCCGTTTTTCAAGACAAGCCATGATTAGAATTATTGCTAGAGATTTCTTCTAACCGCATAAACTCCCATCAGCCGTGCACCGAAATCATATGATATGCTGCATTTGCTAAAATAAACACCGGTTGTGCCGCTGTTTCCATTTGCGTGTTTGTAGTGCTGCTTACGCTATTCATAAACTTAATGATAGCCAACATGTAAGCCCTGCGTTTAAAGCGTCTTTCACAGCGAACGCGGAAATCACTCCGCTGGCCGCGGGGTTTAGCGCAGCACTTCATAGGGCAGCGGCAAAAGTTTAAAAACTTTAAGCTCGGCTTGCGCGCTCCACTGCGCGTGTACTTTGAACTACGCAGCAACAAACCGTCCTCGCGCCACCCAAGCCATTGAAATGAATAGTCATTGAACATGTATGGTAAAACTCCGGACAGGTTTTCTTGCGCGCACCCGTTTTAAACGCGTCTTGACTGTCGTACAGTCTGACATTGACACTGAGATCCCACAGTGTGACATGGTCATCATGTTCGTACAGTCTGACAAGCAACAATCGTAAAGGACTATTAAAAATCGCACAGTGTGAGCCCGGCTTTAGACTAATCAACATTTTTCTGTAATTGAAATAAAAAAAATATTTTACATTTTAACGTTTATTTTTACATTTATTTAAACATTTTAAGACTAGTCTAAACCTTTTATGCAACCGGCCCCTGATTATAGCCTACTGCTCATGCCAATATACTCATGATTTGTGTCGCATACCTTGAGCTCTTCTTCCAGCGTGAGACCCCTCTCCAGACTGTCCTCAACAATTTTTTGTGTGATTGGAAACTTGTCAGGAATTTCTGTGCATTTCCTGATGACCACTGGATTACAGCCGTTCAAATACTGGTATCCGAACATGAAGTCTTCCTTCCAATGTTCCATCACATACTCTGTGCAAAAGACACAAGCAGTCAAACAAAATAAAATAGGCCTAAAGAAATTTTAACATTAAAGGGCTACTCCACCCCCAAATTAACATTTTGTCATTAAACACTTACCCCCATGTCGTTCCAAACTCGTAAATGCTTTGTTCGTCTTTGGAACACAATTTAAAATATTTTGGATGAAAACCGGTTGTCCCATTGACTGCCAAGTAAACTGTCAAGGCCCAGAAAAGTATGAAAGACATTGTCAAAATAGTCCATCTGCCATCAGTGGTTCAACCATAATTTTACGACTTTATTCAACAATTTTTCTCCTCCGTGTCACAGTGAAGCGCCATTTTGGAGAGTATCAACTGAACGCAAACAGCGTACACAGTTCTCTGTCAGCCGCAACACACAGATACATTTTCTATGTTTATTTACGCTTTGATTCTAATGAAAACAGCGGCCCTGTCCCAAATGCCACCCTAAACCCTTGCGGTCTTCCTCTGAGTCTGCACTTTCGTGACGTAAATGCCGCTTTGACTGTCGGGTAAAAGTCTGCTGCAAGCTCTGCACCATTGCGGGCTCCACAGAAGTGCGTATCAAGGGCGCAAAACGGCCGCAAAGGGGGCGCTCGCGAGCACCCTTCTGAACACTAAAATGACGAATGGGACACCCTACGGTCTCGTGGACTTAACGGACACGCGCACGCGGCAGCCATTGTAAGTCCGTAAGACCGCAAGTGCACATAAAGTTTTCATTTGGGACAGGGCCAGCGTATCTGCGTGACGCAGCTGACAGAGAACAGCGCACGCTGTTTGCATCCAGTGGATACTCTCTAAAATGGCACTAAGGTGACACAGAGGAGACGAATTGTTGAATAAAGTCATTGTTTTTGTTTTCATTGCTTTGACAGTGTTATTTACTTGGCAGTTAATGGGACAGCCACAAAGCTCCCAGTTTTCATCCAAAATATCTTAAACTGTGTTCCGAAGACGAACAAAGCTTTTGCGAGTTCAGAACGACATGGGGGTAAGTGATTAATGACAAAATTTTCATTTTGGGGTGGAGTAACCCTTTAAATACACACATTCATACCAGGGACAGAAATTAAATTTTCCATTAAGGCCATTTTTATAATCACCTTATTATTATAATTATCATACTATGTTGTTTTTAACGTCAAATACTTACATTTACCCAATTCCTTTAATCAATATTTTAAAGTGTTGTCATTAACAATAGACTGTTTCTAAATGTATCTAAACTATACACATAAAAACAGGAGCTCTTAGGGCTGCAATATTATGACAGAAAATCATTATTTATATTGTAATAATGATTAGGGTGATTGCAAGTAAAGTGGGCCATCAGGTAAAGTGGGCCATTTAAGCTTGATTGTACTGTGCTGAAAGGGAATACACTGTTTGAGCAAATTAATTATCTTGTTTTAAAGGGACACTGTTTCTTTAAATAATAAAATAGCTTTGGCTGATGAAATATGATTGTGGTGGGTGTGGCCACAAGTCAAAGAAGGACTCCCTCATGTTGAAAGGTAGTCAGCCCTCTGTCATCCAGATTTTAATTTCCAACTTATAAGGTTGCTCACTAAAGGTAAACAAATATTATTGTTACAGTACTTCTTGTATGTGTTGCTGCAGGTAACAGGGATTAAAATAAAATAATAATAATAAAAAAAAAATCATTAGTTTTTCTTGTAAGGTGTTAAAATATTGCCGGCCCACTTTGGCTGAATGTGTTAGATAAAGTGAGCCAGTGGGTTTCAGGTAAAGTGAGCCAAGTATAATCTTTAAAATTTTACTCACATTCATTAAATAAATTAACATTCACTGGTTATTTTATAATAATCATATGTAATTCACAGAAAAGTGAGTGTGCAGTCAGGCTGCAAACAAATTTACAGAGATCAGAAAGATCCAAAGTCAGAGGAAGGGTGGATCAAATGTGAAACATGTCATGCCTGGTATCATGAGTCTTGTTCAGAGGAGCATGGTATCTTGGATGATGACTCTTTCTACTGTGAACAGTGCTTCTTGAAAATGTTATTGTTATATTTCAAGTTCAATTTCAAGTGCACAAAGGCAACATTTGTAGTTGAAGGTTTTCCACATATTAAGTTATTATAGCCTAGTTATTAATTGTTGTTAGCCTGTATTTGTTATCGTCACATTTTTATACTTTGGTAATTTTTATCAGTATTCTGTTAAAATATTGCAAATTTAACATTAACACACATTTGTTCAGTTGTTTTGCATTGTACTCATTAACTGAGTGAAAGTTTGTATTTTAAGCATCCCCCTTATATGTTTTTGGGGGGGTTTAAAACATACATCTGATGAATAAAATTAATTTTTTGAATTGTTTTTAATGTAAAAGAATAATATGTGTTAATAAACAAAGTGTTTTTAAAATTTCTAATCAATATGCAAAATTATTTTATTATAAATTAGGGACGGCCCACTTTAACAGACTATCTGGCCCACTTTACCTGAAAATAAATTTTTCTGGAGCTCATGGTCTCAAAATGTTTATTGGTATATAACTTGCACATAACACATTTAATGAATTGTATTCAAATTGATATATTATAGCTGGACCTTAAACTTAACAAAGGTAATGAAGAAAAGAAAAGAAAAAAAACATCTAGGTATCTAAATTACGCGTTTTACAAAAAGTGGCCCACTTTACCTGCAATCACCCTATTAATATCGACATAGAAAACAACATTCGTTTTCAAAACTTTTGGGCTTGTCATATTCTGGCTTCACAGACAAACATGTCAGTCTATGACGTTAGTTATGTACAAACTCCCGTTTTAATATGAAGCTGAAGATACGAAATTAATCTTTTATTTACATCGTATCTCCACTGTGTTGTTTATGATGGGTAAATTCGCGAGTGTGCTCAATCAACACTGCTCCGGCGTTCTCAGCGCTGACTAATCTAAGCGCCTCTGATTGTCCAATGCATTCCTATATTCAAACGGAAACGCGTTTGATTATCAGGCTCAACACAGTACAAAAAAAGCAAATAATCTTAGCGAATTGACACTTTTCATTTATTTTAATCCCAACAGCCGTAATACGTTGTTTAATTGTGCAAGGCATTTTTTTTTGCCTATTTGTCTTGAATTTATGGGACATTTTGCATTTTTGCCACAAGCACTGGTTAAGTTCCAACCCTGATTTATACTTATTCATACAAGAAATTTTAAAGCAGCTGTGTGGTTTAAAAATGTAAATAACTCAGAACGGCATTGTTGCTGTTGTTGTTGTTTAGTTATAAAGAGTGTGATGTAAAACCTAACATTAATCTACATTTTAGTAACATATGAATAAACAAAATGCAATGCTGCATATTCCAAGCAGGTAGTTTATGTATTATAACAGATGAAAGTGTTTGTGAGATGAATAATTGTGTCATGTGCAATTCTTGATTGTTGATAAAGATATTGTAAATATTAAAAATGCTGGCTGTACAAACCTGATATTGTATTCTTAATTCTCACGAATATACGCTCAAAGTCAGCAAAATCTCCCCATGAGGACTGGAACATGTGCATGAACTGGTTTACGTAGAGATTTTCAATCCTAAGGAATAAAACACATGTAAATAATCGCACATATGGCCAATAATCTGTAATACTGAATACATCAAAATAATAAACAAAAATAGAGAAACTTAAAGTAAATAGAAAATTATTATGTCATGAACAATTTTAAGCCACTTTCCAATCTGATATAGAGTTTTGAAAATAGTCTACCCTTGTGAAAAAAGAAACACTTGAGCTTACTTTTTAAAAAGAGTATTATTACAGAAAAAATACACTTCAAAAGAATATATTAAATGTACTGACTGTAATGTTTTTTGGACACCTAATTGCATGTTATCAGCATATAAATGAAAATATATTACAGTTACAATTTATTTATTATTATTTTTGAATATTAAATGCAGTTGAACTTAAAACTGTTTTTGTACCCATTTAACTAGGGCTAGAGTACATCTTTGAATATAATTTCATAAATTAATGTAATTCATCACATAGGTAATTAATACTTTAGTTTAGTTCATTATATTAACGGCAAGTCTAAAATAAAATTGAAGTACACTACAAGTGCACATTTTATACAACTAAGCATACTTCTCAGTAGTAATCCAGCTAAACCCTCCACCTCATACATTAAAAATGAGTTTTGTTGTGATAACTGTCACTGCGGCTGCTGATAAATACATATATGTGTGTGACTGAGAAAGACACTTCTCAAAACTATTTATATCAACAACACAATCTACCAAGTCTTCAGTTTCCCCCTTTTAACAGTCGCACTTTTACATGAGCACAGGCCAGCACAGTTCTTTAAAGCCGGTGCAAATGTGCACTACCACAGAAACAATGCATGTTTGTATTCAGACCTTGTTGATAGAGATACATGCAAAAGACAAACAGTTTCTAGAAAAAAAAAAAAATCATGCAAATGTGCATATAATGGAAATAACAGCTTTCTGACTGCACAGAGCAGTAAATGGTATTCAAGAATGCAATATGCAAAGTCATCAAACAAAATTAATCTTACGCTTTGCTGTAGTTGAGCACAAAGTCCACTCCTTTCTCGCTGTCAAACTGAATGTCTTGTGGAAGCTCACTGTGGGCTTTGGCATCTATACTCATAGGGAAACCAGGGTGCCACTCCTTCCATCTTTAACATCAAGCACATCATGTTTTAAAATTCAGTCTCTATTATATCAGCACCAAATCATTTATTGCCATTATTATGCAATAAATAAATAAGTTTCCGCATTTATGAAAGGATTTCCTGGGCAGTGTGGTCAGACATGTGGTAGGGGTGGTATTACAAGGTCCCTGATTCAGTCCTTTTAGTTATTAGTCAAATTCCTGTTTCTATAAGTAGTGTTTCCTAAGGGATTGTTCACCTAAAAAAATTAAATTCTGTCATCATTTATTCACCCTCATGTCATTCCAAGACTTTATGTGTTTCTTTCTTCTGTTGAGCACAAAATGATGAATGTGAATAACCAAACATAACCACTGACTTATAAAATGAAGCTAAAATACTACTGAAGTCAACAGTCTTCAAAATATCTTCATTTGTGTTCAGAACAGAAACTCATACAGAAAGAACCACACACGTACAAACATGAGGTTGAGTAAATGATAATATCTAAATAGCCTAGGCTAAATCTAAATGTTACATATTTACTGTTTTTGTTTGTAAGAACATGAGTAAATGATGACAAACTTTTAATTTGAGGGGGAAATCTGTGTAACCCCACTTGTCACTTGTCATTCTGAAAAAAATGTAGTAACGTTTTTACTCCGTGTTTAGGTATGCGGCGTTAGAAAATGACGGTTAAGCAACAACCTATCATTAACTGAACAGCGTTTGCCTAATTAAATATTCATGAGCTTGGCAGAGTCACAAACTTTGACTCGGCGTATTTTGTTTCACAGTTTGGAAGAGAATTAGAACGTCACGACGGGGAAAGCGTTAATTGGTGCGAAATGAGCGATTTACTTTTACAGTTACGAACATACTAGTGTATTCAGGAAAAGTACCTTCCGTACAAGTCAGTATGTAAACTCAACTGATGGACAAGACAAGAGCTACACAACACGTTATTTAAACAAGCTGCCGTTTGAGCGTTCGTTCAAACGTGACAGTCTGACCCTGCAAAAATGCAACTGTGGTAAGTTATAAAGGTACAATGTAAAGCCCGAATGTATTAAATTTGTAATGAATTATATTTTAAACCAATGTAAAGAGTAAAAAGTAATGGCCATTCTACAGAATTTGTGCAAACTGCTGTCCCACAACCAAAAACACACATTTAAAAGCATTTAAGTATTCAAATTTTAAATGTTTACTAAGATAATTTTATTATCTATTGAACCCCACAATAATATTTAAAATATCAGTAAGCGTAATATATATAAAATCATCATTTAGTGGGTACTTTCAGTTTGGAGGTGTCTGTGCCGAACCCTAACCTCTAAATTTGAATTTATGAAAATATTGAAATAATTTTTGCATTTTATTACATTGTTGTTTTTAAAAATATCTTTTTGATTTTTTAAAAGTGAAGTTTATATATATATATCATCAAAAAAATACTCAAGTGTGGAAAAAATATAAAAAGCCTTTATTCACATGGATTTAACAGTTTTTTGATCCAGTACAAGATTCCTGCATCCAAAGAGCACTGATTTATGGATTTTTATACCCCAGCAGCATTTTTGAATGTATAAATGTTTTATATTTTCTTTGCAAATGATTAAACTTTATGTAAAAAAAAAAATAAAAATAAAAATAAATTAAAAAATGTTGTGTCCCGCATTTTCATGTCACTACCAAAACAGTGTATTTTTTAGTCCATTGGTGGAGACTGATTTTAACTACACCCCTACATTTACGATCAGGAAACATTCATGTGTCCCTCTCTCTCATAGCTACATGGTGAGTAGATAGGCCCCATCATTTTAAGGTAAATGTGTTCAAGAGTATGAAAAATATGTTTGTAATCTTAAACAATGTCACTACCAAACACCATTTTTCTATAATTAAACACACTTTTTTTGGAAGTTATTCCATAACATTTAGTTTTTATATGTGTACAACTGTTCAGAACTGCTGACCATGTGCTGATTAGCATCTTTGATCTAGATTCTTTAGATATCTAAAACTGTCACTACCGAAACTGTCACAACCAAAACATTTGGTGAACTTTCAGTAGTGACTTCATTGATTTTTTTGGGGGTGCTATCCCATAAAACAGTCATGACCAAAACATGTCATCATTGTTTCAGTAGTGACAGAAATGAACACATAATCCTTTATTTGGGGCAAATAAACAAAATTTTAGCACAGTTATGCAAATGTTTTTGTAGTTGAGTATGTTTATAGTAGTGTTTTAGTATGTGAGTTAAAACTCAGTAATGTGATGTGGTTGATACCAAAACATTGCTGTCACGACGGAAACATGGGATGTTTTGTTAAAAATAAAGTACTGAATTATCAACTAAGATGTTATGATAGTGTTTGGTTAAATGTATTTTCAAACTAATGAATCGTTAACTTTGAAATCAGTATGATCAACTTTTTGCCTTTTACAAAGAACAATTGGATTCAAAATACAACAAATCTCATAAATCACATTTAAATATTTTTAAAAATTTAATTGTTATTGATTTAGCTCTGCATAACTTTTTAAATAAAATAGAAGTATATAGATATATTACAACCCTTATATATAACCCTTATATATTCTTATTAAATTATATATGTGTGTTAACAAATTTGGGGAGAGGAAAAATATTCCAAATCTTTCTGAAAATACAATTTGAGAATTAACGGTACAATTACTAGAAATGTACCATGGATATTATACAAGTTGCATACATACAAAATTTGTGGGGGGGGGGATTTTTTTTTTCGAGATGTTTCCAACTCTGACTCTATAGAATGGCCCATATATGAATCATCAAAGTATAACCGTCTGTGAGAAAGATCGAAATCAGTGGTCTGTTTTGGCAAAGATGAAATCATAGACTCAACCACATGCGCATATTTGCTGCAGCATTTAACCATCAAACCTGTATGTTTTCTGTCTCTGTTCTAGTTCTTTGCGCCTGTGCTGTTTCGCCACTCCGGTCTTTTCATGCTGTGGCAATCGAGCTGAAACGCACACAGCAAGCATTGTTAAGGTAAAACCTACACCTTTATTACAGGAAGAAATGTACAAGCCAGTCAGAACATACCCCTGCCATCTCTGAGGACCACCTCTTTGTCATCAACTAACCAGCGAAAGCAGGGAAACTCAATGTAATCTCCATAGGGTGTCTTCACCGTGATGTATTTGCAGTACCAATCATCTTGCATCCAGTATTTCTTCTTTTCGATTTTCACCAGCTCGATTTCACCCAGGTCTTCTCCCACATTAACATCATACGAGTCCACCTTGAATTACAGCTTATGTTAGATATTATTGAAACACCCTAGCTCATGGAAAAAAATAAACCACAGTCTTCCTGTGAGTAACCATTGATTTGATCTTGATTCTGTCTGACATTTGCTGATAAGACTCCCTTAGGGATGCAATGTAAAACTAGTTTGAAGATACTGAACAGTTTCATTATCAGATACTGAACAGTTTCCTCTAAGGCGTGCGGTTTGATTTAAATTTTGATTAAAGTCACTCCTATAAAGTGCAAACTGAAAAATTATGAAATACGTTTCACCCAGGAAATTGATTTCACAAATAATAGAATATGCAAGTCACACACTGAATAAAACAGAAATTTAAAATAAAAGAAATGAAATGATATTTTCTTATAAAAAATCATGCTAAAATAAACCTTTTTTGACTTTGAAACCTAAACTTATATTTAGATTTTTTTTTTTTTACAGTGTATAAGTGTACTGCATGCGTCATAAAGACATATTACTTCTAAGTCTTTATGATTAAAGCCATAATGCAGAATTGTGGACTCGAGTCGCAGGACTCAAGTCACAAATTTGATGACATGTGACTCAACATAATCAAAGATAACTTGAGACTCGACTTAGACTTTGACAGCAATGACTCAAGACTTGACTTGGACTTGAACCATGTGACTCGGCAAGTCTTTATGATTATATCTTCTAAAATAGCTTCTGATCGATAGCGTATGTTTACAATGGTATGATTAGCGCAGCTTTTGGCACTTTGGTTTTATCAACATATTTAGGGTGACTATATGTCCTCTTTTTGGACTTAAAAAAGGCGTCTGGCCGGAATTCCTAAATCGGCCCAAAATATCCGGGATTTGGATTGTGCTTTCTATAACCTCCATTCATTTTGTGTGTTTTTGTATTAAAGCCTTGCGCAGGACTGTTTTCTTATCCTGCAAACATAATATAATTTTATAATATAATATAATAAATAATAACATAATATAATTTTTAATATAATTTTCACGCATCACTGAGTCACTATCAATGTGCAGAGTATTTAAATCACTTAATGTTGGATGTAGGGTTGCCAAATCCGCATTTTGTACACGGAACTGGGCTGATTTAAACTGTTGCGGCAGCTTGATTTTCTCACGTGGGTTAAACTTTTGAAATATTGCATAAAATTCCATTTGACTGAAATGCTTGTATTGAAACATTTTACATTCTACCCGTGATAAAACTGTGGCAGATATTAGTTTTGTGAAGGATGGCCGCTGTGGTAGGAAGCTTTTTAGCTGTGTTTATGATCAATCTGCATAGTGGTGACTGTAAAATATGTAATTTTGGTATGGAAATGACATATTTTGATACCAAAACTAGGACCCCAACTGATTCAACTAATTCATTCAAATCACTGAATCATAAACAAATAAAACAGTGGACTTAAAATAAATTATTCATTCAGTTATCCTATATTTGTTCACAAACAATGATTAATTCCTCAATGAAACACCACTAACTTTGCAATTATTCTTACTATAGACTATTATTGACTAAATTGACTGTAGTAATTAATACAAAGACACTCATTTGGGCAAACGGCACGAATGACTTGTTTAGGACTTGAAGCTTAAAGTTAAGGACTTGCAACTTGACATGGACTTGCCCATCTTGACTCGAGACTTGAATGCAAAGACTTGAGACTTACTTGTGACTTGCAAAACAATGACTTGGCCATAAAGCCATAATCATTGAATATGGGACAGATTTAATATTGCATTTTTTTTTTTCCACTTTTAGATTAATCAACAGCCATAAAAGAAACAATACTAGAGCATTAAAAAAAAGAGTGAAAAATGTTTAAAAATAAAATATTTCCTACATTCAGTATATTTCTTTACATTATTTGCATAATACTTTCAATATAATAAATAAAATAGAGTAAATAATTGTAATTTTAATTTATGATTTCATAATTTTTTACATTATTTGTACTATAGGTTCAATATAATTCAGATAAAACAAATCATACTCAAAAGGAGTTCAAAGGTCTAATACAGTATAGGTTGCGATCATAGTCAGAGTCTCTTACCGCTCCTCTCTCAAAGTCATTATAGAGGGGTTTATCCAGGAGGGTCCTCTCACTGCATCTCTCAGATCCCACCAGGGTCAGATAAATGTAGTCATCCGTTCCAGCAAACCACTGAGTGCCTGTGGCGACGGTCACTGTGTAGTTAGGCATTTTTGTCAAGCTGGAAACTTGGAGATCAGCTCTGCGACTGAACTCGAATGGGCTTTTCAAGAGTTGCACGCAGACTGCATTTCCTCTTCTCTCTCTCCCTCTCCCGTTCTCTCTCTAACTGACTCGCTCAAGCCACAAACTTCACACATAGAGTATACGGAAATTCATAGATGTGCTCTTGATTAGCATTGCAGTAGGCTTTACCCTAATTACTCGTATCAAGAAGGGTGTGAACAATATCATGCAGTTTGTTTATTTATGAAATCAAATTCTGTCTATGTACCCAATCATGTCTATAGACTTATCAATACAGGAACCAGTTTTTAAGATGCTCTGCTTGGCATGGTTATCAGATATTTTAGTTCTCGTTTGGCTTGACTTAAGATAAGTTTTACTTTGAGTGAGCGGTTGCTTCATAGTTGTTTTTTTAATAGTTTTGATAGTTTGCGTGCTCTTGATAGTTTGTGGTATTTGTCCAGTGGTGTAACAGCTCACAACATTTAATGTGTTTTTTTAATCTTTTATGCTCACCACGGTGGCATTTATCTAAACAGAAAATTAATTTTAAATTTAAATATATTTAACTGTTTTCTATTTGAATATATTTAAAATTTTATTTATTACTGTGATGCAAAGCTGATTTTTCAGCATCAATATTCCCATGTTCAGTGTCACATGAGTTCAATATGATGTTTGGTATTATTTCATTTAAATAAATAACCAACCTGTACTGACCCTAAACCTCTGAATGGTAGTACATAGACCATTCTGCAAAATAGGTCCAAGTTGGGAAAAAAATTATTTATGAAAAAAAAAAAAAAATTGCATGTATGTAAATTGTTTAAGATCCAAGGTACATATTTCTAGTAATTGTGCAGTTAATTCTCATATTGTATTTTCAGACAGTTTTGGAATATTTAATTACTGTCACTACCGAAACACACTAATAATAATAATAATAATAATTTAATAAGAAGGGTTATAATGACCTATTAAGATTTTGCTTACACCTACATTGTAAATATATTTTTTGCTATTTTATTACATTTTTTTTCAGAGGTAAATCAATAACAATTACATTTTTAACAATATTTCAAGTGTGATTTATGATATTTGTTGTATTTTGAATGCACTTTTTCTTTGTAAAAGGCAAAAAAGTTGATCAAAGTTGATTTTATGAGATAACACCCAAAACAACAAAGATGTCGCTACCGAAACTTCACCAAATGTTTCGGTAGTGACAATTTTAGATACTTTTGAGCCTAGCTCAAAGATGCTAATCAGCAAATGGTTAGCCAGCACAGTTCTGAACAGTGGTACACATATAAAAACTAAATGTTACGGAATAACTCGCAAAAAAGTGCGCTTAATTGCAGAAGAAAAGGTGTTTAATAGTGACGTTCCTTAAAGTTACACACAATTTTTCAGACTTTTGAATACATTTTCCCTCAAAATGATGGGGCCTATCTACTTACACTTTTCCAACGCAGGCTACCAGAAGGACAAAAATGACACTGGCCACAGCTGTACTTTTTATGACATGCATGGTAACATGGTAATTCAGATATATATACTATAACCAGTGTTTTGTTTGTAACAAATTTCCCAGTCAAATAAGGCGTTATCAAACAACAGTACCTCACAAACATAGGAGGAAATAAATGCAAATGAATTGCTGTGTGGGAGGCATACCATTTCCAAGCAAAAAGGAGGGAACTTTAGGAAATTCCCACTGGATGACAAATGGTCTTGCAAACACTTACCGTCAATTCCAATTTTAAATATCTGAAAGCAATCATGAGAAGACAAGCTTTTATTTTTACTCCAAAGATATTGGTTTAACATTTACATTAAATGATCTAAGCACACAAATTTAAAATCACATGTACAAAACAGACATTCTCACTGTTCATTTGTTCAATGCCTATTCACCATTTCAATCTGACTTCATTCATTCTAGTCATTCATTATACAAATATAACACAGATAAATAAAGGCGATTTATCCAAAGCAGCAAGGTGAACTTTCTCTCAGTTTCTCCTCAAGAATCAGCAAAGATAAGCTTAAGACAGACTCTAGTGATTCAACTCGATGGTATTTAGTGCAAATAAACTGAAATGTGATCAGTGAATCATGACCTTCACTACTCATACGTGTATTCGCTCAGTAATAAAACTATCAGTCGCTGTTGAATGTACTCATACGCACATATACTCGAAAATGCTCCCCTTCATCTCTGGAAACACGTGCAGCTAAACGACCAACACGTACATGAACTCAAACGTCAAATTTAAAGAGGTTTAAGAACTCGACTCACTGTAACACTGCCACCACATGGCAACAAAAGCAATTACAACAGAAAGAATAATAAAGCAACCGTTTGAGGGAGCTCATTTCCATACAAAACCAAACAAAGCAATAGCTTAATTTTATATATATTAAAAATAATCATTTTAATTTTCATCTGGACTGGTAATAGTGTAAAAGAAAACTAACAGTCAAATGTTTTTAAACAGATTTTTAAACAGTAAGATCTCTTCTGCTCACCAAGCCTGCATCAATACATTGATTCAAAGTGCATCAGATGCAGTAAAATGTTTAAATATTTTTACTACTTAAAATGTATTCCTGTGATTTCAAAGCTGAATTTTTAGCAACATTACTCCAGTCACATGATCCTTCAGAAATCGTTCTAATATTCAGATTTGTTATTCAAAAAAACATTTATTATTGTTGAAGACAGCTGAGTAGATTTTTTTTTCAGAAGAACAGCATTTATCTGCAATATAAATCTTTTGTAACATAAATGTCTTTATCATCACTTTTGATCAATTTAAAGCATCTTTGCTAAATAAAAAGTATTAATTTCTAAAATTCTTTAAAAAAAAAAATAAAAAAAACTCCAAGCTTTTGAATGGTAGAGTGTATAATGTTACAAAAGCTTTTTATTTCAGATAAATGCTGATCTTTGGATATTTCTATTCCTCAAACAATCCTGAAAAAAATGTACTCAACTATTTAAGAATAGATGATAATGTTAAAAATCAGCATATTAGAATGATTTCTGAAGGATAATGTGACACTGAAGTCTACAGTAATGTCGCTGAAAATTTAGCTTTCATCACAGGAATAAATTACATATTTATTTTAAATAGTAAAAATATTTTAAAATGTTACTGCTTTTGCTGTATATGGATCAAATAAATGCAGGCTTGGAGAGCAGAAGAGAGTCCTTTAAAAATCTTACGGTTCAAAAATTTTGGACTGGTAGTGTATATTTGACATGCGCTACTCCAATATGAGATTCATAACTGAAGCAAGACAGAATTATTTGTTTATGACAAGTTTTTGCTTATGGAAAGGCAAGTCATTATTGTATTTAATGGACTCTTTCAGTTCCCATCACAAATCAGTGAACAAAAATTTACGGTTCATATACATATCAGCTATGATATGTTAATCACCACACACATTCTCTTCCAAAAGGGAGATTGTGAATTAACCTTGCACCGTAAGGCATCAAACAGATATTAAAGTTGAGCCACAGTAGCGTCTGCATGCGAACATGACTGAATACTGCATAGACATTATATACATTCTCTTCCATTCACTATATTATTGAATTGTAGAGGAAAGTCATCTTTATGACTAAAAGAGACAAATATCAGTCAATAAGACTTGAGGTGACTCTGATGTGCTGAAATAAAGCTACATATGAATGAAATTTAACAAAGAAAAAAAATCAACTTCCATTTTTGACATAAAAAACGACATCATCAAGTCATAGTTAAAAGCACTGTTAGACACCTACTCAAACTGTCCACACTGATAAAATCTACTGTGATTTTCATGTTTCGCTTATATGAGTGAAATATTAAGGCATATTGTTCAAATTGAGAGAGGATGGCTTCTTACAACCAAGTTTGAGGTGGAGGTTTCCATGGCATTTCCAGTGTCGGTTGTTTCTGATCCACACATAACGGAAAAGTGAGCTTTTGTCTCTGTATCCATAGTGACTGTTGCTGGGCTGTGCAAAGCCACAGGTTTGCCGTTTGTGTGGGTGTTTTGTAAGAACTGGAGTTTAGATGACTGGTCACTGGAATGGCAGACAGGGCTCTTGTGATGTTGCCAGGGGTCGTTTTAACTCTTTTCTTTAAGGCTTAGTCACTGATTGTTCTAGTTTAGGTGCAGAACTTGCTTCATGAACTCATAAGTGGTGAAGGCAACGGCTTGTGACGGTATACAGCGGATGTAGTTGAGGGACAGGCCACGATACAGTCCTTTCTTAACACCATACTGGGTGTACACATACTTGAGAGTTTTTGTTAGGCTGCTGCTCAAAAAGAAACAAAAAAGAAAAAAACATTAGTGATCACAGAAAAAAGTTGATGGGAATTTTGAGTGCAATATGCAAAGGAGATCTAATTGCTATACATTATATACAGTATATAGTCTACTTATTAGTATCAATTTTAAAAATGTGTTTAATATTTTTTTCTGCATTCTTTAATTAAAGTTCAATAGAACAGTATCTACTCAAAAAATCTTTTAATGAATCCTTTTATTACTTACTTAACTTAAACTTCTAAACAGTAGTGTATCAGTTTCCACAAACAACACAACTGATTTCAACATTAAAATGTTTTGAAATGTTTCTTGAGCAGCAAATCAGCAGATTTCTGAAGGATCAGGTGACACTGAAGACTGAAGTAAATGCTATCAGTTATTTTAAATTGTAATAATATTTCATATTATTATTGTTTTTACTGTCTTTTTGATCAAACAAATGCAGTCTTGGTGAGAATAAAAGTCTTCTTTCAAAACTTTTGACCTGTAGTGAGTGTATGTACAGTATCTCACAAAAGTGAGTACACCCCTCACATTTTTGTAAATAATTTATCTTTTCATCTGACAACACTGAAGAAATTACACTTTGCTTTAATGTAAAGTAGTGAGTGTACAGCTTGTATAACAGTGTAAATTGGCTGTCCCCTCAAAATAACTGAACACACAGCCATTATTGTCTAAACCACTGACTACAAAAGTGAGTACACCCCTAAGTGAAAATGTCCAATTGGGTCCAAAGTGTCAATAGTTTGTGTGGCCACAATAATTTTCCAGCACTGCCTTAACCCTCTTGGGCATGGAGTTCACCAGAGCTTCACAGGTTGCCACTGGAGTTCTCTTAGTCTCCTTGTCTTCAGCAAACTGTTTGCAGGCTTACTTATGCATCATCTATAGAAGAGTCCTTCTTCTGGGATGACAGCCATGCAGACCAATTTGATGCAGTGTTCGGCATATGGTCTGAGCACTGACAGGCTGACCCCCCCACCCCTTCAACCTCTGCAGCAATACTGGCAGCACTCATACGTCTATTTCCCAAACATAATCTCGACCATGATGAGGCCTGTTCTGTTCTGAGTGGAACTTGTCCTGTTTAAACCACTGTATGGTCTTGGCCACCGTGCTGCAGCTCAGTTTCAGGGTCTTGGCAATCTTCATATAGCGTACGCCATCTTTATGTAGAACAACAATTAAATTTTTTTCAGATCCTTAGAGAGTTCTTTGCCATGAGGTGCCATGTTAAACTTCCAGTGTCCAGTATGAGAGAGTGAGAGCGATAACACCAAATTTAACACACCTGCTCCGCATTCACACCTGAGACCTTGTAGCACTAACGAGTCACATGACACTGGGGAGAGAAAATGGCTAATTGGGCCCAATTTGGACATTTTCACTTAGGGGTGTACTCATTTTGTGGCCAGCAGTTTAGACATTAATGGCTGTGTCATTTTTTCCAGTGTTGTTACATGAAAAGACATAATAAAATATTTACAAAAATGTGAGGGGTGTACTCACTTCTGTGAGATACTATATACAGTATATATATACATATATATATAAGCACATATGTATACTGATGCATCCCTATTAAGAAAGCAATAATGTTATAATTTACATACCATTTTCACTAGTGTAGATCATTAAGGGAATAAAGACTTAAACTTATCCAAATTATATAATACTCACCAACATTTGTCAAAATCAGGCAGTGATGCACCTAACTGCATTCTCCTCCTGGCAACATCTAGTGGATATCTGTGCAAAAATATTAGAATGAATATTTTATACAGAATGTAGAATGTATGTATATACTTTTTCTGAAATCTTTATCGCTCAAATTTTGAAGGAATATTAGCTGTAGGTATATCACTGTTCTACTAACATGTTTGACAAAATATCCCAAGGCATTTCAGCAAAAACCTTTACATTGTGGAACACACAATGATCAAAATTAGAGAACAGGAACCACCGTAGCATCATAACTGAAATTTTAGTGGGATACAGCTGTCAGGAATTAGTAGGAAGTGTAGAGGCCTTTGCTTTAAATTACTTCAGGGCATGGTCTTGAATGAAATTGTAGGCTGATTGGGAGATACTTGCAGGGAAGGAAAGGCAAGTTGCTGAAGAAAGTTCTGCATTTGCATTCACTCTGACTCAACTCCTGCTACAGAAAACATCCCCCAAACCATGACACTTCCTCATTCACCTTTCACTGACTTCTTTACACACTTGGGTTTCAATCTTTCCTCAGTTTGACGTTCAACAAAATGTTTCCCATCAGACCCAAATCTCATCACTTGCTCTCATCGCTAAAGTGAACTTTGGACCAGTTCTCCTCTCTTCACACAACATGCTCCTTAGCAAAAGTGAGCTTAGCCTTTTGATTCTTTCTGCTGATGAGATGCTTGGTCACTGCAGAGGGCGCTTTCAGTCCGACTTCTCTTAAACATGCCAAGACAGATCCTTACACTGTTCAGCATTGAACAGGCAAGCAATTCCAGCTGCAGTGTTGAACCGATTCCTTATTGTCTCTGCATTATCCTGTCTTCTTGTGAATTTGTCTTATGTGGCTGACCAGCCTTTTTGGGGAACTTGAATGAATTAGTGTCACTGTAAACCTGCAATATTCAAGAAATAACTGATTTGGAATGGCCAACTTCTCTTGCAATGGCTGAAAGGGTCATCCCTTTGGCCTTTTATCTAAACAACCTCCTGTCACAGGGTTTCAGTCACCATAGTCCTTTTTCAAACATCTCATTTAGGTTTTTATACTGTGATTCAGAATACAATTAATTTATAAAATATGGTTAAAAAACTGCCTTTCTACTCCTGTTAGGAAAATTTCAAATAGGACTAAGCATTAACCTTGAGATTTAGGAAATTACAGATTATCTAGTTTTGATCTCCACTGTATGTAACATACTTTTTTTTTACTTTAAAGCTAAATAATAATACATACGATATAGTTTGAGCAATTGCTCCAGCAACTCCGCCACACATCAGATTGACGTGAGTCTTCAGCACTAGAACATCAGGATTGTCAAGAGACGGCTTGCCAAGGAGCTCTGGAAAGTGAGTGAGTCCCAGAGTCTTCAATGTACCAAATGTGAAAAAAGAAAAGCCTGGAATATAGAGAAAACAGGGACATGAGGAAGTAAACTACAGTAAAAGTAAGCGTTTTCAGTTTCGCACATTGTACTGTACAGTTTACTTAAAATAAACAAGAAAATACCTGCATATGGAGCCATGCCAATGATTGTGGGGGTCAGACCACGGTAGAATCCAGAGATTCCTCCTTCCTTTAAAGATAAAACACTGTCATGCAAAAGGGAAGCATAGAAAAGTTCTCAATTAAACTTACTTCCTGTCCTCATACCTTAAGGTAAATAGTCTGAAAGGCGTTTCGTATGCCAGTGTAGCGATGCTCTCCTGTCACTTGAAATGCCAAGCGGGCTCGGATAACATCGAGTGGATAGGTGCATATAACTGCAGTCATCCCTGCAGAAAGAATACAATGCAAATAAAGACATAACACTCATCATGGAGTTACAAGGATCTTGGAAAAGAGTCATGGAAAACAATCACAAACCTGCCATAGATCCTGCCATGAGCCGATGAATATGCCCAGATATTCCAAGTTTTGTGTTCAGGAACTGAAAATACATCAGAAACATCTTACTGTAAGCATTACATAATCTAAACAGAGTGTACATATGACATTAGTGCACTAACATCAAAGTTAGGCAAGCTACATTGAAACAAGCTATTGAATAGGTATTGAAATAAAAACATTAAGCTACTTACATAAAGTACGTAATTAAGGAAGCTGAAGCCATGAAGCCACATACAGAAATTTCAAATACAGTTGAGATTAAATGCATGTTTTGTTTAATTTAGTACTGACCTAAATACAATATTTTACATAAAAGACATTTACATATATTCCACAAAAGAAAATAATAGTTGAATTTATAAAAATGTCCCTGTTCAAAAGTTTACATACACTGTGTACTGTGTTGTTACCTAAATGATCCACAGCTGTTTTGTTTTTTGTTTTTTTTAGTAATTGTTGTTCATAGGTCCCTTGTTTGTCCTGAACAGTTAAACTGCCCACTCTTTTTCATAAAAATCCTTCAGGTCCCACAAATTCTGTGGTTGACTGAGGACAACTGAGACTTATATGCAACTATTACAGAAGGTTCAAATGCTCACTGATGCTTTAGAAGGAAAAACAATGCATAAAGAGCCAGGGGTCTAAACTTTTGAACAGGATAAAGATGTTCTGTTTTGTTCAGTTTTTGTTCAGGACAAACAAGGGACTCATGAACAACTATCACAAAACAAAAAAACACAGCTGTGGATCATTCAGGTAACAACACAGTATTAAGAATCAATGGGATGTAAACTTTTGAACTTTTAGTTTTTCTTGTGGACTAAATTTAACAGTCTTCTATGTGAATATGTTATTCAGGTCAGTACTAAATAAAAAGTAACATGCATTTTGTATGATCCCTCTTATTTTGGTAAAATAAAAAACATTTTGCAATTCTGTAAGTATGTAAACTTTTGATCTCAACTGTATATTTTTGGTTTTTGATAGCAGAATAAAACATAAAATGCCCCACAGAAAGTACATTAACTTCTCAAATAAATCTGTGAATAAGACTACCGCTTCACTCGAGAGGACAGATTAGGAGATCGTGTTTGATTATTGCCTATTTTTATGACTGCCTGTGCAATACAACGCGACAAAAAAAAAGTAGTACTGGAAAAGCTATGGTATTTTAAACAACTGAACAACTGCCACGCTGCTAAAATTATAGTTATGCTAGTAACATCTATGTTTAGTTTGTTATTTCCCCTAGACTAGCTGGCATTATTAAAAAATGACTATGAAACAAAAGTAACCTTTTTGTAGTTATCAAAAGCCATAAACTGAATGGCTCCATATGGGAAAATCCTAATCATCATAGCTCCATTTCCTTTGTATAGTCCAAGGTAGCCCTCTTTTTTTGGCACAGCCTTAAGTGTGGCAAACACTCCTGAAAAACACACAAGATAACATCACGTTCAGCCGTTTAGTGTATTCAAATGCATATTTCTTTTACAAATCAAGTTTCACAAAAATAACTGTCCATCAGAAACATTTTGAGTTTAACTTACCAAGGTGTTTGTAATGAGGATTTTGAGCTTGTAGTAAAATTTTTATTCTATCCAGAGGCGCTATGGTGGACTTGGCACAGCATCCTGCAACACCTAAAAATGTAAACAGAATAATGTTCATTTTTTTAAACGAAAACGATCAACACTTAATATAAAAAGTTTGTTTATAGTTCTTATTAGAAAAGACTAAATATTTTATTTGTCTACTATTGACTCATATGACCATTAAAGGGAACAGTTTATCCAAAACGTTTATTCACCCTCAGGATTCAAGATGTAGAGGAGTTTGTTTCTTCATCTGCCTATTGGTTTTTATAATTCTTTTGCACTTTAATCCGTGTAAATTTTTTTTAACTGTATAAATTTTTTGTGTTTTATTGTATTCATTGTATGTTCATTTATTTTTGTTATAAGAAAATAGTTATTAAACCTGTTATACTGTATTATGACAACACTTTTTTGCAAATAAATTGGAATATTGTGATAATACCATATGAAACATGCAACACGAAAATTTGATGCGGTATATCCCTATGCATATTGCATATTTTTACTTTTTTTATTTAAAGAATCCAAACCAATGTATCATTGACATTTGTGGCAATGAGAAAAGCAAGAAAGGTTTTATGAAAAGAGTGTTTTCAGCTTGTTTTTTTTTTAATTTTATATAAAATTATGGCATGCAGTTGCTTCAAACAATGGTTTGATTTTTAAATAAACCTATTTATAACATCAATCAATAAAATATGTGATAATCGCAATTAATAATCGGAATTACAATTTCAAGGGAATAATCGACAATTATGATTTTTGTCATAATCGTGCAGCCCTACACACCAGCATAAGTATTAGCACTATTTTGGTAAAAAATGATTACAGAGAATGGTTGAATACACTTACATTAAAATGATACTTTTAAATGTTACATCTTTTATTTCTAAAATGATTGTTAAACAAATTTAATGATATGTAATATTGTAAACTACGCTGTAGTCACTCAAATAAATTCAATTTGTCTTATATTCTTGTCCATGGATGTTCTTGCTTAATAATAAATGTTCATCTTTTGATTATTGCGGTTGCCTCTATAATTCTGTGTGTGACTTTTCATTTCCAGCCCATTTTAAGCCAGCAATATAATAATTTTTAAACAATAGCTGACTTAAAACCAGTTGGGTCAAAATAACCAAGCCTGTGTTCTGTCCAATATTTATCCAGCACTGGGTTGCCAAATAGCCCAAGCTGGGTTGTTTTTAACCCAGCATTTTTTGAGTGCACCAATGGGTCATCTGAAGCAAATGGGTCCCGTCATAATGAGATAATATTGCTTTCTCCAGTGAAAAAGTTGTATTGTCTGAATTAGGAGAGAATATGCACAGATCAAGTTTGAAACAAATATGTCAATCGATTTTAATGTGAGAGGGGATGGACTTATTTACTTGCATTTTTGCCAGAAGCAACGGTTCACAGTTAAAACTTCTTTATACGCTTACTTTAAACGTGTCTTACAAACATGCAGCTTTTAACTTCACAAAACATTCATTGAGAGACTGGAGTTGTTTGGATTACTTGATTATTGTGATGTTTTTATTAGCTGTTTGGACTCTCATTCTGCCGGCACCCATTGACTGCAAAGGATCCATTGATGAGCAAATGATGTAATGCAACATTTCTCCAAATCTGTTCTGATAAGAAGCAAACTCATCTACATCTTGGATGCATTTCAAAAATCATTTAGGGTTCAGCTGACAAAAACAAAATGGAATCCCTGCATTCCTAACGTAAACATTTTGTGATTAAAACTTCACCTCCAGCTGCGAAAGAGCGTAACCAGTAGTAGTAGTCTTTTTGGACAGGAGCTGGGATTTGAGCTCGAGGCCCTGAGGACACAGCCTCTGTCGTCATGATGGCTGCTATCAGGACTGCAGTACATTGATGTCTTCAGCAAACTCTGGAATGTAGTAAGCAACCATGTGCATTGTTATCATTATGCCTCAACTGATCTGTGCCATAGGCTGGACTATGCACACAAGAAAGTCATATCGGTCATAAACAGGTGAACAGAATTGTAAAAGTATTACTTTACGAGTCCCTGGTTTGGGGAAATGTTAACAGATTCAGCTGTCTATCAACAAAGACAAACCAAATCATGTACATATGCCAGCTTTTTAACATTAATATGTAATTCTGTGTTAATGCTTTTATAAAGATAAATTATTCAATAATTAATACAAACTATTTATTCTGGCTCCTAAATGCCTTTAAAATGACCGTCCTGCACAATGGTATCACAGTTCAATACCACAAAAGCTTAATATATTCATTATGGAATTTAATGATCACTATACTCACATACGTCAAGAACTACCACGGTAATGACAGCGGAAAACTGTTGCTACTTTTTCGTAGTGCGTAAATGTCTGGTCTGCTTTTTCGCAAATGCGATAAAATTGCCTACGTGCGTAAGACTAACGTTAACTCGAAAGGTTTTTGAATACACAATAGCGATGTTCGCATATTGTTACCTTGGTTACTGTTGTTTATTCCATGCGTCAACCAGCCATATCACACCAGAGATTTGGCTCATCACGCAATTTACACTGAACTATTTGCACCATTCACAAACAGACGTTTTCAGAAGCTCTGACCTGAATTCTTGGAAACCGATAAAATAAATCCTGGGTAAAAGCAAGGTCACTGGTTGCACAACTGTATATGGTCCTGTGTGATACTGAAGCTGTCAGCTCTTCCTGTTATAAACACTGCGTCTGAACTGCGTGAACACTATACGTCAACGACGACACAACAATTTGCTCTATATTAGATCCATACGTATTTAGTTCTTTGTATTTTATCGATGTACTTACATAGAACACAATTCAAGGCATAGTGATAAATTTTTTCACGTGTTTGTCGGCAGTTACGTCCATATCGTGTCCTTCACTCATTCGTTTCCTGTCGCAGAATTACTACGTAATTGCGTGTCAACGCACCGCACCACAGCATTTCATTTTATTTTTATGTTCATATATCAGATTTAGCATGATCAAATATTACATATGATTTTTGGAAATACTGTGTATTGTAAGTTTTTTTTTTTTGTCTTATTGTCTATATATGAAAATTAAGTAATATAATAATAATAATAACAATATTAATATTATAATAATATAATATCATAATAATATTAATAATAATAATAATAATAATAATAATTGTTGTCGCCCTATAATATAATAATAATGTTTATTATTTCATATTATTATTAATAATAATATAAATATATTTATAATAATATAATGTAGTTAATATAATAATAGTAGCAATAATAACAATAATGATCATTTTAAATGTTAGCTTTTTTTATTTCACTATATTGAGGAATTATTGTTTGCATATTAAAATTGCGTAATAAAATATCATCAACAACAACAACAACAACAACAATAAAGTGTATAATAATAAATAATACTTTTTTATTATCATTGTTGTTGTATAAAATAATAACGTTTGTTATTATTATTATTATTAATATAAACACATGTATGTTTATAATTATATAATATAATAATAGTAGTAATAATTATAAAAATAATGATCATTTTAAATGTTATGTTTTTTCTATTCATCTCACTTTTTTGATTAATTAGTCTGTAAAATAAAATTGCATAACTAATATAACCAACAACAACAATAATGTCTATATTATTATTATTATTATTATTATTATTATTGTTGTTGTTGTTGTTGTATAATATAGTAATAACAATAATAATTATATTTTGTATTGTTGTTGTATATTATAATAATGTTTATTATTATTTAAATTAATATTATTATTAATATAAATATATTTATAGTATAATATAATAATGTTTATTATTATTGTTATTAATACAAAGATATTTATAATAGTATAATATAATAGTAGTAGTAGTAATAATAATAACAACAATAATAATCATTATAAATGTTATGTTTATTTTTCTATTCAATTGACTTTTTGAGGAATTGTTGTCTGTATATTAAAATTGCACAATAAGATATCAACAACAACAACAATAATTAATAATAATAATAATTAAACTATTATTATTGTTGTATAATATAATAGTAATGATTTATGATTATTATAATTAATATTATTTTTAATAATAATATAAATATATTTATATTTATAATAATACAATGCAATACAATATAATAATAGTAGTAGTAATAATAATAACAATAATGATCATTTTAAATGTTGTTTTTTCTATTCATCTGACTTTTTGAGGAATCATTGTCTGTAAATTGTGTAATAAGATATCAACAACTACAATAATAATGTTTATAATAATAATAATAATTATTATTATTGTTGTTGTATGATATAATAATGTTTATTGTTATAATTATAATATATATATATATATATATATATGTATAATATAATATAATATAATAGTAGTAATAACAATAATGATCATTTTAAAAGTTTTTTTCTATTCATCTGACTTTTTTGAGGAATTATTCTGTATTTAAAAATTGTGTTATAAGATATTGACAACAACAACACTAATGTTTATAATAATAATAATAAGAATTGTTGTTGTTGTTGTTGTTGTTGTTGTTGTATATTATAATAATAATGTATATTACTATTATTAATATAAATATTTTTATATTTACAATAATATAATATAATTATGATAATTTAAAAAAATATTCATCTGACTTTTTGAGGATTTTTTGTCTGTACAGTATATTAAAATTGCGTAATAATGTCAACAACAACAACAACAACAATAATAATTATAATAATATAATAATAATAATAATAATAATAATAATAATAATAATGAAATCATGGGAGATGCATATACAGTATAATACAGTTATAACTGTCATATTTGTATGCCTCATAAACAGATTGTCATACAAACTCATTCAGGCGTTCTGTTGGATTGGTAAATTCAGAGGTGACGATAGTCATAGTGAAACTGACGTCATCTTAAGTCGCTATACACGCATTTAGATGTGTTAGCAGTTAGCTCAAAGCGCATTGAGTTAGCAGCCTAAAAATTGATATGATATTTAGACCGATTTCTGTACATATTTATTATGCTGAGAACAGAAATCCAGTCCGGGATTTCCCGCCGCCTCACGCCGACGTCCATTAAATATCCTGAAGTTGACTGGAGAGTGTAGGTCGGTCGAGCCTGGCAGAGGGCTGCCGTGAATGGATTGACATAAGAAGGATTTGCCTTTTATCAGGTGCTTTAGACTCTGTGGCAGCATGTCAGTGTTACAGCTCAAAGATACGCCGTGAAGACGATATTCCCGCGTGCCTAGGGAAGATCCATCGAAGAGAAATGCTAAAGGATCGGTCGTGTCGTACAGGCGGGGAATATTATTAGCCCTCAGACAGTGCATCTGTCTCTCCGGTATGTAAAGTATTTCAACTCCCTTCAAAGTGTTCATAACAATACAGCAACCCACGGATTAAAGCCCCTTGCTTTGATTATTCGCTTCGTAGCACGTTGTTAAAGTTTTAGAGCGCTTTATAGAAACTGAAACAAACTGTTAGTAGAGATAAGCGTGTGAGAACGTTAAGCGATTAGTCAGCCACAACGGCGGTCACGAAACCTAGTTAGTTCCCTACTTGGACAGCATTTTTGGCCATCGCAGGCGCGTGACTCGCAATTTTGCACAATGACGCACAGAAATGTTGTGTATAGGTAGGGAGCTCAGTAGGGTTGAGACACAGCCCGTTTATAAACGTATGCGAGTGTCTTTAGATCCACTTGTCAGAACTAACTTAACCTCACACTTGGCTAATTTGTGTTTACATTTTACTCCTGACAAGTGCCAAAACACTTGTTTCACTTCAGGGAAACTCTGAATAACATATACACAGCTGACACGTAAACAAACAGTTGAAACCAATGAGCATGTAAATGTAGGACGTTTTGAGAGGTCATAAACCATTATATTTAAGGTACTATAATGGTACTCGTCTAAAGAGACATGCCAGTGTCTAAAAGCAATGGCAAGACTACTGTTTAATAATCATGTAATACCATGGTACTTTTTGGTAAGCATGAAGATTTGTCTTATTAGCAGTACTATCCCTAATGTGTTTGTGTGCTGAATACTTTGTACCTAAAGTCTGCATATTATTTCCTTTAGTGTACCAATATTTCACAGTATTAACTATTGAGCATTTCTTCTTGACTAAAATACATGTACATATGTGACTCTGGACCACAAAACCAGTCTTAAGTAGCACGGGTGTATTTGTTGCAACAGCCAAAAATACATTGTATGGGTCAAAATTAGCGATTTTTGTTTCATGCCAAAAATCATTAGGATATTAAGTAAAGATCATGTTCAATGAAAATATTTTGTACATTTCCTACCATAAATATATCAAAACTTATTTTTTAATTAGTAATATGCATTGCTAAGAACTTCATTTGGACAAATTTAAAGGCGATTTTCTCAATATTTTTATTTTTTATTTTTTTTGCACCCTCAGATTCCAGATTTTCAAATAGTTGTATCTTGGCTCAAACATTGCCCTATCCTAACAAACCATACATCAACGGAAAGCTTATTTATATATTCAGCTTTCAGATGATGTATAAATCTCAATTTCAAAGAATTGACACTTATGAGTGGTTTTGTGGTCCAGGGTCACTTGCTTTATTTACATAAAGAGTTGGCTTATGGTAGAAACTGTACAAAGTTTGGAATATTGAGGAATACACATAGCTATGTGATATGTCAGACATCATGATTATCTGTTAGTTGATTAGTTTACAGTATGGTTCACATTACACTTCATTAGCTTGAAGTTAATGACCCAATTTAATGGCTGGGTGAGCGCAGTTTTCTTTGCTGTAAACATTGACGGACTCATCCTGTTTTTTTTTAAATAGTCCTTAAGTTTACATTACAGCCATGAATCACAATTTCCTACTTGCTGGTCTATTTTCGTTTTAGAGAGCATTTTATTGGACAAAAATCTGATGCGTCACTGGATGCATCTCAATCGTCTCCCTAGGTCGTGAATAGCGATATTAAAGAAAAATGCGATATGCGATACTTTGTTAAATAATGCGATATTCGATATGCAATATGCGATACGATATTGCTTTAAATGTGCAAAGTTAATTTAAATTATATTTTAAAATATTTAAAAATGAAAATGATATAACCAATATATATGTGTCTGATTACAATTATATAACCAATATATATGTATTACTATTTTCACCAACAAAAAATGGTTTTACGCCAGGTATTTCCATCTTTTGCTGTAGTGTGTCAGTAATAAATATCATTTCCAAACATTCATTTAGCCATTAACTGTAATAATCCAGTGAGATTTTTATTTGCACATGGAGTCTGACAACAGCCAGTTCTCCACACAGATATCAGATCATCTCACTAACATCCAGCCCATCTAGGATTACATAAAGAATCCGAAAAAAACGAGACAGACTGAATCCAGAAGAACTGCAGCATCATGTCCAAGACACTTGCAGAAACCTTCCTGCAAAGCTACCTGAAAAACTATGCGCAAGTGTTCCAGACAAAATCTGTTTTAAACGCAAAGGGTTGTCACACCAAATGTTAATTATATTTACCTAATAGAAGTTAATTGCTGAATAAAATAGATATTTTTGAAAGCATACTCACTTTATAGCATTATTTTTGTTTTGAAGGTGCCTGAAACTTTACACATTACTCTAGTTTTGCAGGAAGGTTTCTTCAAGCATGGAGACGTTGCCACAGTTCTTCTGTCTCCATTTGTTCAGTTTCTTCAGGTCATTCTAGACAGACTGAATGATGCTAAGATCAGTTCAGTGTGAAGTACTGGCTGTTGTCAGACTCTTTGTGCATACTAAAATCTCACTGGATTATTACAATTAATGGCAAAAGGAATGTTTGTAAATGTAAACTGAAATTTCCTATTGACACACTAACGCAAAAAGTAGACATAACTAACTTAAAACTTGTTTTTGTTGGTGAAAATACGAATGGCCTAAGACTTTTGTGCAGTACTGTATATCCTTATACTGTAAATTAATTATAAATGTTGACTAGATTATGGTCACATCTGTCCACCATTATGTTTATGCTGAAATATCATTAAATAACGGCTTGTCTCTTTAAAACTTTTTTTAACACCTGCCATGGTGTGTATTGAATTATCTTGTGTCATTTATTTATCACACTTTAGAAATGTGACACAATTTCTGATATGTGAATGATTGCATTAACTAACAACTCCCTGACCTTGACTTCTGAACTAGGGAGTTGATTGGGGCTTACCCATAGTTTAGTTTTTTTATTGAGATTTATACATCATCTGAAAGCAAATAAATAAGCTTTCCATTCATCTATGGTTTGTTTGGATAGGACACTATTTGGCCGAGATACAACTATCTGAAAATCTGGAATACAACTATCTGGAAAAGTTTTTCAAAAAAATCGAAATATTGAGAAAATCGCCTTTAAAGTTGTCCAAATTAAGTCCTTACTAATGCATATTACTAATCAAAAAATAAAATGTGATATATTTATGGCATGAAATTTACTTACGACTGGTTGTCTTCGAAGCCCACCAATATGGACCACGAGCCACAAATCCCAATTTTGATTGAATGGGTCCTAAATAAACTGAATCAGGTTTACTATCATGCTACATGATTTTATAACAAATTGTCCTTTCCACAGGTAGCCATTCATCCATATGTCATCAGGGGAAAAATGTCAATGTGATCTTACTCAAAACAGGGAACATTACATGAAAGATCTGAAAAGTACTGTTGCCCAGAGTCATCTTTATACTGTTTCCCATGCCGGCTATCCTGAACTCCTCCTCCCTCACCCTCACTTACTTCAGCTATGCCTCATACTCCCAAAGCACCCAAGAAGTCATCTAGTGCATCCAAAAAGCGAAATGTTAAGAGGGTGACAGCTTCTACGACTAGGAGGCAAACGGTCAACTTGCTCAAAGCCAATGGCAAGATCAGGAAGGCCATAAACAAGAAACAGGCAGCCAAGGCGACCCAGAGGACTGTTGCCAGCAAGCCCAGCAAGAGGACAGTCAAGAATGTCCTCGTTGTTAAAGGATCTAGGCACACGCGTGGTTCTTTGAACCAAAATGGCTTGTTGTCAAAACTTAATGGGAAAGGGAAGTCACCTGGCAATAGTGTCTCGTGTCTGAAGGAAGTTGAGTCTAACAAGAAAGCGGTTACAAAGAGAAAGGGAGGTCAGGAGATCAGGGAACAGGATACTGATTCTAAAAGGTCAGAAGTTCATGACTCTAATGGTGATGCACAACAAAAGGGTGCTGTAAGTCCCACTGGAGAGGGACAGAGTGCTAACATAAGCTCAGAGGAAACTGTGGAAGATCACAGAGAGACTGTTGTTCACAACACTGACGAGGCTGAGAAAGAGACCGTAGAAGCAAACACAGAAGCTGAACAAAACGAAAGCTGCTCTTCTACTACCGAGCAGCCGAACACAGCGCTTGTTGAGCAGCGTGACCCTCACGACCCTGTCAATAATGTGGACTTAGCCTACAACAATAATACCTCAGGCCCAACAACTCCCTCCCCTTCACAGTCAGATAAGTATGTTTCAGGTCAGATTGAGGAGGTTCCACACATGAACTTTCCCCACAGTTCTTTTCAAACCACTCCAGAAAACTCAACGGAAGCAGGTGAGGCTGTGGCCTCCCAAGTGTGTCAGTCCTCCAATGAATCACCAGCACTTGAAGACATTGCGAATGCTCCCCAGAAGGAAGAAAACGAGTTTGAAAGCACTGCAGACGTGGACACCAAAGATGAAATTGACGATGCTGAAATGTCAATGAAGAAAGAGGGAGCGCTTTCTCTCCTCTCGCTCAGCATGACCATTTACAACAGCACTCTTTGTGAAATGGGCCGTGGGCCTCAGGCAATGGCGTCGCTCTCCAGTAGCACAGAAAGCACCCAGTTCTCTTTTGACAGTGAGTCAGAATCGGTTCTGGAGCACGGGGCGTCCGGAAGCCCTCCTCTCCAAGTTGAGGATATTCAGTTGCGTTTACTTCAAGTTCAAGAGAGGAGGGAAAGGAAAAAGAGGATTCACTGCGGTGTTTGCGAGCCCTGCCTGCGCAAGATCAACTGTGGGGAATGCAGGAGTTGCCTGAACCGAAAAACGGGCCATCAGATCTGTAAGCTCAGGAAATGTGTTGAGCTGAGGAAAAAGCCCCTCATGATCTGTACGGGAGAGGTAAGGCATCTGACTCTTCAACTTTTTGATGTGTCTACTGTTCTATTTTAAATTAAAGGATTAGTTCACTTCCAGAATAAAGATTTCCTGGTAATTTACTCACCCCCATGGCATCCAAGATGTTCATGTCTTTCTTTCTTCAGTCGCAAAGGTTTTTGAGGAAAACTTTCCAGGATTTTTCTCCAAATAGTGGACTTGGCCAATGAATTGAAGGTCCAATTTGCAGTTTCAGTGCAGCTTCAAAGAGCTCTACATGATCCCAGCCGAGGAATAAAGGTCTTATCTGGAAAAGTCACACGTGACGTAGGCGGAAGTACCGACCCAGTCTACATAAGCTCATTGAAAATACATGCTTCTATATATATTTCTGCCAAACTGAACAAAACCTTACCTATATGTATGAATCACTGCAGTTTCCAGTTGAAATGAACACAAGAGGCAGTCTCATCTTGTGGGATAAGTGTCTTGTCACACCCCATTAACCCTTAGTGACACTCCCCAGATATTTGAATTCTGAACAGCTGCAATACGTACCTCAAGCAATACATGCTTGTACCAACATAATAAAAACATGCCCCAGTCACATATTGAACGTGTTTTAGCGCCACTCTCTGGATATTTTACTTTGAAACTGCCACAAAATGTGCAGTAAGGTACATAATGACTTGCTGCAGAAATGTATATAGAGGCACGTATTTCTAATGAGCCTGGGTTGGACCCAGTGTTTACAAAGCGAACATACAAAGGAAATCAAAAGCCCTTCACAAAAAAGGTTGTGAACAATGATGATGGACAATTTTGAAGTTGGAAGAGAAAAGGAGATGCATTTTTTCGCCCTGACCTACTTTTCTGAACCTAAGTACACAGAGGTAGAACTAACCGTGCATGACCTTTCCAACATGATTACATAATGTGTGAAAACACACATGTGCATCGCAGAGCTAGTGCAAGATGAACATTTGTGGTAAAAAGTATATAAATTGTTATTTTTAATAAAACATTGTTTCACTAGATGGGACTCTGGGATCATGTAGAGCCCTTTGAAGCTGCAATTTGGACCTTCAGACCGCTGGCCACCATTGTCCACTATATGGTGAAAAACCCTAGACTGTTTCCTCAAAAACCTCAATTTCTTTGGGACTGAAGAAAGAAAGACATGAACATCTTAGATTAAATTATCAGGAATTTTTTATTCTGGAAGTGAACTTTTTTTTCTCAGTTTTCCTTGATTTTTAGAGTCCAAGTCCCCCCAAACAACTTTCTTAGAATTACTTTTTTGGATGTTACACAGATAAATGCATCATTTTACACATCAGTGATGTCTGTTGGGTGATTAAAATGGCCACACCCGCTCTTAAGTTAAACATACAGTTGATAAGTGGAGTTAGCATTAAAAAAAATGATATGACTCATTTAATGATGGTTAATGACATTACTAGGCTGCAGAGGTTGAAACAGATTTGGTTTCTAAATTGTAGTTACAAGTCATGCTTATCATTATTGCTGTCTCCTGACTGCATTGGCTCAAAAAAATATGAAAGAAATAGATAAGCACTGTTTTCAGGCATAACCCATCACATGATTTACCATGAGCGTTGCACGTGGCTTATGTGTGTGCAAGTTTGTGAGCGAGAGAATGAATGGCACTTACATATGTTAAGTCTCCATGTTACAGCGTGTCCTCTTTTTACTTGTGTGTGTTTGATGAGTCAGTTTGTTTGTCTTAAGCATGTTTAATTCAGTGTTGTCACTGTGTCATTGTGCTGATTAAGACAGAATTCCTGGCATTTTTGAGTCTAGTTGTTTATTTAGTCTCTGTTGGAAACAGGACTGCTGTTTCTGATTAAGCGCTGATTAGCCAACTTTATGTACTGAAGTAGTATTTTAAGACCCTTTGTGAAATTTGTCAGCAAGGGACTGAGAATATTTAGAAATGCATAGCTTAAATGCAGTGTATGTTTTTGATAAGTGTATGCTAATTGATGCATGATATTGTAAGCAATCACAATGTTGACATTAATGCATATATAGCTGCTAGTTTTTAAATGTTTTGAACCTGGAAGAAAGTTGACAAAGTTATTTCACTCTCACCCAATTATATAATCGTTGCTGTCACTTATGAGTGTTTGAGCCTGTCCTCTAACGTCTGTCTGTTAGTAGTTTTCTCTCAGCCACAGGGATGATGACAGGATTACACCAGATTGAGGTTCGTAAACGTATCAGTCATTTCCCTAAAATTTAGGCCAGGGTCACATCTGCCATAGTTATAGTCAGACTTGACATCAGTGTCTGGATGCGAGCGGGTGGTTTGTGGGCTAAATGTCTTGGATTGTGTTTCTTTATCTTTTAAGGGTTTATGGAAAAGGCCATCTGTAATTATGTAATTAACTACATAAGAGGGTTGTTGTTTGTGCATCCATCTGCCCATTATTGGTGTCACATGATAGGTAAAGTGGAAATAAGTGCAGGAGGAAATGTAGATGCTTACGAAAGATTCATTGCGGTGATGTAATTCACCCTCTGACTGATGTATTTGGTGATAAAACTCTGGCGTATTTTAGTTTCATATACACTGCTTTTTAAAAGTATCAATAATACTGTTATTCAGCAAGTATGCATTCAATGTGTGAGAAATTTAACGAAATAATTCTATTTCCATTACCAGGGGTGCAGCAGGCGCAATGATATTACGCAGCGCCTGAATATAGTCCCCAGCTATTTTACTATTACCTTGGTGGTTTAGTGCTGGCCACGTTGGAAGTTACTTAGCTGGGGACTATTTTCAGGCGTTGCGTAATATCATTTCGCCTGCTGCACCCATGGTACGGCAGCAAAGTTCCCTGATTATTACACAAGAATAAGAGTATAGTTCCTATCCATATCAGCCTGGAAAATCACAACTTTTAATTTTCTGTCAGTCTTAGTACATGATGTAACTACAGAAGAGTCAAGTTTTAAATAGGAAAAATTTCTAAAATATTTGGTCATTTTTGAACAAGATGCTAATGGTCTAATAAGATTCAGTGATTTATGCTAAGCTATGCTAAAAGTGCTACCTGTAGACCCGGAGATTGGTTTAATAGATTTAAAAACAGTAAAACTCATCTGTTTAACTGTAGAGGAGTTGGAAAATGAGCCTATTTTCAAGAAAAGTGGAGTGTTGCTTAAAGTTTTCTTAGTTAAGAACGGGTTGGAGCTCTTAATTTTGAACTCTCAAAGTGCATTAGATAGAACAATTTAACTTTAAAATGTACAACAACTTTAATATTGCAATAAATAACGTATTGTAAACTTAATATCGTGATATTATCGCATTGTGAGATTTTGATATCATTACATACCTACTGTTTACTGTATTTTGTTATCGAATAAATTCAGCCTTGGTGAACATAAGAGAAATATTGCTGCAAGCAGCCATTAAGGGGCCAAGCACAACAAAGGCCAATCTTATAATTTTTGGCCAAACTGGTCAGAAATTATAAGCAGAAATGTCAATTTTTTATATCTTTTCCAACATGTCCTCCAATTTATACGTCTGACGTAAGTCGTTTTCACAAATCCTCAAATACGTCTCTATAGAGCGTATTCAACATTTGCATACGTCTCTATAGAGCGTATTCAACATTTGCTCCCTTATCAGTAACTTACGTGTAGGTCAATTGGTAGCGCGTTGCACTGTGAAGTGGTGTAATCATAAGAACACAGGTTCGATACCAGAGAATGCACATGTTCTCATTGTATGTTTTTTTTTTTTTTGGAATATGCACTATAAATCATGATTTTGCACTATTTCTGTAAGGGGTAGGTTTAGGGTGGTCATTTATACGAATTACACCTAGTAGTTGTAAAAACTCATACGTCATTCCATGACGTCAGATCCAACGCGACACTGTCATTATTTTTACGACCGCTAGAGGGCGCTTAACTTTAAAACGTAAACATGGGTCGTATTAGGTCGATACAAAAACGTACAACTGGGTCGTATTTTCTTTGAGGACAGTCTCATCTTTTGACCAGGAGGTGGTGATGTGCAAAAACGACTTATGTGCTCTCTGGTCACGCTTGTTATAACGCATACCAAGTTAAAATCTGTGTGAGATAAAACCTCATGTCCATTTTTGTGTGAATTTCATCAAATTTGTTAACACACATTACAAAAAACTGTTTGATATACCAAAAAGCGTTTCATATTTTTTTGCCAGCATGGTCTGAAGATGACCTGAGCTAATTTTGGTGAAAATCTGACAAACCATCTAGGACGAGTTTGAAAAGGTAGATTTTTTTGAAAATTCAAAATTGCAAACTCATAGAAATTTAAAATACTGGTATTCATTAGACTCAGCGTGAGCCAAGGAATCAGAGAAAAAAACTGAAAAAAAAAAATTGCTTCTAGACCTTACAGTTCTAAAGTTATTAGCAGAAACATGAGTGCAAATTTGGCCTATTGGTGGTGCTATAGAGTTTGAGATAGAAGCTCCAAATTTGCAATGGTTAATGTTGAGACTGTCCTCTATCTGTGTGGCAAATTTCATAACTTTCCCGCAAACAGTTCTATGGGCTGCCATAGGCTCCCAAAGCAGAAAGAAGAACAAAACTAACGGATACAATATGTGCCTAAGCATCTTTAGTGCTTGGGCACTAAATATACCCACCCCAAACTTTTGAACTGTGTATATAACATAAGGGCTCTGCTAAATTAAATACATAATACATAAATTAAATACATAACTTAAACTAGAGTTGTAGTCAATAAGGTATTTTTCCATTAAATACTAGTTTTCTTTTTCTAAAATTAGCCTCATTTTTTTGGACTGCAAAAGAGATTTCAAAATGGTTAGCTATAAGGTTTGTTCTGTTTTTGTTGCATATTGTTCCATCCCCTCCTGAGCAGGTTAAATCAAGTCTCTTTGGGTGTATGTGGAGTAAAGAGGCTGTCCTAACAAGAAGTTCAGGATCAGCCTGCGTCCACACCTACTACATCAGGTTAAAAGTTACCAAACATGAAACACTGGTGCTGCCGAACTGGATCAGATGATCCTGATAGTGTGTATGGGTAAGACTTACATGTGCTTTGACTTGTAAACAAGACCTTTATCTATCATACTGATAATTACTTGAAGATATCAACATGCTGGGTGATTTGTGATCCAGTACGAGAGATCAGTTGTCGCTTTTACGAAAATCCGCTTTGTGTTTTTCCTGCGTCTTTTTTTAATTAATGTTACTGAACAGCATGACCCCTGGGCTAGAAGTGATCACATACCACATCTCACAGCCTGTGCCGCAACATGTCTCTTTCATCACTGTAGAATAGTCATAACAATTATAAGTGATGTGTGTTTTGTTTACTTTTCAGAACGTAGCTTTTGCTAAGGGATGAGCTATGCTGGGTTTGTGATTTGGATTAGATCTCAGCTACTCCATGTCGGTTCGTTTTAACATCACCGCACTTTTGTAATCAAGTTTGTTCCATTCCTAATTACAAGGTATATTCGTACGAAAAACAAGACTAATTTTGCAGGGTGTGCACATCTGCCATCCAGCTGTGACACTCCCAACTACACCAACACCCCATGAGCTTTCGGTTCAAAAAGTTTCATCTCACTTGCTGTATTTTGCCATGCCTCAGAGACGGAGCTACCGCTGTGTGCTTGTGAATGGCACAAGGGGCTGCTTGACTTGGCACAGTCAAGGAAGAGGGAAATCAAGGGAAAATGAAGGGTAAGAGGGCTGTTGCTTCAGTCAGGTCTGGTTTTAATCACGTCTGACAGTGCGCCGAAGCCAGGCAGGATGCTGAGGTAACGCTTCGGAATACAGTGGCTTCAGTTTATGTCACACATGTCCTGATTTACTCTCAAGAAGTGTTTGGACCACGAGTTCGGGTATTAGTAAACGCCGATCGGAAGGTTTTAAGTCATGGGTTTTTCTCTTGCTGGAGGGTTTGTGTCTACAATCCCAAAGGTAGATACAGCAGCCCATCCTCCCCTGGGCTCTGCTTTGTGTTACAGGCAAACAATATATATTACCCTGACTGGGAAAACACTACCTAGTTTCTCAGAAAACCATGACGACTTTCTCTTCTCCAGGAAGTGTTTATTTGGATCGAGTATGCTTATCAAGATGGTAACCTCAAATTCTCAATTTTTAAAAGCAAATGCTTGCTAGTTTAGTTCACAGATGATTTGTATTGAACGCCGGATGTTTTTTTTACTACTTCCGTCCGCTAATGTCCTGATTTAATCGACTATGCGGAGAATAAATTACTAGGACCTCCATGTAACTGTTTTATTTTGTTGGCTTGTTGTCAAATCCTGCAGACACTGAAAAGCAAGGATGTAGCAATTGACCCCCACCCTCACATCATAACATGCCCTGTCACTGTAGAAATGACTAAATTTGTCTCCCTCGTTTTTTGAGACATAATCTGTCTATTTTAAGAGCTTCATTTTTCTTGGCTGCAGTGCGAAGGAAAAGAAACGGCTTGAAATGATGGCTTTTAAATCGAAGGAGTACACTCTGCCAACTGGTTGATTTGGCCGTGAGCTGAATGAACATGCAAGCGATTAAGTGATGGCACTCACTTATCCACCTTACAGCAAATCAGTTGAGGTGAACGCCACGTAGGGTGATTAATATTTATTACCCCAGTGCTGAATTGTTGATAGGAATCTTTTTGGTTGTTTCCTCTACTGAAAAGAGGGGAACCAATCTCTGATGTTATAGTAGTAAAAGATGTTATAGTATTTTCAACAAATGCAGAAATGACAAGCATACCGTATAAATGAAAAAAGAAAGTAGAAACTACAAACACAGACGAGGTTGCATGTGACTAAACCTCTTTCATAACCAGCACATTTTCATATTTGAGATTAAAAGGAACTTGAGTTTTACAACTTCCATTTTCTCTTATACATTAAGTTATGGTTTTGACACACTGCTGCGTTAGTCTGAAGTGATGTACCACAAAAATCTTGGCTGCGTGTGGAGCAAAACTAATGAGGGTGTCAGCAAGTTCTACATGATGGAGCTCAAATTGACATACCATACAACCATTTGCACAGTGGAGCTTGCCAGATCACACACACAATCAACACAGAATGAAGAAAATGACTGGGCTGTTCGCAGTGGGCTGAATCTATCCAGACTATCCAATGTGAGTCAAGTTAAAGAAAGGTATAAAACAGATGTCTCATTTTTGCTTCGAAGCTACCACACTGCACAAGGAAACATCTCTGAAGACCAAAGCTAGTAAAATATTGTTTAGGTAGTTTATAGACAATGTTAATTTAGGTTTTAATTATGTTTTTGGAAGACTTTTTCATAGTACTTTGTGTCCAGATGTGGGGCTTTCATAAATAAGGAGACATTGTCTTTTAAGAATTAAGAGATAAGAACTTAAAATTCTGAGAAATGTAGTCAGAATTGCTTGATTTCCGAGCGACTTTTTTTTCTCAGAAATGTGAGTTTATGTACACACAATAAGTCAGTATTGTGACACATAGGGCCCTATCATACACCCGGGGCAATGTGGCACAAGGCGCAGCGCAAGTGTGTTTGCTAGTTTAAGTCCGACGCAGTTCGCATTTTCCCGTCCAACGCCACGTCGTTTAATTAGCAAATGCATTTGTGCGCCCATGGGCGTGCTGGTCTAAAAAAGAGGTGTGTTCGGGCGCATTGTTGGCGCTGAAAACTGAAAATAGACTGCACCATAGACCAACTCAAATCTGGTCTAAAGTCTAAAGTCAATGGCGCAATATTTTTTTGGTTATTTAAAGAGCGCATTGTTAGATAATGCGCCTCTGGGCAGGTCCACAACACACGTTCACTTTGCTTATTACACACAGGGATGCGCATCACACAAACATGCCAAATATTAAAAAGAAAAGGATTACAGTGTAAAACAATATTATTGTGTAGGCTACATAAATATAAAAATGTAATGATGGATAGCCACTGCGTGTAGTAGAATTAGGGCTACCTATTTGCAGTTCAGCCTATTAATACTTATAATGATGAATGAAATTGGCTAATTAATTGAACAGTCGTGCCAATACACACATATATATATATATTAACTGACTCCTCGCGCAGAGCTATTTGAAAGCCTGCATCCAACGCAGACGAATTAAATATTGACTGGCCACTTAACAGGTAATTTCAGCAAAACATCACTCGTTGAACTCCTCAGTTTACTGAGGAGTGCAACTCGCTCTTACAGGGAATAGGAGATGAGACTCTGATTGGTTTATTGCACATTACGCCCAAAAAACACCCCTTACTTATTAAGAGAATAGGGACAGCCCATTTTGACTATGCGCCCAGGCACACGGACCGTTTTCCCGTCGTTAAATTAGCAAAAGTGGATCTGGACACGCCCTGAGCGCACCTGCGCCGTGCGCTTTGCACTTTGCGTTTAGATCGTTAAAATAGGGCCCATAAACTTAAAAGCAATTCTGAGAACAGTTCCTCAGAACTGGATATTATAACTCGCAATTGAGAAATTGCGGGAAAAAAATGGCAGAATTGAGTTTATATCGATCAATTCTTAAAAAAAGTCAGAATTGGCAGATACAAACTCGCATTTGCAAGAAAAAAGTCTGAATTGCAAGATGCAAACTCGCATTCGCGAGAATTGTGAGACTTTATTTCTTGCAATTGTGCATTTATATTGCAGAATTGCAATATAAATGCACAATCCTGCTGTTTTGACTTTATAACTCACAATTGAGTTCTGAGAAAAAAATTGTGTTTATATCATCCAGTTCTAAGGAAAAAAGTCCGAATTGCGAGATACAAACTTGCATTTGTGAGAAAAAGTCAAATTGTGTTTATATACTTTTAATTTATAATTTACAATTGTAAGGTTATATCATGCAATTCTGAGAAAAGAAGTCAGAATTAAGAGTTTATATCATCCAATTCTGAGAAAACACAAACGTACATTTGTGAGAAAAAAGTCTTAATTGCGAGATGCAAACTCGCATTCGCGAGAACAAAATTAGAACTGTGAGACTTTATTTCTCGCAATTGTGCATTTATATTACAGAATTGCGCAATCCTGCTGTTTTGACTTTATAACTCACAACTGAGTTTATATCACTGCATTCTGAGAAAAAAATTGTGAGTTTATATCATCCAATTCTAAGGAAAAAAGTCAGAATTGAAAGATACAAACTTGCATTTGTGAGAAAAAGCTGAATTGTTTATATCCCGCTACTTTTAATTTATAATTTACAATTGTAAGTATATATCATGCAATTCTGAAAAAATAAAGTCAGAATTGAGAGTTTATATCATCCAATTGTGAGAAAAAAAGTCTGAATTGTGAGATACAAACGTGCATTTGCAAGAAAAAAGTCTGAATTGTGAGATACAAACTTGCATTTGCAAGAAAAAAGTCTGAATTGGCAGATACAAACGTGCATTTGCAAGAAAAAAGTCTGAATTGTGAGATAAAAACGTGCATTTGCAAGAAAGAAGTCTGAATTGTGAGATAAAAACGTGCATTTGCAAGAAAGAAGTCTGAATTGTGAGATACAAACGTGCATTTGTGAGAAAAAAGTCTAAATTGCGAGATACAAACTCCCATTCGCAAGAAAAAAGTCTGAATTGTGAGATACAAACTCCCATTCGCAAGAAAAAAGTTATTGTAATTGTGAGACTTTATTTCTCGCAATTGTGCATTTATATTGCAGAATTGCGCAGTCCTGCTGTTTTGACTTTGTAACTCACAATTGAGTTCATATCACTGCATTCTGAGAAAAAAATTCTGAGTTTATCTCATCCAATTCTGAAAAAAAAGTCTGAATTGTGAGATACTAACGTACATTTGCAAGAAAAAAGTTTGAATTGTGAGATACAAACGTGCATTTGTGAGAAAAAAGTCTGAATTGCGAGATACATTTGCAAGAAAAAAAATCTTGGAATTCTAAATTCATTTCTCACAATTACGCATTTATATCCCACTATTTTGACTTTATAACTCACAATTTTGAGTTAATATAAAGCAATCCTGAGAAAAAAGTCAGAATTGCAAGATTTATGTCTAAAAGTCTTTGCACACCGAGTCCGAAATTTTGGCATTTTTGTTTCAAACACACTGCCTCTGAAACTTGCATCCGTCATAAATTCGGATAACGTTAGACTTCCTGCGGATGCATTTTTTCTGTAATTAGGAAGTTCTATCTTAATCAGGGGACTTTCATTGATGTCTTGGGTACAAGAATGACAGATGATGACTGTTAAAGTTTTCACTTTAGAGTACGGATGCACCGATAGCAGTGCTTAAAAACAAACAAACAAAAAAAATTTGATTGTTTACTTCAAATAGAATCGGTATTCAATGTTTGTGGTCCTGCCTTCCTCTGTATTATTACAGTTCTGAAACCGGTTTGAGCAGAAAAATATGGTTAATAAAGTTATTTTTTAAAACGTTCTCTTTGCCTAATAATAATAATAATAATAAAGTACAGCTTTACTCAAAAAGAAAAAAAACAAAAGAGGGTCTTGATCTAGTAGCCTATCTTGTGCTCAGTCATAGCCAATACAGCATCATCTTTTCTACATTTTGACCAAGTGTATTAAAGATATTTAAGATATTCAAAATGTTTGCAGCATGGATAAAAAAACGGTTTGAGAGGAAAAAGCTGCAGGCCTACGTCGCATTTTATTATTACATTAATAAATAATGTAGGCTAAAATACCAGTAAATAAAGCAAAATATTTACAAACATTACAAACACATTCAAGCTATTTTAATTCCCTTCTCTCCACAACAAATCATCTAAAGTTGGGTTTAGGCTAAATAGAAACGTCAAGCCAAAACAAATTAATTTAAAACCAAAACTGAAACCTACCTCTCTTATTCTGCACAAATCCAAATGTTTCTATATTCACGACGTATCTGGATGCTAAAATATTATTTATTATGTAAACTACTGGCTTTGTTCTTCACTTGCGTTATCAATTTCAAACATCATCCTTCACATAAGCTATATCAGCAGTGAGGCACTGGTCACGCTGAACAGCACGGACTGTACTACAGACTATTTAAATTGAGCAGTGTAAATTTTTATATTTCTTTAACTATTTTATTTTGATAATGAACAGGCTGCGATGTAGGTGCAGACGAGATCACTGCAATTTCCGATCCGCGAACTTCGGAGCGCATTGCAATGATCTGAAACTCAATCGAAGCACAATTGTTTTCTTTCGTTTTGTTAATCTGTTAATGATTTAAGTGAAATATATTTCGTGTGTATAGGCCTATATGTTTCTTTTTATGTAGCCTATATAGTTTTATTCTGTTTTCTCCTTTCACAGATGCACTGCAGGTGCGTGATGTGATTCTGTGTGAATCTGTGTTCTGTGCCATTTTGCTGGTTTTAAACACAAAAAGCTGCATATTAGCCTACCTGCCATTCATTTTCACTTAAATGTAGTCCTAATGCTTGGCGTTTCGTGACATATCTTCGGATAAACTAATACATGGCCATTGCACCTTGTCTATGGTGAATTTACAGCTGAGTGGGCATTTCGCTCTTTGGATGCATCTTAACATTTGCGGAGGCCATATGCCATCTGACAAACTATATGTTGTACAGATTTTATTCTGTTTTAGCAAGTATTTAATTATTTTGCCCAGAGAAAAATGCTGGATTATGCAACAGACATGCAACTCATTGTCTCCATGTAGTTAATTAATAAACCATCGGTATCTACCCTTTTGCGCTATTTCCGATAAGCTGATAGCTTTAAAATAATCAAAAATCGGCCAATAAATATCTGCGGCCGATAGATCGGTGCATCCCTACTTTAGAGTGTATAATTGGTTTGGCAATTTGATTTTCAGTCTGTTTTGAGTCCTGTCATTATTCGTACTCGTGCAGTTTTTGTTTTTCCATGATGAGTAAGTCCTTCAGTGCTTTTCCAGAGTCCTTGCCAAACACAACTTGATAAACCGCAGAACTGAGCTGATATGGTTGCCATGATATCAGCATGTATCATCTTGACATCTAAGTCAAGATCATCTGCCCATTTGGCCTCTGATATTTTTACTGAGCAGTTGATGATGTATCATGAATGATTACTACATTTAATCTTAAATCCTCCAAATTTCCAGTCATATCTATAAAGACATGGGCTATTACCACATCATCAGAGATGTTTTTACAGCCCTTTAAATGTTCATATATAAGATTTTTATTTTTAAGATATATTTTTTAGAAACGTCTCAGGTTAGTCATCATCATAACAGCTTGAGCAGCAAAACCTCTGGCTTTGTTATCATGAAAAACAAAACCAAACAGTCTCAAATAGACTGGCACATTGATTATTAAAAAAGCTGTTATCCTTTTAATAATTTTCAGTTTTATCACTGTGGAGAGATTCTCTAAACCATGTATGACTGGCACTTAATCAGAAGAAAATACCAAGCACTCACACTCATGCCTCAGGACATTACTACAATATGGATTGTTATACAGCGAATAGGCTTTTTTAAAGCAATAAGCCATGAGAGATCACGTGTTACAGTGATTTTACTGCAGATGACTGGTATAAATATATGGTAAAGCATAGCCTTGAGTGGCTTATTGCCTTCATTAAAATGTTGCAACAGCAATAAAAGTAACCAGTGTACAAAAAATAATAAAATAATTCAGTGGTATTCCTTCAAAGAATATATGGAGATAAATGGCTGGCATTGTGAAGGAATAGGAAGAGGTATTGCACCAGTGATTTCCTCTAATTTTTGGTGGCTTTAATGAATTCAAGGTGGTGAACTTGGTGCCATTCTGGCCTATGTAATCAATTCAGCCCTTGAGTTGGCAATTTCCGTCATTAATCCTCCACCCCTGGTGCAGCTGCATGTCAAAATTAATTTTTTATTTTATTTTATTTTATAGTCTCTAGAATGTGTTGGATTGTCTTATTTTTCATTAATTTTTTTGGCCTCTTGCCTTTACACTAAGTAACAGTTAGACGAGACAAAGTAGTTCACCCAAAAATGAATATTATCACATGATTTACTCACCCTCAAGGCATTCTAGGTGTGTGACTTTTTCCTTTCAGTCAAATCCAATTGGAGTTATATTAAAAATTGTCCTAGCTCTTCCCAGCTTTATAATGGCAGTTGACTGTTTCTGTTCAACAGTCCAAAAAAAGTCCAATAAAGTGCATCCATCCACAATAAAAAGTGCTCCACACAGCTCTGGGGGGTGAATAAAGGCCTCCTGTAGTGAATTGATGCGTTCTTGTAAGAAAAATATCCATATTTAAAACGTAATAATCACTTTTCTATAGCTTGCGCTATCTGTCATATGTGTAAGCAGTTCTGGGTGGATGATGTAGGACGTATGTGCTGCGCATGTGCCGCTGATCTTGTAAAAAGCAACATTTGTTCAAAATTTTCTTACTTTAGCAAAGGAAAACAGGTCTCCTCCTGGCTTATATCAAAATCCTCCAACATATTTCTTTACAAATCCTCCTTTTGTGATTATCATGTTTTAAATATGGATATTTTTCTTACAAAAATGCATCGATTCGCTACAGGAAGCCTTTATTTACCCCCCGGAGCCATGTGGAGTACTTTTTTTTTATTATGGATGAATACGCTTTATTGGACTTCTTTTGGGCTGTTGAACCTGTCCACTCCCATTATAAAGCTTAGAAGGGCCAGGACAATTTTTGATATAACTCCAATTGGATTCATATATACCTAGGATGCCTTGAGGGTGAATAAAACATGGGTTCATTTTCTTTTTCGGGTGAACTAAGCCTTTAAGGTGAACGTGTTTTACTAAGTAAACAGTTCATTGTTTTTTATATGTATAGGTACATATTAGTACCTTAGAGTAGTAATACGTACCCCTAAGGTACTAATGTGTATCTATGAGGGGTAAAAAAAAAGCTACAAAGATGTCCTTTTAAGAGTCCTGATCCAGTGACAAGCTGTTGTACCCCAAAAGGTACAATTTTGAAAAAATTTTTTCTGAGTGAACTTGGAATGTCCACAGCAAACTTGGGTTTCAGCAATCCAAGGAAATCACTGGATTGGAAAACAAGGCCAATTAAGTGGTAAGTCATTGATATACCAGTTCAATCCTGTTAACATAACCTTTATACAGTACACTCTCAGATAAAAAGATACAAAATCTGTCACTGGGGTGGTTCCCTTTCAAAAGATACATATTTGTACCTTATTTACCCATAAAAGGTGCATATTAGTACCCCAAAAGGATTCTGAAGAAAAAAAAGAAAAATTCTGTCATTAATTACTCACCCTTATGTTGTTTCAAACCTGTAAGACCTTAATTCGTCTTCGGAATACAAATTAAGATATTTTTGATGAAATCTGAGAGTTTTCTGACCCTCTATAGACAGCAAGGGTCCTACCATGTTCAAGGCCCAGAAAGGTACCAAAAACATAATAGCCCATGTGACATCAGTGGTTTAACCGTAATTTTATGAAGCTTAGAAAAACTTTTTGGGCTAAAACTAAAATTTTTATATTTAAAAAACAAAAACAAAAAGACAAATGAAGACTTGGAATTTTTTTGTACATTTTAAAGTTAAATTCTTCTAATGCACTTTGAGAGTTCAAAATTAAGAGCTTCAACCCATGTTCTTAATTATTAAGAAAACTTAAGTCAGAAAAAAGTCAATGAATGGACTTGTACTTGAACTTTAAAGGGGACTCAGCCCTCTTTTTATTTGTGGTGTACTGTCTCAGTCTAAATTACATTCACACTAGTGTTTTATGAAGTGTTAGAATGTAATTATAACAACAATTTTATATCATTGCTATTCCTATGACAATAATAGCCATATATTGTAAGCAATTGCACTGTAAAATAAATGTAAATTAATATTTCATAGGTAAATATTTGCTTTACACTACAGTAGGGAAATTACAATACTTCTTTCCTAATTTCTACACTTGAAAGAGATATTTTGAATTTGGACTGTAGTAACGTTACCCATTTAAACACTAGCTCTCAGCAATACATACTGCACTCTTAAGCTTTTATTTTGATGGAAATGGCAATAGAGCTTTTATTTTGACAGAAAACTCTTCAGCTTCAGGGAAAACAGGCTTACAAAAACACATCTCTCTACAAATCTAGTGAAATGCTGTAATCCGGAAAAAGCATATAACTGTTGGCCATTGCGTTCCCAAACATGCGCTAAACTCACAGCACATGCAATAAATGAGTTTGTGAACTGTGAACTGAGCTGTTCTGAGGCATGGAAAACACTAGATCATGAGCTGATTGCCTAAACGAAGCATGCTTTGCTTTGAAACATGCAGCGAAAACTCGACTCGACTCGATGAAGAGATTAAGCCATATTGTCCTTTCGTTTGACAGATACTGTGCTAAAACATAATGGCCCAAAACACAACTTTAAAGACATTTTATGTTAGAACAAGAAGTTTAAATATATTTTAAAAACTACACTTGAAACTACACTCAATTCATATGCATTACATCCCTAGTATACTCATAACAGTAAATGAATTTTAATAATATGTGATTTACTGTGCATATAGATTTCAGCTGTGCAATTACAGATGTGTTTTGAAACTTGGCTCATGCTGTGAGATTTTAGATCTGGAACTGTTTAGAATAAGGTAGGATGATGGTAATGTAAAATTCATGTAGTTAAATCTCCAGCGAAAAGTTTTTCCTGGAGCCTGTGGGCAGGGGCTGTAATGCTGTGCCCATGTGGGATCATTGGCAAGAGCTGGTGTGAGTGTTGGTGAGCCAGGCAAGCTGGTAGGAGGCTGGAGTGTACGGAAGTGAGCAAACGAATCGTGAAATGTCAGTATGAGTGAATGCCTCTGCATCAGCTCTTGCTCTGACCAGTGTGATATGATCTCTGATCTGCCTCAACACCTTGTAATGCTTCCATCACGCCCTCAAACAACAGAAATTCAAGGCCGGAACAACATCTGACACCATTAGCCACCTTTGTGCACCACATTATGGCACTTTCATTTATTATTTTATTTATATACTTATATTTATACTTCTTTTTTGTGTTTATTTTACCAGGCAGGCTGCATTTGGTGCTACCTAGGATGAACCAACATATCAAAGTATATTTATATCTCACAATTTGACTTTATTGCAACAGTTGAAAGATATAAGGTCATCTTGTGAAATGTAAATGAGTGGAAATGGGCTTCCATTGTAACTTGACTACTTTATAAGGTAGACCAAACATGGAGAAACACACAGTCCAGACTATACAGCATTCAGCATGTCTCCACTCAAAATATCTCATTACATTCAAGCAAACCTAAGATTAATGTCTGTCAGTACTGAAAATAGGAAGTCTTGAAGCGTTTTACACTACCACATTAGTTGCCATGGAGGAGTATGGTAGAACTGGAAAATTTCTTCACAGTCCTCACGACTTTACAGTTGAATAGTGATTTAAATTTCAATGTCAGCCCTCCGAGCAAGCCAATGGATTGAATCGTTTAGTTCCTTTTGAGGAGTCCCAGGTGTTCTTACACTATTCACTCAAGCTAATCCTTTCCTCAAGAGCTGTACAGGATTTAGTTTGTGATATGAATCATCATATCTTAAAATAAAGTCATGACATAAGTACAATGATGGGATCAGGCAGCTGCATTTTTGTTATATTTGTAATTACAGAAGCCAGGTCCATCCCTTGAATTGTCCTTGATGGACTTTGCCGGCTCTCCCTCTGTTTTTTCCTTGTTATCTGAGTGTAAAGCAATCCACCCGTCAGCCTTCCTGTGTTCACACACACTTCCCTCCTGACTGAGGAAGTCTTGTGGAGCAAAACTGTCCTCTCACAGATGCATATTTTTGTTGTTGTGTATGCAGAAATGCATGACACTTTGGATTATATACAAAACTGATTGCGTAGGATGTATGAGGGCAGCATTATCAATAAGTTTTCTTGTTTACTTGACCATTGTGTGAAGAGAAAACACTTTCCAAGGCTTTTTCACACTGCATATGAACTGTGCATATTAGCAGGCCCCAGTGGGTTATTGAATTAAGAACTGTATTTGCTCAATAAATACATTGTTTTATTGCTTCTCTGTGCCTTTTAGAGGGGATTAGGATTCTCGCCTCTTGCTTAGCCTGACTTTTCCTGCTGTCTGGGGTTGATTTAATGTGTGTGTGACTTTAGGGATATATCCAAACGTACAGTCATGCTTTTATGTTGTGTATTTACCATTAATGGGTGTTTAAAAATCATTTTCATTTTAGAGGATAAGTTACTTTTTAACTTTTTATTGTATGCCTTTTTTAAGTTATAATCAGGAAAAGTCTGCTTTTGACTGTAAGGACCTAAATTCATATTTTAAGTTCATTTTGGCATTTAAAAGGTTAGTTCGCCCAAAGATGAAAATTCTGTCATTCTGTCATTAATCACTCACCCTCATGTCGTTCCAAACCCGTAAGACCTTCGTTTATCTTTGGAACACAAATTAAGATATTTTTGAAGAAATCCAAGAGCATTTTTTGATAAGTCAGAAAGCTCTCGGATTTCATCAAAAATATCTTAATTTATTTTTCAAGACTTCATAAAGTCAACAATTCCCCTAATTGTGAATTCACCCATATCCATCTGCCACACACTGTTTTTTCCTTCCTCAGTTACAGTGATAAAAGGAGGTGAAGTTCTCTAATCTCCTGACATGCTCAATTGTGGCTGGTGTTTTATTGGTTTGAGCCATTGGTGAGCAAGTGACACCTCCACATAGTCCACTGGTGTAGGGGCCATTTGCCAGCACTTCATGAGGAGATTTATACATGGGCTGCTTGTGACTAATGAAGGCTGGGCAGCTTTTTAAAGCTCACCATATGGACATGTTTCTACAATTGGCACTCCAAACACACGTGAGGAAAGACAAAGAAGGGAGGTGCGGCTGTAGACGGTGATGGAAAAGATTTCTATAGATTTCTGCACTTTAAATTTACATTGCTCAAAAAAGGCGTTTTTACACAGCAGATTAAAGGCTGTAAGAATGCAATGCCACATAAAAGCCAGACTAAATTATGCTTGTTCAGACACACCTCAGTTTCTAATATCAAAGTATACTGTTGTAATTGCTGTGTAAATACATTCATGCCACCTCTGGGCAGCATTAAATAGTCTGTGGAAAGAGGCACAAGAAACACAGATTAGGCCAAAATATTATTAATAATAATAACAAATATAGCTACAAGCACAACAGAGGTAAAATGAAGAGCTAAGGAGCTGTCGTTAAGTACTCAGTTAAGACCAGGGTTCTACAACCCTGTTCTTGGAGAGCTACCTTTCTGCAGATTTAAGCTCCAACCCTGCTTTAACACACCTGTCTGTAATCAAGTACCCTGAACACCTTCATTAGCTGGTTGAGGTGTGTTTGATTAGGGTTGAAGCTGCAAGCAGTATGGTAGCTTTTCAGGAGCAGAGCTGTTAAAGACATTTGTTGATACAGAATTTTACTACAAAACTCAAAATGGCAAATTTGCCAAAAAGGCCGACTTATATGCCCTCAGGTCATGCTTGTTATAACACATACCAAGTTTGGTCAGAATCCGCTAAAGCATTGTGGAGATATGGCCTCATGTCCTTTTTTGCACAAACTTCGTCATATTCATTAGCACGCTTTACAGAAACGCTTTAGTATATCAAATATCTCTTTGATAACGTTTGCCAGAATGCCCTAAAGATAATCTCAGCCAATTTTGGTGAACAAACTGAAAAAAACTGGAAAAACTGTCCAAACTGTTTTCAAAAGTTCAAAAGTTACTAACAGAAACAAGAGTTTAGCCTGTTGGTGGCCCTGAATGTTTGAGTTAGATACACAGATTTGCTGTGGTTAATGATGAGACTATTTGTGTGTCAAATTTCATAAGATTCATTACAATATGTTAAAGCGTTTAAAAAAATACTGCATTTTACTACAGAATTCGAAGTGGTTCACATTTAAAATGGCTCATATAGGACAATTTGGTATCATCTGATTTGCTACCCCGAATCTAACGAGATCACTCTTATGATTTTTTTTTGGTCAAACTGTTCAGAAATTATGAAAAAAAATTTAGTTTTGCTTTAGCCAGTAGGTGGCGCTGTGCCAAAACTACCCATGTGCCCTCAGGTCATGCTTGGTATAACAGGTACCAAGTTTGGTCTGAATCCGCTAAAGACTTGCCAAGATATTGCCTCATGTCCATTTTTGTGAAAATGTAATCAAATTCGTTAATATGCTTTATGAAAACGGTTTAGTATATCAAAAAGCTTTCGATAACTTGTGCTAGCATTGTCTGAAGATGATCTGAGCCAATTTTGTTGAAAGTCAGACAAACCATCTAGGACGAGTTCAGAAATGTTTTTATATGTATTCGATTTGTCATGAGCCGAAAGAATTTTGCTGTTGGACCTTATGGTTCAAAAGTTTGGAGATATAGCCTCATATCCATTTTTAGATGAATTTCGTCAAATTTGTTAGCGCACTTTACAAAAATGCTTTGTGGCTTATATCAAAAAGCTTTTGGTAACTTTTTTGCCAGAATGCTCTGAATATGATCTGAGCCAATTTTGGTGAACAAACTGGAAAATAATTTGGACGAACTATCTAGGATGAGTTCGAAAAAGTAGATATTTCAGAAAATTCTAAATTGCGAAAAAAAAAACTTGACCATAGAGATTAAAATTTCCATATGCATTCAACATGGTATCGGCCAAGGAATCAGAAGAAAAATTAATTTTGCTTTTAGACCAAATTTGGAAAATTTGCAAATTTGGTCTGTAGGTGGAGAGTTAAGCCCCTTTCACACTGCGCGTTGATTCCCGGGAAAATTGCCGGAGTGCCTTCTGTTTGAACGCAAACACATCCCGGGATTGATTCCGGGAACGATTCCGGGTTGGGGACCTAGTAACATTGCCAGGATCAGTCCTGGAACAAGAGCTGTGTGAACAAAAGCCAGAACCAATGCCATAAAGGCTGTGTAGAAGTGACAACGCACGTTATGTTTCGAAGGCAGATCTTCTTACTATCTGTGCTGAAGTGAAGATCGTTTGTCAGTTTAGTGTAACCGTACGCGTTGTATTAAAGCCTGATGTCCTAATGTCACGTTTCTTTACAGGATCTGTATGGGTTGTGTGTGAACGCATGCACAGATTCCGGAAAATCACTGCCAGTGTGAATGAACCAAAATTAAACGATCCCAGGACAATTCCTGGAATGCATTGCCCGTGTATTTTCTGGAATCTCTGTGCGAAAGAGGCTTTAGAGGTTCCAAAATAGCTGTGGTAATGATGAGACTGTCCTCTAGCCATGCTGATATAGGTTTGGTATATCAAAAAATATAAACAAAAATTACAACGTTTTAATATCTATTGGTCAGTAGGTGGCACTCTGCCAAAACTACACATGTACCCTCAGGTCATGCTTGTTATAACACGTACCAAGTTTGATCTGAATCTGCAATCTGAATCTGAGTTGCAAAGATATACCGTCATGTCCAGCTGGTGCACAAATTTTGTGAAATGTATTAACACGTTTTACGAAAATGGTTTTTAATACCTTTTTGACAATTCCAAATTGTGTAAAATCTTGACCCGTAGAAATTTTAATTTTGGTTTTCATCCAACTCGGCACAAGCCAAGGAATCAGAGAAGAAAATAATTCTGCTTTTTGACCTTAATGGTTCAAAAGTTATTAGCAGAAACATTAGTACAAATTTGGCCTGTTGATGGCGCTATAGAGTTTGCTGTGGTTAGTAATGAGACTGTCCTCTATCCGTGTGTCAAATTTCATAACTTTCTCGCAAGTGATTCTATAAGATTCACAACAATATGTTAAAGCATTTGAAAAAAACATAATTTTACTACAAAGTTTAAAATAGTTCACACTCAAAGTGGCTGACTTAGGAAAATTTGGTATTGTTTGATTTGTTATGCTTCTCCGAATCTAAGCAGAATGATTTATGGTCAAACTGTCCAAAGAATATAAACAAAAATGTCACTGTTTTTATATCTTTTTATATCTTGTGCCAATGCTACTCATGTGCCCCCAGGTCATGCTTGGTATAACACTTACCAAGTTTGGTCTGAATCCACTGAAGAGTTGGCTGAAATTTTGTCAAATTCGTTAGCACATTTTACAAAACTGTTTGGTATGTCAAAAAGCTTTTGATAACTATTTGACAGTATTATCTGAAGATGATCGCCAATTTTGGTGAAAATCGGAACAAACCATCTAGGACAAGTCTGAAAAAGTAGATTTTTTGCAAAATTCTAAATGTAAATTTTGAGATGCATTCCACTCGGCATGAGCCAAGGAATCAGAGGAAATAAGAATTTTGCTTTAGTTAATTTAGTTAATTTAGCAGAAATATGAGTGCAAATTCGGCCTATTGGTGGCGCTAGAGAGTTTGATATAGAGACTCCAAATTTGCTGTGGTTAATGATGAGACTGTCTTCTATTTGTGTTCCAAATTTCATAACTTTCCCACAAGCAGTTCTATAGGCTGCTATAGACTCCCAGAGCGGAAGAAGAAAACTAACGAATACCATAGGTTCTTGGCCCCTAATAATAATAATGAAAGTTCAGTCATCATATACTCACCTCCATGTCATTCCAAAACAGTTTGAATTTTTTCTTCTGTGGAACCTAAAAGAAGATATTAGCAGAATGTCTAAGTTGCACTTTTCCATACAATAGAGTGGATAGAGCAAGCTAATGAATCTTCATTTTTGAGTTAGCTATCGCTTTAAAAAAAAAAACAGACTTTTTTAAGGCAAATGATTTGTCAATGAGAAGGACATAATGAAACATGCTAGGATTAATATTTGTATTAGTCTTACAAAAACTACTTGTTTCACTTGTGAAATGCCTTCTCACTTATAGCATTATGTAGCTTTCAGCAGTCTTCAGAATATTAACCAGATTCAGCCTTTATGTCCGTTGTCAAAGAGAATACCACAACTCCATTGTCCGTTGATGCGAGCGTGAAGAAAACTGTCTCAAGGCAGCTGACTCACTGCACGACTCAAACCGATTTCCATCAGCCACCTCACATGTTATCACACAAAGCTCTGCAACAATACTCAGCCATCACTGGACACAGCAGGAAGGCTTATTATGGATGGCTGCTTTAGACAAACGCTCACAGAGAGACGGTCAGTCTATTATGCGTGTTACGCTCTGGAGTAAAGTTTCATCTAGAGTGAGGATTAGTTGAAATGTCTTAGTTTAGATCCAAATGGACTTCTATCTAGGCAAGATTGCTTTAGATAAAATAACAGTTTATGTGTATGAAAAACACATGGAAAAGTGTAGTGATCATTGCTTTATTAATTAGCAGAAAGGAATGGGTAACATTCATAGAAACTAAGTCATCCAGACAGACCAGTTTAACATACAACCCCCATTAAGTCAAAATATAACCTGTTTTACGACCTTGAGTTGCTATACACAGTCATTTCATATTGACTCAACAAATACTGACTTTTTCAGTCAAACAACATGCTGTTTGCAGTATTTGAAGCATATATACAGAAGTGTGTTTATAAACAAATATACACATATATCACTGTCATTCAAAAGTTTGGGATCAGTAAGATTTTTAATGCTTTTAAAGAAGTTTCTTATGCTCAGCAAAGTTTCATTTATATGATCGAAAATACAGGAAAATAATATTATGAAATATTAGTGCAATTCAAAATAACAGTTTTTTTTATTTTAATATACTTTAAAATATAATTTATTTCTGTGATGCAAGGCTGAATTTTTATCAGCCGTTACTCCAGTCTTCAGTGTTACATGATCCTTCAGAAATCATTCTAATAAACCGATTTATTAATTTTATTATCAACAGTTGTGCGGCTTAATTTTTTTTTTGGAACCTTTGATGAGTAAAAAGTTAAAAAGAAAAGCATTTATTCAAAATAGAAATCATTTCTAACAATATAAGTGTTTACTTTCACTTTTTAGCAATTTAACACATCCTTGCTAAATAAGAGTATTTATTTCTTTCAAAGAGAGAAAGAAAGAAAAATGTACTGACCCCAAACTTTGAAAGAGGTGTTTATTGTTACAAAAGTTAATTAAATAAATGCTGTTCTTTTTAACATTTTATTTATGAAAGAATCCTGAAAATAGTATCACAGGTTCCAAAAAAATATTGTTTCCAACATTGATAATAAATCAGCATGTTAGAATGATTTCTGAAGGATCATGTGACACTGAAGACTGGAGTAATGATGCTGAAAATTCAGCTTTGCATCAAAGGAATAAATTATATTTTAAAGTATATTAAAATAGAAAACCACTATTTTAAATTGCATTAACATTTCACAATATTATTATTATTTCTGCATTTTTAATCAAATAAACACATTCTTGATGAGCATAAAAGTCTCCTTTAAAAAGCATTAAAAATCGTACTGATCCCACTTTTGAGCAGCAATGTATGTATGTATGTGTATATATATATATATATATATATATATATATATATATATATATATATATATTAAGATTTATAATGTTTTTTAAAGAAGTTTATTATGCCCATCAAGGCTGCATTTATTTGATCAAAAATCCAGAAAAATACAGTAATATTGTGAAATATTATGTTAGTCTAAACTGTGTTCTATTTGAATATATTTTAAAATGTAATTTATTTCGATGATGCAAAGCTGAATTTTCAGCATCATTACTCTAGACTTCAGTATCACATGATCCTTCAGAAATCATTCTAATATGCTGATTTATCATCAATGTTGAAAACACTTGTGCTGCTTAATATTTTGTTGGAACCTGAGATGCTTTTTTCAGGATTCTTTAATCAATAAAAATCAATACAATCTTATGTAGCAATATTTAAAAGTTTGTGGTCAGTAAATTGTTTTCTTTTTTTTTTTTAAAGAAATTAAATTGATCAAAAGTGATAGCAAAGATTTCTGTATTGAATAAATGCTGTCCTTTTTAACTTTTATTCATCAAAGAACTCTGAAAAAAGCATCACAGGTTCCAAAAAATATTAAAGGATTAGTTCACTTTCAGAACAAAAATAATTAGATAATGTACTCACCCCCTTGTCATCCAAGATGTTCGTGTTTTTTTTCCTCCGGTCATAAAGTATTTATGTTTTTTTGAGGAAAACATTTCAGGACTTCTCTCCGTATGATGGACTTCTATGGTGCCCCAAAGTTTGAACTTCCAAAATGCAGTTTAAATGCAGCTTCAAAGGACTCTAAACAATCCCAGCCGAGAAAGAAGGGTCTTAAAACAATCAGTTATTTTTCTTAACAAATTGACAATTTGTATGCTTTTTAACCTTAGATGCTCATCCTGTCTCATCTCTGTGATGCGCATGTGTAGTCTGTGTGATCCGGGTCAATACAGTTAGGGTATGTCGAATCTCGTTTTCATCCCCAACTTCAAAATCGTCCTACAACGCTGCAGAAGTACCAACCCAGTGTTTACAAAGTGAACATGCAAAGAAGATCAAACACCCTTTACCAAAAAAGGTAAAACAGTGCTGTATAGGGATGGGCATTTCTGATCATTTTTCATTTCGATTAATCCACAGGTTTGAGAAACGAGTACTCGATTAATCGGGGGTGGGGCTTAAGCAAGGGGCGGGGCGTGTGTGCGTCATAACGACAATTAAATTTTAATAATTAAAGCCCTGTTAAAAACGTTGTTGATAAAACTGTGACAGGATTCAGAAAATAATTAAATTAACACTGTTGGGTTATTAAAAATCACCATCAATATTGGTTAATACAGTAAACATTCAAGAAGTGTGAGGTGAGCTGAAGCGCTTTTTATATATGCCGCATTCTATATAAAATTAATCACATAGCCTAGATACACATAAAATGTTACATTAACAAATTGTATTTATCTACACAAAATGCATGTGAGCTTAAACTACGTGCCAACCAGAAAGTAGTGGACGCGCTTCTCCCGTTACAGGGCGCTTTAAAACAAAGGCAACCGAAGCCCCGCAAAAAAAAAAAATATTTTACAGTATTATCCTCATCAATATGTGTCCAGGGGCACTGTCTTTGCTATGGACCCTCCATCAAGATTACGTTCAGCGGGGGTAGGCTTGCTGCCATAGTCGGTGTAGTCCGCAACACGGGTTTAGTCACTTGTTCGCTGCGGCACCTACCTCCACCGTCGTTTTGATAAAAATAATTTAGTTCAGTTAGAGAACAGACAATAGACCTGAACGCGGCTGTTTATTGCAGTGTGCCGAATGACAGTCGCATCACAGATCAGATTTAATTTATCATATGAAGAGAGTGAGTCCAGCTGACTTGACAAGAAGAGAGATGAGAAGAACAAGATGATGGCGAAGGAGTTTCAAAACGAAATGCAAAAGCTCCTGTTTTAAAAAAAAATAGTTTGGATTTCGAAAAGCCTGTTGACCATTTATCTAAGACAGTGGAATTTTCATGTTTATTTGATTTCACACAGTTTGCTGATTTGTATTTAATTAAAACTGTGTATTTTTATTTTGTATTAGCCTACATCAAGGTGTATGCCGTACCTACAAGCTTTCTTATTCGTTTCGTTTTGCTAAACATTCTACGTTTCCATCAATTATGGTGCAAAAAATTGCAGTGCTATAGTGAAACTTCAATTTCGCTTTCACGCTCGGACGGCGTTTAGTGTCTCAGCCAGCGACAGTGGATAAAACTTGACAAAGCAATGGCAAAAATAAATAACAATGAATGTGTAGGAGGGTACCCGAAATATTTGAATTATTTATGAATAAACGAGTGTATTCTTAATCAGTGTCGTAAAGACCCTAACTTGAAATCTTCTCTTTGACGCGAGAAATGAAACTTTAGTTTAGCTACATAATGAAAGTGTTTTTGTTTTTGATTTGTTTTATTTCGTTAAGCAATAATTTAAAGCTTTCCATATATGTATTTATCATGACTATAAGGCATGTATTGTTTCCACTGGAAATAAATGCAAGTGACTGCGCTGGTGCCTCCACTACCTGAGCTTCCACTCTCTGCCCAAACTATTGGATATGCGCCTAGGTTTAACGTTTAAACCAACATTGTTTTATACGTCAACGGTTTTATATCTATAGATTTTATCTTAGTAAAGTCGTGATGATTTGAGAAGACAAAATGATCAAACAAACAATCTTCTGCTGGTCGCTGTTCGTTACTTAAAAAAACAAACATTTATATTTTACGAATAAAAAAAAAAATCCTCCCAACAACTGTCCAAATTAACTTAATAAAAAACAGAAACGAAATATTTGTCTCGTCACTTTGCCATTGCATACTAAACTGAACTGTTTTAATAGCTGAATCATCTGCTTTTTTGTGTTTGTGCGCAAGATAGTAACGCATCAAACTCGTTGTGAAGTTAAGTGTGGCGCTGCACATCTTACACTTAACGGTTTTCTTCACGTTTTCCAAAGTGTTGCCAGATATCAACTTCTCGCAGCCATAACCAATCAAATATCAGACAACCGCCCAAAAATCAGCATAACCAATCAGAAAGAATGAAAGTAGCTTAATAAAAAAAAAGCAAAATTTCTTTTAGAACCAATCGATCATCACCTTCATGCTCGATCGTCGCTGATGCGTTTAATGGAATACTCGTGCACATCCCTAGTGTTGTAGGACGATTTTGAAGTTGAAGACGAAAACGAGACTACACATGCGCATCGCAGAGATGAGACAAGACAAGCATTTGAGGTTAAAAAGTATAGAAATTGTCAGTTTGTTTTGAAAATAACCAATCGTTTTGCTAGATAAGACCCTTCTTCATTGGCTTTAGTGCCCTTTGAAGCTGGATTTAAACTCCATTTTGGAAGTTCAAACTTTAGGGCACCATTCATATCCATTATATAAAGAGAAATCCTAAAATGTTTTCCTCAAAAAACATAATTTCTTTATAATTGAAGAAAAACTGAAATGAACATCTTGGATGACAAGTGGGTGAGTACATTATCTTTAAATTTTTGTTCTAAAAGTGAACTAATCCTTTAAGCAGCACAACTGTTATCAATTTAATTTGATTAATTTCTTTCGAAAAAAGGAAAGAATAAAAATGTACTGACCACAAATGTTTAAATGGTAGTTTATATTATTACAAAAGGATTTCTAATTTAAATAAATGCTTAAATATAAAGCAGCACAACTGTTTCCAACATTCATAATAAAAGTAAATCAGCATATTAGAAGGGTTTCTGAAGGATCGTGTGACACTGAAGACTGGAGCAATGGCTGATGAAAATTCAGCTTTGCATCACAGGAATAAATTATATGTTAAAATATATTAAAATAGAAAAACATTATTTTAAACTATAATAATATTTCACAATATTACAGATTTTTTCCCTGTATTTTTAAACAAGTAAATGCAGCCTTGTAATTATAATAATGCATGTACAAACACGCTATATAGTTAATATATGAAAGATATATTATGTAACATAATACATCTGCATACAGAAGATATGTAAAATAATACAGTTGCATTTGTATCCGCCGGCTCCCTGGTCTTTGTAGTCAATCGCTGCGCTAGTGCTAAAAGTAGCTGTTGCGTTCCCTTGTCCTCATCTGACCTCCTCAGCCATATGTTTGTGTGTGGAGGTTGGTGTGTGTCTGCAGACCGGGCTGAACAGTACATGGTGTGACAGCTGCAGTGCAGCGGCGGAGGGTCTGCGGCTGCGCTGTCACATCCACTCTAAACGCGTCTCCATGGAGAGACCGAGAGCGCGACTGCCTGCCCTGAAGCGTCTGACATCCTCCCAGAAAAGCACGCTTAGTCATACTCGTGCTCTTTGTTCCTCATGTTATTTTGAACACATTATCTATGTTGGATTGCATCATAGGTCGGCTAAGCTGTATTGTAATATTTCAGTGGTTTAGATTTATTCTAACATTTTTAAAGCAAGAATAGAGGTGATTACCCTTGAGAACAAAGAAGCAGGTTATTTGTGTGATTTATTTATTATTTTTTTGTGTAGTAATTGAAGATAAGATATAATTGTGGTGTTTGCAGCTCTGCATTTGTCATGGGAATAACTTTTTACATAATGCACCATTAATATAATAAAAAAAAAAGAATGCTAATATGCTTGGGAAACTTTCTGTGCTTCTAAAAACTGTGAGTATATTTATAATAATAAGAGTTGTGTTCATCATATAATATTAAATAGCCTATTTTACTAATAATCTCTGTCATTATATAAGATTATTAGAAAGAAAATATAGAAATAAATAAAGCAATATTTGTAATAATATTACTCTTATATTCATATTTATTATTAAAATTAATCTATTATATAATATTTTGAAATAAATTATAATTAGTGTATTAAATGTAATGCACTGTTAATATAATAAGACCAGAAATAATATATTAAATTAGGGCTGTCAAATGATTAATCACGATTAATCGCATCCAAAATAAAAGTTTATGTTTACATACTATATGTGTGTTTACTTTGTATATTTATTATGTACATATAAATACACACACATACATGTATATATTAAAACTAAATATTTATATGTATATATATTTATACCTGTATACAATTTAGATTATAAATAAATATATATATTTTGTATATAAATCTAAAATATTTTTTCCTTAATATATACATGCATGTGTTTGTATTTATGTATACATAATAAATATACACAGTACACAAATATATATTATGTAAACAAAAACTTTTATTTTGGATGCGATTAATCGCGATTAATTGTTTGACAGCACTATATTAAATATAATTACTATATAATTTCTGTCAGTATAGAAAAACATATACAATTAAACATACAAAATATGGAATATATAGAATAGAATTCGATTTTAACTATATTATTACATAGTTAATTTTTTTTATTAATTATCATTAAAATCACAATTTTAAGAGAAAGATTATTAGATAAAATATATAATTATAATATAAATAAACATACAAAATATGCAATACATAGAATGTAATTCTACCTTTCTTGTATTTTGAATATTTGACATTGTTTGATTATCATTAAAATCACAATTTATGTCAATATATAAGATTATTAGAGATAAAATATACAGTTAAAATATGAATAAACGTGATATGGAATATGTACAATATTACTTAATTATATTTATTATTTATTACGATACAATTCTATAAAATTATTAGCGATAGAATATACAATTAAAATATAAATAAACATCAAATATGGAATATATAGAATATAATTCCATTTAACTACACTATTTATTAATTATTGTTTGAATTTTTTTATTATCAAAAAATCATGATTTCTGTCAATATATAAGATTATTAGAGATTAAAATTTACAATTAAAATATAAATAAACAAATGAGATATGGAATATATAGAATTTAATTCTATTTTAACTAGATTATTACTTAAGTATATTTATTATTATTGTTTAACTATTATTAAAATCACAATTTCTGTCCATATAAAAGATTATTAGAGATAAACTTAAAATTAAAATAAACACAAAATATATAATATATATATATAGGATACAATTCTATAATATGATTAGAGATATATACAATTAAAATATTTATAAACATACAAAATATGGACTATTTAGATGTAATTCAATTTAACTAAATTATTAATTAATTATATATATTATTTTAATTATTAAAAATACAATTTATGTCAGTATATAAGATTATTAGAGATAAAATATACAATTAAAATATATATAAACACAAAATTTTGAATATGTATATATATTTCTGTTTTAACTAGATTATTAATTATATTTATTATTTTTTATGATCATTAAAATCACAATTATTCTTATTGTATAAAATTATTACAGACAAAATATACAATTAAAATATAAACAGACAAAATATAGAATATATAGGATACAATTCAAACTATTATAATTAGATTATTATTCATTACTTATATTTATTACTATTTTAAATTATTATTTAAGGTCTGTCATATTTAGAAATAACAGATAAATACTTATTTCACATTCTGCAGTGTTAATAAAATCCAACCGAGATGGCACATAATGTGCTTGGAAACTTCGGTGTGCTTCTAAAAATAGTGCAGAGCCCACTTTACCTGTTCTCTCCCCCTCCCTCCCCTACGACTTTGAACTCCAGTCCGGCGTCGTGAGTGTCCGGACCGCAGATTAACGCTCTCCCTCATGCGTACTTGTAGAGTAAGAAACCACATAGGGGATCCTTTGTTTAGGAGGGTCTAGGCATGGCTGATACATTTACAAGCCGCTAGAGTCCCTTCGCGATTGGCTGACGGGGTTCTGTCTGCGTCTGCGAGAGGCATGCGTCGGCTGTCTGCATCCAAAGCCTCTCTCCTCTGCACTGATCATGCGAACCTGTGCTGCTCGTGCTGCATCTGCCACTACGGCCACTTATTCTTCTGAAGCCGAGGGAGGCAAGATGGCTACCTTTTAGGATTATGCTGCCCAAAATTGAGGGTCTGCCTCTGAGGAATGAGAAGGTACAACCCCAGGCTGGCTTTTAATGGCTATTGTCTCAAACAGATGCTCCTGGGAGAGTGTGTGTGCGCTGTACGCTTGTGTGTGTGTGTGTGTGTGTGTGTGTTTATGCTCTTGCTGCATCATCAGTAATGTGCCTCAGCTAATGTTTTGGTTCTTCTTCCAGGTAGGGTGCAAGGATATTTTCAAACCACAACAAAAAAAGCGAGATTTTAAGGTAACAGTCTACTAAGTTTTTAAGCACAGAACATTTTGTGCTCATTCCGGTTCTTTTGATGCAACGTTTTAAATCAGAGTTTAGCTTGGCTGAAGGGGCAGCCGCGAGTGTGTGTTCACCTGCGCTATGAGTTTTTTTTCTCCACACCGAAGTTCAGAAACAGGAAAGCAGCAGCGTATGAATGAAAAAACCTCACAACTTCAAAGAAACTACACACGCGCTTCAGGAAGTAAGCGTGTGTTTTTAGAATTCGTGTAACAGCGAGGTTTTGTGCACGCAAAGCAGTTTGAGCAATACTACTATCTTTGATGTGTTCAGAAGGGAGTTCTGGGGATGATGGTTAACTTCTCGGAGTACCTGCTAAACTATAAAGACGTGATAAAAGATGCTATTTTGCGGCATGTGATAGTTCTACGCTGAATGTGCGTGTGGTGTGAGATACGCGGGGGGTCAGGTCTCTCCTCCTTTCCCTCTGTTTTAGTTGGATACTCCCCTTCTGCTTTCACTTTCCCTGGTAACGCTTCCTAAGGGAGGCTTCTTTGGATCCTGGCAGTTCGTGTGCTGTTGCCAGGGGGGTGTGTGTGTGTGTCTGGGGGAGCTTTTACTACAATGAAAAGGAGACAAAGTCAAGTGTGACTTTTTTGAGTTTTCAAGGCTTCAGACACAACAAATCAAGAACAAAGCCACAGATGCACCACTGTGAGAGACTAACGTTTGATGTGCTGAGAATGAGCAAACCGTCAACCCTCCTAACGTCTAGTGATGTTTTCAATAAAAAGCACGTTTTCTACTGTGTGCGTTTGGGACGTTGTTGTAGTGTACGGTTGTTTTTGACCAAAAGGAATTCAAGAGAAGCATGTAGCCGTCTGAGGGGATTTGTTTACTTTCTTGATACACTTTCTTCGTTTATTTATAAACATGAAAGTTTTGGACACTGTTACCATGAGACTGTAATTTGAGCGGTTGGTTGATGTAGGTCTGCTTATAATCAGGCCCAGACACAATCTGTGCAGTTTTTCTTCACATTTTCTACTGAAATCTGTGATTTAGCTTGATTTTAACATGATTTGTAGTGCATACGTATTTGTTAGCTGAATCAAATGTACCAACATATCTAATAAACTTAATTGTACACTACCAGTCGAAAGTTTTAAGATTTAAAATAACTGCATTCTATTTGAATATATTTCAAAATGTATTTTTTTCCTGTGATCGAAGCTACATTTTCAGCATTATTGCTTCAGTGTCACATGATCCTTCAGAAAACATTCTAATATGCTGAGTTGCTGCTCAAGAAACATTTATTGGGGATGATAGAAATGATACAAATTAATATATTTATTTACCAAGGATGCTTTAAATGAATTAAAGTGATGATAAAATATTTATAATGTTACCAAAGATTTCCATTTCAGGTATGCTGTTCTTCTGTACTTTCTATTCATCAAAGAAACCTGAAAATCTACTCAGCTGTTTTTACAGCAAATCAGATTATTAGAATGATTTCTGAAGGTTTGTGTGATTGGAGTAATGGGGCTAAAAAACTTTAAATTCACAAGATTAAATTGTAAACATTTTACAATATATATTAAAATAGAAAACATTTTAAATAGTAAAAATATTTTTTTAATTTTACTGTTTTTGCTGTACTTTGGATCAAATAAATGCAGGCTTGGTGAGCAGAAGAGACTTCTTTAAAAAACATTACAAATCTTACTGTTCAAAAACTTGACTGGTAGTGCATTTAATAAACATAGAAGTTATTGAACTATTTAGTACACTTTTCTTACTTTTTGTTGTAACATTTAAATAAACTGGTTTTATTCAAGTAAAAAGTCTAATTAAAATGGCTTATTATAAAACATACAGTTCTAGTTCTAGTGGATGAGGCTTGTTTAAAGATATAAAAATTGCAACTAGTACTTCAAATTCTGTATTGATGTGCCAATTTTCTGTGTTTTGTGTGGTAACCATAAATAGTCTATGAGCAATTTTACTTGGCAGAAAAAAATGTTTATTCTGTTTTTATAGCATTACAAATTAACATACAGTTTATGATACATTTTCAATAAGTTTATTATGATGGCTGATGATCTGAATGTGAGCTTGCAATTGATTGTAGGTGGGATTTAACTAAATGATCAGAGAAGTCTTGCGTATCACCAAAAAGAAATCTGTTGTTTCATTTAAACATATGCATTAATTATTTATTATAAGATCAATATATACATTCTGGATAAAAACAGTTCTATAACTATTTATCTTAAATTTAGATCTTTTTTTTCAGAATTGTGATATAAACTTACAACTGTGAGTTATAAAGTCAGAATTGCAAGATATAAACTCGCAATTCTGACTTTTTTCTCAGAATTGTGAGATATAAACTCGCAGTTGTGAATCACAAAGAATTGCAAGTTATAGAGTTCTAAACTCAAAATTGTGACTTTTTCTATTCTTAGAATTGCGTGATATAAACTTACAATTGCGAGAAATATCAATTGCAATCATGCAAGTCCGAATTGCAAGATTAAAACTTTTATCAATTGATAGACATAAACTCTAAATTCTGAGAAAAAGTCAGAATTGTGAGTTTATATAATCCTGACTTTATTTCTCGGAATTGCGAGTTTATGTCTCGCAGTTCTGACTTAATTTGTCAGAATCGCAAGCTTACGGCTATGTTTACAATAGTGCTTTTTTAACGCATAACTTTTGCTAGGGTTACGCCTGTCGTTTACACTGCTCCAGCGTTTTCGACCCCCTGCAGACCCCGTTTTATTTTAAAAACTCAGGGGTTGCGTTTCAGTGTAAACGGACCAAAACGGAGACTTTTGACAACAATGGTGTGGCTGCCCACATTCACTCTGCGTATCCTTGACGAACATGTAAACAGTAACATCATGCTCATTATGAATGGTCATGAGACATGCGTTTTTGATTGTGTAGTACTGTGGACGGAGATCATTTCTGACTCCAGTGTAGACATTAAAATGATTTTAAAGGATTTTAACCTCTGTACCCATGATAAAAATGGCTGTAACACAGCCTCAGGTGGCTTATTGCTTTAATAAGTCAATTTTATTTTAATTACATTTTGCCAAGTTTACATGTGCAGATAGCTCTCCATAGCACATTTGCACTTTTTATATTACATTGTCCAGTAAACAAGGCAAAAAGCTGTCACAGTATTTCATTTGACCTGTAATTAGCCGGTCTACTAATTTTCATGTTTAATTAAATGGAATAATTGCTCCAGCTCTTTCGACGCTGAGCTGAAGTATCCATATATAAAAATGCACTTTACTCTCTTTATCACCCATCTACAAATTGTTGTTTTAACTGCAATCTTCTGCTAGAAAATGACAGCGCATACTCAGTAGCTCAGGTCTATCAGTGGTGTTTTTTCCTGAAAAGCAACAGCTTTGGATTTACTTTGCAAGTTTACCCTGAATTTGCACAAACAAATTACCTCTAACTTGCAGCCTTCATGTCTATGGAGTCTCATTTTCATTGTGTTTACATAGTGTTTGTCACATTTCTACTGAATTAAACCTCATGATCAGCAGGCATGAAGCACTGATGTTAAGTTTAGGCTTCTGTATTACAGGAAGCAAAAGATGTGAAACATTTACAAAGACCTCCATTAGGTCTCTATCCAGACTACATTGTTATTGAAAGTATTTTCACTCAGCATCTGATGCTGACCGCTTTTGTTTCACTACTGGATGGGAACGTCAGAGGAGACGATTACTATTCTCTTCCTATTCCCCCCAGTAATAACAGTTGCAGTGACTGCCAAGTTATTGCCTCACTCTTGTTTCGACCCCTCTGTTGCATCAGCCCTCTCCTGGCATAAGTGTTAATGATACATGAAGGAGTTTTCCTTAATACTACATTGTTGGTGCTGCTGAGTTTATTTACACACTGCACTGAGAGACACATTTAAATTGCTTATAAATACGAAAAACATAAAACCACAGATTCTCACAAAATGAATGACTGACTCCCGCAAGTAGAGTCTCCTCATGCACACTGCTTTACGCGGGTAGTAAAATTGTGTTTTATGAGAGGTACTTAGGTTACAGTAAAGCAGGCATGCTGCGAAGGTTCTCACGCACAGTTTTTTTTCTTTTCATTGCCTCTTTTTTCTTTTCTGGTATGGAAAAAGAATTATGAGGCTATAATGACCATTACTAATAATGTTCACATTGGGGTATATTTAAATTAGGGCTGTCAATTTAACACAATGTGGTATCATTAATTATATGTTAAAGGAGTTGTTCACTTCCAGAACAAAAATCTACAGCTAATTTACTCACCCACTTGTCATCCAAGATGTTTAATCTTCAGTTGTAAAGAAATTGTTTTTTGAGGAAAACATTTCAGGATTACTTTCCACATAGTGGACTTTTGTGGTTCCAGTGAGTTTGAACTTCCAAAATGCAGTTTAAATGTAGCACAAAAGGCTTCTAAACAATCCCAGCCGAGGAGGAAGGGTCTTATCTAGCAAAACGATCGGTTATTTTCTAAAAATAAAAAATAAAAATGTACATACTTATTAACCTCAAATGCCCATCTTGTCTAGCTCTGTGTCTACTCTGTGTATTCCGGTTCAAGACAGAAAAACTCCCATCTCATTTTCTCCTCCAATTTTAAAATCATCCTACACCGCTGCAGAAGTAGACCCCCCCCCACCCCCCCAAAAAATTAACTTGAGAAAATAATAAAATGTATTTCTTAGGGCCTTCAGTAATGTAATTTTTGTTACATTTGTTACCATTGCTTAAGTTTATTCTTTAATTTACTAATGCAATATTTGTACACTGCAGACTGAAGAAAATTAAGCATTGCTTTGTAATTGGTCAACAAAGTATTGATAGTTGTGTAAATGTTGTCATACTAACAGCTGTCTGAATTTTTGGTTGATTGTAATCCATTACATACCTTTCTATCAAAGTCATCTTGTTTTGGCACAGTTAGACTCTGAGTTCTTGTCATTTTTATTTGCCATTTTCTAAACTATAGCGAATGGTGGTTAGCGAGTCAGACTTGTAACCTTAAGGTTGTGGTTTAAGAGTCTCAATACCGGCAGTAAATGTAGGTGGTGCCCAACTGAGGTGCCTTGAGCAAGGCACCAAACCCCCAGTTGCTCCCAGAGTGCCACAGCAAAAATGGCTGCCCATTGCGTCTGGTGTGTGTTGACTATTCACTACTGTGTGTGTGTGTGTGTGTGTGTGTGTGTGTGTGCGCGCACGTGGATGTTGAAATGCAGAGCACAAATTCCGAGTAAAGAACACCATAATTGGCTACATGTCACTCACTGTTTATTAAGTTTTTCAAGTTGGCACAAAATTTTGTGTATAGAAATATGTACAATAATGTTTTAACTTATTACAAGAAAAGTGTTTTTCATGTCTTGCTTAATCACCCCAAGTTCTGTGTCATAATCCACTGTGGCACCGGCTGTCATAAGTTGCGATGACCAGTTGCAGTATGTCCTGCTTAACACCCCAGCCAAAACATGCTGAAGCATCTCTATATTTTCCACTGCAGGTTGAGTCAGAGGCAAACTCAGTAAATGGCACAAGCTCAGAGCAGATGGAGGAGACCTGTGCGGCACCAGAGGAAGAGGCGCATTACATATCCTTAACACACAATGTTCCACCTGATGTTCCCACTCATCTTCAGCATGGCTTGTTACCAGCGCCTCCTGGAAAGGAGCCCGGGACCACTGATGTACTTCTCCCTCACAACAGTTCTCTAACCTCTCATAATGGTGCTGAACACATGAAACCAAACACTGAGAGACATGTGGATCCCACTGAGCCACATGCCACGTTCCATCGATCTACGTTTAGGAAAAGTCGTGAATCCGAGGCCGTTCGAGAACAGACGGTTCCTCTGAAGAAGATCAAACTGGAGGAGCAATGGGTTGAGATCGACGACCCGCACTCAAAGCACTTAGAGACTAACGGGCTCTACGAGGACGCTTTATCTACTCTAGCAGCTGTGGTCTGCTTCTCCAGTATGGACAGGAAACGTCTAGAGGAGAGGCTTTACGGGCCTCAAGCCTGTTTAAAAACTGAGCCGAAAGAAGAACCATATCAGTGTCAGTTAAATCAAGGAGAAAGTCCAGAAGAACCTCCTCAGAATGATAACATTGCACTATCTTTACCCAGTGTCCAGTCTCTAGTCCAACATAGGAATATTAGTGTTGATCAGGCTATAGCTATTGAGGCCTTGACCCAACTGGCAGCTACCCCACAAACAGTGCCCTTTGAAACAGAAAACCAGAGTCAGGACACTCAGCGAGAAACGTCTACATGTTCAACTTCAAGCAACCACATACCTCTACGAGAGGCTAAACCAGTTTCAGATGTTTTCTCTAACAAGGTCTCGGTAATCAGTTCATCATTGCAACAGGCTTCTGCCATCCGCACCCCTCTGAACAGGCCAGCCAACTTCACCCAAAGTCAAAATCAGCATTGTGCGTCTACCTCCAGAAAACTGTCCTTGAAGGATCTTCTGGTGGCCAGCTCAGAATGTGAAAAGCTATCGTATGCCGCAGAGAACCGCAGAAACGGCCAAGCACTTTGTAAAGCCGACAGGATAGAAGGCACTTTCAAGATGTATAAGCACGGAGAAGCAACTCAGATCTCAAGAAAGAGGGACGAGGAGGAAGTTGCAGCTCAATTGGTGCAGCTCGCGTTCATGATCGAATCTAGGCAGATGCAAGTCTCGGAAAACAGTCCCCCGAAAGGTATGCCGACACAGACTATGAAATACAATCATAATTATTTGGGGCAGCACTTAAAAAAACCAAGGAAACCTAAAATGACGCCGTCTAAACCCAGGATGTCTAAGAAGAAAGCTGCTGAGATCGAGGGCAACCATTGTAGGATTCCATTGGCCAAGAGGACGCCCAACAGGAAAACCCCACTCAAGGCCACCATTCAGAAAGCCATTTCGCAACAAAAGATGAGGTTCCAGCACAAGAGGAGTCCGTTTCTTCCACAAGCGCAGATAGACCTGAAAAAGTACATCGCGGAGGCTCATCACGAGAACAGGCAGCTCTTATACTATGGCAACTCTCTGAAGAAAGAGCACTTTGAAACCATCTTAGGTTCTGGTAAGCAGAACGGCTTTCACTTTAAATACGAGCACGGAGCTCAGAGTCATTCTTTACCGCTGCCGAACGGACTCTTTCACAATCATACAAATGACCATCTAGGTGCTAGCCAGGGGCCGAGGCATGAATGTGAACAACAAATGATTTCTCAGGTATCGAAAACCTACGATGTGCTAAATCATGGTGCTAAACAACAACCTCAGCAAACCATGGCCAGTGAACCCTGTAAAGAATTGCCGCAGAGCCCAGGGATGTACCATAAAGCCAACGGCTTTAATGATCATCAACACTTGCACGCCAATCAAAATGGATTTTACAAAGTGGAGAAGTCTGGAGGTGTTACAGTGTTGTCCACATCCAATGTGCATTTGGAGAACGGTGATTTGGCGAACGCTGGAGAACAGACTCCCACCAAGCACACGATCAACAGCTTTTTGGAGTCTCCGATGAGGTTCTTAGACATGCCGACCAAGAATCTCCTCAACACCCCCTCTAAACAAATCACAGAGCTGCCCTCCTGCGACTGTGTGGGTAAGTCATATTAGCCATATAGTAACTTGCAATAAAAGTTTGATAAAACTTCTTTCAGTTCATTTACGAACACAATTTCCCTCTACAGAACAAGTAATTGAGAAAGAGGAGGGTCCGTACTACACTCATCTTGGATGTGGCCCGAATGTAGCAGCCGTTAGAGAGATGATGGAGAACAGGTAAAGTATCTCAGGTGCTGTCAGTGCTGGGTAGGAACTAATTATGTGCAATCTGAATTACATAATCATATTCCAAAAATTAAGCACTTGTAATTAAATAATATTACTTTTTATATGTATTACATATGGATTACATGATTACATAGAATTTACTCATTGGCAGTAGATTATTCATAATTTATTGATTCACCCCAGTTCTTATTTGTTTTAGTTTTTTATTGAAAATGTATCTACCACTTGTATAAATGAGATAAATAATTATGCAAGTTCCTAAACACTGCAAATGGATAGTTTGTCTTCATCATGTCCAGTAAACTTTATTAATTATTAATGGAAGTCTCGGCAAAAATATTTCAGACATGGAATACTTTGGCCATGTAATGTCACGTTGTCATGTTTGTTAATGTTTGTGCATGTAACATAGGGATTTCCAAGCTTTTGACATTTTTATGATTTCATTTATCATTAGCCTTTCACAAACACTCTACATCTTCTCACGAACCCCAGTTTAAAAAAAACCCAGCTGCAATGTAATTTTATGAAATGAATGCATTTTATGATATTGGTAACAAAAAATTGAAATAGATTTTCTTTTCTTTCTTTTTTTTTTTCTCAGCAATATGGTATGCAATAATCACATTCAAGTCTATGATAAACAAATTAGGTCAAAAGTAATCTAAAAGTAATCAAAATGTAGTCAGACTACAATACTTAAGATTCCTACATTACTTAGTTTTCCTCATGTAATTTGTAATCCCTATTTTACAGTTTGTAAGTAATCTACTCAGAACTGGTTGCTATGTTGTGCAATAATGTAATGTAATCACTGGTTCCAGCATAAAAATATGCACATTTTATTAATTTTAATGTGTCATTTTAAATGTACATGCATACATTTAATTTACTAATTTTAAATGTACCATTTTTACAAGTATTATTTCATATTTATTAAAAAAAATTATATTATAATTATATAATTATATTTCGATAAAAAAATACTAAATGTATTTAATACAAATTATATAATAAAATAAAAATAAAATAAATAATTATTAATAATAATAATAATGTTTAATATTTATTAGGAATGTAACAATATCAAAATCTCACATTGTGATATAAAGTCCACGATACAATATTTCTTGCAATATTTAAAAAAGTGCATCCAATGCACTTTAAGACTTAACTAAGAAAACTTAGGAAAAAAAAGTGAATTGACTTGTATGTGAACTTTCAAGGGGACTCACATTTGTGTTTTAGAAGTCAAACAAATTAGAATATAATAATAATAACAATTGCATATTATTGTTATTCCTATGATAGTAATAGCCATGTATTGTAAAACAATTGCGCTGTAAAATAATAAAAAAAATGAATATTTCATAGGTATATTATTTTCAAACAGCTAGCTGTCAGTTCACACGGCACATTTAAGCTTTTATTTTGACGGAAAACTCTAGCTTCAGTGAAAACAGGCAACAAAAACCTGTCTCACTACAAATCTAGTGAAATGCTGTAATCATCTGCCATGAAAATTAGTCATAACTGGTGGCCGTTGCATTCCCAAACGTGTTAAACTCACAGCACATGCAATAAACGAGTTTACTGCATTCACTATGAACAGAGCCTTTCTGAGGCGTGGAAAACACCGGATCATGAGCTGATCACCTGAACGAAGTGCACGCTTTGCTTTGAAACCCGCAGCGAAAACAAACTTATGCCATATTGCATATTGCAGTTCAACTTGTGGCATGGTTGCGCTTCAAGTTCTAGCTCGGATATCTTTCCCAATCCCATCCTCTCTCTCTCACACTTTACTTCCTGTCGGTCTATGCTATTCTCTCTCAATAAATGCCAAAATAATTCATTGAAATATCTAATATTCAGACTTTTCCTGTTGATCTATCAGTCAAATTAATAACTGATTAATAGGTTGCATGTAAATATAGCTAATGTTTCATAATTAAGTTCTATAACTCTAGGGCTTGGCAAACAAATACTGGTAGTGGAGCCCCATTGTGCAATATTTTTCATCTTTGACAGAGACGTATACATGTAACTATAGGCTTTTCTGCATTGAAAGTAACAACCACAGATGCATTTCAGCAGAAACACACTTTCATGCTCTCTAGAAGCTTAAACAGGAAGCTTATAACTGGGTTCAAGGGGCCCATAGAGTGATTCTCACCACAGAGGTTGAGAGGTTACTATTGAACTGCGGTAGCTATGGCAGAATTATGTTGTGATGATACTATTTTCCTTAAGTTGTTTAGTCAAAAGTATGACTCTTACCTTGCTTGCAAGAGGCACTATATTGATGTTTCTCAAACCTTCTCTTATAATTTACTCACCCCCATGTCATAAAAGAGGTTCATGTTTTTTTTCTTCAGTCGAAAAGAAATCAAGGAAAACATTACAGGATTTTTCTCCAAATAGTGGACTTCAATGAGGATCAATGCAACTTCAAAAGGCTCTACATGAGTCGAGGAATAAGGGTCTCATTTAGCAAAGTGAATGTTAAAATGTATATACATTATAGAAAATGTATATATACATTATTCCTTGGCTGGGATCATGTAGAGCTTTGTGATGCTGCACTGAAACTGCAATTTGGATCGTTAACCCATTCATCCCAATTGAAATTCACTATATGGAGAAAAATGTATTTAATTCATTTTCTACTGAAGAAAGAAAGACATGGACATCTTGGATGACATCAGGGTGTGTAAATTATCCGGCAATTTTAATTGTGTAGTGAACAAATCTTTTAAACCTTTGTTTGTTTTGTAAATAAAACAAACCTTTTATGTAAGATTAAAGTTTGAAAATCTCTATTCGGGTGATATTGTTGAAATGCCCACCATTTAAAATGCACCAGACAATGATGATGTCATAATATTTGAATACTGAATTCTGATTGGTGTTCTTTTTTGCATTCATTTGCATATTGAATTGCATAAACATAGCCACAATGTAAAAAAACTGTTTTAAGAATAGTTTGACCAACTAGTAATTAGCCAAGAGGTAATCAGACTTACTTTTAAGACTCACATTAGACCATTCTTCCTTTTTATAACTGATTTTAAAAAGTTATGACCAGTCTTAAAAACAAAAAATAACTAGTCTAAGCAGTTTATGCAATCGGCCCCTTGTTCTTTATTTCATATTTAACAGTAAATAACACAAATCTTAATATAGTTTAATGAAAATGTTTCTTTCAAAGTTTTTTTTTACATCTAACATTTGTGTAATAGTGGGTGGATAGTTAACTCACTTGGCTTCAGTACAGTGACAGTTTAAAAGCCAGTTATTTCATTTTAGAAACATGTTTTTGCTAAATTGCATGGTCTTTACATAAAAAATATATGTATCTGTATATTTTGAGAAGAAAGGTCAAAAATGTTGAACTTTTGAAAACTGTGTTATAGTAATTGTCACCCACCCCATTTCCTCACAGATATGGCGTGAAAGGCAACGCAGTCCGTGTGGAGGTTGTTGTGTATACAGGCAAAGAGGGGCGGAGCTCACAGGGTTGCCCAATCGCCAAGTGGGTGAGTGACCCGTGTGAAATAAATAGCAGTCTATGAAAAGCTTGCAGAATGTCTGTTCCTTCACAAACTGTGCACATGTGTTGAATTCTGCAGATCATACGCCGAGGAAGTGAGGAAGAAAAGCTGTTGTGTCTTGTGCGGCAGCGTGCTGGTCACTGCTGTCAGAACGCAGTGGTAGTCATTCTCATCCTGGCCTGGGAGGGGATCCCACGCAGCGTGGCTGACAGGCTGTACCAGGAGCTCACACAGACTCTCTGCAAATATGGCTCGCCCACTAGCCGCCGATGTGCCCTCAATGAAGAGTGAGTCACAAGTAACATACGGTCGGAGTGTGTGGGAATGATTCACATACACACTCCCTCACACAAATACAAAAGAACATTTGGAGGTTGTTCTTGATGAAGTGTTTGCAAACCATGACTACTTTTCCTTAAGCTTTTACACAAGCTGCTTCACGTCATCATTTTGAAAGTGTACATTCACCGCTGAAAAGACCAGGCTAGATTGGAAAAAAGCAGGGTTGGAAATTATCTTAGGGCAAAAATTCCACCAAAATGAACAAAAAGATTTAAATATGAGGACTAAAAATGCCTCTGCCCAATTAAATTAAAACAGTTGCGATTAAAGTGAAACGTGAACAATGAGTGTCGATTGCCCCATTACATTCATGTTTTTTGCAGTGTTGAGCTTTCTAAACATGTTCATCTGCTAAGCGCATGAATGTGATGAGCAATCAGAGATGTTTAGATTAGTCACCAGTGAGGAAGAAGAAAATTCAGCATTTTCACAAATTTCATTCAAATTTCTTGATTTTCTAATATGTTAAAAAGGAATAAACTTATAGAAGCTTGTTTCCGCCACTGAACAATAAATATAAAAGGTACTTGTGACTTTTTCTCAGAATTGTCAGATATAAACTTGCAGTTGCGATTTTGAGATATAAATTCACAATTTTGACTTTTTTTTTTCAGACTTGCGTGTTTATATCAATGGCAAGTTAAGTCAGAATTGTGAGATATAAACTCACTATTCTGAGAACATATCAGTTTTTTTCCCTCAGAATTGAACTTCATAACTCAGTTGTGAGTTTATATCTCACAGTTCTGAGAGAAATTCAGAATTTTGAGAAATAAATTCATAATTACGAGAAAAAAGTCAAGATTAGGGATACAAACTTGCAATTCTGCGGAAAAAAGTCAGAACTGTGACTTTATATCTCGCAATTCTGACTTCATAAGTCACAATTGTGAGTTTATATCTTAGATTTCTGACTTTATTTCTCAAAATTTATTCTGAATTTATAACATGTAATTACGAGTTTATTTCTCACAATTCTGACTTTTTTCTCGGAAACTTGCAATTGTGATTTATAAAGTCTAATTTTGAGGGAGAAAGTTTATATTTCATATAATATATTCAATGAATTATAAAAAAATATAGTATGAAAATATGTAGTATGAATGACACTTAAATGAACTATAACTGCCATGTTGTTACTGTCACATCACCTACAAGTATCAGTTGTGTCACTTTACTGCCAAAAATCCTCTCCTATTATGAATTTGGACATACTACTCTTTTGGCATACTGTATTTCGTATACTATACAGTAGGGAAGTATTTTATTTCAGACGCAACAAATACGTTTTTGCCTTGCATCATGTTAATAACTTAGCAACTCCATGCAGTGAAATATGGGCTACGGGTCTGGAACCCTGTTGGGGTGCATTCAATTTTAGCATGTCCATGTTCCACATTTTCCACACATATGTTTTTCCATAATTAATCACACCAAATTACTGTGTTAAATCTACACCCAGAAAAAAATTAAGTCTAATTTTCTGTACAGTAATAGCACCACCAGCAAGCTGTTTATCATTGCACTCTAAATTACTTAATCTTCTTCTCCCCTGTTAGTCGTACATGTGCATGTCAGGGCCTGGATCCAGAGACCTGCGGTGCCTCTTTCTCGTTTGGTTGCTCTTGGAGTATGTACTTCAATGGCTGCAAGTTTGCACGCAGCAAAACGCCCCGGAAGTTCAGACTGCAAGGAGACTATCCTGAGGAGGTAAGCACTAGATGGGCTCATAGGAGATACATTCTCAGTTCACTAGAAATGTATGAGGAAATGCCTTTTTATGGAAGAATCATGCTGGTTTTTTCGAAATCCTGCCAACAAGCCATAGTGGCTTTAAATAAGATGTGCAACTTCTGAGGAGAGTATCCTGTATGAGCATACCTTGGTTTACCTGAACCAATGTAACCTGTTGCCCTATAGTGGCACTATAAACAGATAATAGAAAATCACTCACATGATGGACCATAATCAAGGTATGAATCCATTAAAGGCATGACTAATAGTGCCATTGAGTGTTGAGTCATTATCATTCAGCTCAATGCAAACACGCCTTCTTATTAAGTAGATTATACACTTTCAGTGTTGCTGGGGAAAGTATGACAGATTGTAGTACTCTGCTGCATTTTCTACAACCAAGCTTTGTGAACAGTCTATCGATCAAATAATCCTGAAAAAAGTGTTCCACAAAGTTATTAAGCAGCAGTTCATCCTTCAAACTACAATATTGTTTTGGTTTTGTGTTTAGGAGGAAAAGTTGGAGAAAAACTTGCAGAATCTAGCATCAGATTTGGCCCCCGTGTACAAGAAACTTGCTCCTGAGGCCTTTCACAACCAGGTAGGAATTACATCATTAAAATGTCACAATGTCTCTCACAATGTTAAAACTCTTAAAGGAATAGTTCACCCAAAAATGAAAATTCTGTCATTAATTACTCACATGTCATTCCAAACCTGTAAGACATTTGTTCATCTTTGGAACAAATTAAGATATTTTTGATTAAATCCAAAAGCTTTCTGACCCTACATAGACATCAACGCAACTGAAACATTCCCAGGCCCAGAATAGTAAGGAAATCATTAAAACAGTTCATGTGACATCAGTTCAACAGTATTGTTATGAAGCTACGATAATACTTTTTGTGCGTAATAAAAACAATAAAAATTTAATTGTGGTACTGTTGTGAATGCATATCTAAGACTGACACAAGAGAAGAAATTGTTGAATAAAGTCATTATTTTGGGGGGGGGGGTTGCACACAAAAAGTGTTCTTGTAGCTTCATAAAATTACAGTTGAACCACTGATGTCATATGGACTATTTTAATTATGTCCTTACTACCTTTCTGGGTCTTGAATGTGATAGTTGCGTTGCTGTCTATGCAGGGTCACAAAGCTCTTGGATTTCATCAAAAATATCTTAATTTGTGTTGCAAAGATGAACAAAGGTCTTACAGGTTTGGAACAACACAAGGCTGAGTAATTAATGACAGAATTTTCATTTTTGGGTGAACTATGCCTTTAAGCAAAGCTTAACAGTAAAAATATGTTGATATTTCTGTAGCATCCAAGATAAAGGAATTACAAACTGAGCCCTGTGTATACTTGCAAGGAAAGTATCATAATGATCTGTAACCATCAGGTGGAGCAAGAGCAGCAGGGGCAGGACTGTCGGCTGGGCAGGACTGAAGGTCGACCGTTCTCTGGTGTGACTGCATGTGTAGACTTCTGCGCTCATGCACACCGAGACACACATAACATGACCAATGGAAGCACTGTGGTGAGTCTCGTTTCCCCTATCAACGTCAATGTCCTTCTAATACTTTCTTTTTCCATTTTCTGACACCACTGAGATAAATGAGCACTTGCCTCATGTGAACCGCAGGTATGCACTTTAACCAAGGAGGATAACCGTGCAGTGCGGAACATTCCAGAGGACGAGCAGCTGCACGTCCTGCCGCTCTACAAGATCTCTGACACGGACGAGTTTGGCCATGTTGAGGGCCAGTGGTCCAAAATAAAGTCTGGGGCACTGCAGGTTCTCTCTGCTTTCCCAAGAGAAGTGAGGATGTTGGCCGAGCCCGTCAAATCAGCACGCAAGAGGAGGATGGAGGCTAAAAGAGCCAATCCTGAGAAACAGGGCACGCCTATGAAAGTGAAGAATGAGCCTCTTAAAGGTATATCCAGTTCAGCTTTCCATTTTAAGAAGCATGCCCTGTTCTTGATGCATACAAGTTGGTGTGCCTACCGTTCAAATGTGTAGTGCTCCAAAGGCACTCTTAAAATTGGGGACATTGGCCATTCATTTACACAACAACACTTTATGGGAGTCTGAAAATGCTAACTTTTGAACACAGGTTTAAACGTCCAAGTTTTGAAGATGATACGGTTATTGTCTCCATGTAAACAACAAAAATGTCAATTTGTAATTGTCACAAACTACTGGCCACAATTTTTTTTCCATTTTTAGTGCATTGTTGTTGTGTTAACCAAAGTGTAGGCCAGGACAATCCAGTAACAATCAGTTTTCTCTTATCTGCAATATTACAGTATTTTTTTTTTTTTTTACAGAGTATCTATTTACACTAAGTGCAAATAGCCTGCCTTGTTGGCAGAGGCTATTTACACTAACTCCACCCACCAACATGTGATTGGGGTAGTCAACACTACAAAAAACAAAATATCACGTCAGATATCAGCTCCACTGGCCGTAGTCTTTTTGACACAATCAACCCGAGTTTGAATCCGCCTTCTGCAGAACTTTTTTTTATCCCTACTCAAATCTCATATCACTCCGTAAGGGCATTTATTTTCAATAAAAATAAAAAATAATTGAAGTTAATCAAATATTGGGTAAGGTTAGCGTAGGTGTAGGGAGGTCTATTATTCCGATAAGGAAGCATCCATTTAATAATTTGAATTCAAATTATAATTTACACTCAATACATTATTATTGTATACTGTATAATGTACTACAATACTGAACACTTTCATATGTTTTATATGGATATACAGTGGGATTCATTTCCATCAATTATGTAAATTAAATGCTTGCTTCTTTTGATAAATGAACATTATTTTGTTAAAAGATATAAATTTCTCTTGAGATTCAATCATAACAAAGGGGCTGGTGGTGGGCCACTGATTTATTCCACAAAACTTTTGATGATTGTAAGAATCTAAAATCTTTGAACATTGCATTCATTCATTATTTGTTTTAATATTAAGAAAACAGCCAATTTTTTCTTTTTTTCCATTTTTTTTTTTTTAATTTTAAAAAGGAAAAACAAGAATTTGCCATTTTACATTCATGGGTAGAAAATGGGTAAACCGATTGAATATTCGATTTTCAAACCTGTCACCCATGTCAGTTCATCGCAATCTTAAATAGTTCCACTATAATCAATGAAGCTCTCTAAATTGCACAATGAATATTAAAACTCACGTTTTGCAGTTCCTGCTTCCTCCTATTGTACGTCTTAAACTTCGTTACATATATAATTTTTTTTCTTAAATCATCCTAACGAACCATCTAAATCCATACGCTCCACGCTGTCCAATGCTTCACGCAGCTTTACAAAATATATTTGGATAACTGGACAGCTAAATAAAATAAATGGTGTGCCAAAGAAGTAGACTATATTTCTGTAAATAAACACCTAATATTTGCCATTGAGAAATCTATGCCTACACAGAAGAAAGCCCTGTCTAGGCCTAATATGGTTTGTGTCAAGCCATTTGTTAGTCCAACACATTCTCACTCCCAACTCGTCACATATTGACGCTTGGTCAGGACCCCTTGACATCGCTTTTGGATGCTCATGGTGCCCTTTTAGTGTCACTTTTCGACGTGCAAGGTCCTCCATTGTTTTCAGTTGTTTGCCTTAATTTAATGTCACTCCTGTAGCATGACCATGACACAATTGGCCACAAGCCACACAAGAGCCAATGGCATTTCACAACCAAGGCTGTTGTAAAGCTTCCTCTGGCACAATTTTTTTTTTCAAAGTAATCAGTTCTGTGTTTTATTGACAAATGATAGGTGCACGTCCTTACGTGCTCATAAATGTGTATATTAGGGCTGTCCTCGACTAAAGAATTTTCTGGTCAACTAGTAGTCGTTCATTTTAACCATTAGTCGACTATTAGTCGCACGTTTATTAATAAACCATATGAATCATAATAATGAGCCTTTAATTGCCCACATAGCCTAATAGGCGCTCAAGAGCATGCAAAAAAAGCTTGCCACAGGGAAAAACAGGAGACTACATTACATCTGAATAATTTATTGCTAAACTCACACCTTCTTTGTTTTCTGTTTACAGATGAAGTCTTGCAACACTGGCTCGTCATCTCTGCATTAGTAATGCGCCTATATGCATGTTATATACGGATTACATAATCTGAGAATATTTTTCTATTTGAATTAGTTCATTTTAAAAATAGACATTTCACTCTCTATAGCAGGGGTGCTCGACCCTGTTCCTGGAGATCTACCTTCCTCCAGAGTTCATCTCCAACCCTGATTAAACACATCTGAACCAACTAATTAGGATCTGAAGAAGCACTTGATAATTACAGACAGGTGTGTTTGATAAGGTTTGGTACTGAAATCTGCAGGAAGGTAGATCTCCAGGAACAGGGTTGGGCACCCCTGCTCTATAGATATATTTTTCATGCCTGTAAGGCAGAGTTTAAAAGTTTCGCGCTCAAGTTCCCATAGACCGAGACGACAGAAAGCGCATCCTCTTTCCTTTAAATCATTTTACAAAATCACAATGCTTCGTTGTTATTCTGAGTGCACACAAATACCTAAAGTCCAAAAACCTAGAGTCTTTAAAGATTCAAAAAATGTATTACTTTTATCTATATAACCAAAAATTACAGTGTATTTTAAGAGCAAATGATCGCACTGCTGCCTCCATCTGTCATGCAGCTGCCATACTCTGCACAGGCACATGAATAACACACAATTTTCAAGCATTAGATTGAGCAGCCATGTAAAGTTGCTACTTACATATTTCATATGAAAAAATACAGGTTGATAAATGATAGGTGAGCATTTGGATGTCTGTCCATCATACAATTTTTTTTCTGCGACTAATAAAATTTTGGTCAACCAAGCCTCTTTTTCGTTGACTAGTGTTTAGTCAACTATTAAGGGGATGCCGTAGTGTAAATAGTGTAATGTAAATGAAGCTGTTTGACTGTTTAATTAAAAAAATCACATCCCAAAAGATATGCAATAATCAGCAATTCTGCAATAAAGCAATTCTGGGCTAACTGTTCACAAGCTGGCCTATCAGGATTATCAAAAAGCTTATCTGAAGTCCATCAAAGAAGCACAGTCACAGTACTATTCAAATATAATTCAAAATAGTTCTGGAAATTCCAGGCATTTGTTCTCCACTATAAATTATCTTCTTAAACCTCAAACTGCTCCGCTCATAGGAGATACAGAAGAGCAATGCAATAATTTTATGACCTTTTTTAAAACCAAAATTGCCAAAATTCGCTCCTCTTTTTCTGTTTCCCCTACTTTGACTGCTCCAACCTCCTTGATTACCCAAACTGCTGACCCACAGTTTGGTTCTTTGAGGCTGTTTTACTGCTTCCCAGAAGTTAATCAGCCTGAGGTTGAGGATATCATTAGGCATATGAGGTCCTCCTCCTGTGCTCTTGACCCCTTTCCTACACCTTTGGTGAAGGCAAATATTACTGTCCTCAGTCCCCTTATCACCATGATAATAAACCAATCCCTTCAGGAGGGCCATGTACCATCTGCCTTAAAAACGGCTATAATCAAGCCTTTACTTAAGAAACCCACTCTTGATCCTCAAATTCTCGAAAACTACAGGCCTATATCCAACCTGCCATTTTTGTCTAAGGTTTTAGGACCACCTCAAACACAACAATATTTTTGAAAAATTTCAGTCTGGTGTCCGTTCAGCTCATAGTACAGAAACCGCTCTAGTGAGAGTCACAAATGACCTGCTGATTACCACGGATGCTGGTTCCCCTTCACTTCTTGTTCTTTTGGATCTTTCTGCAGCGTTCGATACTGTTGATCATGGTATACTTCTCAATAGGCTACATCAATCCATCGGACTGAATAAAGCTGTCTTGCGCTGGTTTGAGTCGTACCTTACAGACAGATCTGAATTTGTGGCCATGGGAAGCTCAAGGTCCTATTCGCATGCTGTTGGATGTGAAGTTCCACAGGGTTCAGTACTCTGACCTATTTTATTTAACCTGTACATGCTTCCACTTGGCAAAGTCATTCGGCGCTTTGGAATTTCCTTTCATTGTTACGCCGATGACACTCAACTATATATGAAAATGGATACTCACTCTTTGTCATCATCAACATCATCATCATCATCATCATCATAATCATCAATAACTTCATCCATAATCACTGCCTGTCTGGAAGAAATAGGCGTATGGATGAATCATAACTTTCTTCAGTTGAACAGCTCAAAAACAGAAGCCATCCTCATTGGTTCCCCACATCAAATCAGAACATCCACTATAACCTGCGTTACATTTTCTGGCCAGGACATTCCATTGTCACCATTAGTCACCAATCTTGGTGTTAGGGTTGACCCTCATTTGACCTTTGAGGATCACATTAAACATCTCTGCAAGATATCATTCCTTCACCTCAGGAATATAGCCAGACTACGTCCAACCCTAGCTCTACATGATGCTGAGAAACTTGTCCATGCCTTTGTCTCGTCTAGGCTGGACTATTGCAATTCTCTTCTCATCGGGATTCCTAGCAAGAGCATTCAGAAACTCCAGCATATACAAAACAGTGCTGCTAGGATCCTGATGAGAGTGCGTAAATATGAACATATTACTCCAATACTTCAATCATTACACTGGCTACCTATCTCCGCCCGGATTGAATACAAAGTCACCCTTCTTACACATCAGTGCATCCATGGCAATGCTCCTATTTACCTTAAAGAACTCCTTACACTCCAGACCTCATTACGTTCTTTGAGCTCCACAAACACCTATCGTCTTCTTCCCCCTAGGACTAAGACTCGCACATTTGGGGATCGTGCCTTTTGTGTTGCTGCCCCTCACCTGTGGAATGCCCACCCGGATCATTTGAGGGCTCCACAAATGACTGATTCTTTTAAAAGGGGTCTAAAAACGTACCTTTTTAAAAAGTCTTTTAATGTTTGATTGTTTGATTGTAGCACTTTGAGATTTTCTTTAAATGTAAAGTGCGTTATAAATAAAATGTATTATTATTAAAAAGTGACGGCAAAGAGTCCTGACCAAGCGACAACATGCGACGAGTTAGGAGCGAGTGTGTTGTCTGGTTGTTTGATAAGAGAGTGTTTAAATGTAGTCGCAATAAAAGCTTTACCTAGCAGCGGAGGACTATTATTCAGGTGCACGCAACTAAAGAAGACCTGAGGACAGCACCATTAAATCTAAAATCGAATATTCAAGCACATTTTCTACACCTGAACATAAAAACAAAAAAAAATCAAGGCAAATTCTTGTTTTTTCATTTTAAAACAAAGTAAGGTAAAAACGAAAAAAGGTGCCGTTTTCTCATGTTTCTGTTGTCAGTATTAAATAAAAAAATGAATGAACGCACTGTTCATGGGACCTCTTATCTCTAATCTATATTAAATTCTTCTTATTATTCATTTTGTGTCCACAGGTTTTAAACACAACTCACCATGTTCAGAAAAGGATACTCGTAATTTAAGTTCCACAATGCGATTTTCTGGAGTTCCAGACCAATTCTCAGACCTCCGCTCTACTGTCCCGTATAGCCAGACCAACCCATGCCGCACACCACCTGTGGCCTCCAGCTTTGGCATGTCCACACACCCAGAGTTCACTCAACCGCATGATCCCTCAAGAGGAACCGGGCAGAGCAATGGTTCTCCTTCTCTTAGACACGGACTCGAGAACATCAGGCAGACGGCTGTACCGTTCAGAAACTCGTATCTAAATGATCCAAAATACTCTCCCGTGTTCAAATCCGAGCCTGAGGAGATGCGGTGCTTCCAGGGGGGTGCAGCTCCCACCCCGCTGTCCCCCTCCATGGCCGAGGGTCTCCACAGTCGCTTGAACCCGGAGGACCACCGCAACCCACCAGTTACAGCACAACCCTTGACACCAGAGCTGGGTAAAGCAGAGGAAGTGTGGTCGGACAGCGAGCACAATTTCCTCGACGGGGATATCGGCGGGGTCGCGGTGGCTCCTTCCCACGGCTCCATCCTGATCGAATGCGCTCGACGGGAACTGCACGCCACCACTCCCATTCTGCGGCCCAACCGCACACATCCCACCCGCATCTCCCTGGTCTTCTACCAGCACAAGAGCCTGAACACCCCGGGCCACGGCCTGCAGCGGTGGGAGGCTAAAATGGCCGAGAAGGCCAGGGAGAAAGAGGAAGCCGAGCGTCTGGGACTCAACGATAGGTCAAAGGCGATGGATTCAGACACAGAGAGCGAAAACGAGACTTGTCCAGACGAGAGACACAAGTATCAGGTCCCTACCCGTCAATCTCTAACAGTCACGCATGACGGCGTCGTCATGTCAGCGCCCTACGCCCTCACGCACGTCACTGGGCCTTACAACCGCTGGACGTGAAATTCTCCGTGCTTGTCTAGCTAATGCCTTACCTCAGCTAGTTCTCATCCTTTCATGCCCGTTTTTAAGTGTGCCCTTTTTCAGTTGTGCTCTTCATCTCAGCTTTTAAGAAGAAATAGACTACCGTTCGTGGGTTTTTAACTGTGAGTTTTGGTGTGTATGTCTGTGTTTTTTTTTTTTATTGTAAAGAGATGGTGCTCAGAACAGATATTATAAAACTGGTTTTATACATATAGATGAAATTAGTGCATAGAAGATGTGATTATTTATTCTGATCATTTTCAAGACTATTTTATAATTTAATTTCTGGTCCAAGCCTGTTTACTGCAATAGGAGTATGTCATCCTTTAAATGACGTGTGTAGTAAACACTCCGAATTGACATTGTCAAATGTGAATTCTATATTCTTGTCTCAGCCTTCGGTGCTGTCTTGTCCGACACTCGGTAGTTGCTATTTTATGGTGCCATTGTAGCAGTAAGGTTGAATGACCAATATGAACCACTCATGGGTTACAGGAACTTTACATCTGTTTTCTGGGTATTCGTATTGGTGTGAAGGTACATTGTTTCGGCATTGTGAGACAGTGTTGGGGGTAACGCATTACAAGTTACGTAATCAGATTACTTTTTTCAAGTATCTAGAAAAGTAACATATTACTTTTTAAAAATGTATAAAATGTCTCTAAAGCAAGTTACTTTGTTTTCCCACTTACTCCTGTCCCTGTGTTGAGAGAAACTGGGAGTGAGGTGCAGAGGCTTAGTAGTTTAATTTATGGGGCCAGTTTTACTAAACAGGGCAAATTAACGTTAGATCGCAATTCCATAAAAACGCAGATGGGAGGGGAAAATTCAGCGTGTGATTTACTAACAATGCGCACGTTAAAGAACACAGATCAATGACCAGCGCAATCTACCAAAAGAAGCGCAAATTACCACCTGCTTTTTTGGCACAAATACCAGTAATTTGACGGGTGCAAATGTTAGTAAAACACGTTGCGTGATTCATCTGAATACTCTCCTCCCATAAATTTTGCGTCTGAAAGATTAGCTCCTACAGATGCACATTCAGTAAGGTCAGGCGCAAAAATAACTGTCCACTCCTTTTCAACGCTAATTCTTCACTGCATGTCTTTATTTAATTCTGACAGTACTGTTTTAACGCCAAAAGACGGTTTGCGCTGGCGCAAGCTGTTAGTAAAACTAGCCCTTGGTGTGAAAGGGCCATTATAGTTGCCAAAAATGTAACTTTTAAGGTTTTTGTTATTAAAAAACATAAGTGAACCAAGCACAGGTGCTAAAAAGTAACGCAAAAGTAATGCATTGCATTGCATTAAAAGTAACTAAGTACTGCATTTAGTTACTTTTTCATGGAGTAACGCAATATTGTAATGCATTACTTTTAAAAGTAACTTTGGAAATGTAACTGATTACATTTGGTTAGTTTTTGAGTACTTTTCTAAATTGTGATTTCTACATTTTTTCTATATTGTTAATCATTTTCAAACATTTAAAGCAGGCAGGGTTAACCTTACAGTAGTGCTCAACACTGATTACAGTCAGACTTTAAAAATCCATCACCACTTGAATTAAGATTATAATCATTTCATTTTAAAGCACAGCCACCACAAAATCAGACGTTAGCACCTCTTTTTACTTCTTTTGAGATCGTTCTGAGGTTAAATACAGATTTAAAATCATAAGATATAGTTTAATGGTTATGATACTGTTTTTGAAATCAGATCTTTACATAGCTATGACAGGAAACACTGGCATCTAACAATGCCTTTGAAAAAAGCATTTATTTTTAAAAAATAAAGCATATACCGTATTGACCCGAATGTAAGACGACCCCCCTTTTTTTAAGATGTACCTTTTGGAAAAAGGCTGTTTGACAGCCGAATCTTGTGTTTTATTAAGAAAAAAAATCTTAAATTATTTTCATAATATTTGCATAATTTTTCCTTTTTTAGCTTTTGTTTTGAAAGTATGATGAATACTGTTAAAATGCACCAACAATCAAATTAAAAAATATAAATATACACTTTTTGATATACCATAAAAATACCAGGTAACCCATCTAAATGATAAAACAATTAGGCTATCCATCCCATAGTAGCCTACCAACATTTTTTTAACAGTAGAAGTGAAATCTTCTCGCAGCCTTCAAATCTGGGTCTTAAGTTTTAAAATCTTTAAAATCTTTTGTTTTCAATCGCGTTGTTCTAACATTAACGAGAAACATTGCATTTCTTGGCACACTCGTTTTACTTGGATTTGGCACCACCTATAGTTGTGGGTGTATTATTAAAATGTATGTCAAAGTCTAGACCCTGAATATAAGACAAACGCGATTTTCAGATGTATTTCCAAGAAAAAAAAACTTCGGGTCAATACGGTACATTAATAGAAAATAAAACAATTATCGAATTTAATATTCTGTCCTAAACTCCTGAAACAGTGGTGTCTTATATTTTTATGGTGTCTCATTCTAATATGCTGATTTGTGTGCTGCCAAATAATTTTTTGATTCTTTTTTCAGCATTCTTTGATGAATAACAAGTTAAAAAGAACAGCATTTATTCAAAATATAAGTCTTTTCTAACAATGTAAATCTATGCTATCACTTTTTATTAATTTAACACATCCTTGGTGAATAAAAGTATTAATTTCTTTCAAAAAAAGAAAGTAAAAAAATGTAGTGACCCCAAACCCTTTTGAACAGTAGTGTATATTGTTAGAAAACCTTTCTGTTTTAAATAAATGATGTTCTTCTTTAACCTTTTATTGAACAAAAAATCCTGACTGATATCAAATATCAGTCAATGCGGTTTTGGAAAGAAATGAATCAAATCTATATGTGTGCGAAAATATTCACTCCCTTTGTAATCGTTAACATTTCCAAAAGTAGCTGTAATTTAATTACACTTTTTTTTTTTTTTAAAGTTACATTTCTTTTGTAATTACGCTGTTACATGTAACTAGTTACTCCCCAACACTGGACATAGTACGTGGCATCCTTTAAAAAAAGCACTTTGTATCTTCAGACCAACTTGACCTTTGAAGTTTCCAATATGCACGTTTGGTTTATTCATCATCGAGTATCTATAGTCACATGTTTGTTGTCAACTTAGTCATGATTATGAAACTTTGCATATTAAAGCAATAATCATGGAAGGTTTTATGCTGCATTTTGACAACGTGTCCAAACTAGTTCATTTCTGGCACTTATGTAAAAGTTTAGGTTATTTAATCCCCATTTTCTTTTTTTTTTAACTCCCAAAGAGGTTGAAACATGACTTGAAAACAGCTTAATCATTTTATACAATTCAAGCGTGTTAAGTTAAGTTCGGACGTATTTACTGTATGTTTTTCACTGGTGCTTTTAAAGAGATCCCATGACACCTCCTGAGATGTCATTTCATATATTTTTATTGCTACATAGTGCGTTTTTATTTCAAATCAATCACTTTTTGGTGCAAGGGGTGAGGCGGATCAGTGTCTGTGCATTTTTATACACAAGTCTGGTTTTATTTAGGTGCACTGAATAAAAGATCAACTCATGACTTCGTAATTGCATATGTATCCAGAGGCCTAGTCAAGACATTGGCTCAAACACAAGGTTTACATTTCTCTTACATAAGGTTTAAAGTGAACATACGGCTAAGAAATGTCTTTTTAATTTCATCTTTACGGTGCTAAAGAGTGTACGTCAGTGTTCAAAACCATTGTACACCCAAAATGCTGTACTTCAGCTCTTGAAACAACATCTTGTCATGTAGGTTGTGAGAAAGAGGACACATTGTCTCTGAAAATGTGTTTTTAAAATAGTACTCTAGCTGCAACACAGATAGGAAAGCTCGACGGTAACCCAATGTGAGCCTATGTTTTTGGGAACTTGAAGTCACAGAGTGGCATGGGTACGTTCACGCTACTTTCTCTTCAATTCAATCTGTTTTTGCTGAACAATGAAACTGTTGTTTTTGTGTAAAACCATCATGTGTAACCCTGAGTTTGTATATAGCTCAGGGAAAGTGCTCATCAGCGGTGCTTATTCATAGTACCAGAGTCCCCTGGCATTGACAAATCACATGTAGGTGCTGCACTAGTTCTGGATCTTTCATTTTTGGCCGGTGCTCAGTGTTTTACTCAGCTTGAATATCGTTAGATCATGCTATGTTATTGAGTGTGTTTCCTCTTGACTTTATGTGGCACAAATAATACTATGACCTCACAGTCCCCTGATGGTAACTGACTGACATTGAAATGCCAGTGCTATGAACATCATATAGCCTAAGGGAATTACCAATGCAATTCGATTCAATGCTCACTGATTTTATGCATTTTTCTAAGCTTGTTTTATGTGATTTATGGGTTGGTTTTTATGTTGCTGTTTAAAACCTGCATTTCTGTGTGAACTCGATATATAATTGCATTTGGCTCACGTCATTTTATTTGAGTTCAGATGATTAAACACGGCTCTCATTCTAGTAAAAAAACATGTTCCTAAAGAAAGAAATTTTGTTACATTCCTTTTTAAGTTAATATATTGACATTAGGCATCTCTTGCATGATTTCCTTCTTTTTTTGTGTGTATTTTCCCTCTTTTCTCAGGTCTTTCTGCCCATGTAACTTTGGACGCAAGAAGCGTCTACGATTCTTGCATTGTCTTCCAGTTAAATTCTCCAAAATTTGAATTTGCTTTTGGTTATATTTTGTGAAATGGAAAAGTGGTTCCCTTAAAACATCTTCATGTATATTATCAGTTTGACAATTCTCTTCTGTATATGTTGAATGAAAGCTGAAGTGTGTAATTTCTGCCAAACAAATTTCATTAATAACAATGGCTATTTTCAGGCAGTTTTCTCTCAGATAGTCACTATCAATCGGTCGGTTAATTCACGAGCAATGTTTTGATTGCAGCACGGAGATGCAGATGTTACATTTTTGGGAAATTCAATCTATCGTTGGCTTATTTTTATTTAAAAATACACACTTCAGCTTTAAGTATGAATGTAAGCCATTACAGGCACTGTTGTAGTATAATGTGGAATTTTAAACCTCTTACCTTCAAAACAAACAAGAACATATTATGACTTGAAGACTTATTCATTTTGTGACTTGAAATGATCTGTCAAGGAAAGAAAACACCAGCTTTTGAGATTTTTTTTTTCTTTTAGAAAATAAAATGCACAGTAGTTGTACAGTACCTGTGATGTGTTAGACTTTTCCATTTTTCCATTCCCAAACACACTGCAATCTAACACATCCTACACAGGACATATTAACAAAGAGAAGTTAGTAGTAATTCATAGAGCATATGAGCATTATTATTCTGCATTTTAACAGTATTCCATCCAACATATTTTTTATATTGTGTATTTTCAAGAACATCAGATATTTGGAATAGATTTTTGAAAATGCCTTGAAGTTTGGACCCTGCTCAAATATGTATTTGGCTCATATCTGTCAAATGTGTTCAGGAATAACAATTCCCTAACTATGATATCATAAACAGAGATTTTCCTGGCAGAAAAATTAACTGACCTGGAATTTGGGAGAATTCACTAATCAGAAAAGATTTTGAATTAACCCATACTGGTTGTATATCGATTACAAATGATATATATCGAGTATACACTACCAGTCAAAAGTTTTGACACACCCTCTCATTTGATGTTTTTAAAGAAGTCTCATGCTCATCAAGGATGCATTTTTTTTGGTCAAAAATGCAGAAAAAACTGTAATATTGCAAAACATTATTAAAATATAAAATAATGAATATAAATAATAATAATAATAAATAATGTAATTTATTCCTGTGATGCAAAGTTGAATTTTCATCAGCTGTTTCTCTAGTCTTAAGTTTCATGTCATCCTTCAGAAATCATTCTAATATGCTGATTTATTATTAGAATTATCAATGTTGGAAACAGTTGTGCTGCCAAATATTTTTTTGCAACCTGTGATTCTTTTTTCAGGATTCTTTGATGAATAACAAGTTAAAAATAACAGCATTTATTCAAAATATAAGTCTTTTCTAACAATGTAAATCTATGCTATCACATTTTATTAATTTAATACATCCTTGGTGTGTATATATTCTTAGAAATCGTTTCTGTTTTAAATAAATGATGTTATATATATATATATATATATATATATATATTAAGCAGCACAACTGTTTCCAGCACAGATAATAAATCAGCATAATAATAATTTTTTAAGGATCATGTGAGAACCTGAAGACTGGAGTAATGATTCTGGAAATTCAACTTTAATAACAGATATATATTACATTTTAATGTATATTAATATAGAAAAACATTGATTTACATCGTAATAATATTTCACAATATTACATATTTTTCTGCATTTTTGATCAAGTGAAAACAGCCTTGATAAGCATAAGAAACTTCTTTAAAAGCATTAAATGAGAGGGTGTGTCCAGACTTTTGACTGGTGGTGTATATCTATAGGACAGTAAATTATGACATGACATCAGATTTAGAGTTTGTCAAGATTGTGTGCTCCACCAATACTCCTTAACTCCAACAAGAGTGCATTTCAACATCAACAAATAGTTTCTAGTGCCCTCTATGGGCGGAATCTGATGAACTGTGGTGTGTATCCTCAGATGACCCTAATGCTGATGCTTTGTTAAGTTTATATTACACAGGTCAAATGTCAGAAATTTCCATTGCATGTATCTGCAAAACAGGATTTTCTCCACATAATATTCACCATAGTAATTATTGAATACCTTGCAAAACAAGTTGTTTATTCCAGTGCTACTAGTGTACTTCTTTTAAACTAAAAATAGAGCATACATACTTTCAGTCCAAAATTTAATGTCTGAATTGGGAAACAAATAGCATACCACTTATACAATTTCTGCCATATAAAGATTAGGTTAAAGTAGTAGTATGTTAGTATGCGATTCTAATTCAGTGTGAGTACATATAGCCAATAACTAATCTTTTGATCAAGATATACATTACTGTTTTGAATTCTTTGATGCAGTAGTTTAGCCAATGTTTTACATTCTATCTTATAAATTTACATGTTCATGTTTATAGTAGCAACTCAGTTTTGATGTGAATAGCTTCCCTGTCAGTGTTCATTTTATTATGTATATGTGAGCGAAGTTCAAGTATATTTTCCAAATATGTGGTAAGTACTCATTTTAATGCACTAGTAGTATACTTGTATATGTACTAAATGTGACCCAAGACAATAAAACCAGTCATAAGGGTAATTTTTTCTAAAATTGAGATTTATATATCATCTGAAAGCTGAATAAATAAGCTTTCCACTGATGTATGTATGGTTTGTTGTGATAGGACAATAGATACAACTATTTGAAAATCTGCCAAAAAATCTAAATACTCAGAAAATCATATATGAAATGGTCCGAATTGTGTTCTGAGCAAGACATATTACTAATCAAAAATTAAGTTTTGATATATTTACGGTAGGAAATTTACAAAATATCTTCATGGAACATGATCTTTAATTAATATCCTAATGATTTTTGGCATAAAAGAAACATTTCAGACCCATACAATGTATTTTTGGCTATTGCTACAGTCGGCCCGCTTAGTTTACTTGGTGTGCTATCAAGTGTAACTATAGCAATTTTTTATACAAAACTATAGTTTAACTTCCTCATTAGTATAGCAACTACACTAAAAGTCGGCTTATAGGTACTGGTATATAGGTATACAAAATCATTGTGTGAAAATACAGCCCTTTAAGTACATTATGGAAGTGCACATGTTTTTCACCTGGGTTAGTTATACAGTATCTCACAAAAGTGAGTACACCCCTCACATTTTAGCAACCATTTTAATATATCTTCTCAAGGGATAATATTATAGAAATAAAACTTGGATATATTTTAGATTAGTCAATGTGCAGCTTGTATGGCAGTATATATTTACTGTCATCTGAAAATAACTCAACATACAGCCATTATTGTCAAAATATCTGGGAACAAAAGTGAGTACACCCTAAGTGAACCTGGCAAAACTGTGTCCAAAGCATCAGTATTTTGTGTTAGCACCATTGTTATCTAGCACTGCCTTAATCATCCTGCACAGGCTGTTGCTGGGATCCTCTTCCACTCCTGTATAATGACATCACGGAGCTGTTGGATGTTAGACACATGGTGCTTCTCCACCTTTCGCTTAAGGAAGCTCAACAGGTGTTCAAGAGAGTTCACGTCTGGAGACACCTGGCCACCCCATCACCTTTAGCTGCCTCGGCAAGGCAGTTGTCATCTTGGCAGTGTGTTTGGGGTCATTATCATGTTGGAAAACTGCCATTCTGATCAATTTCTGAAGGGAAGGCATCATGTTTTGGTTCAGAATGTACAGTACAGTACATATTGGAATCCATGTTTCCCTCAAAGAACTGCAGCTCCACAGTACTAGCAGCACTCATGCAGCCCCAGACCATGATGCTACCACCACCATGCTTGACTGTAGGCAAGACACAATTTTCTTCACCAGGGCATCGCAACACATGCTGGACACCATCTGAGCCAAGTTTTTCTTAGTCTTATCAGACATAGGACATGGTTGTTGTATTTCATTCTGTTGGACAGGTTGTCTTCAGCAAACTGTTTGCGGGCTTTCTTGTGAGCCAGCTTCAGAAGACGCTTCCTTCTGGGATGGCGCCCATGCAGTCCAACATGTTGCAGTGTGCATTATTTAGTCTGAGCACTGACAAGCTGACCTTCTACTTCTGCAACCTCTCAAGCAATGCTGGCAGGACTCACGTATCTGTTTTTTGAAGCCAGGTTCTGCACCTGACGCACAGAACGAGTACTTAACTTTGTTGATCGACTCTTGCGAGACCTATTCCGAATGGACCCCATCTTGGAAAACCTCTGTATGACCCTGGCTACTGTAGTGTAACTCTGTTTCAGGGTGTTACTGAACCTCTAATAGCCTAGGCCATCTTTGTGGAGAGCAACAATTCTAATTCTATGTTGAACATCCAGTGGTCAGTATGAGAGAATTGTACTCAAAGCACCAAATTTTAAGTGCTCTAATACAAGATACATAACTTTGTATGGTCCTGTCAAGCAGACAAAAATATGAACATGATAAAAAGGACATGTGGCTTTGCATGGTTAGATGTCATACTCTTATCGCTTAGGGTCTACTCACTTTTGTTGCAAGCTATTTTGACAATAATGGCTGTATGTTGAGTTATTTTAAGAGGACAGTACATCTGTACTGCTATACAAGCTGCACACTGACTGAAGTTTCATTTCTATATATATAGTATTGTCCCTTAAGAAGATATGCTAAAATGGTTGCGGGGTGTACTCACTTTTGTGAGATACTGTACAAATATATTATATTTACACCAAGTATGCAGTGAAAAAAACTATAGTGTATTTTCAAAAACCAAAATGTCAGCAAGAAGTATATAACTAGTATAGCTGCAATGTTAAAGAAACACTTACCCCCGGTTCCACAGACAAAGCTGAACAATGGTTTAATACTGGTTTAGACTAAGCTCTGTCTATGAAACTGGGCCTTAGAAATATATTACTTTTATTTGTAAATAAAAGTGGGACAATTTAGTACCACATAGTACACATATGAGTACACTACTAATATACTGATATTAGTATACTTAACTACTACATAAAGTATACTTGGAAAAAATACTTTTTCTGGTTACTGGTTTCACAAACAGAGATTAGGCCATAGTTCAGTTAGGACATTTAAGTCGTAATTTAAGTAAGAAAAAAAATACATTTAAGTGATTTTTATAAATGCGCATTAGAAAAAAAACATAACAGGTGTCTATCTTGAAACAAAACAAAGGCACTGATATATTTTAAGATCAGTCAGTGCAAGTTTCTTTCAGTTGAAAAAGCTCAGACTTACATTTGAGACTAGTCTTAACGCTTGTCTGTGAAACCAGAGGTAAGTTTACTTAGTATATGAACTTGAAGTATACTAAAGTATACTTCATCCCTGACACATTTCCAATCTCTTTTCATTCTCGAGTCATGAGTAAATTCACTACTTAATGCGGCAACTAATATCAGGTAGAACTGAAGTGGTGGACGCAAACATTTTAGGGCCAAAAGCTTCTCTGGTTCCTCTGAAGCTTTTTCTCTCTTCACTAACTAAACATCTTGTGGACTAAGAATGTTTGGGGTAAAAAGTAACAGGTGCCATATATAAACAGATTTGTAAAAATGATCATGGGAACAACAGACAGGAATATAAAGGAAAGTAGAATTCTAAAGGCCTTCTAAAGAGCCCTTTAAGCCTTCTAAAGTGCGGCTTTGTAATTTCTGGAGTACAGGGTCAGCAGGAGAGTCAGGCAGGCACAAGTGGGGGAGGTCAGGGTGTGCACATCTGCTGAATGCAAGTGGAGCTTTGTATGTAGGAGGATTGGAGTGTTTTAGGCTGAAGTCACAAATCCAAGCCTCTTTTTGCAGTCTGGACTGGAATACACATTCTGAAACAGACCTGATAGGTCAACAGAATGAAACAACTCAGAAATGTGAAGATCCCATGCCACTGATTTTTCAACAGTATTTATGATGAATTACTTTAAGTAGACATAACATGAAAGTTATGGGCTGTTATATTAGAAGTTTTAGTAAGTTATTTGGAGGTTTTGTTAGCTAAAAAAAATTAAGCCTAATTTAAGCCTAAAATTCAATGCATTGTGAAATATTTTTTGGCATTCATGGTGTATTACTAAAAAAGTTTTCAGAGGTCAATAACAACTACAATTTTAACAATATTTCAAGTGTAATTTATGATATTTGTTGTATTTATAATTTAAGAATTCAATAGTTTGAATATACATTGAACTAAAAACTATCATAACATTTTAGTTAATAATTCAGTACTTTATTTTTGACAAAGCATCCCATGTTTCGGTAGTGAGTGCACATTTCCGGTTGTGACAGTAATGCTTTGGTAGTGACCACATTATACAGTTTTAACTTGCATACCAAAACATTACTAAATCATAGTACTAACTGTACTAAAATTTAGTTTATTTCCCCAAAATAAAGAATTATGTGTTCCCTTTTGTCACTACCGAAATATTAATAGCGTTTCGGTCGTGACTATTACAGCAGTGGCAATTTTAGCGGATAACACCCAAAAAAAAAAAAAAAAAATGTCACTACCGAAACATCACCAAATTTTTTTTTCGTGACCGTTTCAGTAGTGACAATTTTAGATACTTTTGAACCCAGCTCAAAGGTGCTAATCAGCACATGGCTAGCTAACACAGTTCTGAACAGTTGTACACATATAAAAACTAAATGTTATGGAATAACTCTCAAGAAAGTGCATTTAATGATAGAAAAACAGTGTTCAGTAGAGACATTCCTTTATGTTACACACAGCCTGTTTCTGTCTCCCGCGTCCAGCGCGTTTAGAGCGATTGAGCCCAGCCAGCTTCCGTAGGTTCTCGAGCGCGTGCGTGACGCAGCAGCGTCCAACGGTCAGAAGAATTTTCACAGGCAAGATGGCGACTTCGGAGCCGGTAAGAGGGAGCGGGCTTCTTTCATTTAGGGCTTCCCAGCGACGAGAAATGGTAAAGCGACGTGTGTTGTGTTGTCTGCGGGATATGTTTAAGCAGTGAGCAGCACTGTTAAAAAGCTGGAAGTGTCCTTGAGGGGTTCAGTGGGGGTTCGGGGCGGCACTGCTGCTGGTGACTTTAGAGACAGGGAGGGTCCGGACAACGACAATTCATCAGTCCTCACACCCGCTAACGGGTCATTTCGGATGGGTGTAATGATCCCTTAACGCTTTTAGGATGGATGGTGACGGGTTTTCTCTCGAGTCGACGTGATGAGATCATATCTCCAGACATCTGGACACGTGTGTTCATGGCTAACAGTGATCGGCTAGCGTGCTCAGTCGTGGCTGCTTAAATGCGTTTCATAATTCATTGTTTCAATGAAATGTGACGTTTCAGTGTGCACGACTGCATTATCACGTAGTTTGACTGCGAAAATAACACGAAAGTCACCGATCCCTCAAATAAGTGAGCATGTGTTTAGAGAAGCTTATACCGTAGCCAACAGTAGAGGGTGTATGACTCCAAATTGAACTGGAAATTAGACTTACGGACTCTATAGTGTTCATTCAGTACAAAATTGTATGAAAAACGTGCTGTAATCGAGCTAGTTGTGTTGGTAACAGGCCTGAAGGTCCAGTCAGTCTGATCAGATGTCCTGGGGTTTAGGAGCCAATTGCAACAGCTGTTTCCATTTAGTACCTTATGATCCAAAGAAGGATCCCAGGTTGTCCAAGAGCACCTTTAGTGGTGAAGCCAGGCTGACAGGTGCACATAATGTGCTGTAAGTCAGTTTAAGGTTGTGTCTGAGATCATCACGACTTTAGGGATATTTCTTTATTCATGTATGGACTGACCCTCAGCTTTCTGTTATCTGTTTTCCCACCGTCACAGGAAAATTTGGGGTTTTCTAGGAATTGTCAAATAGTTCTGGAAATTTCTCTGCTCGGTTGGTTTTTGTGAAGTAAAACTTGCTGAAGTTTGCTGGCAAAAGGTCAGGAAATTAAATAGTTTTCTGTTTTGCGTTTATTTAGCGAGGAACTGAAAATGAAGAAGGCAGTGCTGATAGTCCTACGACTGCTGTGACAAGTCCTGAACAGTACATCAAACACCCTTTGCAAAACAGGTAAATTCATTTCTCTTCTTTGTGTTTATTTGATGTTCCCAATGCAACACATCTGTAACACTGAGCACAGAATTACAACTTAATTCAGTCCTAGTGCATTAGAGGTCATAGCCCATAGAGTCATTCATTTACTTAAATTAAAAACATTTACAGATATCTAGAGAGCAGCAGTGTGGCCAATATGATGTTTATTTTATTTAATTGGCAATTAGTAAATGTTTATTAAAAATCACTAAAACAAGAGTGCACATTTTTGGGCTATGCTGACAGTCTGAATCTAGTTATGGGGGCAGATTTATTTCTGTTGTTTATTATTATTGTTCATTTATTTTTTGAAAAAAAATAAAAAAAATACTGTTTATTCAGCCAGGATGGGTAAAATTTCAAAAAAATTAATAATTCATATAAAAATGCTGTTCTTTTTAACGTTGTTCTTCAAAGAATCCTGAAAAAAGTATCAGTTTCCTTAAAAATAGTAAGCAGCACAACTGTTTTCAACATTATTAATATGAAGAAATGTTTCTTGAGCACCAAATCTGCATAAGAAATCGTTTCTAAAGGATCATGAGACACTGAAGACTAATGTAATGGCTGCTGAAAATTCTAAAGATAAGTTTAGGGCTGTCACTAATGATTATTTTGGTAATGAAGTAATGTGATGATTAGTTTGACGATTAATTGGAGTAATCGGATAATAATTCAATTGTTTGAGGTAATAAAACAGACCTAAGCAAACAATAGCCTTTAAAATAACTCAAATACATATATAATTGCAGTAAAGCAATAATAATTTGTTCAAATAAATTATATAAACAATAGCACTAATGTGCATTATGCATTATATAACATTTCTGCAGGGGGTGCCAACGGCCTAATGATTGTTTTAACATTTTACTGCACAATCTAATCCTTGTTTTATATTGACTAAGCAACATTTGTTTCAAATGTCCACTTAATCTTTAACATTTGGCCATTTCTTTAAGACTAAAAATTCTATATAATTAATTTCTTGAAATACGAAATACTTATGTACTCTGATGTAAAAAAAAAAAATAAATAAAAAATTAAACCACATATATTACACCTGCATCACATATATTTAATTAAATCATAGAGTGTGTGAATTCACAATAGCATTATGCTTTATTATGATTTTTTTTTAGGGATGCACCGAATATTCGGCCACCGAAAATTTTCGGCCGAAAATGGCCCAAAAGTGCATTTTCGGTTTTCGGCCGAAAGACTTTTCTCACCGAAACAATACGGCCGAAACAGGATGTTATCGTGTATCGACGATAGTCAGGGATATCGTCTGTTGCTGATGCCTGTGACGATAGCAAGACGATTATTATTATTATCCGTCAAAAATAAACTAGGCGCTTATGTTTAGCAAAGCAGCGCGGAGAACCGCTTCTAGGATGCTTCAGAAACTTGCCGCGGGGCATCGGAGCCGTAACGTGCCGCAGACGTGTACAATGAAAATATGGGGTAAGAGATTTATTCATCATATAGTGCAGATAGCTTTACTGATTATAACGCGAGTGGTTTTTAAAGTGCATAAACTCGCGTTAGACAAAGCCAGTGATGTTCTTTAACAAAGGTTCTTTGCTCGTTTTCTGTAGCTGCTTTTTAAAGCTAACGTTAAGGAAATATGAGCATTATATTATCCAGCACTGCACAGTCATTAGGACCACCGAGGTGGTTTAGGCTGAAACAAACAAATACGATCAGAATCCGTCCATATAGTAAAAATAAACATTCACACAGATGAAATGGCGCTATATGCGAGAAGGCTGAATCCAGCTTCTTATTCGCATCTTCTTATTGACGCTATCCATTCCACCTTAAAAACGCGGGTTTTAGCTCCTTAATCACGCGCATCGCTTCTCTACATTCTATATGAACTGAACTACAGTATGGACTAATGGCAACAATCAGACATGCAGCGGTAACATTATCGCAATATGACAAATTGATTTACATTCATGCACACACATTTAGCCTACTACTCACTGAAGATAGCGGATAGCAGAGAAACCGAAAGTAAACTGAATGTCAGCGCTCTGTACACGGAAGTCACATGTCCATAAACAAGACTACGCGTACAAAACGAATAAGGAATTTAGTACATGGATAATTAAAGTCGGCCAGTGCATTATTATTTGATGTACACATGAGTGGGGTCAAGTTAAATATTTTAGTTTGAATTTTATTTTATACTGTGCATTGTTGCAATGTGCTAAATAAATATTTGCATAATTTGTAATTGATTTATTCTTTGAAATTTTAATATTAATTTATGCAATTGCAATGCCTTGATTTTAGTAAAGTTAGTACACAGTCATGGCCATAAATGCAATGGTACTAATAATTGGCATAATTTCTTTCGGTGTTTCGGTTTTCGGCCTTGGTTTCCTCTTTTTCGGTTTTCGGTTTCGGCCAAGAATTTTCATTTCGGTGCATCCCTATTTTTTTTAATGGATTTAATATATCATGCAGCCTTGGAAAATGGTCTAATAATGCATTTCATGAATTCTCGTCTGTGAAATGCACCAGTTACTCGACACGGGCAAAATGAAATCGAGGATTTAAAAAAACAAAAAAAAACAACAACTAATATTCAAATTGAATCAAGAAATCCTGACAGCCCTAGATGTTAATTTAACTTAAAGTCTTCATAATATTTCACTGTAATTATTAAGTTTTCTTCAAAATTTCATGTACTTGACTTCAATTTTTACTTGGGTCATATTAGGAAGATGTGACATTTTTAAATCTAGTCTTCTATGACATAGTGTGGAGAAAGCATTTTAGTTGGCAATAGTGTTTATTGTCATTCTGAGCTCAAAAGTCATATGAGCGATGTGGTGGCAGTCCACCAGTGTTCTGTAGGAAGTGCTGAGCTCACACGTTTAGCTGTCTCATTCTACCACTTTCTGCCCTTTCACTGCCCCTGGCTTATTCCTGTGATATTTAGATCTGTGAGGACCTTCATTCATTATGAAAGCTGTCACTGAAAGCTGTCTCTCAAGTCAAATGAATGATAGAGTACAACATTCACTTTCAGCTTGTATTGCAAGGCAGTCATTTTTAATTTTTCTTTTTTCTTCTAGTTTTGTAGATGGATAACCAAAAGTTCAAAGTTTACCACAGGTCAAGGCTACAGTATAGATAACCCCGCAGTATCAGTGACAGGGTGCATCTGTCAGATCCCCAGCTCTCTCTGCTTGTTTCATCAACCTCTTATTATGACTGATAACAATAGCAGGTTTTGTTTAGTGGAGCTGCATTGTTTCTCTACCCTTTTTCTTTTATACTTCAGGATAGAATGAAACATTGTTGAAGGTGAAAATTCACTTTTGTTCTTTTATGCACTGCATGTTTTTGAAAGAAGTTTCTTATTCTAACAAAGGTTGCATTTACTTAAATTAAGTAAAAACAGTAATATTTGTAAGTACTATGAAATATTACAATTTAAAGTATTTTTTTCATGCATTTAAAAATGTAATTTAGTCCTCAATGCAAAGCTGAATTTTCAGCATCATTACTTTAGTCTTCAGTGTCACATGATCCTTCAGAAATTATTCTAATATCATTTACTGTTTAAAAAAGTAAAAATAATTATTTTTATGTTGAAATCAGCAGAGTAGATTTTTTTTAAGGTTTTTTGAATTTGTAATATTATAAATGTCTTTATCATTTTTGATCAATTTAAAGCAACAAAAAAAAAAGAAATGTGAATATAAATAAATAAAAATAAAAATTATACAGACACCAAGTTGTATAGTGTATAATGTTACAAAAGCTTTTTATTTGGGAGAAATGCTGATCTTTGGATCTTTCTATTCAAAGAATCCTGAAAAAAAAATACTGTTTTAAATATTGATAATAATAAAAAAAATGTTTCTTGAACAAATTAGAATATTAGAATGATTTCTGATCGTGTGACACTAAAGACTGGAGTAATTATGCTGAAAATGTAGCTTTGATCACAGGACTAAATTGCATTTAAAACTATTTTCAAATAGAAAGTTATTTCAAATAATAAAAATAATGCAAAATGTTATAAATGCAGGTTTGGTGAGCAGAAAAGACTTTCTTAAAAAAACTCAAAAATTTGACTGGACTAGTGTATATAATAATACTGTAACCTGTACATTTTTGTAGAGCAGCCATAGTTTTTCCATTGGTTAAAAGGAAGTATGAGTCATCTCTTTGAGAGCTTCTCCATGAATATTATATGAGTAACTCAAAGAGACCTGAGCTCACTGTGCTTTTTGCGTCCCTGCAGATGGGCTCTCTGGTATTTCAAAAATGACAAGAGCAAAAGTTGGACAGAAAATCTGCGTCTCATCTCCAAGTTTGACACAGTGGAAGATTTCTGGGCGTAAGTGTTTTTCCCTTGTCATATATTAATTCTTTTTTTTTTTTTTTTTTTTCTTATAACAAAGCTTGAAAATTTGAGTGGCAAATAATGGTGGATTTGACTTGACACCATTTCTTTTCACTTTTCAGATTATACAATCACATACAGCAGCCCAGTAAGCTTGGATTTGGCTGTGACTACTGTTTATTTAAGGTAAGATGAGCAAGTGTGTGCATTTGGACAAACTGAAACATGTGGCTGATTATTAACCAAAACTTTTATTGCAAAGCAGGTGCATTCTAAATTTCTGTGGGCTTCACTATGGCCATGTGACTGCTGATTTATTTGTAATCTGTATGCTGATAAAAAGAGGAGTGTTGGCACATAGCAAAAATGACAAAACACTGATCCAGGTGATTTTTGTATGTCTAAGGATGGTATTAAACCCATGTGGGAGGATGACAGGAATAAACTCGGAGGAAGGTGGTTAATGACCCTCAGCAAACAGCAACGACACAATGACCTTGACCGCTACTGGATGGAGACAGTAAGACTTTTTTGCTCACGTTTTCACATGGATTAGTAGATGGCTCAGTGTGTGCTTGTCAACTTCATACTGACTGTCTGTGGTGTTTGCAGCTGTTGTGTTTAATCGGAGAGTCCTTTGATGAGGCCAGCGAAGACGTGTGTGGAGCTGTGGTCAATGTCAGGCCAAAGGGGGATAAAATAGCCATCTGGACGGGCAACTGCCAAAACAGGGACGCTATCATGACGATAGGGTATGCTGCTTATTATGTACAAGCCACAAATTTCAGTTAATGACAGAAAACAATCAATCTAAGCAGGCAGTAGTAATGACAGTGTCGTGTAAACATGGCTAAAGAAGCAAAAAAAGGAACAGATGAACCAAATCTGTTGAGTCACTTATGCTGGGGCTGCTCCAATTAATTCAAACTTGTGACTTTGATCACTCATTTCAAGCAATTCACTATTTATTTTTGAATTTTAACATAGCTTGTAATGATTCTGCAAAGCACGTAGTGATGAGTGAAATGGAGCTTTTCGAAACTCCGAATCAGTTAAACCATTAGGTCACAAAATTATTCACTGTTTTGAAGTTCTGTAATCAGATTGCGTATCACAATTTAGATCGGAACTTTGATTCAGATCTTTGATTCAGATTCAGATCATTTGATTCAGATCGAGACTTTGGAGCGTGTATCGCAGATCATTTGATTTAGATCATAACAGATCTGTGAATCATTTTCGCAAATTGAATGATTCAAATCAAATTATTTGTGATGCACAATTTGAAGTTCTGATTGAAATCGAATGATTCACGATACGTGAAGTTCCTGTCTAAGTCAAATGATCTGATGGTTTGTGAATCATTATCCAGGTCTGAACTTCAGAGTGTGCATTTCAAATTATTTAAGTTAGAAATGTTGAAATGTTAAGTTGTACTAGGTGACAACTTAGTTATTTTAGATATATTTAAGTTGGTTCAACGTAAAATTTTAAGGCAGCGCAGTGACAAATTATTTTAAGTATTTTTTTTTTTTTACAGTGTACACATTTCCTGATCTGAAATGATGGTTTGCAAATCATTATCCAGATTGGAACTTCAGAGCGTGGATCACAGATCATTAGCTTTAGATCAGAACTTGAAGCGATTTTGCAGTAAACAGTAGAAAACATCAAACCATGAAGGCAGTACAGTTTTTTTTTTTTTGTTTGTTTGTTTTCAAACAAAAAGAAAAAAGAAAGCATTTTTTATTAGTACATTATTTATCTACAGTATGTCTTTGAAATAGAAAACATTGTTCAATAAGTAAGATCTCTGAAGTCCTTGGAAAAAAATACAAAATAAATCCTGGAAGTCTGGAATTTTAATTTATAGTATCTGTACGAACCCTGACTACCAAAATGCAATATTTTGATGCTTTTGAAAAAACATGCTCGCCAAGGCTGCTTTTTTTTTCTTTTTTTTTTTTTAATATTTCAATTTAAAATAACCGTATATGTAATTTATTCCAATGACCTCAAAACTTACTTTTCAGCATCATTACTCCAGTCTATAGTGTCACATGGTTCTTCAGAAATCATTCTAATATGCTGATTTACTGCTCAAGGTTGTAGTATATTAATATATTAATAGGAGAACCTGAAATGTATGTTCTGCTGATGTTTGATGTGAATATGCTGATATCTAGCAGTTTCTGTACTGACGGCTTCATTGTGATAGTGAAATCTGTTGTTCTTTCCCGTTAGGCAACAATACAAAGAGCGTTTGAGTCTCCCAAGCAAAACCCTCATCGGATACCAGTCACATGACGACACCTCTAGCAAAAGCGGCTCTACAACAAAGAACATGTATTCAGTTTGAAGAAAACTAAATTTCAACTCATTGTAGGTTTATAAAATTTCAAATTTGCATCACATTAATACTTTTGAGTTGTCAACTACTGTAGTGTCCTTCCTTTTTAAGAAAAGAAAAAAAAAAGTCAAATATCTAAATGTAGTGCTCTCCAGCCTGAACTGATCAGCACCGTTACCGTGTGGATCGGGGGACATCTGCTTGTTTAGACCTGAGAGAGGACCGCATCAGCTAAAGCTATACGAGTTGAGCTAGATGTTACTGATATCATTTTAGTCATTCGGGAGAGTTTAAAGGACTAATCGAGACTTACCTAGCTGAAGAGGTTCTAAGGCTTAGATAAAAGACATGCCATTCTTTGCTTTAACCTTTTTTTTTTTTTTTTTTTTTTTCTCTCATGCGTCACGTCATGAAGTGTTACACACCGTCAGACGAACAAATAAACTCACTTAATCCACATGAACGTTTTAAGGGCCCAAACTGTTTTAACATGCTTTGGTTGGAGGTGTTTGGCATGAGAAGTGATTGCAGAGGCGCCTGCAGACTGACTATCTTAAAGGTTTGTAAAGGATTACTTTTGGTCACGCTCCAAGTTTGGATTTTGGAGGAGTGGTCATTTATTGTTTCAGCTATGCTGGAATTGTGGCATCTTGCTTGTAGACCTATCTAACACTTGTGTTTCTCCCCTTCATCTATTTATGATATATGCATTGCAGTTGAACTATTTAGTAAGAGGAACACCATGAAAATCAAGCTCCTATTTTCTTTCAGTTGTTTCTGAGGTTCTTAGCAATGTGGACTACTGCTTGCTGTTTTTCTTTCTTTTTTTTTCTTTTTTTTACAGTGTATTCAGTGAATGCCTGGACATACAAGCTTTTTATGTTTGCTTCTACTTTTCCCCTTATTGATACTGTAGCCATTTTCTAGTTTGCCCAACTCTTTGGATCAGTGAAAGAAGAGAGGATATTCATTGTGAATTTATTTTGCTCATAATGTATCTTTATTATCTGTAATTCCAGGATGTATATTACCTTCTTTCAAAGTAAAGGTTATGTGCTTTGCATTAACATTTGAATTTTTTCTTGTTTCTTTGTTTTCTTGACTCTATTATATTTGACTCTTTATAGGTCATGAATATAAAATGTTAATGCCTCAATGCAAAAGGTTTAATTAATTTGCTCGCATTTGAAGTAATTGTTTGAGTTCGAAAAATTTAAGTTAATCAGTTGTGTTATACGTTGTCTCACACACACACAAAAGAAATTCCCATTAACCTTCTATATGAGTGTTTTCACAAAGTGTCAACAATCAGCCAAACTGGCAAAACTGAGTGTAAACAGTTCCACTGAACTGAACAAAACTTGTATTTTGCTGCTGAAAATGGTCAATTATGTTTTAGGCTGTATTAATCGGTCGGACTGTGAAAAACATTTGGAGTACTATAGACTGCAAAAAGTTATAACAAATCAAGGAAAGAGTGCAAAAAACTGTCTTGAGGAACAAAAGGCATTTTTGGTTGGCCAAACTGAACCAGGATTTTCTAGAGCAAGCTTCTTGATGACAAAAGTGTTTGGTCTTATTATTTCTGGTCAAACAGGTGAAATGTTAGGCTAATATCCTAATTAATACTGCTCGTATGTATCTTTACCACCTATTAACTTTAGTATGTCAAAATACCACACTTTTCCTGTTTACTAAGTCCTTTTCTATATAATTAAGCAGCTTCCTGTTTTTTTTTCCTTGTGGTTTCGACAGCATAAATTAGCAGAACAATGTATTCAGTGCAGTCCGTGCTGTTGTTTACATCAGAGTATCGTGTTCTGAAATGAGCAGGCAGAGTCCTCACTTTTTTTTTTTATTATTTACATATAAATTTATGTCCCAGTCACATTTTCTTGGTTAAATATCACTTACACTACCAGGATAAAAATCTATATACATCTCATCAGTTTAGTGTTTTAAGCCTAACATTTATTCCAAAATAACTCAAGGCAGTATCAATTTAAACCATATATTTTAACAATTATATATTTTATTTATGAACTGATGTTCAGCTGTTCTTTTTCATAATAAACTTCTTAACGGTAATCAGAGCTTGGTAAACACTAGTCGTAGACACTGAGATGTACTTTTAATTTCAGTAAGCTCATTGCTCACAACAACAACAATAAAAAAAACAGATGTGTTCAGGCCATTTGATTTTGGTAATATATGGGCCATTCTACAGAATTAGTGCAAACTGCTGTCCCACAACCAAAAAACACATTTAAAAAGCATTTAAGTATTCAAATCTTTAGATGTTTACTAAGATAATTTATTATCTATTGAAACCCACAATAACATTTAAGATATTAGTATTATTAAGTGTTTCAGTACTGTTTTTGTATGCAACTTAAAATTCTGTAATGTGATGTGGTCACTACTGAAAATGTGCTGTCACAACCAAAACATGGGATGTTTTGTCAAAAAAGTATACTGAATTATCAGCTAAGACGTTATGTTTGGTTCAGTGTGTATTCAAACTAATAAATCCTTAAGTTTGAAATCAGTATGTTCAACTTTTTATATTTTACATAGTAAAATTGGATTAAAAGTACAACAAATCTCATAAATTACACTTGAAATACTGTTCAAACTGTAATTGTTATTGATTTACCTCTGAAAACTTTTTAACAGTATGCGAGTTAACTACACAATTACTTGATATGTGTACCTTGGATATTATACAGTTTGCATATATACACCCCCCCCCCCCCCCCTTTCCAACTGTTTTTGAACCAGCTCTGTAGAATGGCCCATATAAGTGTGAGTTGTTTACTTATTTTTTTTTTATTAGTCTTCCCATTAATACCATTATATTGTTCATTCAGACTGATTCGTGAACACTGAACGCACTTGAACACAAGAGGCGGGATTTATCTTCTGAACCAATCACAGCCGATCATAACCAGTCATATCCAATAATATCCCGATGGAGGCATTGCCTCCTCTCACATGACTTTCCACCATTCATTCTCAATTACCCCCCCACCAAACCCACAGCACACTTTAGGGGGTCTGTTAAAACTCAATGGGCTCAGGGGAGGCGAGAGACGCAGACTTTCGTTGTAACTTTATCTGCTGGTATAGCTGTTGGACAGTTTTACTTAAGAAAAACAAGCGATTTATATGCTTTATGTCATATTTTGTAATATTTGCATTGTTTTATTTTTGTACTCTTAATTTTTTCTCAGTCAAATTTGTTGAGGACACACTGCCTCAATGGCCTTCTCGGAGGAAACGCCCCTGAAACACAAGGCTGTAAAAGCAGACTGGTGAATAGATGGGTTTTCTTGTTCATTGCAATGAAATGTAATAGTGTTTTTTCCTTGACAACCTCGGTAGTCCCATTCAGCCACTTGTTAGTCACTACAAGATACATGAAAGCTAAAAAATAGTAAACTGAGCTTGTTTACCACACACCTAAGACTTTGGAACGACAGAACCTTAAATGCAAAAATGCCAACTGGTTTTCCAGGACTCATTTCTGCAGAACTCAACACTTCTTTAGCATAGGTCCAAAGTCCTCATCTGCATCAGTAGCTTTGCCTTACAGCAATGTGTGTACATACCCTTTCCAAACAAAGTCACTCCTCCACTCTTCACATTGAGAGTTCTTAAGTTTGAGCAAGCACAAAGTAGATTATAAGTTAATGATTATTCGTTTGTGAAAACAATTTATAGTCTTCATGGCCAATACATAGATGCAGACTACATTATTTAACAATAAAAATGGCAATAAGGAAACTATGTTTTAGATGATTACCCCATTAAACCTGAAAGTGTCAATGGAAAAACAACAGAGTTGCAGCTTTACCTGCGTAAGTAAATGACTGCATGCAAGAATAATCGTCTTAGTTAAACACAATGGGTGTGTCAGAATTACACAGAACAGGTGTTTCAGGTGCTAGTACTTCTTTTGAATTATTGTACACCACTCTTGACTTTATATAGCTACGTGTGTGTGTGGTAAGATCCTGCTGGTCATTATGTTGTGAAATCATCCACATTCCAGGGAACTTTTCTATTAGGCAACAGGAGGTACATATCTAGATTATTTTAGGTAGCACAACTGCGCTTAAAAAAAACAACTGAATTTCAGCATAGTCAAATTGATTCATGCATGTTAGTACATGCAAATGAATGCTGTACACTGTACAGTCTGTCATAGTAATGTCAACAATTAGGTAGATATGAGTTGTACTACAACTATACACACCAACAAACTATCATACAGCGGCAAAAAATGAACCCTTTGTTGCTTGCTTTGACAAATGGAAATACAGTTTTTGTAGTTTTGTAGCATTGTAGTTCTCTGTGTTAGTAAAAAAAAATATCAGGAATTAATCCTTCGCAAAGACCCACCCCCCTTTGTTAAGGTTTATATGTCCAACAAGCCATGTTGTATCAGTGTATCACAACAGAATAGTTATTCACTACTGAAATAAGTACTTCTTGTCTAATGAATAAGAACTAGTATTTAATAAATAAGTCCTAAGTTACTAGTACCTAAAGAATAAGCACAGTAGCTAATGAATAAGTACTAGTACTTAATGGAAAAAGATACTATACTATCTAAAAAACAAGTACTAGTAGCATGAAAATAGATACTTTTACGAAAATTAACCTTGGTTTTACTAAAAACTAATCAAATGCATGGTTACTATAGTTAAATCATGGTAACCACAAATTTGCTACATTAACCATGGTTTAGCCATGGTATTTGTAGTAAAACTGTGGTTAACGTTACACAAATGTTAGCCTACATGCCAAAAACATGGTTACTACACTTTTACTATATTAAAACCATAGGTAATTTTCGCAAGAGTACTAGTAGGCTATGGCTTAGAGATTATATGTTAAAAGGGCTTGCCATACTAAGACAATAAATAGTATCGTCTGACAGATCGCTGTAGCGTCTCAGTTAAAGGTCAGCCGATCATCTCTTTCTCTTTACTAGTTATAGCATGAAATAACTTTACTAGTTATAGCATGAAATAAACATGAATTAACATCAGACTGTAGTTCTTGTTTCGATCGCAGAAAGACGTCAAGTTCAAGTCCAACGACGTTAAACTACTCTCCTGTTTGCTTGTCAGACAAAAATGGTAGGTTCGGCGTTCTGATTGGTCAGATCATCTGTCAATCAAACTCCCTGTGAGGAGTCAATTAAATTGATTGTGTCCGGAAAATTAGACCCTTTCTAATCTTTAGAAGATCGTTTTAGGTAAATTGGACCGTTAGCCATTACCGTTCTCCTCAATTCACCCTACGAAGTTCTGACACAACAATAAGGGATAATGGAAAATAATTTAATTTGAGATAAACCTGTCTATGAATGGGTTATTCTTATCTTTTTCTACACAGACCTTATGACACTTTCATTTCTGACAATTACACATTTCCTGCCAGCAGCTGATTTCCACATTATCAAGGGACTGCGTGATTAGATTAAAAGTGTGAGGTAAACATTGAACAATCATTTAAGCAGCCTGCACCAACCCAAGTTACTCTCGCTCGCAGGAAATCCAGATATGAGGTCAAACATTGCAGGTGTTTTCCTTGTTAAATGAAATAGTATTTAGAAAGTAAAGATGCTAAGGAAGAAAAACGAAGAATTCAAAGTGCCTGTTGCTCCACTCTGAGAAAAAAAAAAAAATCAGAGTATGCTGCTCTAAAGTAAATCCAGTGCTTGCTATCAAGGAGTATGTACATTATATTACAACTTCAAAAATATGTGCAATCCCTTTACAAGTCCTCAAATGTCTCCTGAGTAGACCTGCTGCTTGAATAAAGTTACATTTAAAATGTCTTGTATTATAAATCCATAATTGAAAAACTAAGAAAACTATTGATTTTCAACATTAGGCCAAAATTAGAGGTTTCTCTTCTTCTTTCTTTGCTAAAAGTACTGAAAGCATTGATGAGGAGAAAAAGTAGAACTCCACAGAATAGCTGAGTTCATAGAGCTCCAGATTGACACACAGAAACCATTCAAAAACAGCAGAGATGTGCTTGTAAATGTAATTGTCCTGGATGAAGAAGATGCCATCTGGTAAAAGAAGAGTTATGGAAGAAAAACAACTGATTTAAACAAATGGCTACAAGGGATAGTTCATCATTGCCTCACCCTTGTGTAGTTCCACACCTGTATGACTGACTTTCTCCTTTGACGCAAAAAGAAGATATTTGGAAGAATGTTGATAACAATAACAGGTAGGGACAATAAATACAAAAGAAGTCAATAGAAACTGGTTATCAACATTCTCCAAGAAATCTTTTTTGTTGTGTTTCACAGAAGAAAGAAATGCATATAGATTTGGGTAGTCATGAGTAATATAAATAAAATAATTTTAGATTTTTAAACATGAAACATCTAAAGTCTCTCCAAAAAGTTTTTTCATCAGAGAATCCAAAAAAAAAAAAAAGAAGTATTTTACCAATCCTACACGTTTGAAAGCATAGACATACTGAACCATAATTACCAATAAAACAGCACTGCCATTCATAATGCAAAATATTTAAGCACAAAAGGATACAGAGGATGGTGGCAGAAATCTGGATAAATGATGAGATGATGCGTAGAGGGTAGAGAACCCGTTCACATCCTGTCAGCATACATTTACTAGTGAGGGAGGTCAGGATGGTCATGTACAGACACACAAACACAAAGCTCACAGCAGCTCCCAGGTAATGGAGCAACACCAGCTCTGCTGGCTGCAAGAAAACAGGAAACATTATCCATTCATATCTATTTGGTCAGTTCACCACACATTCTTAAAAGCAAGGGTTCCAATAGAACCTTTAAGTGCACAGTTCTTTAAATCAATATGAAAAACATTTTAAAAATCTAAACAATGTAACAAACTGTTAAGAACCTTATGTGTTATGGAAAGCTTCCAAGAATGTTAAAGGTTCTTCATGAAACTATAGATATCAATACAGAAAGTAAAAGAGAATGTTTCAGTTAACTCTGTTTTAGACGAGAGAATTTAGTTTCTACGGAATTACAAGTTTGTTATGTGGTTGTATAATAAAAATGTTTGTCATCAAAGCAAAATGTGCATAAGATCATGGATGTTTGTCATATTTACACAGAGTCTGGCTACAAGAAACAATCTACCAAGCATGGAAAGAGTTTGTTTTGTGACTCCACCTATGAATGACTTCACATGAATGTTGTCATACAACCTGTTATCTTATAAAATACATGGTTGAGCACCTTTTGTCTGTTTTTTAAGAGTGAGATCACTGAAAGTCATCTGAGGTCCCTTCATTAAAATAATGGTTCACCCAAATATGAAATTGTACTGAAAATGTACTCATCCCCAGGCAATTTAAAATACAGATTGGAAAAAAATCTTCACTCGAAATAAACGTAGAAATATATCACTTGATAACTAATGGATTCTCTGCGGTGAATGGGTGTATAATACAATACTAAATTCCGGTAACTAACTAAAAGTTGAAAATGAGAAGTTAAAAAAAAAAATGTCAGCGGATTTCATCATAAGAGAAGAAGACCTTGTTTGAACCGGAGTAACGCTACACCGACTGGGAACTCGCAAACGCACATTGCCGGAAGTCAGAGATTTGAGTTTATAATTTTAAAAATAGAAATATTTTTGTTATAAAAACCCATGGATCCGCTTCAGAAGACATTTGTTAACCCCCCGGAGGCGTATGGGTTAGTTTTATGATGGATATATGCGCTTTTTGGAGCTTCAAAATATCAGCCACTATCCACCACTATTTTAAAGCTTAGAAGAGCCAGGATAAATTTTAAAACAACTCTGACTGTGTTTGTCTGGAAGGAGAAAGTCATATACACCTAGGATGGCTTGAGGGCAAGTACAGTATATCATGTGGAAATTTTCATTTTTGGGTGAACTATTCCTTTAAGGCTTTTTAACTTTAAGTCTATAATCCATAATAATGCTTCCATCAGTGAAAATGTCCAACCCTGTGGTTCTCTCACATCCAAATCCACCAGCATGTTTGTTTAGAACGGTTTTGAACAGTTTTCACTTGTAAACAGTGCTTGATCTGCACATAATTCTCTCCTGCTTCAGGAGAAACAATGGTTTACAGATTTGTTTTTATATACACATCTTTTCGCTTCACAAGATGTTACTTAATGGACTGGGGTGGTGTGGATTACTTGTGGATTATTGTAATGTTTTTATCAGCTGTTTGGACTCTCATTCTGACATCACCCATTCACGGCAGAGGATCCATTGGTGAGCAAGTTCTGTAAACATAAATTTCTCCGGATCTGTTCTGATGAAGAAACAAACTCATCTAGATCTTGAATGGCCTGGGAGTGAGGTAAATATTTAGGTAATTGTCATTTTTGGGTGAACCATTTCTTTAAGAAATTTTGCAGTGATTTGTCAGTGCTTATACTATCCATAAGCAAGAAGTGCAAGAATTAAAATTAGTGAAGGATATTCATCTGTACTTACATTGCAGTTCCCTGCCATGAAAGCACCCACAGACACCACACAGCCTAAAATCATTGCAATCTTACTGAGAAGAGAATGAACACTGTTCCTATCCAGGATGTGTGCGTGATGGAAAACACAAAAAATCAGAACTGTGGGGACAAAGAGATATATTACACAGATTTTTTTTCTACAGTGTGTTCAAACCACAATACGATTCATTACCATGAGTGATAAAAATGTAACGTAATCTAAAAGTCATATATACCCACACAAAAATGACCCAGCATTGATCGTTGCTGTAAAAAGGGAGTTTTCGGGAAAGTTTGTTCCACTTGTGCTGCAAAATAAACAGAAAACGCCTGTCATTATGATTATAAAGTGGAAAATAAAAGATGTTTCAGAGGTTAATGTGTTTTACAGACCTTACGGTGGGGACATTATCCAGGGTGCAGCAAATCCCTGTTTCGTTTGGGTGACATGAGTTTCTGTAATCCCTGTTAAAACAATTTTAGAATGAAACATGCGTAACAGAATGATAACATTAAATAATACTAGTTGAACTCATCACTTTACCAGTTAGTAAGTGAGCAGACATGGTTGAAACTTAATGCAAGTCCGTATCTGTTGAAAAAAAGACAGGAGAACACTTTACAAAAAGTCTTATATTTGTTTACAGTGGCATGTACTATACTGTTCTCAATCATATTTGCTAAATGAATAAAAACTATACATGATGGAAATTTTTACTCATATTTTTAACATTACACTCTTAAAAATAAAGGTTCTTTACTGGCATCAATGGTTCTCTGAAGAACCTTGAACATCCATGGAACCTTTCAAAAGCAGAAATTCTAATTATAATTGAAAAAGGTTCTTTAGATTTAAAAAATGTTCTTCAAAATGGCTCTTTTAGGAACTGTTCACTGAAAGGTTCTTTGGGGAACCAAAAATGGTTCTTCTATTCTATCTGGCATCACTACAAGAACATCCTTTTGGAGCCTTTATTTTTAAGAGTGTAAGTAATATTAGGCTTTTTTGTAAATCTATAAATTACTTTTCACTAATACCCCAGAAAAAAAAACAATACTAAACTCAGACCCAAAATGCTTTTCTTACTTAGATTTTTCATCTTGTTTCCAGACAAAATATCTTATAAATATTCTTAAATCAAGATGGATTTTCTAGACAAGTAAAAATTATTGTCTTGTTTTCAGAAAAAACAAGTCAAAATGAAGTGAGTTTTTGCTTAAAACAAGCAAAATAATCTGCCAATTGGGTAAGCAAAACAATCTTATTTCAAGTAGAAAACTACATTATTTCACATACCCCATTGGCAGATTATTTTGCTTGTTTCAAACAAAAACTCACTTAATTTTAACAACTTTTTTCTGAAAACAAGACAATCATTTTTACTCGTCTAGAAACCCTTCTTGATTTAAGAATTTTTAGATAATTTGGCTGGAAATAAGACAAAAAAATCTAAGTAAGAAAAGCATTTTTTGTAGTGTAGTACAAACATTGCTCTCATAGAGATGCATCATTGTTTAATAAGTAACCCGGATCCTGCTTATAGAGCATGACTCATAAATTGATGAGAGTTTAACAATGTATGTGAATGTTTGTCTTAGATCAGACTCCCCTTTAGAAAGCATAAAAGACCAGCCTTGACTTTAAGTTTTTCTGATCCTGACTTAAGTTACTGAGTTTAAAGTATAATGTGCCTTGATGCGTATGGCATCAGCACTGAAATTACTTGCCTCTTTTGTTGTTGCTTTGTTGTTGAGCTGGTTATGCAACAATCATTTACACGTCAGCACCAATCTCAATGTCGATATTAATAAATTATGACTAAAACATTGTAAATGAATATGCATGTAGATACCATGTATCTCTCTCTTTATCTAGTAAAGTATTCTCAGCAAAGGAGAAGAGATGTAATAAGCAATAATAGTAATGCAAAACATTTTAACAGTAATAAAAGACTGCAACATAAAATCTCTATCAGAGTTTTAGCTGACTTTGAGAACTATAAATGTGTAACATGTAATTTAAATTGACAGGAATGGCAAAGAATCTTGTCAACTCACACTGTCCAACACCCGATGAATGAGACGGCACACAGAACAATTGGTAAGATAACCCAAAGAGCCATGTTGGTTCAAGAGTTGGTTCAAGAATAAAATAAAGTGCTGATAATCTCAGAAGTGATCCTTCCACAGAGGTCTTGAAAAGCTGACTGACATATTAGCCCCTCAGAAACACGTCAACATGTTCTTTAGCATCTTTCACTTTTCTGCTGGCCTTACCGGTTTACTGTCTCTTCTACCAGATGAGCTACATTCTTACTTAAATACGCAAAGGACGCTTTGAGACATGCCACCACATTCAGCCACTCCTCTATGTTAATCACCTTCTTTAAGACGAGAAAATATAACAGCCACAAGGCAACTTTAGTTGAGTCAGCTCAGTCTTGTCCCAGTGTTTACTTATGGTCTTACTCATAGAGCATGTTAGTTTAGAGCAGTGGTTCTCAAAACTTTTCAGGCCAAGTTCCGCCTTTAATCAAATCAGTGTTAATCTTTAATCAAGTGGCACCTAGTCACGACAACGTTCCCTCAAATTTTTTATCCATTAGGCAAATTAAATACCACATATTGCAACATTTTGATTGATATCAACAGAGGAATCATATTGCTGTAAAATCTCTTCAGTCCTTTGATTGGCTCTTTTTCAGATCTGTGGAAAGACACAAGAGTAGCATCTAAAAACATATGCCTATTTAAAATAACATTTAATTAATAAACACATTATATTAATGCAGTCTTGCAGTTCAACACATTAATACTGAATACTTTTTAAAATCTTAATTTGACTGAATCTCAGTCCACATGTAGACAAAGTCAACAACCCACATCCTTTATGCATTGGCCACAAAAATCTGTAGCCTATTACAAAGGTATATGGGCCATTCTACAGAATTTGTTAAAGTCAGAATTGAAAATGCCTTTTTCCACAAATTTTGTTGGTATGCAAATTGCATAATACGTTTCTATGAATGAGAAACATGAGATGCCGATTCGCACGGGACTAATATTATCGCAAAATATGGTAGGTCATTTGCAGGGGAATTTTTAACTTCACAAATTACAGATATGATCGATTCGCATTGGATTAAAATCACAGACAACCTCTGCAATTTTTACAAATGACTAGAGGTCAGCAGGTAATACTAATCCCGTGTCAATATGGCTAAAAAGTTAACCCAGCAGACAAGCCTGCACTGGCCCTTTACAGTCCCACTTAGTGCTAGCCTAAGTGCCCCTTATGAGCTGCCAGCCCTGCATGGACAGCCCTTACTTAGCCCCCAGGAAACCCCCACTAGGCCCACACAGGGTCTGCATTATTATTTCACAACAATACATCCGTTTCACTTTAAATACTTTTCAGATACTATAACTTAAGTCTTTGGGAAAAAAAAAAAAGAAGTTATTTTACATCTCAAATAGATGCAGTCACCACATAACTTATGTCTATATTGTCAAAAATGTGCAGTAGTCACAGGGATTGCAAATCAATGGATTTATTAAATACAAAATATAAAACATTCAATTTAGGTCAATACATTTTAATAGTAAATAAATAAAGCAAACAAAGCAATGTAAGATTGTAAGATCTCATCATGTGAAAGCTGATGTGTGTGAAAGTCTGATCTGTAGTACATCAAATGTCCAAACACCGTCCATAACTGAAGTTGGCTAATAGCAAATTAATAATCCAACCCCTTGTCATGAAAACACACCACAGCTTTCAAACACCAGACTCTTCTTACCAGGAACAGGCAAAAATAGTCCAGACTATGGTCCCATGTCGAATCCATATTCAGACTGGACCATGATGTGGTGACCTCACTAAGACTACGTTCAGACTGCAAGCCTTAATGCTCGGTTCCGATTTTCTGCTCATATCTGATTTTCTGTTTGTCTGTTCACATTGTTTTTAAACATGTGGCTCATGAACTGAAACGCATGCGCACAACGACAGTAACGTAAGAAGCCACGCGTATCGCACTGCCGTAAAAGTGAAAAGCCACGAAAGTCGGTGTATACTAGTGTTGCCAAGTCTGCGGCTTTACCAGTGTTGCCGCGGGTCGACGCGACCGCAATAACGTAATATTTATCCCCTGTAATGCTAATTTTACCAGGGGAACCCCGTCAAAAAGCTTGTATTTCCCCCAGGACGCGAATTTTAATAGGGAATCTCCTTCAAAACGCGACTGGGTTACTTTTGGGCTCGTTTTTAGTAGCAATTGGGCGGGTGTTGTTGTTAAAACCTGGCAACCCTGCGGTGTACGCGCTGAAAGTCGCATGAATTCCGATCTGACTGTTCAGACTGAGGTCGCATGGTGAAACATCCGACCTGTATCGGATTTAGAACCACATACTGAAGTGGCTCAGATCCGATTGTAAAAGATCAGATTCCATGCGGTTTGTGCTGTTCACACTGTCATGCAAAAAACACACATGGGTCACATTTAATGAAAAAAATCGGATTTTTTTGGCAGTGTGAACGTAGTCTTAGAGTCCTTCTAAAATGCATACACATATGCTGTCTTAAACTCTTAGCATCAATCAGCTTTGATTACTGCTTTGCACACTCTTGGGATTCTCTTGATGAGCTTCATGAGGTAGTCACCTGAAATGGTTTTCCAACAGTCTTGAAGGAGTTCCCAGAGATGCTGAGCACTTGTTGGCCCTTTTGCCTTCACTTTACGGTCCATCTCATCCCATCTCGATTGGGTTTAGGTCAGGTGACTGTGGAGGCCAAGTCACTCCATCACTCTCCTTCTTGGTCAAATAGCCCTTACACAGCCTGGAGGTGTGTTTGGGGTCATTGTCCTGTTGAAAAATAAATGATGGTCCAACTAAATGTAAACTGGATGGGATGACATGTCACTGCAGGACGCTGTAGTAGTCATGCTGGTTCAGCATGCCTTCAATTTTGAATAAATCCCAAGCAGTGTCACCAGCAAAGCACCCCCACACCATCACACCTCCTCCTCCATGCTTCAAGGTGGGAACCATGCATGTAGAGACCATCCATTCAGCTTTTCTGCGCCATATAAAGACACGGCGGGTAGAATTTGCACACAGATTTGCACTGGTCTAATACCCATTCCTTGTGTTTCTCGTTCAAATCTCTTCTGCTTGATGCTTTTCCTTAGTAGTGGTTTTCAGCAGCTATTTGACCATAAAGGCCTGTTTCTCCTCTGAACAGTTGATGTAGAGATGTGTCTGTTACTAGAACTCTGTGTGGCATAAATCTGGGCTCTAATCTGAGGTGATGTTAACTTGCGATTTCTGAGGCTGGTGACTCGGATGAACTTATCCTCAGCAGCAGAGGTGACTCTTGGTCTTCCTTTCCTGGGGCGGTCCTCATGTGAGCCAGTTTCATCGTAGCGCTTGATGGTTTTTGCAACTGCATTGAAGGACACATTCAAAGTCTTTGCAATTTTCCAGACTGACTGACCTTCAGTTCTTGAAATAATGATGGACTGTCGTTTCTCTTTACTTAGCTTATTGGTTCTTGCCATGTATTCTAACAGTTGTCAAATAGGGCTATCAGCTGTGTACCAACACAACTGATGGTCCTAACCCCATTAAGAAGGCAAGAAATTCCACAAATGAACCCTGACAAGGCACACCTGTGAAGTGAAAATCATTTCAGGTGACTACATCACGAAGCTCATTGAGAGAAGGCCAAGGGTTTGCAGGGCTTTCAACAAAGCAAAGGGTGACTACTTTGAGGAATCTAAAATATGAAATATATCTAGAGTTATTTCACACCTTTTTGTTTACTACATAATTCCGTATGTGTTCATTCATAGTTTTGATGTCTTCAGTGAGAATCTACAATGTAAATAATCATGAAACTAAAGAAAAAATATTAAATGAGAGGGTGTGTCCAAACTTTTGACTGGTAGTGTACATGTAACATCTATGCAAAAAACATCAGCAATGTATGTATGTAAAGAAAAAATGAAAGGAAAGGACGTGACGTGTGACCCATACTCTGAATTTATGCTCTGCATTTAACCCATCCAAGTGCACACACACAGTAGTGAACACACACACACACACACCGTGAACAAACACCAGGAGCAGTGGGCAGCCATATTGCTATCACTGCGGCTCCCGGGGAGCAGTTTGGGGTTCAGTACCTTGCTCAAGGTGTTCCTTACTTTAGACTGGGCTTGAAATGACACATTACCCAACCATGACACAACACATTTGTTTTAAGCAGGTGAGCCATTCTGGCTACTGCTGTTTGCTATTGCTAACTCCCTCTACCCACATTTATTTACTTAAAACAACCTATCACCCCTAGTGGTAAGGAAGAAAACCTCCCACAAAATTCTTATTAACAGGCTTGTATCTGTTACCTCAAATGTGGCTTGTGAGATCCAGCAGAGTTTAGCTCCAAATTTGATTAAACTCACCCATCTGTGATTTTCTAATGATCCTGAAGACATTGATTAGCATGCTCAGGTGTGTTTGATTAAGGTTAGAACTAAACTCTGCAGGAAGGTGGATCTTGTGAGCCAGATTTTGGCCTATATGAAACAACAGGTTCAGAAAAGGTCTCTTTTGGTTTGAGCCATTACAGTTCAATTGAGTGGCTAAAGAATGGCCAGTCAGTTTTGTTTGTATTCTCCTAGTTGCATTACAGAGCTGCCTACAAAAAATCTGCATGGGCCCAAAGGATACAAAAGTTGCTCTGGGCCTGAACGGACTGGACCACACTGGGCCATCATGGGATTAATGTAAACAGTCCACTAGTGTGGCCTGCTCACAGAGAGCCTGCGGTGAGCTCAAAGCTGTGGGCTTCGCCTGGGCAAGCCCACATTGGGCCTGTTGAAGTCTAGTGTGGGCTGGCCCTAGCCCACTGTGCCTGCAAAAAGCCAGCATGGAACATGAACATGTTTGCACTGAAACAATCACAATCATGATTGTCTTGATAATTCAGCATACTTTATTTTTGACTAAACATCCCATGTTTCGGTCATGACTGCACATTTTCGGTATAGTGCCAGTAATGTTTTGATAGCGACCACATTACTTTACAGAATTGTAACCCCCACACTAAAACACACTAAAAATACTACAATTTTGCATAACTGTAATAAAACTTTGTTTATTTCCCCCAAATAAAGGATTATGTGTTTACTTTTGTCACTTTCATGTTTCAGTCGTGACTGTTACGGTTGAGACAATTTTATGGGATAACACCCCCAAAAAAAACAAAGATGTCACTAGTGAAATTTCACCAAATGTTTTGGTTGTGACTGTTTCGGTAGTGACAATTTTAGATAGGGTACTTTTGAACCTAGCTCAAAGATGCTAATCAGCACATGGTTAGCTAGCACAGGACTGAACAGTTTTACACATATAAAAACTAAATGTTATGGAATAACTCCCAAAAAAAAGTGTTTAATTATAAAAAAAAAGTGTTCGGTAGCTCAGTGTTCAACATATAATAAGTTTCATAAGTTGAAATTTAGGGGTTATAAGCAGTACCCACTAAATGATGATTTTATAAATATTAAGCTGACTGATATTTTACTTATTATTGTGGGTTTCAATAGATAATAAAAGTAAACATCTAAGATTTTAATATTTAACTTCTTTTTAAACGTGTCTTTTGGTTGTGGGACAGCAGTTTGCAACAATTCTGTAGAATGGCCCATATGTGTGTGTGTGTGTGTGTGTGTTTTTTTTAAACGAACACAAAAGAAAATGCTGAGGCTGACCATTCATTACATTTTATCTGTGATTTTAGACTGAAGGTGAAAGCTGAAACTGTCATTTTTTCTAAAATCTAACATCTTCTTTTACGCAAAAGAGAAATTAGACATAGTCATGGGTGTGAGTCAATTTTCATTTTGAGGTAACTTTTCTAAAACTATCCCTTTAAGGGAAGCTGTTGAAAGCGTTAGTCCACTTGCGCCTCTTAATATAATCTCATGTCAGGTGCAATGCCGTAATTCACTCTGATTTTATACGCATCTCGCCACATATTTTTATAAGCACTATATATATATATATATATATATATATATAACATATATAACACACAATAGTCATTTAACAAACACACAGTCGTATTTTTCAGCAGGAGAAGTATTGTCCGCTCTGGGGTCCTAAATTTCAAAACAATCGAAATGGCGGCGTCTGTAAGATGGAGTCTAATGCTGTTTCGGTCACATCATTTGAGGTTGGAAATGACATACTGCATCTTTTACAGTGTTCAGATCCAAGATGTGTATTGTTGCATAATATAATGTCAAATGACGATTGTGAAAGTTTACCATATTAACGATTACCTTGGTAATCAACTGTCATAAAAGTAAACAAGTTTGTCCTATGTAAAATATGTAGTCCTTGTTAATATGTATTAGTAAATATGTCTTCACAGTGTGTGTAGAGACTGTAATCACGCATGTTCTCTTTTAGATTGCCTGTAAATGACAGAAATCAGTGCTATTCAATGTGGGCTGCCCACAGAATACAGTCTCAACAGTATGAATGCAAACCATTCTCAGGTGAGGCATTTTATTTTTTACCTTACATCCTCTTTATTCCATGACACATCACTTTTGATGAATTAAAACTTGTAACGCTGTTGAATTTCATATTGCACAGCCCTGAGGACTTTTTTCATTGCAGTACGAAAGCTTTCAATTTTAACTCAAGACACACCAAACCCCAGGAGTCTGAAGTTTCTTCCCGGTAAGCCTGTGCTGGGGACAGGGACTCGAGATTTTCCAACATCAAACTCTGCAGAGAGTTCCCCTTTAGCGAAGTAAGCTTCACCTGTCAAAGTATAGTGTACTTTTGCAAGTTGTAATTGAATGTAATCTTGCATAGCCTTGCTGTACTAAATACATTTGTTGTATCATCCAACAGGGATCTTTTCCAAATCGAAGGCATAAAAAGTGTCTTTTATGGGCCAGATTTTATCACACTGACTAAGGTAGTGTTCAGCAATAAGACAATCTGTTTGATTGCTGGTCTGTTGGAATGCTGCATTTAACTTTCTAAATTGTTGTTACTTACTAAAGGCAGATGATGATGTTGAATGGACAGACATCAAGAGACATGCGATTGAGGTCATTACTAAGTTCTTTGAGAGTGGAGAAGCCATCACAGCGGGAGCAACACACGCCGAGAGCAGTGAGAAAAACATTGCCAGTTTTACTAAATGCATTTTAAATTTTGATGCATTGCATTAAAAAAATGTTCTTCATGTTTTAGGTGTTACAGAAGATGATGATGAAATTGTCTTAATGATTAAGGAGCTTTTAGACACACGGATCAGGTGTGTTTATTGTTTTGATTCGATGTACACTAGGATTCATTAAATTGATCTTTCATTAAAGAATTCCTTAAAAATGTACTTCAGCATTAATAATAATATTTCTTGAACATCATATTAGAATCATGTGAAGACCTAAAATTCAGCTTTGTCATTGCAGGAATAAATTACATTGTAAAATTTGTTCAAATCTAAAATAGTTATTTTAAACTAGTAATATTATACAATATTATACCTGATTTCTGATGTATACCTGATAAATTCCAATAATCTTTTTCTTTTCTTGACAGGGTTCCTGGAACTTTATTCCAAAAAATATTAAAAGCATGTTTAATCTTGCTTATTTTATTTTGTACCTATTATTATTATTATTATTATTATTAATTTTAAATGTGAAGATTAGCTACTAGCATTGAAAAGCTTTTAGCACAACACAATAGAATTACTGTATATGTGGACAGGACAAATTTGTAGCTGGTTACAATACCAGTCAAAAGTTTTTGAACACCAATTGTTTATTTACTTGATTACTTGATTAATATTGTGAAACATTTTTCTATTTAAAATAACTGTTTTCCATTTGAACATATTTTAAAATGTAATTTATTCCTGTGTTCAAAGATAAATTGTTTGCATCATTACTCCAGTCTTCATTCAGTGTCACATGATTCTTCAGAAATCATTCTGATATGCTGATTTGCTGCTCAAGAAACATTATTATTATTATTATTATTATTATTATTATCAATATTTGATACAGTTGAGTAATTTTTTTTTCCAGGATTCTTTGAATAGAAAGATCCAAAGAGCTTTTGTAACATTTTACACTATTATAATTAATATTTAAATATTTAAATTAATTCTTCTGAACCTTCTATTAATTCAAGAAACCTGAAAAAATTCTACTCAGCTGTTTCCAACATAATGATAATAATAAATGCTTTTTGAGCAGCAAATCAGAATATTAGAATGATTTCTGCAGGATCATGTGATTGGAGTAATGATGCTAAAAATTCAGCTTTGAAATCACTTGTAGTGTATGTATTGAAGGTTTTTAGATGACCAGCAGAGCTCAATGCTTTGTCTGCTTTCTTTAAGACCCACAGTTCAAGAAGATGGTGGCGATGTCATATTCAAAGGCTTTGAGGATGGCACAGTGAAGCTGAAGCTGGTTGGCTCCTGTACGGGCTGTCCCAGCTCCACAGTTACCCTAAGAAATGGCATCCAGAACATGCTGCAGTTTTACATACCTGAGGTGGACAAGGTAGAACAGGTGAGAGATGTAAATCCATCATGAGAACATCTCTTGCATCTTTTTAACTATAGTGATCATTTATTTGTTTTTGTCCATTTTTTTTATTTAATAAGGTTGAGGATGAAGTGGATGAGATCAACACAAAGGTGTTTACAGAACTGGAGAAGAAACTGCAAGACTCATAGCATGAGATCCAGCTCTGCTGTCCACATATTTCAGTTGTCCTCTTGTCCTATTCTATCCTATTGTTGTGTCATAATTATAGTGGGATTCAGATACTCCATAAGGACACTGTATATTTAATGTGCAGGATATAGAATATAATGTAATATGTAACTAAACTCAAAGTTGTAAGTTGTTCTGTTTCTAATATAATAGTGCAATATTATGATTGCAAGTATAAGAAAACTGAGCTCTGCACTTTCCACACCTTTCCATGTTCTAGCTGGCACTCATCTGCACGCAGTTACAAGGATTTGTTACTTGTCTGAGAGAAAAGGTTAAATCGAAGACGGTTATGCTTTTAATGTATGCTTTTATTGAACACTGCAGTTTCACCTAGATGTCTGGTGAATGCAGTAATTAAGTGGGAGCTTTTTCATAGCACGAATACAATGCTGTGATCCTGATACATTCTTGAACCTGAAATGACCACTTGAAGTAAAGCAGATCTTCCACAGCTCTAAGAGTCTTTGAGAATGAGATCAGTTGTGAAAGTCTGTATTCGTGATCATCAAGCAGTTCTGGTGGACCTATAATAAAATAAAACAGTTGTGTATAAATTATTCATTGTCTTGGTGTAGATCTTTGTCCTACTCTTTACCACTTTGTTGAGTTGAAGTACTTTTAAAACAATTATTGAATGTGTATTTTTCTGCATTTTGTTCTTCTGTTTTTACTCTATTTTCATTTTAGCATAGAAAGGTCAGCATACAGTTGAGGTCAAAAGTTTACATACACCTTGCAGAATCTGCAAAATGGTAATTATTTTAGCAAAATAAGAGGGATCATACAAAAATGCTTGCTGTTTTTTAGTACTAATTAAGATATTTCATCTTTACATATAGTCCACAAGAGAAAATAATAGTTGAATTTATAAAAATGACTCTGTTCAAAAGTTTACATACACTTGATTCTTAATACTGTGGTTACCTGAATAATCTACAACTGTGTTTTTTTGTTTAGTGATGGTTATTCTAATTCTTTTGTTTGTCCTGAACAGTTAAACTGTCCACTGTTCTACAGAAAAATCCTTGAGACCCCACAAATTATTATTATTATTATTATTATTTAGAATTTGTGTGTATTTGAACCCTTTCCAACAATCACTGTATGATTTTGAGATCCATCTTTTCACAATGAGGACAACTGAGGGACTCATATGCAACTAGTACAGAAGGTTCAAATGCTCACTGATGCTTCAGAAGGAAAAATTATGCATTGAGATCCAGCAACAGGGCCTGGCTGCTACAGAAAAGCAGAATATGAACACAGTGAGCAATTTTGCACTTGTCCTTCCATTCAGCATAACATGGCATAATATCGGAATAAGATGATAAAGACCGAATTCAGTTGACGTCGAAGTATATTCAGACCAGCGGATATGAACGAGCATGCATTAAGTAATATTAAAAGAACCAATCCAGGGGTGTAAACTTTTGAACAGAAGATATGTACAGATTTTTCATTTAGTACTGCCCTTCAGAAGCTACAAAAGATCCTTGCATGTTTCCCAGAAGACAAGTAAGGGATAACCAACGGTTTGCCGAGCATTAAAGAATTTTAAATGCACGACGTGAAAGAACCGCCACATGCAAAGCCTCTCTCTGTCTCTCTCTCAAATTCACATTTTTTCAAATTCAAATTCAAATGAGCTTTATTGGCATGGCAATTGTTACAATGTATTGCCAAAGCATAGTGATTATTACACTGGATTTAAAACAGACATGTATACAAAATAAATAAACAAATAAATAAATAAATAGGCTACATATGTATATAATTAGCAAAAAATGTAACAAATCAGTTCCATGATTTATTGAATTCTATGAACAATTTAAAGTCAGTGTGTGTGTGTGTGTGTGTGTGTGTGTGTGTGTGTGTGTGTGTGTGTGTGTGTGTGTTTGTGTTTGTGGGGCATCACTGATTTGTTGACTCCTCCCTCTTTTTGTGACAGACATCAACGTATCTTGCTGCTAGTAAGATACCTAATAAATACTAAAGTTGTGTTTTCTTGTTTAACATACTGAAGTCAGGGTAAAGTGTTTCAAATTTGGGATAAAATGTGTTTCTAATTTCTTCATAGTTAGGGCAGGAGGTGAGAAAGTATTTTTACTATTTAAAATAAATTATTCCTGTGATTTCAAAGCTGAATTTTCAGCATCATTACTCCAGTCTTCAGTGTAACATGATTCTTCAGAAATCATTCTAATATGCTGACTTTTTTTTTTTTAACAAGAATTGTTATTATTATTATTATTATTATTATTAATAATATCAATTTTTAAAACAGTTGAGTACAAATTTTTCAGAATTCTTTTTTTTAGAAAGCTTTTGTAAGATTATATAACATTGTTTTTTATTATTTTTAATAGAGATTATAGAAATGAATACCTTTATTTAGCAAGGATGCTTTAAATTAATCAAAAGTGATAATAAAAACATTTATAATGTTACAAAAAGTTTTCTATTTCGGGTAAATGCTGTTCTTCTAAACTTTATACTCATCAAAGAAACCTGAAAAAATCTACTCAGCTGTTGTTGTTTTTTTACATAATAATAATAATAATAATAATAATAATAATAATAATAATACTTTATTATATAAGAATTAATTTTTAAAATATTTTTTGAGGAGCAAATCATAATATTAGAAATATTATATTAGAATATTAGAATGATTTCTGAATCATGACTGGAGTAATAATGCTAAAATATTTCAAAATGTTACTCTTTTTGCTGTACTTTGGATCAAATAAATGCAGGCTTGGTGAGCAGAAGAGACTATTAAAAAACATTAAAAATCTTACTGTTAAAAAACGTAGTGTAGGCCTACTTAATAAAAATACTTTAATTGTGTGAAAGTAGGCTGAACTCCATCTAAAGATATACTGATGTATATTTGATTGTGCTAAAGTGAAACTATTGCAAGTATACATTAGGAATTTAATTTTTTTAAATCTTCCATTTAAGACCAATATTATTTAAAGATCATACAGTCCTTATCAACAGTGACAATAAAACACATTTTAGGCTTAATATTAAGAAATACGCACAAGTACTCTAAATAAAGTTTAATTATAATTTATATATCAGTGAATCTCAAGCGATATGTCAGTAAATATGCTAATAGACAGAATAAAATAAATATATTTTAAATATATTAGGCTACTTTTATACTAAGGGAATCTTTTGATTTTGAAAGAAAACTTTTTTGAAGTAAACTGATTAAGTAATAATATAAAACTTGCATAAAGACAGCAGACAAAAGTTATTTTCAATTAACTTTAACTTTTCAGTAAGCATAATTGTTTACTTTTTTCTTATCAGTGCATTTAAGAGAATGTAGGATTGTATGTCAAGTTTTTCTTCTTCATGTTCTTACATCATCCGATCCTGGATCAGCGTTGCACTGACCGTTGCACTTCACGCGATCTGCGCATGCGCGTCATCCATACTTCAGTGTGTCTCTACCGGTGAATGAGAGAGGACGGAGGGTAAGCAGCGACAATAACAGCTAGCTTGTATGCTTACATATTGACTGAAGTTTTGTTTTCTTATTAATGCTTCGTCATGCACTCAACTGCATGTTATTCTCCGCATATTGTACACGCTTCAGAGGTGTAAAGGAGACTAGTATTTGCACGGAGAGAACACTAGACAGTGTGCTCATGCGAGGGCCCGAATCAGACAGCACTGCTGAAAAACAAAACACTGCAGTCAGCACTACTGAGGTTTACACACTAGCACTGAGACTGCTATTTAGTTTAAGTTAATACGCTTCGTAGAGGTTGAGAGAGATACAAGATACAAGGTTGTAAATAGTTTGGTTAGTGTTGTTGTAAGCATTAGCTGCTTAGCTTGCTGCATTGAGAATACGTTGGTGTGCTAAGCTAGTGCAGATAAAAGATTGCATGGTAAAAGTGATTGTTTGGGTCTTCAGACAAAGGTCATGAAGAAGTTAATGATTCTTATGCGCTGTTTAACTGGAGTTAAACTGAGTTTTAAAGAGGGAGGAGGTTGTAAACAGTCTGCTGGTGTTCTGGAGCTGACAGATGGCATTGGCTGCGTTTCAAAATCTAGTGAGCTCCCTAAATAGACAGCATGTCTGAGTTGAATTTTTTTCAAATTAAGTTAACAATCTTTCAAACTCAGCTCTTAATTGTTAGTAAATGATATAGATTTACTGTATTTATAAACGAAGTCTATACATTTAACAAAAGTCGTTGCTTTGTTTGTATGAAGGAATTAAGTAATAAGTACATTAATTGTATTGCAGTCAATTTAGTGAGCTGACATATGGCATAGGTTGTGCTTTAAAGTCTAGAGGGAGTCTGAGTGCGTTTCAAGTCACTGGCTATTGAGATGACGTGGAGTTATTAAAATGAATGAACAATTTTGTAAACATAGCTTTCAGTTATCTGTGAATAACAAACATTTTTGCAGCAGTAGTAGTTATAAAATATCATATAGTTCATATATGTGACCCTGCCTGGACCACAAAACCAGTCATATGGGTCAATTTTTTTCTCAATTATTTAAAATGTTTAGATTTATACATATAAAAGCTAAATAAATAGGCTTTCCTTTGGTGTATGGTTTGTTAGGACAAGACAATATTTGGTCACGATACAACTATTTGAAATTCTGGAATCTGAGGGTGTTAAAAAATCAAAATATTGAGAAAATTGCCTTTAAAGTTGTCCAAATGAAGTCCTTACCAATGCATATTTCTAATTAAAGATTAAGTTTTGATATATTTACGGTAGGAAATGTACAAAATATCTTCATGGAACATGATCTTTACTTAATATCCTAATGATTTTTGGCATAAAATAAAAAAAATTATAATTTTAACCCATACAGTGCATTGTTGGCTGTTGTTACAAATAAACCTGTGCTACTTATGACTGGTTTTGTGGTCCAGGCTTACATATTAGGGCTTTTTAATTGTTGTCTTGGGCAGTAGGTGGCCTTAAAGATACAAAGATTAAAACCGCTGACGCTGTGTATCATGTGATTATCAGTAGCATTGTCTTGGCGAGCAGCCACTGAAACAGCCACTGTTTTTCAGTTCCTGCCAATCAGGTTTTATGCTTGTAATGCTTTAAGCTTGCAGTTTTAGTAAGTTTAATTACCATCCCCACAGGAAATAATCTGCCGCCTGGTCCAGCAGAAAACGTGAGCAGGTCTCCATGGCCCAGTTCGGGGGGCAGAAGAACCCTCCATGGGCGGCCCAGTTTGCCGCAACGGCGGTTTCACAGCCTGGCCACTCAGGACAGTCGCTGGACCTGAACAGTTTACACTGTAAGTCATCAAAAATTACACTGCATTAAATTCAACTTTAATTACAAATAACTGAATGTTAGTCTAAACATGCATTCGTAATCTCTTGCTTTATCTTATTGTGAAGGTCAAAGCTCAAGATGTTTTTTTTTGGGTTTCATTGACTGGTCAAAGTTTGTTTGAGTGTTGTTGACAGCATTTGCAATGTCCTTACAATCTCACACATCTCTTCCGTCGCTTTAGGTGTACAGCAGTCGTCCCTCTTGGGAGCGTCTCCTATGTACACTCAGCAGTCGGCTTTAGCGGCAGCCTCCCTTAACACACAGTCAGCTGCCAACTATCAGCTCTCGCAGCAGACCGCAGCGCTCCAGCAACAGGCCGCAGCAGCTGCTGCCGCTGCGTTACAGCAGGTGAGGCCCTGGCTGTGATCCATCACCGTAATGCAGCTGGAGTAAATGCACAATAAAGCCTTTGGCTATGTTTGAGATAGCCTACTAACATGCTAGATGTATAATTTCTGCGGGATATAGTGTGTAATAGTATGCAATTATCCCTAATTCACACTGAATAACAACCAGAAACAAGTACTGTGACTCATTTTTTTGATTGGATTGCCAATAATTAAGACAGGCTTTTCAAAATGTGACAGCAGAGCAGCATGTAACTGTTTAAAGCATTTGTGATTCTGGGCCACAAAAGTAGTTTTAAGTACCACGGGTATATTTGTAGCAATAGTCAAAAATACATTGTATGGGTCAAAATTATTGATTGTTATTTTATGCCAAAATCATTAGGGTATTAAGTAAAGATCATGTTCCATGAAGATATTTTGTAAATGTCCTACTGTAAATATATGAAAACCTGATTTTTAATTAGTAATATGAATTGCTAAGGACTTCATTGTCATAAGGATTTTTTTTTTGCAGCCTCAGATTTATTTTTCTTTCCGCATTTTAAAGTTTTTTTTGCGTATTTGCAGGATTTCACAATTTAGCAAAACTGTATTATTATTATTATTAATAATAATAATAATAATAATAAATAAAATATAAAATGCACTATATGTTTATAATATGTACAAACTAAATAACAACTATATATATTACTATTGTAATATTTCACTGTCAAATAAAAAGACTATTTAGGAAAATAATATTAATATTAATAATGCATTTATTTTATATTACAACTTGAAAGGATTAGTTCACTTCCAGAATAAAAAATTCCTGATAATTTACTCACCCCCATGTCATCTAAGATGTTCATGTCTCACACTCAGCAGTCGGCAATAATATAATAATAATATTTATGTTTGTCATTTCATTTTCAAATGTTAAATCATCAAACCACATGGAGACCTTAAAGCTTGTCTTAGATTGTTAAGCACTTCTTATTACAAATATGGGAAGATGGTTGCCAAATGTCACATTCATAAATGCACTTTAAACCCAAACTCAGAACAGATACAGAAATGGAGTTTGTGTGAAATGGCATTTCTTGTGAACCAAGCTACTCACAATATCACACTTCACTCTCAAACATGCAGCACTTATTATATATATCACTTTTTACATGTATATTATTAAATATTGCATGTTCATATAATTTTCATATCTTTGATATTTGATAACCACACTAAGCTATATCGCAATTTTGGGTTTATTTCAGCTAATCGTGCAGCCCTAGTACAGAAAAATGTAGTAGTTATACAGTCCATACTCTGCACATAACCCAATCTCATTCTGTTCACTGCAATGCATAAAGTGCTTCCTCCTTCAATCTGAATTGTACTCATCTGCATTTCTAGCGTGCTCAGTGTTGGAGTGCTGTAACATGAGCCCTTCCCCCAGCCTGCAGTAGCAGTCTTGAGTCACTGGTGTGTTTTATTTTAGTCGCAGATCAATTCAGCCCTGCAGCAGTATCAGCAGCAACAGCAGCAGCAACAACAACAGCAGCCACCTCAAGCCCCCCCACCACAACCTCCACCTCAACAAACTCTTTACAACGTCCCACATCAGGTACATACACTCACTCTCATCCTCACCTCCTCTTTTACTATTTTCCAAAGCCCTAGTTTTATCATGGAAGTTGTCTGTTTTGTTCGTTGTGATTTCTTGTGTGTACCACAAGGTCATGGGTTTGATTCCCAGAGAATGTATGTGCTAGTAAATTGTAAGTTTAAGTCTCTTTGGATAAATGCATACATCATGACAGATGAACTAAAAGGGCTGCAGTCAGCACAGTGGTTACTCTAAAAGAGTGCAAGTGCTGCAGTGCATGAGTGCCTGTCTGCATTATTTACTGTCAGGACTCGCTTCTAGTCTTGGTAGATATGGTTGCTTCTAAATGTGAATTCAAGCACGTATTGATTTTTTTTAGTTCATATATTTTGTGATTTTAAAAAAGCGAATGGGGGCGGTAAAAAGGTTTTTCTTTTTTAAACAATATTAATACTTGTGTTTAGCAATAATGCATAGAATTGATGAAATTGACAGTAAAGACATTGATAATGTAACTAAAGGTTTCTATTTTAAATAAAAAATGTTGTTTTAAGCTTTTTTATTAATAAATTATTAATCATTCTAATATTCTGGTTTGCTGCTTAAAAAATATTGATTATTATTATGTTAAAAACAGAGTCAGATTTATTTTTAAAGTAATTTAAAGCATCCTTGCTAAATAAAAGTCTTTTATTTCTATAATTTATTTTCCAAAAAAAAAGAAGAAAAAAAAGATACTGATTCCAAGCTTTTGAATTGTATAGTGTATAATGTTACAAAAGCTTTTTATTTCAGATAAATGCTGATCTTGGGATCTTTCTATTTATCAAAGAATCCTTTCTGTTCATCAAATAATTCATAAAAGAATTCTGTACTGAGTTGTTTAAATATTGATAATAAAAAAAAAGTTAATAAGAAAAAGTTTATTGAGCAGCAAATTAGAATGATTTCTGAAGGATCATGTGATTGGAGTAATGATGCTAAAAATTCAGCTTTGATCACAGGAATAAATTACATTTTAATATATATTTAAATAGAAAGCAGTTATTTTAATTAGAAAAAATATTTATAATATATAAGTTTACTGTTTTTGTTGTACTTTGGATCAAATAAATGCAGGCTTGGTGAGCAGAAGAGACTTAAAAGTCTTACTGTTCAAAAACTTTTGACTGGTAGTGTATTTAACACTTTATAACACTTTTTATAAAGCCTTACAGTTAATATGTAATTGTTTTCTTTATTTCCCACAGCTTCCACAACCCCAACAAGCCCTGCTATCACAGGTATGCTGTGTTTCCAAATTCTATGTATTACATATTTCACATATTTTTCTTGCGTATTTCTGACCATCTTAAAGGGACAGTTCATCCAAAAATGAAAATTCTGTCATTAATGACTCGTTGTCGTTCCAAAACTGTAAGACACAACACAAGAACACAAATAAAAATATTTTTAATGAAATCCGAGAGCTTTCTGATTTTGCTTAGACCGCAGTGCAACTGACACGTTCAAAGCCCAGAAAGGTAGTAAGAACATCAATAAACAGTCCTTGTGACATCAGTTTTTCTACCTTAATTTTGTGAAGCTACGAGAATACTTTGTGTGCAACAATTTCTTCTTTCACAAAAAGTATTCTCATAGCTTCATAAAATAACGGCTGAACCTCTGATGTCACATGGACTATTTTGTTGATGTTCTTACTACCTTTCTGGGCCTTAAACACTGTCAGTTGCTCTTCTGTCTAAGCAAAATCGTAAGCTCTCGGATTTCATCAAAAATATTTTTTTTTGTCGTCTGAAGATGAATTAAAGTAAAGTACAATGGTGTTTCGTATATTCAGAGTTGTTTACAGTGTTAAAGAGTTGGATTCTCATGCTAAACATGGCCTAAGTTTAAAAAAATTATTTGGACAAATGACAGAGAATATCTTTGCCAAAAATCTTACTTCTGGGTTGGTACAAGTTTCGGCGGATTTTTTTCAATTGTGGCATTAATGACGTAATCTGGTGGTGGAACTCCTTATATGAGCATTTCTCCCGGAAAAGCGCATCTGCAGCGCCCGCGATAACGTTGGCCAGACCGTGAGAAAAAGTGCGCCATCAACATGCTTCATTCGGATGCACTCAGTGCACCCGCTGCAAGGAATTCATTCGGGAAGAAAGTCTCTAAAGAAGTGTGGTTATGGTTGTAAGGCAAAGATAACTTTGCTCAGCTTCCTGAAGAACCCAGCGTTACGTGAACAGTGGATACAGTTCCTTTTTCCGGGGCAGCAATGGAGTTTAACAAGTGTGTGTTTCATATATGAGGACCAGTTTGACGCTGGATTTGCACATTGTTTGATACTGAAAGATAGAGTGGTTGCAGCTATAAAAGATCCAGGTAATGATTCAGAACTGCAGATGGCAAGTGAAACAACATCAAATGTCTGTTTTATTGGCAGTCCTAACGTGATCGTCGAACTTAGCTCCGCCCACGGTGTGCCTCCAGAAGTTCGGCTTTTTCCGGAGAAAATCGGAAAGCTGTATTTTTCTTCCATAAATGTAATAAAACTAAAGACTTTTTGGAGATATTAAGGATACATTACTACTCTATTGGTACTCAGGATTAACATGAGATTAGGTGAAACTGTGCATGTTATGTAACCTTTAAGATCTTACTGGTTTGGAATGGCATGAGGGTGAGTAATTAATGACAGAATTTTCATTTTTGCGTGAACTATTCCTTTAAATGTGTAAAATGAATCAAGAGATCATTATCATTGTCAAATATAATGAGTTTATGTTCCAACACTGGTGTTGTGTGTATTTTGCAGCCCCCTGTTGCTTTGCCCACCAGCCTGAGCCTGTCAAACCCACAGCAGACGGCACAAATAACCGTATCCTACCCGACCCCACGCTCCAGCCACCAGCAGACCCAACCCCAAAAGCAGCGCGTTTTCACCGGGGTCGTCAGCAAGCTACACGATACTTTTGGCTTTGTCGATGAGGATGTCTTCTTCCAGCTTAGGTGCCTTATATTGTAAATGTGCAGTTGTAGTTGAGAGCTTTAAAGTTCAGGTGTCTGATTCCAGGTGTGTTTCGTGTTTTTCTAGTGCGGTCAAGGGGAAAACACCCCAAGTGGGAGACCGCGTTCTGGTGGAAGCTGTCTACAATCCCAACATGCCTTTCAAATGGAATGCCCAGCGCATCCAGACGTTACCTCAGCTGCCCAACCAGACGGTAAGCACACCCACTTGGTCTGAATGGATCCCTGGCAGATACAGTCTGATAAGGTTCTGCCTCCACAGTGTGTCATGATATTGCTGTTGATTCCTGTGTTCTCAATCTCCATGTAGCACCAGCCGCCTCAGCCCTTACCTCAGGTTTCCCCACAGCTGTCCAGCTTTTACCCTGAAGCAGGAATGCAGCGGTACTCTGACATGCACTCTGCGGTGGATTCAAGACAAAATGTAACCCTCGCCACTTGACCCCTGCGCCCCAAATCCCCATTCTCTCCTCCTCCTCTTCCCCTTTGTCTTCTGGTTGATCTGCTCCTCCAATCTCCTGTTTCACAAACAGGCTTTAGTCACATGTCCTTGGGTTTCTTTCCTTTCACCCAAGGCAAGGCCTGTTGATGCTTTTTCACCCTTCCCTGTATTACAACTCACAGCTTGCGTGTTGGATTTGTAATTAAAAAAAATTCTTGCAATCCATAGATTCCATCTTTACCTAATCAGCACCTGCTGTGCTCTTAATGCTTATTGCCTTGGTGGGATGCTGTAGTTTGCAATTACCCAAACTAATTATTATATATATTTTAAGTTTTATTACAAATAAACAAATTACACCAATTACAAATTAATTGACCTAATTACAAAATTTAGGTTAAATATTAATATTAATAATTTTAACAAATTAAAATAATGTCATGTGGGTATACATATTTATGAAATAAACACTGTTTACATTTTTTCTACACCCAGACACAAATGTCACAGGTGCAGGTGCATTATGATGCCTGTTTTGTTTTATGTAACTAACAATACTTATGAGACATTGTCTCCTTTTGAAATGCCCAGAATGCTTGCCTTCTTGCATTTTTTTTCCTTGAAAGAAAGTGCCTTTTGTGCTTTTTTTTTCCCCAAAGCAAGACTTTTAAGCAGAAAATAATAGTCTTTTAACAGGGGCCAAAACCAGCAAATGGTAATTGCAGTGCATCTACTTCCTCTGTCTCCAGCTATTTCTAACCATTTATTTTCTCTTTACTGGGTTTAGTGCTCCTTGATTACTCATTTAGGCAAATTTTCCTTTCAGAATATCTAAACGTGTACTGGATTAATGTTATTTATTTAAAGGCTTGTTTTATAGCCCCTAGTTGAAAGCTGCCATAATCATTTTGATGTATTAAATCGATGTGCATTAATGTTTATTCCTTTATTTTTGATAGATGATTGTCTATAGTTGAGCTAGGCAGTGATAACTGAATATATTGTTTTTATTGTGTATTTGGTATATTTTCGTGTTTAAATGTATACATTACCAGTCAAATTATAGTAAATAGTAAGATTTATGTTTTTAAAGAAGTCTCTTCTGCTCACCAAGCCTGTATTTATTTGATCCAAATACAGCAAAAACAGTAACATTTTGAAATATTTTTACTATTAAAAAGTAACAGTTTTCTATTTGATTATATTTTGAAATGTAATTTATTCTTGCAATTTTTAGCATGATTACTCCAGTCACATGGTCCTTCAGAAATCATTGTAATATTCTGATTTGCTGCTCAAAAAACATTTATTATAATGTTGAAAACAGATTTTTTTCAGGTTTCTTTGATGAATAGATAGTTCAGAAAAACATTTAACTGAAATAGAAGTTGTTTGTAACATTGTCTTTAGCATCACGTTTAAAGCATCCTTGCAAAATAAAAATATTAATTTGTATAATTTTTTTTTATCAAAAAAAAAAAAAAAAAAAAAAAATATATATATATATATATATATATAAAAAAATATTTTATATATATATATATATATATATAAAAATATTTTATATATATATATATATATATATATATATATATATAATTTTTCAGAAATCATATTATGAAATCATAATATGATTTTCAGAAATCATATTATGATTTCTGAATGATCATGTGACACTGAAGACTGGAGTAATGGCTGATAAAAATTCAGCGGTGCGTCACAGAAATAAATTCTATTTTAAAATATATTAAAATAGGAAACCAATATTAGAAATTGCAATATTTTTTTCCCGTATTTTGGATCAAATAAATACATGATGAGAATAAAAACTCCATTGAAAAACATGTAAAATGATCCCAAACTTTTGAACAGGAGTGTGTGTGTGTGTGTGTGTGTGTGTGTGTGTGTGTGTGTGTGTATATATATATATATATATGTATAAATCATAATATGCTGATTTATTGTTGATGTTGGAAACAGTTGTACTGCTTAATATTTTTTTGGAACCTGCAATACTTTTTTATTTTATTGATTTAACACATCCTTGCTGAATAAAAGAACATATATAGTATATATACAGTACTGATCCCAAACTTTTAACTAGTATTGTATATTGTAACAAAAATAACACAATTTCTATTTTAACTTATTGTAACTTTTTATTTATCAAAGTATCCTGAAAAAAGTATCACAGGTTAAAAAAAATATATATAAATATATAAAGCAGCACTGTTTCCAATATTGATAATAAATCAGCTCATTAGAATGATTTCTGAAGGATCATGTGACACTGAAGATTGGAGTATTAATGCTGAAAATTCAGCATTGCATCACAGGAAGAAATTCAGTTTTAAAGTATATTGAAATAGAAAACCACTATTAAAATATATTTCACAATATTAAATTTTTTTTTCTGTAATTTGTTATCAAATAAATGCATCTCTTATGCTTACCGAAGCTGCATTTATTTGATTAAAATGACAGCAAAAAATGTACTTTATTCCTGTTATGGGGAAGCTGAATTTTCAGGATTATTTGATGAATATAAAGTTTAAATAAATTCTGTTAACATAATATTTTCTTTTGAAAACAGTAGTATAAATGTAAGTAATTTTCAAAGAAATAGTGTCAGTTTGGTTGAAATTTACTACCTTTAATTGGTGGGGGAGAGGGGACTTTTGAGACACATTTCAGGTTGAATACATGAAGTTTGAGATGTTTTTCAGGCATCATCCATGTTGGAACATCTGTATAGTTTAAATACAAAATATAAACCAGCTGAAGCCTCAAGCACCATTTCATCAAAATTGTGATTTTGCACTTTAAAATTAGCAGTTGTACATACTAGCAGACCCAACTATTTTGTTCCATTTCTTCCCTTTCAGAGCCAGCCACCAGGCCCAAACATGATGAAACCAGGTCCCACCATGCTACAGTCTCTACCCCCGCCCACCACGTTCAGCGTCCCAGCCCAGGGACCTCCTCCATCTCTTCTTCAGGCCCAGCTCTCAGCCGCCTCTCTGGCCCCACTACTACAGAACCCCCCACAACCACTGCTACCCCAACCACCCCCTAAAGGTACATTAACCAACTCTATCTTTCAGAGGTACATTTTTACACAATCAAATCTGATCTCCCATCTCTCTCTGTCATGTGTAGACTCAGTGTTCTCAGGGGGTTTGCTGCAGCCTCCGGTGCGGATGATGCCTCAGCCACAACAAGTCAGGCGTGTGGACCCCTCACCCCGCTTCCCCAGCCGCAGTGACCGACCAGAACTCATCCTGAGGAAGGATGACCGCAGGTCAGCGTTAATGCATACACCTGACTTTCTCAGGAGCAATCGAGTAGAATTGCTTCAGTAGCTTGGTCTGTGAAGAAGTTGTACATTTTTATTTGCTACATGCTTATGCTTTATTTTGCCTGTGTTTGTGTAGTCGGGAAAGAGATAGAGAACGAAGGAGATCGAGAGAGCGTTCACCTACACGGAAGCGTTCTAGAGACCGGTCTCCTCGCAGAGAGCGTTCTCCAAGACGGCCACGCAGAGTCGTCCCAAGATACACTGTGCAGTTCTCCAAATTCTCTCTTGATGGGTGAGTTAACTGTTATAAAGGAAGAATCTGGAGACGTCTTGTGGCAAATTAGACAGATTTTTTTGTTATGCATTTATTGCCATTACATAGGAGAATGAAATTGTGTTTGTCTACAATTATGTTTCTCTGGTAATAATTTAACAGCAATGCAGTATATGTAGTACAAAGACAATTCTGCGACTAATTTCGTTTGGTTGACAAAACAATTAAAGGTCAACACCAATTAAGATCACTTATTCACTTATTTGGCTATTACGACAGCATTTTAGTGCCACGTTAAAATAAAAAATCGAAGTTTATGAAAATAAAGTCGAAATTAACAAACTATTTCGAGAATTAATTTGCAGCAATTACAAGATTAAAGTTTTAACATTTTAAAAGTATATTCTAGCATTTTGTACATACTGATTGGGATTGGGAGCCCTGGGAGATATTCCAGTCTCAGCTTTCAAAATCTGTCAGTTTTATCGCAAAATACAAACAATATGTCTTATACAATAATGTGTTTTTCATGCTTTTTAATGTGGCATAACAGATCACTGTATTTGCCTCAGTTCAAGTGGTATGTGAATCAGTCATCTTTCCGATTACAGTGAGACAGTCATTTCATTAAGTTAGGCTATACTGTTTTTTTTTTTCATTCATTTTTTAAATTTTTCATATAAACTTAAATTAAAGAGGAAAAACATTGATAATTTGTATTTCGTGGTTAAAATAGACGGAATTTGAAAGCTGTGCTGTGTTATATTAAAAGTAACAAAGCACAAAGTTATTGTGATTATTGGGTAGCTGGTGCACTGCAAATAATGAATGGAAGTTGGATGTTAAATATTATTTCCAATCATTAACTGTATTATACCATGAATAAAACAGCTTGTGAATAGTCGCTTATATACCTCAGAAAAGACGACAATATAACTTCCGTTAATGAGTTGGAATCCACTTCAACCTTTAGAACATTTTATGGTTGTTTTTAATTACATGTGAGGAATGAAAGTAGGAGTAGGTGGTGGAATTTTCAAAAAGAAAACAGTATAATTTAATGAAATTAATGTCTCATTGTAATCAAAAAGACAACTGATTTGCATGAATACAGCGATCTGTCCTGCCACATTAAAGAGTGTGGAAAAACACATTATTGCAAGACACGTTTTTGTATTTTGCTATAAAACTTACATATTTTGAAAGCTAAGACTTTATTAAAAGTACCAATAGCACAAAGCTTATTGCTGTTGTTGGGTGGCTGGCACACTACAAATAGGCCTAATAAATGCAGTCGAATACATGAAATAGTATTCCCAAGCATACTGTCCCTGCGTATGATTTTTCCTAAAAATCCCACATATATTCAGACAGAAAACATGCTGCTAACATCTTCCGGTGCTCCCAATCCGGGATAACAAAATATTATACATTTAATTGCTACAATTTAATTTTCTAAACATTTCGACTTTATTTTTTAAAAAACATTTCAACTTTATACTTGAAACATTTTCACTTTATATGGCATTTACTGAAATGTCATTGTAGCCTAGATGTATGTTTAGTCTGTTAGATATTTGATTGTCTGTCTCTGCTCTTGGCAGTTACAACTGTGATATGATGGAGTTGCGGCGGAGGTATCAGAGTCTGTACATCCCCAGTGACTTCTTTGACGCCGTGTTTACCTGGGTAGACGCTTTTCCATTAATACGACCTTTCACATTTGGAAACTACTGTAACTTCCACATCATGCATAAAGAGGTGGACTCTCTGGTGAAGAACACAGCTGTGCTGGACCCACCTGATGCCAATCACACCTACAGCGCAAAGGTAACACCCCAAATTCTTTTTCAGAGTAATACTTCTTACCAGATTTCATTCAGTGACTTTTGGCAGTCATGATTAATATTGATGATTGTTGTAGGTAATGCTGCTGGCCAACCCTAGTCTAGATGAGCTGTATCATAAGTCCTGTGCTCTGGCAGAAGATCCACCAGAGCTGAGAGACTCCTTCCAGCATCCTGCCCGCCTCATCAAGGTACAGCTCTCTAAATTTCACTACTAACTGAAACAAACTGACCGGGTTTGTGTAATCAGCTTATGTTATGTTATCACTAACTTATGTGTTACTTTATGACAATTGTTTTGCACTTATGCTGTAGTATTTCACAGGGATGGACATCATTACAGTGTCAGGGACTGTCGATTTTATTACTATGAACCCTTTTCAAAGACTGATGTAGGGCTGTGCCGATATTCGGATGCGATTATCATGTGCATCTCATCAGTAATGCCAGTTCTGTGATTAGTTGTAAATCTCATTCACGTGTTCATTCATGCAGCCGTGCTTACTACACAGAGCCGTAGTCCACTGACAGGCTACGCAGTATCGCATGCATTATCGATATATATCGCCTTCGATAATGAGGACGATATTGCATAGCTTGTCAGTGAACTACGTCTCTGTGTAGTAAAGCGGCTGCATGAATGAACACGTGATTCTGATTGTATTACTTACAGTGTAAACGGTGACCGAAAACGGACAGCATCAAGGCTGCGTCAGTTGAGGCTCATGCAGCCTATCTGACTTACGGAAAATCAAAACTAATAGGCGCAACAGCACACAAAGAAACAAACATAAACAAACACACTGCACTAGAAAAAAATTGAAAAATATTGTATATAACACATTATATATAAGCAACATCACACAACCAAGCACCATTACGATTGCAAATGTGACATTGATTTTATACAACAGCAGTTTAATAAACTAGTAGGTAATATTAACTGACTTACATTTTAGATATATAATTGACCGTTTTGCTAACGAAAACAGTTCTAAGCAAAGCTACAGCAGAACAGTCGCGAATCTCCAAGCAACACAGCGGTGTTTCATTACTGAATGATTCAGCATTTTCAATGATTCAGTGAGCCATTCTTAAAGACAGTCAGTTGCTTTATTCATTGAATGAATAGCCGTTTGAACGAACTGGTTGAATCCGTGGCCACCGACTGGTGGTTCGGTTTCATATTTAAAAAATTATTGCATTTTTCCAACATTTCAGATTTATATGTAAAAAATAAAACATTAATCTTCTAACATTACTTATGCATTTGCAATTTTACTGTGTAAATGCATTTTTGGAACCTCTTATCTTCATTAAACAGTCTTGAGTAAATACATTTAAATGGCACTTTTGATGCCGGTTCGGTTTTTCCTCTGCAGTGGAAAGATGGAATTTGTTGATACTGATTTAATTTGAATGGTAACAACTATAGAGTCTAATTATTCTAACTGAATGTATTCATAAAGTGTAAGAATTTTACATAAATAATGACATGTACATTTAGTAAGGTTAGGAAAATATTGCCCTTCATAAAGTTAAAAGGTGTCCTAGAAATCAAGTTAAGGCAAATATCACAAATATGCTGATTAAAGTAAGACCTCATAGAGTTTACATTTACGCCAAAGAAAAAAAAGAGGCTTTTTTTTTTTTTTTTTACTCGGACAAATGAATGACTGATTTACATGTCAAAGCTTAATGTCAAGCCCTGTGTGTGTGTGTGTGTGTGTGTGTGTGTATATATATTATATATATATATATATATATATATATATATATATATATATTAGGGATGGGCATTTCAGGCAAAAATGATATTCGAAAATCGCACCCCTCCCCCGCATGCATAGTCTACACATCCATAAACAGATGGAGAGGGTGAGAAACCATTCACGCTTTCAGTCTGTAACTGTTTAATTCATCAGGGAATAGACAACCTAGCGTTAGATTAAGGAAATCAGCCGCCTGAGAAAAAAGTTTCGACTGTTAAATCCTGATGCAGATCTACAGTGTGAGCATGAGACAATGTGGTGTTCTTCTGTTGTCTATAACAGCTTTTAGGTGCGTTATTGGCAGCGCCACCCTCTGGTTACATGAACGCATAACCACCAAATCAGTACCGAAAACACAGAGAATTATTGTCAAAAAAAAAAAAATCGCAGAACCTATTCGATATTCTATTATTAAATCAACTAATCAAATATTCGAAAATCGTGACCCATCCCTAATAAATATATATATATATATATATAGAAAATATTTTAATTGTTTAAAAATTTAATATACATTTCATTATATTTCATTTTATATATTATCTTGGTATTACGTTTCAGAAAACAAGGTAACCCTATGTAACTGTTTCTAAAACAACTAAAGGGAGTGATGTAAATTTCTCTTGTCTGATCAGTGTAATCAAGCTTATATATATGATAGATATGCTATTATGAATTTTATCTTTTGCTGTTCTGATCAAATGGGATGCAAAAAAGAAACAATGATTTAGGCTAGTGAAAATGACAAAAAATTGAAAAGGGTCCATTGTAATCCAGAAAACTATTAAAAGGCTAGCTTGTAGAACAAGAAGTGACAGCTGACACCTTTTTGTGTCTCTGGTTTTTGAAGTTTTCACATTCTTTTTCTCCATAGGCCATTCAAAAATAAATAGTTCAATGCTTTGAACTCAGTTGAACTAAACTAACCAGCTCTGAGAAGAATCATAACATTATAACACCTCATTCAAAGTAAAAAGTATTTTGCATTACAGTAGTATTTCAAACACTTTTTTGGGTGTATTATGTTTGTATCTGTTCTGTACCAGATAATGTCATCTAGCTTCTGGCATCTTGCTGAATTGATAGTCACATTTCAATTTATGAATTTAAATTATCTACCTAATGTAATAATTTCGACGTGGGATATTGCTTTGCAAATAGAGTATCTCAAAGTGCTGAACAAAAGAGAAGGGAAACCATGTCTGCTAAAAGGCCTGCTAGTTCATAAAAGTTTAAGATGTCTTTTCGCTAGCAGTAACACTTTCTGTCTTGCCAGGAACTGAAAAGAAAGATATACAAAATTGTTTAACACATCCAGTTTATTCTGACCATGATGACACACATTAGAATAGTGTTGCCTCAGTACTCAATATTTGTAGTTTCAGTGCTTTTTTTAATAACACTGCAAAAACTTGCTTTTTTACTTAACTCCCTTAATCAGTTTTAAGTTTATATAATTATATTAATTTTATTAAATAGCTAATTAATTATACATAATGAATAAAACGATGAAATGTAATAATAAAGTACTTACATTTTCTTGAAAGTTTTTTTGAAGATTTTTTTTAAGTATTGAAACATACACTAGAATTCAAAATATGAGGCTGGTAAGATTTTTTTAAAAGTAGTTTCTTATTACCAAAGCCTTGTTTTTACTTTTAAATGTTAATGTTAAAGAACATTGAAAACTTAAATTAACTATTTTCTATTGTAATATACACTATATTGCCAAAAGTATTGGGACACCCCCTTCTAATTAACAGGTTTGCCTACTTTAGTAATTTCCATGAGTACTAATTTTAATGTTTAAGCATATACTGATATTCTAGGGAATTGTGTTGTTCTAATTTTATAGCAAAAGTTTAGAAAGGAATGCCTCTGTGTATAAGGTTCATAGAGAAATGTTTGATTCAATCAGTGTGGAAGAACTTACCTGGTCTGCATAAAGCCAAATCCTAATCCCAGCTGAACACCTCTGGTGTGACTTTAAACGCAGACCTTGAGCCAAAAACCCATCACCAAACACTAGTGACTTGTACATACACTATATGGACAAAAGTATTAGGACACCCCCTTCTTCAGAACAGAAAAAGACACTTCAACAAAGATGGAAGCATAATTCATGTATTTAAAAATTGTATTTCCATCTCTGTTGCTTCAGTTTTGGAAGTGTCTAAATTAATGACTGTACCCGTATCTAAGTCATTGGTGGTCTTTTTGGTGGATTGGGGGAGTTTTTGGCTCAAGGTCTGCATTTAAAGTCACACCAGAGGTGTTCAGCTGGAATTAGGATTTTGCTTGACCAGTCAAGTTCTTCCACACTGACTGAATCAAACATTTTTTCTGTGAACCTTGCCTTATACACAGAGGCATTGTCATGTTAGAATAAAAAAGGGTCCTGTCCAAACTTTTGCTACAAAATTAGAAGGACACAATCCCCTAGAATATCATTATATGCTTAAACATGAAGATTAGTACTCATGGAAATTACTAAAGTAGTCAAACCTGTTCATTAGAAGGAGGTGTCCCAATACTTTTGGCAATGTAGTGTATTTAAACATGTAATTTATTCCCATGATAGCAAACCTGTTTTTTAGCAGCAGATAATCCAATCTTCAGTCACATGATCCCTCAGAAATCATTCTAATATGCAGATTTTATGCACAAGAAACATTTCTGATTATTATCAATTAAAGCAGTTGTGCTGCTTAATATTGTGGAAACTGTTTTTTGTTTTTAGGATTCTTTGAATCAGAAGGTTGAAAAGAGCAGCATTTATTTTATTTTTATAACAAATATCTTTGCTGTAATTCTTTCTGTATAAAAGTATTAATAGAAAAAAAACTGACCCCATATTTTTAAACAGTAGTGTTTACCATTCTTTACCAACCTTTTGCAATAATTTAGCTCTGATTGAAATTAATGTGCTAAAATTCAAATGTTAAATGGGATTTAACTTTAAGGGCCCTTAAATTGAATGTACAATGCAGTTAGTTTTCTTGTTCCCTTGGACACTTAAAGATGTTTGTCCATTCCTGTGTTTGATGTGGGGTGTTTCTGTCGGTGTTGGGGAGCTGACTGTGATGTGTCTCTGTCCTATTCCATTGCTGAATGCTTTTCTGTGTGGACTAAACTCTTCTGATGTTGTCTCTCCCTGTGTCCGCTGCATACACCGCCTTGAGAGCGCTCCGTGGCTTCCCAGCGACTCGTAACCCATTTGAACTCCTCTGTTTTCAGTTCCTGGTGGGAATGCGGGGCAAAGACGAGGCCATGGCCATCGGGGGTCACTGGTCTCCCTCTTTGGATGGGGCCGACCCAGAAAACGATGCCTCGGTCCTTATAAAGACAGCCATACGTTGTTGTAAGGCTCTGACAGGCATTGATCTGAGTTTATGTACCCAGTGGTAAGTACAGCTCCTTTCTTGGTTTGTGCCGACGCATCTCCTTGTAATCTCCATGTGTGCATCTTTTACTATTTCAAAAATTGTTAAAAAAAAAAAAAAAAAAAAGGCAGACAACATTTAAAAGTCTGTGTCCCGCTGCATGGTTTTGACACAGCAGTGTATCTCCTGACATGTTCGATGCTTTTGTGTTCATAATTTTGATTTTTCAAATTTTGTTTTGCAATGTTTACGCTAATGTGTGTGGCAGTCCTGCCTCTATATCTATGTGGTGAATGCATTGATTCTTTTGCTCCGAGAGCAGAGCCAGAGGAGTCGCCGCCATCGTTACTTTCTGTTCTCTCTGACCTTTGCCTTGTGTTAAATATCTTACATATTTAACTTGCTTTCACTGTGTCTGAATCTGTCCTTCTCTCACACCCCCGGGGGTTCGTAAGCTATCTTTCACGAGCAACCGGTTCAGATTGACATGGCGCAGGGGGGAGGGCTCTTCGTTGTTTTTGTTTAGCTGTCGATATTGTCTGTCGACCTCCCTGATGCGTGGCTGCCGTTCATCCTGAGAAACCCCCTCGCAGACTGTATTTTCTCATACGCGTCTCATTCAGGGGGTCGAGGGGATCAGAGCTTTGTGTGTGTGTGTGTGTGTGTGTGTGTTCACTTGTGTGTTGGGGGAAATGGGTGATGTCTCACAGAATGTTTCTTTCCAACGCGCTTCTTCCTTTGCGACAGGTATCGTTTTGCAGAGATACGCTATCACCGCCCTGAGGAGACTCACAAAGGGCGGACAGTCCCCGCACATGTGGAGACAGTGGTTTTATTTCTCCCGGATGTTTGGCATTGTCTTCCTACCCGCTCAGAGTGGGAGGGCCTGTCCCGTGGACTCAAGGAGCAGCTGGCAGAGAAACTCTTGGCTGAACGGAAGGAGGCTGATGGAGAACAGGCACTGAACGCTAATCCCTCTCTTCTCATTTCCGCTTCTCACAGGCACAGGAATAGACAAACAAAACACTCAGAAAGCACAGAAAAAAACAGACAAGTATCACAGGCATCATACAGAACCCACTTTTACCATCCCTTTCTCTCATCCCTGTCTCATCCCTGACCCTCCACCCCATTTCCTCCTGCTCTCCCTCTGTCACGCAGTCTCACACACAGCGGAAGAGCTTAGGTCCTACTTTATGACACCTGCGTCAACTGGTAAAACAGCTTCCAGCTCTGCCGATTACACGATTGACGGCCGTGATTGTCAAAACTCTAAATTCCTTGTTTAATTTCAACAAATCCAATCTGAAAAATTGACATGCAAACCAATGAGATCGATTGGGAAATGAATGCTGGAATCTGGAGAGCCAGTTGTGTTTATGATGTTTGTGTGTTTTTTAGATCGTTTTGTTTTCCTGTTCGATATCTGCCAAACTGAGTTCTGTCTCTTGTCTGTCTCTTTGTTTTATTTTTATTTTATTTACGCTGTTCTCTGATTGGACTGTGTCTAGACCCTTTGTGGATGTGATTTTTCCAGGGAGATTTGCAGTTCTGGCTAGGTGTTTAAGAAAACAAGCTAAAAAGAGTATACGTGGGCCAAAAAAAGGCAGCAGTAATTGTAGACATAGGGTTTGGAGACCACCTCTGAGTGCATCTGTCCCATGTCCATCTCTTGAACCCACTGTCATTGATTATCTTTTTGTATTCCACAGAACTGGCATTTATTGGCTGATGAGTGGGATATGGATCTGTTTCTGAAAGCTAGAGAGCTTCCGTGTATCCTAGCAGTGGATATATTTTTTTTTTTACCCAATCAAGAGCTCAGTAGGAGGAGACAATGAGAGACAGTTGTGACCTTGCTTCTTGCACGGATCAGCTTTTGTTTCAGAAAACTCCTTCAAGTGTGTTAACACGCTGTTGTCTTTTCTCTTTTCCTCTCTCTTTCACATAACGTGCATAGGAGGACGAGGATAAAGATGAAGATGATTCAAAGGAAGTCACTACGCCGACTCACTGGGCTAAGCTTGATCCGAAATCTATGAAGGTGAGAGTCCCACAAGCAGCTTATCTGCTACAGTCCAAACTGTTATTATTTTACATCAATATTCATGTGGTCATTATGTCCTAGATCCAATAAAATGCTTTAAACACAATATTGTTTCCTGTGCTGAGCTATAGAAAGGCTTTTTAGTTTGGTCACAGTCCCTCAAAACTTCACTTTCTATAGACAGTTAATAATTGAGCAGTTTTGGGACAAAAATATATGTGACTCTGGACCGAAATACCAGTCTTATGTAGAACAGGTACATCTGTAGCAATAGCCAAAAATACATTGTATGGGTCAAAATTATCGATTTTTCTTTTATGCCAAAAATCATTAGGATATTAAGTAAAGATCATGTTCCACAAATATATTTAGTAAATTTCCTACCGTAAATATTAAAACCTAATTTTTGATCAGTTATATGAAATGAAACTTAGATCTTACAGATTAAATTGATCAAACGTGACCGTAAAGACTTTTATTTTAAATAAATTATTACAACTAATTTAGTAATTAATAATTAAACTAAATGCTGCTCTTTTAAATGCAAATAATCCTGAAACAATGAAGTGTATCACAGTTTACACAAAAGGTTAAGAAGCACAACTGTTTTCAATATTAATGATAATAAAGTATTTCTTGAGCAGGAAATCAACATATTAGAATGATTTCTGAAGGATCATGTGACACTAAAGTCTAGAGTAATGATGCTAAAATTTCAGCTTTGCCATAACAAGAATAAACTACATTTTAAAATGTATTAAGATAGAAAACAGCCATTTTAAATTGTAATAATATTTCACAGTATTACAGTGTTTCTTGTATTTTGTTCAAATAAATGCAGCCTTGGTGAGCATGAAACAAAATGATTTAAATTTAAAGTTTTGTCATTTTTATCTCTTCTTTAAATTATTTGTGTGCTTGTGTAGAGTAAACCTAGCTCGCAGACTAGCGTTTACATAATAAATCTGTCCATTTAATAGTTATTTAGGACAATTGTGCACTATTAAAGGGATAATTCACCCAAAAATGAAAATTACCTCATGCTTTACTCACCCTCAAGGCATCCTAGCTGTATATGACTTTCTTCTTTCAGATTAATACAATTGGAGTTATATTAAAAAAAGGCTTCCAAGCTTTATAATGGCAGTGAATGGATGTTGAGATTTTGAAATCCAATAAAGTGCATCCATCCATCATAAAAAGTACTTCACATGGCTCTGGGGGTTAAAGGATTAGTTCACTTTCAGAACAAAAATGTACAGATAATGTACTCACCTCCTTGTCATCCAAGATGTTCATGTCTTTCTTTCTTCAGTCGTAAGTAAATTATGTTTTTTGAGGAAAACATTTCAGGATTTCTCTGCATATAATGGACTTCTATGGTGCCCCCAAGTTTGAACTTCCAAAATGCAGTTTAAATCCAGCTTCAAAGGGCTTTAAACGATCCCAAACGATGAAGAAGGGTGTTATCTAGCGAAACCACCAGTTATTTTCAGAACAAATTGAAAATGTATATATTTTTAACCTCAAATGCTGGATTTGTCTCTGCGATGCGCATGCGTAGTCTGTGTGATCGGGGTCAATACAGTTAGGGTATGTCAAAAAACTAGATAAGATCCTTCTTCATTGGCTGGGATCATTTAGAGCCATTTGAAGCTGGATTTAAACTGCATTTTGGAAGTTCAAACTTGGGGGCACCATAGAAGTCTATTATATGGAGAGAAATCCTGAAATGTTTTCCTCAAAAAACAATTTCTTTATGACTGAAGAAAGAAAGACATCAACATCTTGGATGACAAGGGAGTGAGTACGTTATCTGTAAATTTTTGTTCTGAAAGTGAACTAATCCTTTAATAAAGGCCTTCTAAATTGATGCATTTGTGTAAGAAAAAAAAATCCATGTTTACTTTATAAACCATAATCTCTAGCTTCTGCTAACTGCCGTATGCACGTTCAAAAGAGAGTGGTGTTTCAGCAGATGTTGTAGGCGTAACATAAGCTTTGGTGTGAAGTGAGGAGAGCAGAACGAGAGTGGACAGAGCAAAACAAAACACCAGTCACGGATTATAAAGCTTGGAAGCTATAAGACTTTTATATAACTCTGATTGTATTTGCTGAAAGAAAAACTATAATCAGAAAGAGTTGTACCTGGCATAGAAATGGAAAATTGTAAATTGTATAAAATAAAAAAAAAACTGGAAAAGCCATAGAAATGTGTAGGAGAAGCTAGCAGACATAAATCTGGTATCATGGAGCATTTAAAGGGCTGATGAAACAAATTTTCTAACAGGTCAATGACTTGCGTAAGGAGTTGGAGAGCCGTTCACTGAGCTCTAAAGGTCTGAAGTCACAGCTGATTGCTCGCCTCACTAAACAGCTGAAGGTGGAGGAGCAGGTAGAGGAGTCCAAAGAGCCAGAGAAGCCTGAACCTCCTAGTGTGGAGGAGGATGAGTCCTGCAGACTGGAGGATGACCGAGAGGTGAGAAGATCAGAGGATCTTGATCTTATAGAAGGCTTGCCTGATCAATACAAATGTTAAATAAAATCAATAAAACTGTTTCCCTTTAGGAAGAGGAGCGAAAGCGACAGGAGGAGCAGGAACGCCAGCGCAGGGAGAGACGTTATGTTCTGCCAGATGAGCCAACCATTATCGTTCACCCCAACTGGGCTGCCAAGAACGGTAAATTTGACTGCAGCATCATGTCGTTGAGTGTGCTGCTGGACTACAGACTCGAGGATAATAAAGAGCACTCCTTTGAGGTGAGAATCACTGCGGAGAGGTAAACAACATTTCTGCATATTCACAATAACAACTTTTTATATTAGATATATTGCCCCAGAAAAAAATGCGATAAGCAATATTATTGTCATTTTAAGACCATTTTATGCCACTGAATATATAATCATAAAATAACAGCCTAATAATGCAAGAAGGCCTACACATTTTCAAATGACAACATACTTTTAATTCTTAAGAATATTTAGATCATGGAAATGAAATATCAAACTATTAGATGCCTTAAAAAACATTTTAAGTGCAAATTTGAACTAGCACCTCATGACTATGCCATGTTATGTTTGAGAAGCTGCAAAAGGTGCAAGTGGAATGCACAAAACATGGTGACATTCATTTTTATGTAAATATAATGGGCAATATATTGCATCCCCAAAAATTATTGCGGTAATATACATATATTGTTGGATCGTTCGATGTATTGATTTTTGCGACAGGCCTATGCCTATTAAAGATTTACAATTAATGATTCACATTTCCTATAAACTAGTTTTAGGACACTTTGCTTGACTTTACCTGGTATATATTTACAATATTCTTCTTTCAGATACAATTTTGTGAATTGTTGCTATTTGCAGTGAAAGAAATAGAAGCCTGTTTCCATCACTAATTAAAGTAAACTTTTTATCTGACAATTCTGACTATTTTTCTCAGAATTGCATGATGCAAATTCGCAATTCTGACTTTTTTATTTAGGATTGTGAGATATGAACTCGTAATTGCAAATTATAAAATCAGAATTCGCAAATCTAACTTTTTCATCAGAATTGCTTGATATAAACTAGCAATCACAAGTTATAAAATCAGAATTTATAAACTCGCAATTCTGACTTTTTTCCCTCAGAATTGCGAGTTTATCTCACAGTTGTGACTTTTTTTAAACTTGTGAGATATAAAACTTGTAATTGCAAAACATAGTCAAAATTCGCAAGATCTAAACTCTCAGTCACAAGTTATAAAGTCAGAATTTTGAAATAAACTTGCAATTCTGACTTTTATTTCCTTTTCTTATGAGTTTATCACGCAATTGTGACTTTTTCTTGCAATTCTGCCTTTATAATATGCAATGCAATTGTGAGTTATTAAATCATAACTGAGATATAAACTTGCTTTCATAAATTTATTTTAGAGAACATACCAATCTTTGTTCCCCTCACAGTTGCGAGTTTGCATCTCACAATTCTGAGGAAAAAATTCAGAATTGCAAGATAAAAATTCGCAATAACCTTAATTTATATTTAATTCAGTGGCGGAAACTGGCTTCTATAGACAGGAGGGACTTGATATTCGAAAAATATTCATACACAATTAAAATTAAAACCATAAAACATTTTTATTACTTTACATTACTTAAAATATGTAAGAAAGAAAGACAATTTCTCATTTTCATTTAGTTTAATATGGTATACTAAAACAACTGAAATTAAAATTGAAATAAAAATAAATAAATAATTTAAAAATGACAAAGAACAACAAAATTACTAAACTAATCTTTAAATGAAAAATATAAAATGTAAAAAAAAGCCTAATTCTAAATATTATTAGTATCTCAGTGATACTAAAAAACACTGGTCTTTTGGCTTCTGTTTCAGGTGTCTTTGTTTGCTGAATTATTCAATGAGATGCTTCAACGAGACTTTGGCTACAGGATCTACAAAGCACTCGCTTCTCTCCCGAACAAGGATGAGAGGAAAGATAAAAAAGAGAAAGCTAAAAAAGAGGCAGAACGGAGGGATGTTAAGAAGGAGAAGGATGAAGAAAATGGAGAGCCGGCCACAAAGAGATTGAGAGAGGAGGATGAGAAGAGGAAGGTGTGGGAATACTTTAAAAAAAGTTCATACAACTGCAAAAAAAAATTTTTAAAGCTGTGTCTTAATAGATTCATGAACAACTGGAAAGGTCATGGGAGAATCTGATTAGACATTGATTGGTCAGAAAATGTGGGAATGTGCTTGTTTTTTGTTTTTTTTTATCAGATGTTCAAATTAAATTTGTTTAATATGTATATTTTAATATTTCCTGGATAAAGGATGAGGAGAAGGAGAGAGGTATTAAGAGAGAAGAATCCAAAGATGACGATGATAATGAAGATGGCAGCAGCAACAACAACGCTGATGAATATGACCCACTGGAGGCAGAAGACGCAGACGACTATGATGACGATGGTAGGGGTCACACGGTTTGCACCTGGATTCTCAAACACTTTTTATCAGTTTTGATGTAGAAACTGATCCTTTGTGGTCCTCAGATAAAGATGATGAAGACTCTAATGGCAGGGACAGAAGAGACGACCGGCGAGATGAAAGGAAATCCAAAGAGAGATCATCTAAAGATAAAGTGAGTCAACAACAGATCTCCTTTTGTAGCACAACATGTTTATAATAGTGAGTGGAGTGGAATGCTTTGTTTCAATCTGTCTGTAGGATGACAAGAAAAAGCAGATGGTGACGTTCAACAAGGATCTGCTGATGGCCTTTGTGTACTTCGACCAAAGTCACTGCGGCTACTTGCTGGAGAAGGACTTGGAGGAGATCATGTACACGCTGGGCTTGCATCTCTCCAGAGCTCAGGTGCTGCTCCTGTGCAGTATTTTGTGTTTAGTTGTTAATTGGGAAAGTTTAAGGAGGCTGTAGGTGAATTTACTCATTGTAATGCTAATATATATATAATATAAAAAACACAGTGTTTAAATTTTTTTTTAAGTTTATATATTGACTAAAAATAATATATTTAATATTTGAAATGGGTTATAATTATAATAATTATATGTTTTAATAATATTTTTTATCCGATTTAATTAAACGTTAATATTAGTAGCGTAGTTAATAATACCATTTAATGCTGTATGATTTTTTTTTTCCCCTTGTTTATTCATGTAACAGTTATTTTAGTTAAGATTATAAATATGAATGGTTATTATTATTGTTGTAGTAATAATGATGATAAAGTTCTATAAAAGTTCCATAAATGTGAATATTTCTATTAATAATAATATTTTCTTTAATAATATTGTTAACCAATTTATTTATTTGCTATTATTGGTATTAATACTAAAATTTTATGTTTTCTATTATTTCTATTGTAAGTATTATTATTGTTGCTGTTATTATATTTTCCTTATTAAATTTAACAATTATATTTGTTAATTGGTGAGAAGTAATAATATTCATTTTTATTAATTATTATTGTAGTAATAATGATGATGATAAAGTTCTAATTAGACATAATAATAATAATAATAATAGTAATAAATCTTGTTTGTTCAGTGTAACAATTTACTTTATTATATTTGTTAAAAATAAAATAATAGCGCTAATAATAATTATGTGAATAATTTTGTAATAATATTTTTAACTAATTTATTTATTTGCTATTGTTGGTATTAATACTAGAATTTGTAATGATTTATGATGTATATTGTTATAGAGTTATTATATATTATATTATATTATAGTATATTATCTTATTATAAGTCATATTTGTTAATTCGTCAGTAATAATAATAATAATAATAATAATAATAATAAATACGATTTATTTATTTACTCATTATTATTATTGTAGTGATAATGGTGATAAAGTTCTAATTAGACAATAATAATAATAATAATAAATATTATTATTATTATTATTATCATTATTATTTTGTTCATTCAATGTAACATTTATATTAATAATTATTATATTTGTAAAAATAAAATACTACTACTACTAATAATAATACATATTTTTACATGTTTTTAATAATAATAATGATACTTTTGACAAATTTATTTATTTGCTTTTATTGTTATTAATACAAATTATTTTTATGTAATATTTATTATATATTATAAAATTATATTGCTATAGAATTGTTGTTGTTTTATTTTTTTTATTAAATGTAATAATTATATTAGTTAATTCATCAGTAATATTGCCAATAATAATAAATATGAATGTTTATTATTATTATTGTAAGTAATAATGGTGATGATAATGATGATGATAAATTTCTAATTAGACATAATAATAATTATTAGTATTACAACAATAATAAATGTGTGCTTATTATCTTGTTTATTCAATCTAACAACTATATAACTTAATTAGTATTATATTTGTTCAACACAAAAATATGAATGCTAATAATAAATATATTAATATTATTGTAATAATTATACTGTATTATTATTATTATTATTATTAATACTAATATTTGTAATGATTTATTACTATATTGTAGAATTATATTGTTGTTGTTGTTGTTATATTTTCTTCTTTAACAGTTCAATTTGTTAATTCATCAGTAAGAAGAAAAATAAAAAATAAAAGCAACGGTGTTTGTCGCTTGAGCTTTTATTTGCATCATGCTTGATCAGGACACAACGTGTTACCTGTAATTTCTTCTTTGCAAGCTATATGGCATATTTATAACAGACTAACATATCTTTGTTTTTTCCAGGTAAAGAAATTGTTAAACAAACCACTGATTAGAGAGTCTTGCCATTACCGAAAGCTAACGGACAGACCTAAAGACGAGCCTACCCCCACGCTGACCTCTGATGCTCTGATAGACAACCTTTTAGGTGCGCAACGAGAATGATGACTGGAACTGAGAAGCTTTTTCGTAACACTAGAGTACACGTCCATGACGCTACAGTAGACTGAATCCCTCTCTGTGCCCCAACAGGTAACCAAAGCTTGCTGCCCAGTCTGAAGATTAAGCGGGAATCAGAGGACAGCAGCGAGTCGTCTAGCCTAATTGTCTACAAGGGAGCCATGGTGGATGTAGGAAGCATGATGCAGAAGCTGGAGAAGAGTGAAAAAACCAGAGAGGAAATTGAGCAGAAGCTCATGCAACAGGACATAAAAATGGGTAACAACCTAATTTGTCTCGTTTTTTTTCGTCTGGGCCCCTTTTTTATACTTTTTATTTATAGTTTCATTACATTTTTGAGTTTTCTTTATTTTTATTTTTCAATAAAATTATTTTTGTTCTTTATTTCTTTTCCTTTAGAAACTATACGGCTGTAATGTTACTCTATGAACAGATATACAATACAGTTTTCTACCCTCAATACTGTTGAATTTACTAATCAAAACTTTTTGTTTTGCAGAGGATGACTCAAAGCATATAGCAGAGCTAGAAGCAACAAACCGCAGCCTTCAGAGGGAGTTGGAGGAGGTAAAGAACAATCTCAGAGAGACGGAGAACAACCTGAGAGCCTCAGACCAGCAGAAAGGCAGCTATGAACAACAGCTTCACAGCACAGTGTCAAGCCTCGACACCATCATGAAGGAGCTACAGGGGGTTTTATCACATGTACGAACCTTTATTTGTTTCATCACTGTGTGACATAGGGCTTTTACGATTCCTCGATTCAATTTGTGTACTCTATTATATTTCTTAGCAAATGTAAAAGCCATTTCACACCAGAATGAAATGAAGTGAATAAGCCTAAGGCTAAAGGAAAATTAAATTCACGCCTGTACAGTAGAACTGTAGGAAAAGAAAGTTCAGCACTCTTCAGCAATGAGAAAAAAAAAGTACAAATGTTTGTTAATATAAAGTAGGTTTTTGTCTTCCTTTTTGTCTTGTTTCCAACAAAAATACCTAAAAATTCTTAAATCAAGAAGGATTTTCTAGACAAGTAAACATTATTGTCTTGATTTTTCTGAAAACAAGTGCAAATTAAGTGTGTTTTTGCTTGAAACAAGCAAAATAATGTCCTAATGGGGTAAGCTAAATAATCTTGTTTTCTGTTTAAAATAACTTATCCCATTGGCAGATTATTTTGCTTGTTCTAAGCAAAAACTCACTTAATTTTAACTTGTTTTTTCTGAAAACAAGAAAATAATTATTTACTTGTCTAGAAAATCCTTCTTGATTTAAGATTTTTTTGATATTTTGACTGGAATCAAGAAAAAAAATGTAAGTAAGAAAAGTATTTTTGCAGTGTACGGATCAACAAAGGTCAGCTGCAAAATCATTGGTTAATAAAATGGGATTAAATACATAAAGGAAACAAAAAGTAACTCGTGTTACATTTTTGAAAAAGTAACTCGGATATTTTCTTGGAAATTAAAAAGTAATGCGTTACTTCACTAGTCACTTGAAAAAAGTAATATAATTTAGTTTAATATAATATAATTAAATTAAGTAATAATATTACATAACTTGCATTACTTGTAATGCGTTACCCCCAACACTGATGTTGAGTAACCGACAAAATAACGGAAGTGGCGCATTCCATAGACAAGAATCCATGAAATGCATTATTAGACCGTTTTCTAATGCTGCATAATATAATAAACCCATTTAAAATCATAATAAAGCATAATACTATTGTGAATTCACTAGGGCTGCCCTCAACTAAATATTTATCTGGTCCACTAGTAGTCGTTTGTTTTAATCATTAGTCGACTATTAGCCGCACGTTTATTACAAACCATATGAATCATAATCATGAGCCTTTAATTGCCTACATAATAATGCCTAATAAGCATTCAAGCGCACACAAAAAAAGCTTTCCACTGCAGTGTTTCCCCTGTCATTATATTAGGGGGGCGGCCCGCCCCCCCATCGGCACCCCCTGTCCCCCTTGAAGGTCAGGTTAATTTTGTTTTCTGTATAGCCCCAGATCACAACAGAAGTCATTTTAGGTTACCTTTCGTATAGAGCAGGCCTATATCTTGTTCTATTATTAAACAAACTAAGCATCCTTAAGTTATTTTATTTACACGACGGCATGTCATTTCTGTCTCTACATGGTTGTGCACAATTTCTCCTCCACGAAAACACGGACGGGATCGTGAAGTCCATTCATAAAAACGGAATACTCTATAGCGTGGAATGCCACGGAATTTGTCAATTTTTGGATGAATTAATCAAAAGTAGGTCTGTCACTTAATTCAAATCGCGATATGGACTAGTGTCTGTGAATATTAAAACGCTAAAAGACGGCTTAAATATTAATCCTGCATGTTTTTTGAACCTCTTCTCGTCGACTAACGGTTAATCAACTATTAGGGGGCACCCCTAGTATTTTCACCGTTTGGTTCAATGAAACCATGCTTTTGATACTTTATTTGAACCAATTATTTTCACCTTTATTGATATTATGTATGTATTTTAAGTCATTTTAAAGGCTATTGTTTGCTTAGGTCTTTTTTATTACCTCAAAAAGTATTGTAATTATCAGATTACTCGCTTAATAGCCAGAATTACTCGATTAGCGATATAATTGTTAGTGACAGCCCTAGTGTGACGTAGTAAATAGTGACCAGGATGTATGAAACCGTAGAATATGCTTTAAATTAGTGCTGTCAATCAATTAAAAAAAACAAATTATTCACACTTTTTTTCCTGAAATTAATCGTGATTATCAAGTTTGTAAATATGCTTTTATATTGCAATAATTTAACATTCACTTTTTTTTTATTAATGTAGAAACAGCATAAAGACAGAATATTTTTAATATTTGTTTAATGGCATTTTTTAATGACTGAAGGTATCACAGATATTTTTTTCCACTCTAATATTTAACTATTGACTATAGCCATTCACAGGGTTCCCACGGGTCATGGAATTTCTGGAATATCATAAAATTTTAAAAGGTCTATTCCAGTCATTGAAAGTCAGGGAATTTAATATTTTTTTTGGTCCAAGTCATGGAATATCAGGGATTTTTGTTTATTGCTTTAAATTTTTAGTTTCTGTTTATCAAAATGTAATTTTTCTATACCATTTTTTTTTATTGCATTGTTTTACACGTTTTGCCTATTTTTATAGTTAGGCTATTTTTCAGTGCCATTTTATTCCCTTCCTGCACATCAACTGGCAATCACTGAAGTCAAATGCAGTCACCAGGCTAAGATAACTAAGGCAAACATGTCAGAAAAATGTAAATTTCAAGTGCTTTTTGGCTACAAAATGACCACTTCAAAGACTGGGTATGAAAAGTAGATGATAGAAAAGCAAAAACTAAATGTGAAGAAATAAAAAAAAAACTGAATGATGAACTTGATTACATACAGAAAATCCTTCAGATTGTTTAACTCCTGAAATCATAAAAAAAAAAAAAAAAATTCTGTAGAAATAGTACAGAAAAAGTCTGTTTCCGGAACAAAATAAAAAAAAAAGGTTATTGCGACTTATTTCACAATTCTGACTTACTTTCTCACAATTGCGTGATACAAACTCGCAATTCTGACTTTTTTTCTCTGAATTGTGAAATATCACCTCGCAATTCTGAGAAATAAAGTCAGAATTGTGAGATAAAAAGTTGCAATTCTGAGTTTTAAAGTCAGAATTGCATGATATAAACTCACAGTTGTGAGAAAAAAAAGTCAGAATTGTGAGATAAGTCACAATTGCGAGTTATAAAGTCTTAAACTTGCAATTGAGAGTTAAGTCAGAATTTTGTGATATAAACTCGCATTTATGTGAACATATCAGTATTTTTTTCTCCTCAGAAATGAGTTTATATCTCACAGTTCTGAGACAAAAGTCAAAATTGCAAGATACAAGTAAAACAAGTAAATAAAGCTTGCAAGTGGATGGATCCGTTCATTATAGGTCATGGAAATTCAGCTTTTTAGTCATTAAAAGTTAGGGAAAAGTCAGGGAATTTGACATTTGGCTTAGAGTGGGAACCCTGCATTCAAGTTCATTACAGTATATTTGAGAGCTATCAATTTTAACAGTTATTAGACTTCTCCCATTTGATGTGAACGAAAAAGACATTCTGTGTCTAAATAAACACAATTTTTGTCAAGAAAAAAAGAGACAAAAGCAGCAGTTGTGAGTGGGGTGGCCAACTAGGGCTGGGTATCGATTCAGACGCCCCGATTCGATTCGCAAGCTCTCGATTCGATTCTCGTTTTTTTTTTTTTTTTTTTTTTTTACATTCAGTGAATATAGTTTTAATACAAATGCTGCTGATATTTCTAAAAATTAAGTTAACATCGGTTTACAAATGGTGAATTAATATAAAAAGAATTTAAGAGCCACAAGCCTGTATTTTAAACCAATTATTTTTTTCAAACAATAATTGGCCCCTCTAAAAAATGTACATTTTAATTTTTCTGGTAAACAGATGAAGGCATAAAACATTAATTTATCCTGATCAAATGAAAATTAAACCCTTTTATTTTTGGGGCAAATTAAGTGCTGCCCAACAGAGGTTTACTGTAAAAATTTAAAAGAGAACAAATGTGATTACTGATTTAAAAATAAAGATTTATTAATATTTATTTGCAGTTGTAGTAGTAGTAGTAGCACTGTTGTTAAGTCTTAAGAATGTTAAATAGTAATATATTTCTGACAGTTTTTTAATGTTAAACTAAAGTTTTATTTTGTCGGGTTGCTGTGAAGAACTTGCAGCTGCTTAGTACGTGATACGATGGTAGTTTTCTCAAATTAAACAGTAAAATGCTAATGAAGTGTCTGTCAGAGCAGCTGGAGATTATATTGTGTTCATATCATCATATAGAGACGGCAGAAACTGAAAACACCACAAACATCATCCACGCTTTAACTGTGTAGTAAACAAAACTGTGCACCGTGCTGTTCATCCATTCATTCATTAATTGCGGAAATGGTGCATTTACGCATGATGTCAAATACTTCTGCAGATTTGTAGTATTACTATAGCATTTCTTTGTTCTTGGTTCTTGTCAATAGTATCTCTGCAATAAGCAGTGAATAAATGACAGGCTCATTTGTATTCGCAAAGGCAAATAAGAGGGTGACATCTGGTGGAAAGGACCAATGAGAAGATGCGCTAATTATAATTATAATGTGCTAATTTTGACAGGCCTATTTCAAGTAAATAATGTATAACAAGTGTTTTGTTTTTGATGCAGGGTGACCCTTCAGAAGACGGTGACCAAAAAACTCAAGCTAATGGCTCAGATGAGTGAACGTCCCTCTCCAGCTCATCCGCATCTAATCTCCCTTCAAATGTGTAAATAAGCTTAAAACTAACACATTTCTGAAACTAATTTTATTTTGATATTTCGTTTGGTTTCTGTGTACAAAGTTTTAACGACAGTGGAGGGTAAACTCCTTTTCCTCATAATTCTATATTTAAGAGTAATTCTTCAGAATCAAATTACTACACTTAACACGTTCAAGTTTAAATAGTTTGAATTATGTACAAGTTTTTGGTTGTTAATCCATTTAAGTTTTTTGGCCTTTTTTATTTTGAAACGTTGCTAGTAATTTTAACATGTGTTGCTATATCAGCATATTTCATTGTTGAAATAATACATGACTTGTGCCAGTACGTGACTTATTAGCAGAGTTTATTTAGCAATAAAAGTGTTATTTATGTTTAAATCAAACGTTAGAAACAGCAATTAGGATTTTATTAGAACCTACGTGAAGCTGCTTTCTGATCTCTTTCATTGTTCCATGACAAAGTGATCGAAAAACACGTTTTGTTCAGTGTCATTTGTTTGTTTTGGTCACATCTGCGCATGCATCTGAATTAGCGCATGCATATCAGCTTGATTCCTGAATAATATTCTTGCAGGCTTTTTTTATTTTTTATTTGATTTGATCTTGATTCTTTGTTCTGTGATCTCTGTGTAATCCTACCAGAGTAGCTTTGTGTGAATGGGGCCATGTTCTTTGTCATTTCAAACAAAACCAAGGCAGTTACCCTGGTAAAGATGCACAGGCTTGATCTGACTGAGGTCATGTCCATTCTGAGTCCTGGGTACTTCATATCAGAGTGATTGTAATGTGTCAGAATAGTGCGAGTCAGATACTGTGTGTTTTGTTATGCTGGAATTGTTTGGAAGGCAGTGAATTCTTTTGTTTTTCCTGTTGCTGGCCCACTAAAGATGAGAATGATTACAGTGGGTGGAAAAGAGCCAAACCTGGTCAAAATGAGCCTGAGGCAGACAAGTGCATATTATTTTTCTATTCTGGATGTACTCTATGGTTGTCCTGGTAAAGGAAAATAAATAAAATGTTTCATTTTAACATTTCACTAAGATGAATTTTGAATTTCCCCCCAACTGTTTTGAATTTACAGGTTTGGGGACTTTGCAATGCCATTTTTTTCCCAGTAGATGGCAACATTTGTTTGATCTGGAGGGATTATGCATGCACTTTTTATGAGGAAAACAAGCAATGGGTTTAATAAACAAATATTCTTCTTGTCACAGACTTTGTTGAATTTATTATAACAGTGTGCAAAGTGTTTCAATGATTTGTCAAGACAGTGACAATCTATATTTCTTCAAAGACAGATGTGAAAATATACAATTTTTTCTCCTTGTTTCTACATGGTTTTGCTGGTTAGTAGTTTGGCTGGATAAAAAAAACCCTATGCTTCCTTTCTATATAGTAGGCAAATTTAAAAACAATATGTCTGAATTCACAATATTCATAAAACATTAGTATCTAAATGAGACCATATGACAGTAACAAATGTCCAAATTAAATTCTACCACTATATGTGACCCTGGACCACAAAACCAGTCATAAGTAGCATGTGTGTATTTGTAGCAACAGCCAGCAATACATTGTATGGGTCAAAATTATTGATTTATTTTTTTTTAATTAGTATTAGTAATATGCATTGCTAAGGACTTCATTTGGACCCCTTTTAAGGTGATTTTCTCAGTATTTAGATTTTTTTTAGCACCCTACGGTGCATCTACATTTTCAAATAATGTAAAATATTGTCCCATCCTAACAAAGCACGCATCAGTGGAAAGCTTATTTATTCAGCTGATGATGATATATAAAACTCAGTTTCAAAAAATTGACCCTTCTGAGTAGTTTTGTGGTCCAGGGTCACATATAGAACATACTTTTTTTAAAACGGTTGCAAAGTGATCACTTATTCAGAAGTACCTACTCAAGAGTATGTGATTTTGAACACAGGCTTAGTTTATTTTTGTTTATTATTATTATATAGACACAAAGCACTAGGGCCATTCACATAGAATGTATTTTTGCATTTAAAAACACAAGATGGAGTGTCGTGGAAAAAAAAACTCAGAATTGAAAAATTCTGAATTGTGAGCTACAAACTCGCATTTGCGAGTAAGTCAATATTGCGAGTTTTTGAGTTGCGAGATGTAAACTCGCAATTGCGAGAACAAAAGAATTGTGAGGTAAAATTCACAAATTACTGTTGTGAACGTGCATCGAATACTGACACAACAAGAACAAGAAATTGTTGAATAAAGTTATTCCTTATGGAGTTAAGTCTGTACTAACTTTCTCTCAGATTTAATCAAAAATATATTCATTTGTGTTCCGAAGATGAACGAAGGTCTTACGGGATGGAAGAACATGAGGGTGAGTATTTAATGACAGAATATTAATGTTTGGGTGAACTATACTAATGGAATAGTTCATGCAAAAATGAAACTTCAGCATTACATCAGTTGCTCACCACTGAATTCTCTCTAGTGAATGAGTGCCATCAGAAAGTCCAAACAGCTGATAAAAACAACAAATTATTTCCATGTTTCCCCCAAGAACTAACTGCCCATGAGCAGGAGGATAACACTGACCTTTTTTCTCCTACTGGAAAGTCTGCCCTGCTGAAAAAAAACAGCAAAAACTTTAGCTGGTCATAGCTGGTCAGCAGTCTGGATACAGAGTATTTTAAGCATTTTTAAAACACACCAATCCAAGGCATTTTTCAAAACAAATGAACACTTTCATTTTTAAAATAAGTAATTTGTTTACAATTGTGCCAGTTTTGTAGGGTATATATTTTGACCTTTTATTTTGTATCTGCTGTGTGGCTTGGACGCGCCGTCCGTCAAATATAGACTAGGCGCCTATCTTTAGCGAAGCAGCGTGGAGACCCTCTTCTGTAATGTATGCGACGGTGTAAATCAGGGGTTATATACTGCACTACAGGCTACAGCGCCATCTATCAGATTTGACTGATAATGCATCAAATTATCCATTTTGAAACAAACAAAAAAAATCTGCAGATGGCCCATGGGCCGTAGTTTGGACACCCCTGCCATAATCCATAATAACACTGGTGAAAAAGTCCACCCCCTGTTGTCCTCTCAACATATTTGCTAACAACTGCTTTTGCTTGTAAACACTGTTGAGCAAGTGATGTAATGCTAAATTTCTCCACAACTGTTCCAGTGAAGAACCAAACTCATTTCGAGGGTGAATAAATTTTCAGCAAATTTCCTTTAAGACAAACTATATTTCTGCAGAGGGCATATCTACCATCACTTTAAAGGATTACTCCACCCCAAAATGAAAATGTTTATTAATCACTTACCCGCATGTTGTTCCAAACCCGTAAAAGCTTTGTTCGTCTTCAGAAGACAATGTAAGATATTTTGGATTAAAACTGCGAGCTTTGCTATTGTCCCATTGACTGCCAAGTAAATAACACTGTCAAGGCCCAGAAAAGTATAAAAGACGTTGTTAAAATACTACTTTCTGTAAGCAAAGAAAACAAAAATAACAAATTTATTCAACAATTCGTCTCCTACGCGTCACCGCAGCGCCATTTTGGAGACTATCCACTGGACGCAAACAGCGTATGCTGTTCTCTGTCAGCTGCGTCACACGGACATGCTGTTTTTGTTCAAATCAATGCGTAAATAAATGTAGAAAGCATATCCATGTGCTGCAGCTGACAGAGAACAGTGTACGCTGTTTGCGTCCAGTGGATACTCTCCAAAATGGCGTACAGAAAGTATTCTAGTAGCTTTGTAAAATTATGGTTGAACCACTGATGGCAGATGGACTATTTTGACAATGTCTTTCATACTTTTCTGGGCCTTGACAGTGTTATTTACTTGGCAGCCAATGGGACAGCCACAAAGCTATCGGTTTTCATCCAAAATATCTTAAATTGTGTTCCGAAGACTTTTACGGGTTTGAAACGACATGGGGGTAAGTGATTAATGACTAAATTTTAATTTTGGGGTGGAGTAACCCTTTAAATTACTCACTCTGGACCTTGAATGTGGTAGGACCCTTGCAGTCTATAGAGGGTCAAAAAGCTCTTGGATTTCATTAAAAATATCTTAATTTGTGGTCTGAAGATGAATGAAGGTTTGGAACTACATGAGGGTGAATAATTAACAAACTTGATCTTAAATGTCACACTGCATGACATGTGATTTCAAAAACCATTAGAACATGAGCACCAGCCACACAGGTTTAGCTTCCACATTGCAATACACCACTGAAAAGACACTGTATCTGCCCCAGTGTCACTCGGCAGGCCAGCTGCAGCAGCAGGAGCGGGCGGTGTTGTGAAATCAGAGCCGGCGCAGGTAAACCCACTCCTTCCTCGAGACAGAGGGCCTTTGTGCCCCCACCTTCCCCCTGCAGTCTGTGTAACACTCATACACTAGAGAGCCATGGGACAATCAGCTTCTCTTTCCTTCAGAGGGCTGGGCAACACTCTCACACCAGATCCACAAACAATCAGCTTATTTGAATTCAAGCTGCGGTGCTTTTTCTTTTCTCTTCTGGGTGGAGAGTTTGGTTGCATCTGTTATAGCAGCATTAGAGGAGGGATTATATTACGACTCTCCCCTCATCTAACAATCACCTCTCTAAACAGCGGGGCCTTCTCGTTTCCCTCATTTCAGGTTGAAACGGCGACTTTTTTACAGCAAATGTTGCCCTGTGTATTTAAACGATCAGTGAAGGTGTTGATCGTTCGATGTTTCACCATTTCTCCTTTTGTTTCTGGAAGGCTCCTGTTGTCTGGCGTTCCTGGGTGGCATATAGAGGCTAATGTTTCTCCTTTGTCTGGGGTCAGACCCATTATCCCCTCATCTCTGTCTGAGTTGTGTGTGTCTGTGCTGACATTCGCCATCCCCTCCCCCTGTTTTCGCACATAGCTTTGTTTCAGAAGACCCCACACTTTGTCCGAGCCCCTCTGCTCCTCCTCCTCCTCCTCACACTTTTCACTGCTCCTGTTGCTCAAAGTCTCAACGCCTTCAACAAGTCACTTGTGCTAAGGTGTAATTATCATGACAATGGAATGTAGTCTCTGGAGACTTTGTGATAGCTTTTCATAACATGTCGTGCTTCTCTGTTTTCGTGATTATTTGCTTGACTTCTTGGAAATACAATTGACTTTGTGGCCTCAGAAATTCCGAAGGAGGAAGTCTATGAGTAGTGTCTGCTGATGTGTAGTTCTGTTCAAACGTTTGGGGTCAGTATGAAATTAGCACTTTTATTTAGCAAGGACACATTAAATTGATCAAATGTAACGCTAAAACTATAATAATGTTACAAATGATTTCTGTTTTGAATAAATTTTGTTCTTTTGAACTTTCTATTCATCAAAGAATGCTGAAAAAATCTGATATGTGACACTGAAAACTGGAGAAATAATGTTTAAAATGTAGCTTTGCCATCACAGGAATAAATTATTAAATAAAATATATTTAATATATTAAAATTCAAAACAGTTATTCTTTAAATTGTAATAATACTTCACAATATTATTGTTTGTACTGTATTTTTATTTATTTACATAAAATGCAACCTTGGTAAACATAAAATACTATTTTCAAAGAACATTTTAGAAATCTTACCAACCCCAAACTTTTAAACAGTATTTATTTTTTTATGTTTCAATTTCCTTTTTAACCTGAAAATGAGCAAAGTAACAAACACAACCTAGTCTAATTGATCTGTCTACTGTCTATGTAGCTTTCATAACAGAAATGTACGCAAGCCTGTTTCTGCCACTGAATAAAACATTTTTAAAAAAGGTTATTGTGACTTTTTATCTCACATACTTTTTTCCTCAGAATTATGTGATACAAACTCGCAATTCTGACTTTTTTCCTCAAAATTGTGAGATATAATCTCACAATTTAGAAGTATAAAGTCCAATATTACGGGGGAAAATAGACTGAAATGTTCTCAGAATTGCAAGTTTATATCTCACAATTCTGTCTTTATATAATGCAATTCTGAGAAAAAAGTCAGAATTGCAACTTTATTTTTCAGAATTGTGATTTATGTCTCGCAGTTCTTTCTTAGAATTGCGACTATTCCTCAGAATTGCGAGTTTATGTCTTGCAATTCTGAAGTTATTTCTCAGATTTTTGACTTTATTTCTCAGAATTGTGTTTATATCTTGCAATTCTGTCTTTATAACACGCAATTGTGAGTTTATATCACGCAATTTTAAGAAAAAAGTCAGAATTGCGAGTTTATATCTCTCAATTCTGACTTTATTTCTCAGAATTTTGACTTTATAACACGTTCAGTTCTGAGTTTATATAATGCAATTCTGAGAAAAAAGTTGACTTGTGAGGCTATTTCTCAGAATTACAACTTTATTTCTCAGAATTGTGACTATTTCTCAGAGTTGCGACTTTATATCTCGCAAATTCAGTTTTTATTTGTCAAAATTGTGACTTCTCAGAATTGCGAGTTTATATCTTGCAGTTCTGTCTTTATAACACGTAATTGTGAGTTTATATCACGCAATTCTGACTTTATTTCTCAGCATTCTGACATTATAAACACAGTTGTGAGTTTATATAATGCAGTTCTGGGAAAAAGTCAACTTGCGAGAATTGTGACTATTTCTCAGAGTTGACTTTATATCTCGCAATTCTATTTTTATTTAGCAAAATTGTGACTTTACTTCTCAGAATTGTGAGTTTATATATATATAGAGAGAGAGAGAGAGAGAGAGAGAGTTTCAGAATCGTCTTCCATAGGTAACGTGATGTAAAATATGTAGTAAAAACATTTTTTGTTTAACATTTTCTGTGGTCATAGTTCTGCACTTGTTATGTCTGCCTATCAGTATCATTGCACGTTTATTCATAACGGTAAGCTATAAAATTGGATGGGATGACTATGCAGCCTAATGGCTACATTGAAATAATGATTCAGACACATTGAAAGTCATTTTTTGATTCAGTAGCCACTCTGTAAGTTCATTCAGTGACATATTTGGATCACTGGGAAATCTCAAAGTTTGCACACCTTTTTCTGTTGAGTCATTAATTGGTAAATCAGACTATACAGGTTTACTTTCTGAGTGAAGCGTGAGGAGTGCACCACTAAAAAAGCAAAAGCGCTACGGGGAACGCTGATGCAATCTATAAATGCGACCAGTGTTGGGGAAAGTTACTTTTAAAAGTAATGCATTCCAATATTGCATTACCTAAGAAAGTAACTAACTATGTTACTTAATTACTTGTCACGGAAAGTAATGTGTTACATTACTTTTGTGTTACTTTAAATCTGGACAGGGCTTGCTTATTTGTTTTTAATATAAAAAGTTCGATTTTTAGCAAATGTAAAAGCCCTTTCCCACCCAAAAGTTAAATGAATAAGCCTAAGGCTGAAGGAAAAGTAATTTCACGTCTGTACAGTAGAACTGTAGGAGAAGGAAGTCAAACACTGGTTAAATGAAATCAACAAAGGTCAGCAGCAAAGACATTGGTTAATAAATTGGGATTAAACGCATAAAGGAAACAAAAAGACATGAACATTACTTTTGAAATGTGATATTTTCTTGTAAACGAAAAAGTAATGCGTTACTTGAAACAAGTAATCAGATTTCGTAACTTGCGTTAATTGTAATGCATTACCCCAACACTAAATGTGACACACTAGTGCTCCATCATGTGAGAAATTTGTAAACATGTACAAGATAAAGGATCTTATATTTGTCATATTTCTATTGTGGTATAAATGCATCATTCTCACATTTTGCAGTAGGCCTAACCACCTTTGAATACTGCTAATATAGGAATCTGCTTCTCCACATTTCCTCACCTGATCTTCCGCATAACAGTCTAACAAACATGAAACCTGACCTCTTACATGACACTTTAAGTCTTTTAACCATTGAAGGGCATTTGTGCCAGTGTCATTATATCAGCTGCCAGGCCCTCCAGTGTTTAAGAGGTGCTTGTATGCAGTTCTCAGTCAGCTGGTCAACCCCAGGGACAGGCAAAGTGGAGCAGTTGTTGAGGAAATGATCCTTTTTCCTGGCTCTAAGGCAAGAGAATACTGGGTTACAGTGTGAGAAACCTGTATGGTTGTGTTTGACTGGCTCTTTAGCATCTCCCAGTGGGAACACCACACCCCTATGTTGTCTACATGGCTGACATGGTCTTTGAGGTACCTTGATTGCTTGTTCTAAAACCTTCTCTAAGGTAACTCTAGTTAACAGTCCTTCATTTCATATGGTTTGATGCCTTAATATGGCAAGGAGATAAAGTACTTTTCGCAACCAACTGCCCTGTGATTTACAATAACTTTGAAGAACCAACCGCTGTGTTATTTACAATAACTCTTCCGGCATGCATGCTTCAGTCTATACACCAGGCAACAATGGAAACAAACACAGGAAAACACAACTCCTTTCCTGCTAGTCGCTATGCCGATTCTGAGCGTCACTGACCATTTCTCAGTCTAAACAGTCATTTTGCACAATATAAACCCAATATCCACAATGAAGAATCACTACCAGTTATACATTACACTGTTCAAAAGTCACTTGTGCTCAGCAAAGGTTGCAGTTATTTGATTGAAAACACAGCAAAAATAATAATATTGTCAAATAACTTTTTCTATTTTAATATATTTTAAAATGTAATTTATTTCTGTGATGTCAAATGCTGAATTTTCAGCATCATTACTCCAATCTTCAGTGTTACATGATCCTTCAGACATCATTTAATATGCATATTTGATGCTCAAGAAACATTTTTTTAATATAATTATTATCAATGTTGAAAACAGCTGTGCTGCTTAATACTTTGATACATTGTTTTCAGTATTATTAAATGAAACATTTAAAAGAACAGTATGTATTTGAAATATAACATGTTTCTTTTATTTGAAAGAAACATTTTAAAATTCTAAATGTCTGCATGACATTTTTAATCAGCTTATTGTGTTTTCACTGAACAGAAGTATTAATTTCAATAAAAAAGAATGACTGACCCCAAATGGTGCAGTATGATTTAAACTTAAATTTAAGTTGATTTGAGACAAAGCACATTATATTTATCTCTATCTTGACATTTTAACTGAATTAAAATGCATCTGGAGCTCTCTCACAATGTCTAAATAAGACATCTGTGCATTTTAGTGTAATCCTACACTGCACGAACCCGGATATCTCCCTCATTGATGTGAAAAGCACTAACACAGAACAGGAAGTCCAAGGGAGGCAGTTCCTGCATGGATGTAGTCACCCTGGTGCAGGGTCACTGGAAGCAGCAGGAGTCCTTTAACATACCAGCATTCACCTAAGTAACCTCTAATACATGCAACCTTTGAAGCTGGTTTTTACAAGGCCTTTGAAAAGATGATTGTTCCTTGCAGCAGTGATTTAAAAAAAAAAATCTTCATCAAAGCACATGGAAGTCAATGACCGGAAACTACTTATGAGGTGACAGATGATACAGCACAGATATCTGAGGTTTACATAATATGACATGTAACTTTTCAATCATCTCAAACTTTCAATATACTGTACAAACCCCTAATAACAGACATTATTAAGTGCACCTGCAGTGGAGCCTGTGTGTGTTCCCGTCTTGCTGTACACCCTACAATTACTCTAGCGCATAGTTTTAAACTCTCACTCTACTGTGAACATCGTCATGATCAGGCATTATTTGTTTAACAGCCCCTCACATCACTAAACTGCTGTCTGTATCTGACAGATATACACTACCAGTCAAAAGTTTTTGAACAGTAAGATTTTTAAAGTTTTTAAAGAAGTTTCTTCTCTCTTTTGGAGTACTACAGACTGCCAAAAGTTATAACAATCATGGCGAATAGTGCAAAAAACTGTGTGAGGAACTAAAGGGCGTTTGTGGTTGGCCAAATTGAACCAGGATTTTCAGGGCAAGAACTTTGACAACATTTGTGTTTGTTCTTATCATTTCCGGTCAGGTAGGTAATATTATGCTAATATCTTAATTAACACTGCGTGTACGCATCTTTACCAACTATTAACTTTAGTGTGTCAAAATATTGCTCCCTTTCCTGCTTACTAAGTCCTTCCCTATATGATTAAGCCGCTTCCACACATTATTATTATTTTTTTTATGGTTCACACAGCATAATATTAGCAGTACATTACATATATTAACATGCATGCATTAACATACATGCATGTCCAATATTGCCATGCATCCGGGTAACTGACCAAACCGTGAAGTAAGTGCAAACCCTTTATTGTATTTTGTAGTATAGACACAGAGAAATTGTATTACATGTAAAAAATGAAAAAATCATATGTTTTGAGAAACGTATTTAATGAGTTTCCCAATAGAGGGTTTGCACTTACGTCACGGTTTGGTCAGTTACCCAGAAGCGCGGCCATATTGGAGATACTTGGATGTAAACAACAGCATGGATTGCAAGGTTAATGTACTACTGAATATGTTGTTCTACTAATGTATGCTGTCTAAAATATGGAAAAAACGTGTGAAAGCTGCTAACTCTCATAGAGAAGGATTTAGTAAGTACTAAAGGATGCAATATTTCGGCTATATTTTAAGGTTAATAGGTGGTAAAGATATGTATGAGCAGTATTTATGAAGATATTAGCCTAATATTTCACCTACCTGACTAGAAATGTTAAGAACAAACACCAGTGTTGTCAGATATCTTGCACTGGAAATCCTGGTTGAGTTTGGCCAACCACAAATGCCTTTTGTTCCTCAGTTTTTTGCACTCTTCACTTTTGGCAGTCTATAGTGCTCCCAATGTTTTTCCCAGTCTGAGCAGCAGCAATAATTGGGAAAATTTGTGAGTTTTGTTCGGTTCAGTGGCATTGTTTACATTCAGTGCCGCCAATATGGCCGATTTGTGTTGCGAAAACACTATTCATTGGAATTTGTCAAAATAACCTACCACTAACAAATCGTAGAAAATCGGCTGAAGTTGTACGAATTGGTCGTGAGCTAGCGTTGGTATATCATATGGATGCTGTCAAATTTTATAAGCAGCGCTGATGGTATCTCATCCTTGTTTTTTTCATAACAAAGAAAATCACAAACACACAAAAATATAATAAAATTTGTTCAATCAAAACCTTGTTTTGATGCAACACTCCACATTGATTTTTCTCTGACGTCTAATGGCATTCTTTACTACCTTCTATACATCAGCTCACACCATAAAGTTTTAACAGGAAGCAGTGAAGAGTGTCTTTGATCCGTTTTACTGGAGGAGGGTACACGTGCACTCATAATGAAAGAGTAATGAAGGAGTCATGTTTCAGTCTGAAAGAGAAAAATCACTATCAAAGCCAAGTGAAGGGACAAAATATGTCTTTACATTTTTTTTTCCCGCAATTTATAGCCTAAATGTTCTAACTTTGCAGTAGGCTGCACTAAATAGGATATTCAAATGTAATAGGTCAACAATACTCAGTAGTCCATTAACTCTATAGTGGTTATTTACTCCATTTCATTCCCCTGTGGACATCTAAACTTTAAAACCCTTCTGAAAAGATAATGAGAACATCTGTGAAGACAGAATTTGGGTGTGAAGAATATATATTACATATACACCATCCCTAATGCATTATGAAATATATGCTTTCTCTAAAAACAACATTTTGATTGTGGTTCTGTTGAATTCTTTGCCAGAGCATTAAAGCTTTGAATCAAACCGACTTTGGAGAAACTGAATATATACAAAGAAAATGACCAATTCTGATGTGGTTGTGGTCAGAACAGATGCTTTGACTCATTTGGAAACACAGATGTATAAAGACACTAGGTCTTATTCATTGAAGATGAGGACTGGCAGGGGTCTTTAAATGCGTTGTATGGCAATCTTCCAAAGAGTGTGCGGTCATGCACGTCTACCTTTAACATGATTTATGGTGGGAAGAGGGAATGTATTCTTTACATACACAGAGGAAACACAATATCCTGTTCCACTGCTCGACCTTCAACCTATGGTCATACATACATTTCAGCCATCTTTTGATCTGTCTGTCATATCCCAGACCTTCAGGTTTGATTTCAGTCATCTAATACATGAGACAAAGCTTGAATTTAAACTTTGCACAGGATTTCAGATGTCAAAATTATTTCCTGAATTTGTGCAGGTTTCAAAATAACAGTCTCAGTATTCAGTATTCATGCTTTTTACAATCACAATATTACTGATGATAGAGAGAATGGGGTTAGTTGTCACATGAGTTATAACTACATATAACCAGACTATTTATATTGTAAATTTTTACATTTACTGTTTCATGAATTATTTAGTTGTTTTATGTATATATTTTACTCATTAGTCTATAGGATTCATTGTGACAACTTACTCCATGTACTGCAATATTGCTGCTGAAAATGATCAATTATTGTCATGTTTTGCGCTGTACTAATCAGTTGGACCGGGGGAAAAAAATGGACTACTATAAAAAAAAATCAAGCAGAAGAGTGCAAAAAACTCTCTGAGGAACAAAAGATGTTTGTGCTTGGCTAAACAGAACCAGGATTTCCAGGGCAAGAATCTTGACAACATTCATGCTTGTTCTATAATAATAGGCTAATATCCTAATTAATACTGCTCGTAAGTATCTTTACAACATATTAACTTTAATTTGTCAAATTTTCTGCCCTTCCACATGTTTTTTTCTGTGGTTTAGACAGCATAAATTAGCAGTACAACATATTTAGTAGCACATTCACCTTACAATCAATGCTGTTGTTTACATCCGATTAATTCCAATATGGCCGCAGAACCGGGTAACTGACCAAATCGTGCAATTTGCAGTTCCAATGCAAAATGTAAGGTAGATAAAGGCATAGAATAATGCGGCATTTTGCTTGTATGCTGCTGAAACTGAGCCAGAATTTTACAAACACTTACTTGTTGGTGTGGTTTAATGACAAAAAATATCTGCATTAAGCGCACCATTAACCGCCTATTTTCCCTGCACTGTTTGTTTACTACCTGTAGATTCTTTTCAATGGCAGTCCAGACGCGGATACGCCCATATAATTAAAGAACCGTTCTGATTGGTGGGCTGCTGCGCGCCTCCCCTGCGTCAGTCCGCCAGCAGCGGCGGTTGCCTTGGGAGCCTGTAGACACCAAAGTACACATGCAGAGTCGAGACACACGGGGCGGCGTCCTGCTCTCCAGAAATGTGACAGGATTAAGCAAACCGAATGATGAGATGAGGTTTTATTCTCAAAACTGCATGTAGAATGAGACTTATTTGAAGGGAGAAATGTCTGCACAGCACCGCTTGGTCCAACTGTCAGCCGCGTCGCTCGCTGTTGTTCTCTGTCGGGACGAGGACAGTAAATTCAACGCGAGCAGCACCAACGGACAGGATGTGTTTGCGGACTTTAAATCGCAAAATTTGCGAAGCTTCTGGAATAAAAGACTCGTTAAAGCGGTGTCGGAGGTTTCCTTCCAAGGATGGCTGGAGAACTCTGTGCTTCTCGTCCAGGGCAATGCCAATAACTTGGAGGTGTTGAGGGAAGCGTGGATGCGCAGGGCGTTGAGGTCACCCAAAGGATACATTATCAAAGCAGTGGGTAGGTGATCAGCATTTGGCTATTTGCAGGGGTGTTATGAGATGTGGAATCACTCGATGGTCTAAAAGCTTTGTCTACAGCTCATGGCCACTCTGCAGATTTAACTGAACGTGATCAAAACCAGTGCGCTACAGAAGTGAATCCCAAGCGAGAGAGAGAAATCTGAGGAAGACTTAAGGTTTAACATTTGTTTCTTTAGCTTTTTGTTGATGAGCGACATGGTCAAATTCGTAAAGAACACTTTTGGCCATGTTGGATAACGAGACATGCATGCAATTATTTCTATAAGAAAACAGCCAGTGCACTGGAATCAACGTTAAGAAAGACAAACAAATAGATAGATACATAGATAGATGGGTATATAAAGAGATCTCTATAGACCCTCATTACTGTGTATCAAGGTCAAGTTGTATCTTTAAACCTTTTATTTTTATGTTTTATCTTTAAACATACACTACCAGTCAAACTTTTGAACAGTAAGATTTGCTTGCATTTATTTGATCCAAAGTACAGCAAAAACAATACAATTTTGAAATGTTTTTATTATTTAAAATTTATGTTTAATGTAATTTATTCCTGTTTGAATTCCTGATTTCAAAACTGAATTTTTAGCATCATTACTTCAGTCACATGATCCTGCAGAAATTATTCTAATATTCTGATTTGCTGCTAAAACATTTATTATTATGTTGAAAACACCTGAGTAGAATTTTTTCATGTTTCTTTGATGAATAGAAAGTTCAGAAGAACAGCATTTATCTGAATATGATGCTGAAAAAGATTTAGCTTTGAAATCACAGAAATGAATTGCGTTTTAAAATGCATTCAAATAGAAGAGTTATTTTAAATAGTAAAAATATTTCAAATTTCAAATGTTTTTGCTGTACTTTGGATCAAATAAATGCAGGCTTGAAGAGCATTAAAAATCTTACTGTTCAAAAAACTTCTGAGTGGTAGTGTATATTTAATATGTTTTTTAAAGATAGTTGTAAGTCAAAAGTACAGAAAATATACCTTTTACACCTTTTAACATGATGGTTATAACATTTGACATTTTTAGAGTCAAAGTGAAAAAAATGCTCTCAAAAATATACGTGGCATGTGTTTTAAACTAGATTTGTAAATAATTTCTCCTTTTTATCATCTCACAGATTTACTAGCATTGACCGATTTCATTAGAAAATCAAAATATAACCTTTAGTGATGGATGTAGACATTTTCCCGGTGGATATCTATAGGGATCCACATGCTCTATAGGGGATCCACATACTCTGCTGTACTCATGAATGCCTCTTCTTCCTCTGTCTCTTTCTAAAGGTCCCCAGATTGTTTTTCCCCAGCTATAATAGAAAACCACATAATTTCCGTTCGCTGTAGAAAGTAGCCTCTTAACCTAACCTGACCAACAATTCCCTGTGAGACCTCAACATGCTTTAGGCGTAACTGTGTGCGTGCAACATAAGTGCATTATTTCCAGATGACAGGAAATATGATTTCTGGGGAGTAGTGTAACCCCACTCTCTCACTCTGACTTAATTCTCACTGCTTAGTTTAAGCTGAAGTGGTTAACTACCAAGATAATGAGGCATCTTGATTTGGTCCATGTTGGTTATTGTTGTGTTTTGATTGAGGATGAAATTGTTTTCGTTGGTCACATGTGGAGGTGACAGACCTTTTGTGACAGTGTGGACTTGTGTTGCCTCAGGTGTCGCTGCTTCTGGGAGGCATCTGGTTTGCCCACTACAAACACGAAGCAGATTGTAGGAGCCGCCATTTGCTTTTGCTGTCACAATGAAGGTGCATGTTAACACACTGGGGTATAGTGTGCAACTGGGGCATTTTTTGAGCTAGGACCACACAGTAATGAGACTAGGAGAAGAGGGAGCTAAAACCCACAGCTTTTTCACCTCTTTTGGAAATTGGAAGCACACTCACACATATAAAAAAAAATGTTAAGACCTCAGGTCAGGTTGTCCGCTGTGGTGACATAAGCCCAGGCCCATCGTCTTTTGTAATTTATTACCCATTCACTAGAGCCCATAGTGCTGAGTTATGTCCTGTCCAGTGTGTCCACCAGTCTTGTTTATAGCTTGGCTACTGGAGCCGATGTCCCTTGTTTCATTCTCAGGGTGATACCATAGAGTCTTTTTATTGTTGTCTGGAGACGGCGCCAGGACATTGTGTTGGCAATGGTTTGATTAAACTATTGAAATGATATATATAATTGTAAATAAGATAAGGTAACTGGAAAAGAACAGTAGAACAGAACAGAAGAGCTTTTTTAAACATTGCTTTAGATGGGATACACTTTCAATGTTTTTCTAGGCCTGTGTTTAGTCAGCAGGAAAGGGTTAGTGGCTGTGATTACCCATCAGCAGATGGGATGATGAATGAGCCTGCCTCGCTCTCTGTCCTCTTGATTATCAGTATACATTAAGTGAAAAGACGGATTGTTCACTGGGGCGTGCTGTGCTTTTTTAGCCTCTTGCTCTTGATACTCATTGACCTTTTCAGCTCAAATTTGAAGGCTTTTGTATGTTCTCCAAAGCATAATAAATACATTGATATTGATTTAGACCACTACTTTTGTGACTTATTAGTTAAAAAAATGAAAAATCAGTCATCATTTATGATCCTTCATGTCTTTCCAAATGCAAATAATTATATAATTATAAGTGGATCATAAAATATTCACCAAAGCTTTTATCTAGCCGATGCACCCAGATCCAATTTTTTTGGATTCTGGATGCAGATATGGTTCAATAAATTCAAATATGGTGTCCAAATTTAAAGATGTTGTTTAAGTCAAAATGTTAATAAAACATAGTTCTTAGGGACTCATATGCAACTATTACGGGAGGAAACACAATGCATTAAGAGCGTGGGGTGAAAACTTTTGAACAGAATGAAGATGTGTATATTTTTCTTATTTAGCCTAAATATCATATTTTTTTCATTTAGTACTGCCCTTCAGAAACTACAGAAGATACTTACATGTTTCCCAGAAGACAAAATAAGTAAAATTTACCCTGATTTTCAAATTCAAAAAGTTTTCACCCCCGGCTCTTAATGTGTCGTTTTCCCTTTTGGAGCATCAATGAGTGTTTGAACCTTTTGTAATAGTTGCATATGAGTCCCTCAGTTGTCCTTAGTGTGAAAAGATGGATCTAAAAATCATACAGTCATTGCTGGAAAGGGTTTAAATACACAAAAATACTGAAAAAACAACAAATTTGGTTTTGGCAGTTTAACTGTTTAGGACAAACAAGGGACTCATAAACAACTATCACTAAATAAAAAAAAACAGCTGTGGATCATTCAGGTAACAATACAGTAATAAGAATCAAGTGTATGAAAACTTTTGAATAGTATCATTTTTATAAATTCAGCCATTATTTTCTCTTGTGGACTGTATGCAAACATCTTTTATCTGAAATAGCTTATTCAGGTCAGTACTAAATTAAAAAATACATGCAAAATAATTAAAATAATTAACATTTAGCAGATTCTGCAAGATGTATGTATACTTTTGACTTCAATTATTTATTATAAAGTGATGTTTTCCAACCATAATTTTATGAAGATACGAGAGTACTTTCTGTTTGCAAAGAAAACAAAACGAATGACTTTATTCAACAATTGTCACATGGAACGACTTGAGGGTGAGTAATTAATGACAGAATTTTCTATTTTCTACTATGCCTTTAAAATTGGAAATTTAGGAATAATGTGCACCGAACTATAGAAGTTTAAGATGATGATTGTAAAAACATTCACAGAAACAAGAAATTCAAGGCTGCTTCACCCTTGTCCCTCTGTCTGTTGAAACCTGAGGTGCTTACAATTGCTGTCTGAAGTCTCTGCATTATTGAGGAGCTTTGGATCATGCCGTCATACTCAGAGTGGTATATCATCCATTCTTAGTTGTAATGAGATGTTCAGTAAGGTTGAGCACATTTAACCTCACCAGTTTTTTCAATAACATACTATGCCATCTGGTTTAACTTAAGTTTTTATCAGCTGGACCATGTTTGTTAGTGCGCATTTATGCTATCGTCAAACCTAACTGTGAACATATACACATGCCTCTACCAAAGTAAACTGATTTGTTGGAGGTTTATGCAATGTAGACTCCATCTCTCAGATCTCAGCTCATTAGCCGTGACATGGCGTCTTGCTGGACTCTTTTATCCTGAGGTCAACACCCTGTGGTTCTCATGCATTGAAAGCTGCCCTCTTGGTTAACAAGGCACCAGAGGTCATTGCTCACCGGCGCTTTTCTCAAAGATGTCATTGCTGACCACAACACTTCCAGGTGTGCACCGTAAACAGAGGAGGCACAGTTCAGCCAACATGTGTTTGTAAAAGAACAAAAGCTTTCTTATTCCCTTGAAAGCATATCTTTCTTTCACTTGAGGAAAACCCTAATAATAGTAAGAAAAGAATTTGCTTGTACATAAAATATTTATACAATTTTAAAAAGCGAATTAACTAAGCCAAGTGGTCAGAATAAAAGAGAGTCATATGTGGTGTACATGCCCAGTTCTGGAAGATAAAGGTGGAGCTGGATCAGGTTTCTAAGAAAGCAACCAATGGAATGTTTTCTGAGATAACCAAACACCAAAACCTAAGTCTGCCACGAGCTGCCATGTGTATTTCTTTCAGACTTCTCCATTTTTCACCCATTGAAATCATGTATCCTTTATCCATCAGTGCAGTTAAACAACACTGACAAGACACTCTTGTCCTAAACCTCTCTCTCATAGAGCCCTTCTTTATCCCTCTGTCTGCTGAAGCTAATTTCACGTTGGAAAAGTGCATGTCTTCCTGTGACTTCAATTATCTCAACATCCAAAAATTCAAGCTGTCCATTGAAATGCTGTCCAAACACCACACAAAACTCACTGTTTGTTTTGAACAAATGTAAGTGTGTGTTGGCGTGTATATGTGCCTGTTTGTGGGTTTTTGAGTGCATGAGTGGTCCGGAGGTGGTCCGGAGATTTCGTCATGTCTCCTTGAATACAGCTGACATGGATTTCCCTTATCCATCCTAATAGGAAGGCATTATACTATATATTTGACAATCAGTATGTTATATACTGCTTGCAGCATCCTTTTTCCATTACACAGGAAGTGAATCCCTGATGAAATCTGAGCTGGATGACATATTTATGTAGTTTACAGCCAGGTGGAGATCTAGGCCAGTACAAACAAATGAAAAGATTATCCTGCTCTCCTACTGTTAAGCATTGCAGCTAATGTGTTTGCAATTAGAGGACAGATATTTCCTCATATGTCCATTCCTATAATAATGCATTTCCTTTCCAAAAATGATGGAAATAGTGTATTCTTGAGTAGATCTGACCTGACTAATCCATTTCCATGCTCCTACTTAACTGAAATCAAGATATTGTAACAAAGCTTTTGGCATTAAAGCGGTTTGCAGCTTAGATTAAGCTTCACTATATGTGCAGGGCCTCCGAATGTAAGGTTAACAAACCCAAAATCTGATGTAGCTCAGCCATGGTCAGAGGAAATGGCTCTCATCTGGTGGAAATTACCAGCGTGGAACTTGATTAGCGGTGTAAGAATGTTGTAAACTGTGGCTCCTTTAACTTCTAGTAGTAATACTAGCATGAAACACCTTATCTCTTCAAGCCAATTATGAAATCTGAATATTACTGGATATTCCTTGAGTTTACACTTGAGTTTACAGCAGTTACAGACCATCAGGATGACTTTTTTGCACTTTAAGCATTTAATTTTAACTTCCAGAATGAAAATTTCCTGAGAATTTACTCACCCTCAAGTCATCCAAGATGTTCATGTCTTTCTTTCTTCAATCGCAAAGAAATTACGTTTTTTGAGGAAAACATTGCAGGATTTTTTTCGAAATAGTGGACTTCAGCGGTGGCCATTGAAGGTCCAAATTGCAGTTTCAGCACAGCTTCAAAGGGCTCTACACGATCCCAGCTGATGAATAAGGGTCTTATCTAGTTAAAAGATCTATGATTTTCTTAAAAAAATAAAAAAGTATATACGTTTTAACCACAAATGCTCATCTTGTACTAGCTCTGCGATGCGTGTCTACGACTTCACACATTGCACACTCAACTTGAAAAGGTCACACGTAGTTTGGTGTTCGCCTGTCTATTGAAAACTCTAACTTCTAAATTGTCAGACGTTGTTTTACTTTTATTTTTGTAAAGGGCGTTTGACCTTCTTTAGACGTTCACTTTGTAAACACTGGGTTGGTACTTCTTCCTACATCACGCATAAATGATTACTCTACTGCAAGATGAGCATTTTTGGTTTGAAAAGTATATAAAGTTGTATTTGTAAAATGGCTGATCGTTTTGCTAGACAAGACCCTTATTCCTTGGCTGGGATTGTGTAGAGCCCTTTGAAGCTGCACTGAAAGTTTGGACCTTCAACCCATTGGCCATCACTGAAGTCCACTATATGGAGAAAAAAAAAATGTTTTCATTTCTTTTCAACTGAAGAAATAAAGACATGAACATCTTGGATGACATGGGGGTAAGTGATATATCCAGAAATTTTCATTCTGGAAGTGAACTTCTCCTTTTAGCTTACCAAGGCTGCATTTATTTAATCAAAATACAATAATATTGTGAAATCTTATTATAATTTATAATGATTGTTTTCTTATCCTTCATAAATCATTCCAATATCCTGATTTGGTGCTCAAGAAACATTCTTCTTATTATCAGTGTTGAAATTAATATTTTTGTGGAAACCGTGAAACATTTTCTCTAGATTTTCTGATGAATAATAGAGCATTTATTTAAAAAATAAATCTTACATAAGGTTATAAATGTCTTTACTGACACTTTCAATCAATTTAATGCATCCTTGTTCAAAAAAAGTTTTCAGTTTAAAAAAAAAAATCATACTGACCTCCAAACTTTTGAATGGTAGTGTAGACATTGTTATTCCAAACACATCACTTTTCATGCTATATGGTATTTATTACTCTTGCTCTATAGACCACGGGTAGGTAGGTAGCAGGTAACATGGCCTATTTGCATCAACTTCAAAAGGGTCCCTAGTCTTTTGCCCTGAAACCCGATAGATGCTACCAATTGAAAATGACCTCCTTTCAGGAGACCTGATATAACATGCTATGTACAAAACATTATTCTCTCCAATGCAGGACAGCGAGCTGGTGGGGCTTTCAGAGAGTGTTTATATAAGGGTCTTTGTGACTTCTCACAAAGTCAAAATATTGGTTTAGTCACTCGTTTTCGCTGTACTTTTGAGTTTGTCAGTGTCAAACGGCTGTGTGATGATAAACTAATCACATACCATTTGTTCAAAATGACAGCATAAACGTGGAGATAAATTTCATCATCATTGTTATCAGCGCAAAGCAGTTTCTTCTGTTAATGAGTACACGAGTTCACAGAGTATCATGAAGAATGTCAACATTGTAAAATGGCTTTTTAATCAGTCTGACAAACCAGCAAGAGTTCATCCATCATGCCTGTGTGGGAGGATTGGTAGAAGAACTTTTGACATGCTAACATTTAAGACAAGTGTTTCATTTCAAAACTAAACCAGACATATTCTGTGAGAGGTGTGTTAACTATCAAGAATGTTTGTGAGTGGCTGAAAGGGATAAATGTTTATGGCCTCTTTGGATTTATGAGCCTTTTTACTTGTGACATGGCAGGCAAAGCATTATAAAACCTCCATAGTAAAAGGTGTGACTAGGAACCCTACAGCTACTAATGACAGCACAAAAACATTTTTATTAGTCCACCATCAACATGCAAAACTGGAAAAAGCAAAGGCTGAAATGAATGTGTATGGATGAGAACACAGACACTGTACTGAATGACTGAAGCTATTCTAAAACAGCATATGATTCTGCTCACTTCATTGTTTTTTGTGTTAATAGAGCATCTCAGCATTAGGGCCAGTGACTAGTGAGATCTGAATGGAGGTCTGAAGGCATGAACGGTTACTGCGACTAATGTTTTAGTTCCTAGGAAAACACTCAAGAAGAACTACAACATTTTTCTGAGGCATAGATGCATTGTCCTGCATGTCTTTAACTCCTGTGTGAAAATGTAATCATGCATGCATCATTTTTTGGCTGTAAAAGAGTTGTAGTGATGTTGTGATTGAGAGTATCGTGTTTCAGGTTGTCGTAGTGCGTTTAAGGTTTCTAGGAGGTTGGGGCTTGGTCTTTTAAAGTACCTCATAACTTTCAGGTGGTTATGGGGCACGTCTAGAGATCTGAAAGACAACATGGTGCATGGATGTGTATGTTTCTCTTTGCAAATTGCTTTTAAAACTCTTTTTCTAAAACTTGTGTTTTTTTTATTTTGAAGACATAGGCCTATCGTTTTCTAAATTAAACCTATACTTATTTCCATTGAGTAGTCTACTAAATTCAAAGTGTGCTTGTAGTACCATTCACTCTCTCCAGTTTCCATGAACCATGAACTTGGGTGTCTTAAAAATGCCATTTTATGATATTGCTGACCTCTTGACTTTCTAAGGTCATTCAGACATTTTTATCACTAAGCAAAGGCCACAAAAATGTCCAAATAATTGGGCTTTTAAAACTTGTAATAAATTGTTTCCACTATATGTTAGCCATTTCTTGGTCAGGTTAAACACATATACAGGTCCTTCTCAAAAAATTAGCATATTGTGATAAAGTTCATTATTTTCTGTAATGTACTGATAAACATTAGACTTTCATATATTTTAGATTCATTACACACAACTCGAAGTAGTTCAAGCCTTTTATTGTTTTAATATTGATGATTTTGGCATACAGCTCATGAAAACCCAAAATTCCTATCTCAAAAAATTAGCATATTTCATCCGACCAATAAAAGAAAAGTGTTTTTAATACAAAAAAAGTCAACCTTCAAATAATTATGTTCAGTTATGCACTCAATACTTGGTCGGGAATCCTTTTGCAGAAATGACTGCTTCAATGCGGCGTGGCATGGAGGCAATCAGCCTGTGGCACTGCTGAGGTGTTATGGAGGCCCAGGATGCTTCGATAGCGGCCTTAAGCTCATCCAGAGTGTTGGGTCTTGCGTCTCTCAACTTTCTCTTCACAATATCCCACAGATTCTCTATGGGGTTCAGGTCAGGAGAGTTGGCAGGCCAATTGAGCACAGTAATACCATGGTCAGTAAACCATTTACCAGTGGTTTTGGCACTGTGAGCAGGTGCCAGGTCGTGCTGAAAAATGAAATTTTCATCTCCATAAAGCTTTTCAGCAGATGGAAGCATGAAGTGCTCCAAAATCTCCTGATAGCTAGCTGCATTGACCCTGCCCTTGATAAAACACAGTGGACCAACACCAGCAGCTGACATGGCACCCCAGACCATCACTGACTGTGGGTACTTGACACTGGACTTCAGGCATTTTGGCATTTCCCTCTCCCCAGTCTTCCTCCAGACTCTGGCACCTTGATTTCCGAATGACATGCAAAATTTGCTTTCATCCGAAAAAAGTACTTTGGACCACTGAGCAACAGCCCAGTGCTGCTTCTCTGTAGCCCAGGTCAGGCGCTTCTGCCGCTGTTTCTGGTTCAAAAGTGGCTTGACCTGGGGAATGCGGCACCTGTAGCCCATTTCCTGCACACGCCTGTACACGGTGGCTCTGGATGTTTCTACTCCAGACTCAGTCCACTGCTTCCGCAGGTCCCCCAAGGTCTGGAATTGGTCCTTCTCCACAATCTTCCTCAGGGTCCGGTCACCTCTTCTCGTTGTGCAGCGTTTTCTGCCACACATTTTCCTTCCCACAGACCTCTTGCTTGAGGGTGTCAGTGATGGCCTTCTGGACAGCAGTCAGGTCGGCAGTCTTACCCATGATTGCGGTTTTGAGTAATGAACCAGGCTGGGAGTTTTTAAAAGCCTCAGGAATCTTTTGCAGGTGTTTAGAGTTAATTAGTTGATAGCTCGTTTAGAGAACCTTTTCATGATATGCTAATTTTTTGAGATAGGAATTTTGGGTTTTCATGAGCTGTATGCCAAAATCATCAATATTAAAACAATAAAAGGACTGAACTACTTTGAGATGTGTGTAATGAATCTAAAATATATGAAAGTCTAATGTTTATCAGTACATTATAGAAAATAATGAACTTTATCACAATATGCTAATTTTTTGAGAAGGACCTGTATAATGCAGGACTTTCTTTCTGTTGAGATGGCTTTGTAAAAGGCATGTTTGTGTAGTAATAGTTGTATTTTTTTATTTTGTCAATCAAATCCAGCCTGGTCTCATTGTTTATATGTAGGTATTAAACTGTAACATTTAGAAGCATTTTTATTGATGCTGAAATATACAATTTGGATGCATTTAAAATGAAAAAATGGCAACATATTTTTAGCTAAAATTTTTATATCATTAAGGTATTTGTATCAATGCATTTTTATCATTTTATCGATAAGCGATTTCAATTTTTAGACCCCCTAACATACCCCACAAATCTAAACCTACCCATTTTATAGTGAATAAAAGATTGACGGAAATATGCAGGGAAATTTTAGTAACAATATAATATTAAAAATATGTTTGTTTTTTTTATAGTTGCTAATCCCACTCCTACCTTTAAATCTAACCACAGCTATTTCTGTACAGTATAAAGAAAAACATGACAGACAGATAAGTGCAGTCACAGTAATTTATTTATTACAAAAATGTCAAACACAGTATCAAAAGTTATTCAAAATGACAGTTGTCAGTCAAGGCATGACGGACAAAATGCCATTTTGTGTCCCATGGCAAACAAAGTAAATATTACATGACAAGTCAAGTAATGACTGCCCGATTGCAGAAATGTTCTTCATTTTAAGGGTTAGTCGTTAGTCTTGTTTAACATTATGTATTCTTCAAAACGGGTTGGCATCAGAAATCACAAAGAACAGAACGAAATTTCATATTACGAAAATAAGTAAACAATTTAATATTGCAATTGAAAACATAATGCCATTGATATGATAACTGAATACACTAATAATAAAGTTAATGCCGCGTTAAAGTGAATTTACGTTTCAGGTGTCGCCAATACGTCACATCAGTGTTGTACTTTAAAATGCTGAAAATAAGTCAGTACTGTACGTTTAGATGTTGTAAACATGCAATATTGCATGTTTTAGTGTCTGTAAAAACGTTTTTTTGTAGAACCACAATTTACATAAAATACATACAAATTATAATGAGAACACATTGTCAAATCATATATGCATTGAGCACTTTTAATTGTATGACACCTAGAAAAGCATGTGATTTCAGCCACCCATGAAGCACAGAATTCCTCAGAGGCAGGAAGTTGCCTATAGGGGGTTCAACAACATGTGTGGCATTATCAAGTTACCTTTAATTCACTTTCTTTTCCCCACCTCCTTTCACTTCAGTCCGCTGTGTATTTTTGTTGTTTCAGCCACTTAAGCTGGTTCAGAGAGGATAATATAAGTAATGGTTACAGCTGTGACAAGGAATGAACCTTACCACATTCAAATCCTGTATTTATTAGTACAAGCACATGGGCGTTGAAGAGCACCTTATATGTGGTGTATATGTGTGTTGCTTGAATCAACAGAGCACTTGCATGATAATTACCTCTGTGGTTTCGTTGTGTGAAGTTTTACGCCCACAGCTGTCCAGGTTGTCTTTAACAGAACCTCAAACAATAATTAAGTTGTTTTGGTTAACCTGTCTGCTGCTTGGCGTAGCCCTAGTTGAAACAGCACACATTTATTTATTTCCTTTTTTAAATGTAAAATTTGTAAATAATAATTAGTTATATCAAAACTGAAATAAAAATGTGACCTTGGACCACAAAACCAGTCATAAGTAGCATTGGTATACTTGTAGCAATAGCTAACAATACATTTTTGTGCCAAAAATCATTAGGATATTAAGTAAAGATCCACACAAAGATATTTTGTAAATTTCCTACCGTAAATATATCAAAACTTAATCTGTGATTAGTAATATGCATTGCTAAGAACATTTCAATTCTCAATATTTTGCACACTCAGATTTTAGATTTTCAAATGATCTCATGGCCTTGTTTGTCATTTCAGTATCATGCAAGTGGCCTGCTATGACCTGTGTGAGGAGCATAAAGAACTGTAGAGTAATGTGATTAAGACAAAATGGCTATTTGAGTAGCCATGCACAAGACATTCACATGTGATTTTCAAATCTTGTTTACTCAAATTAATTTATGCTTAAATGTCAACCACTGGTTATTTTTTGTATTCATTCGTAATTTGTACATTTAAAAACTCATTCCACTCCCTTTTTACATCTTCCTTGCCACTATTTGTGGTGTGACATGGCTGCCATGGTATCTGGTGAGGTATTCTCGTGACAAAAGTCTTAAAGTTGTCAGAACAGCTTCATGATACAATGAGCCCAGAGTGTTTCCCTGGAGAGAGGAATTAAGAGTACAAGTGTCCTTAGTAACAACCACATACCCACGTCAGCTCATTTGGAGCTGGAACTCTCAATTGTTGTGCAAAACATTTCCCGCTTTCTCTTTAAAAAGACTATTTGATCACATTTACTCCCATAAAATGTTTATTGTATAATTCAATAAGTTTTCTAGTACTGTTTTTGCAGCATCTAAACAATTCTGTACATCTGAAGGACAACCTAAGGATGTACTGTTCCCACATTTACACCACTTCCCTGAAAATAAAAGAAGCAAGGATGGATTTATCAAATGCATGCATCAGTCTTTCCTCTTTTTATACCTCTCAAACTACATGTGGTCAGAGACCTTAGACAGGATGTTTCCTGTTTGAGACCCTAGACGGGATGTTTTTCCCATGGAAAACTGCGTCAAAAGTGGAAAGCGATGTTTCAGCTTACTATTATCTCTGGATTAGTTGCCAAGCACGCAGAGAGTACGAAATTTAACGGGAACTAGCAGATGAATGAAGCTCAAAATGCAGGTCAGGAATGGGACTGGCTGCTTATAAAACTGACTATGCCCCTTTCATTTATTTTTGCATATATAAACCTAGTAATATAGTAAAAAGTATATGTTAATATGTTATTTTAATTGTATAAACACTGGTTATTTCAATTTTAACTTAAATTTTTAGTGTAAATTAACTGACAATTTGCACATTAAACAACACAGACGCAGCCAGATAATTTCTGTAATGACTAGCGCAGTCTACCAAGAGCAGTGCAAATTACTGCATGCTTTAAGACCAGCTTTTTTTGGCCGTTAAATAATGGCGCAAATACCAGTAATTTGATGAGCGTTAGTAAACTGCATTGCGTCATTCATTTCAGTACTCTCCTCCCATAAATTCTGACCTACAATTGCATATTCAATAAGGTCAAATGCGAAAAACGTTGTCCTCGCCTTTTCAGCGCTAATTCTTCACTGTATGCCTTAAGTATATCCTGACAGTACTATTTTAACGCCAAAAGGCGGTTGTGCTGGTGCAAGCTGTTAGTAAATCTGGCCCTAAATGTGTTATGACTAGGGCTGGTAATTTAATGCATTAATTAGAATAATTAATTACGGTGAAAAATAACGAGTTAAAATTAAGGCATTTAATGCACTTGCCCCGCCCCAGACCTATGTGGGTCACCTGACATTTCATACAGCTGATTGATGACAACTATGAGGCCCTAAAATTCAAGATATGGGGCAAAAATGCCCATTTACGTTTTTTTTTCATATTTACATCATCTACCACCGATTTATGCTTCTGCTGGTGGGTGCACAACCCCGATGACAGCTAATTCACGATTTACCACTCACTCACTGTATTTCAGTATTTCATCCCGTACTTTAATACGGCTATGAAAGTAGAATCGAAAAAATAGCACGCATACAAAAGCCATTGCACGCATTCCAGAGCGTCAGTAACTGAATGAGATCACTGCTTGCATTACAATCAACCCAGCTTCAAGCTACAATCCACTTCTTAATGGTTACAATCCACTTCTTAATGGAGCATATCTTGTGTTTTTCCGTGGGCGCTCATTGGCGCCTATCGCGAATGTGATGCTGATCTTATAAAACAGTTCAGTAAGAAGTTAATGTTATGTTATTTTAGACACAATGTTGTCTGTTTTACTCAATTTTGCCAACGAAAATATAAAGACAAAGCAGAACTCGGTCTTATGGTCCAAAAGACTATAGGTAATAAATTTTATCAAACTAAATTTTTTGCTGAAGATACTTTTTGTAATGTCTGTTTGATGCTTTACACAACAGTGACTTTAAATTATCTTTTGGGAGTGTTTTCTTAACCAAATTTGGTATGCAGTTAATTTGTGATTAATTGGATTAATTAATCGACACATCATGTAATTAATTAGATTAAAAATTTGAATCGCTTACCAGCCCTAGTTATGACAAAATATGCTATGCTGTATGTGTCTTTGGGCCTTTGGTTACTTATAAACTCTGTGGTGGGAGTGAATCTTACCTGGGCTTTGGCTAATTAATCAACAACAGAATGGAAAGTCAGTGCTGGCAAGTGTCCCACATTTAATGTAGCTATCTCTAGTTAATAATCAAGACTTTGGCTCTATCCGTGATCACAGATAAGTGAAGAAACCACTTGCTTTTGTTCAGTGGTTAAAACAGAAAAGGTTTTAAAATGCATTAGATGTGGACAATGAAATACACAGTTTTGACATGAATACTTGACCACTTAAATGTTGTTTGTTCCACTGTATTTCCACAATCAGCAAGCATTAATGTTTAATTGATACTTGCGTACTTGCGGAAATACTGTGAAACAAGCAACCTGTGCTTTAGGACACATAAATGATAGAGTGCTTCATTAACATAGACACTTTATTTGAATGTAAATGTTTAGAAATTCTTTCTGTGGCATTACATCTCTTAGAGCTACAAAGCAATTCAGAGATAAAAAGGTTACTTGAAAAACAAATTCCAGTTTCTAGTTCTCTTTGGATTTTAGAATGTTGTTTTCAATCTATCTCATGGTATATTTAAGAGCCCTTTTATCCATTATAATCTATCCATTATATCTGTAAAAATGTGTGTGTGTATGTGTGTGTATATATATATATATATATATATATATGTGTATGTGTGTGTGTGTGTGTGTGTGTGTGTGTGTATATATATATATATATATATATATATATATTTTATGACACTGACTTCAATTGACTATCTTCTATATGTTTTTTTTCACAGGTGATCTGTCCCCTGTGCAGATGTCACCAATTTCCCAGTCTCAGTTCATTCCACTGTCTGAAATACTGTGCTCTGTCATATCAGACATGAATGCTGCCCATGTGGTTGTAAACCAGGAAGCACTGATCAATCACATGATTAAAGCACACCCAGGTAACACAATATTACTCTGTGTTTCATTTTAGTGTGCTTACCTGTACACTACCTTATTACATTTTTATTTTAAAGGTGACCTATTATGCCCCATTTTACAAGATGTAAAATTAGTCTCTGGTGTCCTCAGAGTGTTTGTGAAGTTTTAGCCTGAAAGTACCCGACAGATAAATTAAATGCCACTTTTTCAGGGCATGAGCCAAAACGCACCGTTTTTGTATTTGTCCCTTTAAATGCAAATGAGCTGGTCCTCCCGGCCCCCTTTTCAGAAGAGGGCAGAGCTTCAAGAGCTAGCAAAAACAAAACAGAACAATCTCACAGTGAAAATGTCAGAAACTCTCAGTAGCCGTGTACAGCTTTATATGTTCGAACTGGAATTGGTTTAAAAGTCAGTCATCTGATTGTATTGTGCATAATAAATGCATGTTTATGAATTACACAGACATAACATAGCTGGTCTCATGGTGCTGTCGCATGCTATCACAAAAGTCCCACTTGTGATTATGAACTCAACAAATTTGAGCGGTCGACTTCACATTGCTTTCTTATGCAAGTTTTAACTACCACATTCCTATTTACGATCATTCTGGTAACATGTGAAGGCAGCACCAGCAGCATTAGCTTTACAGAGTGCCAAGAAGTGATTTCAGTAAGGCAGTTTGAAAAAACAAACATGATACTTGCTGATGTTCATGAACAAAGCGTTGGTATCATGTGTTCAGAGAGACTGTTTATGATTTATTGAGATTATAAAAAAAATAAGTGGGTGGATTTTTACAATTATAGGCTGTGTTCAAACACCTTGTAAAAGTGATTTTTGCATAATAGGTCCCCTTTAATTCATATTCATTATGAAACCGTTTTATTCATACCAATAATATTTGTTTCAGGAATGACCATTCCCACTCAAGACATCTTGTACAGTGCTCTGGGAGTTCTTATTAAGGAAAGGAAGATCTATCACACTGGTGAGGGCTACTTTGTAGTCACCCCTCAAACCTACTTCATCACCAACAACATGGTGAAAGAGAGGAATTGGTGGAGTGCTGGCGACAATGAGCTGCCATCACCTCCTCCCATCACGTACCTGGTGAGCAATGAGAGCTGCATGGACGCCTCTACTGAGGTTCCTGTCATGGCCCACTGTAAATCCTGCAGCTGCTTCACTCCTCCGTCCATTGTACCTTCATCTGTCCAAGACCATCAATCCATCAGCATCAGTGAGTGCACTGGAAAAAGCCTCAAGTGGCCCAAAGAACAGAAACCTTCCATTCAGCACCAGTCCACATCTACCGCAGTAGACTACCAAGCCAGTGAGATTAGTAAATCCACCAACACAAGCCGCAAGGACAAGGAGAAAGCCGGGCGCAAATTCGGGCTTAACCTCTTCCGACGAAACACAGGGAAGAAGGAGAACAAGCCGAAGAAAGAATATGCCACGTTCTCTGGACAATTCCCACCGGAGGAATGGCCTGTCAGGGATGAGGATGACTTGAACAACCTCCCCAGAGATCTAGAACATGCTATCATAAAACGGATCAACCCAGATCTGACTGTGGACAATCTAGTAAAACACACGGTTCTTATGAAGAAGCTTGAGGAGAAAGCTGAGAAAGCAATGGAGAAAGCTGTAGACAAGGGCATTTCCACTGAAGCTCTTTTAACTAGGCAGAGGCCTCATACCTCAAAAGCCGTAGGCAAGAAATCAGCCCCTAAAGCTACTCGCAGCAGGAGAAAAGGACCTTCATCCAAAGAGAAACAAAGAGCAAAGAACAAGACCTTGCAATGTGCTGAAGATTTAGAGGCAGATGATCAAATTCTTCCTCACCTCAGAGAAGATTTTGCTTTGGATGAACCTGATATTCACGAAGATCTAAATGCAAAATGTGTCTACAAGAAACGGATAGACAACCCATTTCTGGGACTGCCAGGAAGAGATGTGGAAACAAACATCAGCCATAAAGAACAAAGGAGGAGAGAAGCCAAGATTCCAACCTCCGGACGTCGGGAAAGACCAGGTCACAGGTCAAAGTCCTGGGATCCACACCGGGCCAAAGCAACAGCTGACAGCATGGAGAAATCTCACACGTTGAAGGACGCACCCTGCGAACAGGGTGTAGACTCCACCCTGGATGTTCAACCAGTTCAAGAGCTTTGTGAAGATTACAGCTCGGCGTACCCAGAGAGCAGCACATTAAGGATAGAAGACAAAATTAGGCTGAGAGAGAATAAAATTAGAAGCAGGGAGTACAGAAATGGAAGAGTAAGAGAAATTAAATGTCAAGATGGAAACCCAAGACATGTTTCTGACCAAAAGAACACTGTAGATCATGCTACACATTGTGATCAAACTGAAGTACCTGTCTCGTGGCCTAAACCTACAATTCAACGTAGGCTTTCCCTACATCTACTTAACACTAAAGAAGAGTCTCATCACCGTCCTGATCTGCTGTCCTCACACCAGCAACTTGGCAATATTACTAGCCATCAGCTGTCAGAAGGTCACACCCTGGAAAGAAATGCAAGCCAGACTGAGAGTGAAGTTTATACAGATGATGAATATCGCATCTATCAAAAGACAGTGGAGAATGAGGATGCTTGTAGCTCTGTCTGCCTGAATGAGGAATGCGTTCTTGACTGTGAGATACCACAAACTGGCACAGCTCATTGGTGTGAGCCTGTGTGTGCGGACGGCGGCTGGGATGGACGTTTCGTTGAGGAACACGCTCATCACAAACCCACCAGAAGCAGGTCACACGAATACAGGTGGCAGTCTTCTGATCACCAGATCCTTCAGAAAGGTGCTAAACCCAAACAAGAAGTCCAGAGTTTGAGGAAAAGACTACAAGAATCCAGTTTGGCAGATGATGAACATGCCGAAGCCTTGGAGAGCAGCATTTTTGACTACTGTCAGACAAGTGAAGTGGAGTCTGATTCTGAGACCATACATAAATCTGCAGATGAAGCAGAAGCTGGCAAATCTAACCACTGGATCTGTCACCCAGAATTAAAAGACTGCCATCAGAGGACAAATGAGACATCTGAGAATACGGGCAAAATCAGTGCAAGCCTAAATGACCCTACTGGGGCCTGTGCAGGAGAAACCACAGAGAGCCAAAGTTACACAGCTGATAGCGGGATTGACTCCCCAAGGTTAGTTTGAGGTCATTTATCTGAGATGTGCATTTGATCCATAAATGTAATCACTTAATGTTGCTACATTTGAAAGATCTACTTAAATACAGAGTTCTGGCATGAAACTCTAGAATGCAATCCGATGAGTCTAACTCAATCTGACAACATGACATCATAATCACATGGCACAGCTGATTGGTTCTCTCCTGTATCAGTAGCCAATGAGCTCACTGTTCAACATTCAAATATATGACTAGTGCTAGATGTAGCAGTTTGCAGCATGCTTCAGAAACCCTCCACCTTCCCCAGCTCCACCTGTATAGATCTATAGAACGAGGTGATTCATGTATGCTATGGGGGTTATTCATATATGTTATATGTGCAGCAGCAGTATTGCTTACATGCTCACAGCAACATGTTGTAGATGTATTGGCAGTAGCATGTCTCTGTACTCGCTCTGCCGAAGCAGCAGCAGCGTAGCAGATCTATTTCGCAGAGACCAAATACATTGTCATGTACATTACCATGCCAATCCCTCCAAGAGTTGTCATGACAGAAATATTCAATTTAATGTTTTTAAAGATGTCTTTTCTGCTTACCAAGCCTGCATTTATTTGATCCAAAATACTGTGATCAAATCTAAATTTTCTTTATCTTTACTCCAGTCTTCAGTGTCATATAAGCCTTCAGAAATCATTCTAATATGCTGATTATCAATATAAAACTGTTGAGTACATTTTTTCAGGAATCTTTGATGAATCCTGAAAAAAGGATGGGAAGCAGGGGGAAGAAATTATAGAAATTAATACTTTGATTGAGCAAGAATGCTTTAAATTTATCAAAAGTGATGATAATGTCATTTATAATTTTACAAAAGATTTATATTTCAAATAAATGCTGTTCTTTTGAACTTTCTATTTATCAAAGAAACCTGAAAAAAAAAACTGTTTTCAACATAATAACAATAATAATAATAATAATAATAATAAATGTTTTTTAACAGCAAATCAGAATATTAGAGCGATTTCTGAATTCGGAGTAATGATGCTTAAAAATCTGCTTTGAAATCACAGGAATAAATTACATTTTAAAATATATTCAAATAGAAAAACGTATACATTTTAAAAATATTTCAAAATTTTACTGTTTTTGTTATACTTTGGATCAAATAAATAAAGGCTTGGTGAGCAGAAGAGACTTCTTTAAAAAAACATTAAAAATCTTTACTGGTAGTTGTACCTACATTTAGAAAAGATTAAATATTCAATTAGAGGTTCCCATAAATTCTCTTATGTCTGGCAACCCTGATTATCATATTTCTCTGCTATAAATGTACTTCCTGGGGAGTAATGTGATTTACATTATACATTTTTTATATATTTATTAGTTTATTTTTCTCTTTTTCTCCCCTTCTATGTAGTGTTTATGTTGTTCATTACAGAAAATTGATATTGTAATATTCCTGATTGTGGTATCCAATTTTAATTTAATTTAATTTTAATTATTATTTTTTTTACCCATCATTATTTAACTATTGCATCATTCATCTTTGTTGTATTCTAATTTTAGTACCATTATAGAAATTGCTGTCATTCTTTTTATTAATATTAGGCAGTCTGTTCTGGGTTGGTTGGGGAGGGTTTAAGAATGTAAAAATACATTTTCTGTACAAATAATAGCATTTGTCTTTGGAATAAAAATAAAGAGAAAAAATATATATTTACTGGTAGTGTACATGAAAGTTTTATGGATTTCATCAAAGATTAAACATTTTGGTTTTCCATTCATTATTTGCAGGACACACATGAGTGTAACCTCCAGTAACTCGGCAATACTTAAAGGACTGAAGCATCGTGGTTTCCTGCAGAACCTTGAAAAGCTCCACTCCAATGGCATTCACCCTCAGAGTTCACTCCTTAAACTTACACCTGTCATGAATGTTTAAGCAAATTAAGACGTAGCTCAGCATCTGGGTATAGTTATATTGTGTAAAATATGTATATAATTCAACAAATGTAAATATACCACCCCATGAAAAACTTGGAACTGAATGTAGGTAGTGCATTTATATACCTAATTCATTACAGTTTTACATTTGAACTGATTAATAATGTCTTTTTTCTAAATAAAACTTTTTGTACATGGATCCTTTGTTTAGAGGGAAAGTCTGAACTTTACGGGGAATAAACCTCTATTATCTATGTACAAATGGTAGGCCATTTGCAGAAATAAAGTGTTGATAAATGGCGTCATTCTTTTTGCTTTTTATTTCTTGTCTTTAGATATACTTCTGGCCTCAAATAAACGATATTCAAAGTGGGAAAAGCTGAATTACACTATCTGAATAAATCTGATTAATAAGAGAGAAAAAAAGAGTATACTATAGTTGGACATGAAATTAACTAAGCTACTTAATTTAATGTAATTTATAAATTAAGCAACGTTTAAGAATACAAATTTATCTTACTATAGGCATACTGCAGTGTGAAAGCTGAATATGATCATTTCTAATAAACTAATGTATGCTTGAAGCACACATAGAGGTATTTACGTTTACAAATTTTCAAGTTCCTCACATTAGCTTTTTTTTTTTCATCTGTACCTATATGAATGAACAGATTGGCCTCCAGTTGAATGGAGATAAATACACTGCATTCATCGAAATGTCACTTGTGGTCTTCGTTGACGTATTACAACAAAGCTTACCTCTACAATGGCACTGCCATTGACAGTCATGAAAAATTCACGATTGGCCTGCAGTTAATCCAACATTCACACTGACAAAGGCAAGCAGAGGTAGCCTTAACTGTTGTAAGACGTGTTACGGCACTGAAACGAAAACACGTGAGACATGAGACATGGTCCCATCTATTTTAGATTAATTTCTAAGCCACACACAGTTTGATTCCAGCACTTTTTAACCAGGGGCGCTGAGGTGAGAGGCTTTACAGGTTCAGGCAGGAGCTCAACAACAGATGCGGTTGCTAAATGACAGGTATTGAATGATGGCTGACTGTGTCATGTTTCATTCAGCCTCACTGGCAGAGAACAAAGGCTAAAGCCTTCCTGTGTTCATAAAAGACAGCACAGGCATACTGTAGGCTAAAAACCTCTGTTATTTACGAGGTCAGTGACATTAAATCTGCATAATGTAGCCAGGTTTATGGCACTCTAGATTTTTAAATTGACAAATAACAACTTAAATAGACAAGCTAGTTTTAAAGCAAGGTCTTATGTTTTTCTTTTCAATAACATACTTACCAACACTGTATTTTTTTCTTTACCCTTCCCCTCAGGAATTGTTAACAAGCAATGGTTCTTGTGTTTTTCAAACGTTTTAAGGGAAAGGGCGCACCCTAGTGCTCTCTGGTCACAGTGGGAACACAGTTTGTTCTGTTTGCTTAGCAGGGCCACAGCATATCCTCGCAACCTTTTAATGTTAGGGTTAGCGTTTACTCCTCTCTCGCAATATATGCCAGCTATGGCAGCAACACATTCTAGTATTTTTTTTGGCATTAAAAATTACCTTTTTTGTTAGATGAGCTGTGAAAGCCACCGATAAAACTGAAAACATCACCGTCTAAACTACTAATTATTTTGAGTAGGCTATGTAGGTCAGATCAAGAACACTGACCTCTATGGCTCACCTGCTGTTGGGAAGGTTACTTTGAAAATGTAATATTACAAGTTACACTATTTAAAAATGTAATAAGTAGTGTAACTATCTCAATTACTTTATTAATGTAACTGATTACTTCTTGATTACCGCAACCAAACCAACTTTCAAAATCTTTTAATTTTAAAGCACAGCCACTGTAAAACCAGACTTTAGTACCTCTTTTTACTAACTGTAACAGATTACAGTTACATTTATTTTGTAATTATTTTATCCAAAGTACAGCAAAAGCAGTACAATTTTTTAATATTTGTACTATTAAAAATATCTGTTTTCCATTTGAATATATTTTGAAATGTAATTTAGTCCTATGATTTCAAAGCTGAATTTTTAGCATCATTACTCCAGTCAAATGATCCTTCAGAAATCATTCTAATATTCTGATTTGCTGCTCATAAAAACATTTATTATTATGTTGAAAACAACTGAGTAACGTTAGACGTTTTTCAGGTTTCTTTAAAGAATAAAAAGTTCAGAAGAACAGAATTTATCTGAAATGTAAATATTTTATAACATTATAAATGTATTTATCATCACTTTCGATCACCTTAAAGCTTCCTTGCTAAATAAAAGTATTAATTAAAAAAAAATTATAATTTCTATAAAAAAACGTATACAGACTCTAAGCTTTTGAAGCTTTTTAGTTGGGTCTGAAGGCGAATGTGCGTTCCGCCAGGACGATAGGGGGTGGTCGAGTGCTGGTTTCTTCACCGCTTTGTTTTTTTCTGCTCATGCGCTCCAACATAGTTGGCGCCAGATGATCCGCGGCGCCGTCCCGCTACGTACGTACGGAGGGAGGGAGAAAGAGTGACAGAGTGCAAACCGCAACCAGGCAGTACAGACGCAACACAACGAAGATCTTCAGGCCGTAGAATACGCCGCGACGACCAGCAGCGCATCTCGCAAAAGAGCCTTTAAAGGGCAAAGAGGTCGGAAATGCTTACAAAAATGCGTTAATATATGAACGTTTAAGGTGTATTTGCGTCAGGGTTTTTGGATTACCTTTGCTAGTTAACTTAGCGGGCTAACTAGCGTGCTATATTTGATACAAGGTTGTTATTTAATTAACGTTATGTCATTCGTTGTGGCATACGCTGTATCCTGACACATTTTATGAGCTCGCTTCGATAAGTGGTGCTCGATCCGTGCTACTGATGAATTGTGGACGTCACGAAGTTCGGAGGTGTTCTGTAGCAATGGCGGCGGAGGCAGCTAGTGTTCCGCTAGCGAGGCAGCTTAGCAGGAAGACGGGCCATGTTTGTTTCACGCAGCTAAAAATGGGCTAGGACTATAGCATGATAAGCACAGCTTATAGCAACGCTAAGCTCGTGTCTAGTGATTTGGGCGATTTCAGAATATCGTATAGGCACAAAAGACGTTAAGAACGTTGAGTATTTTGTTTTTAATTCGACGCCACAAAACAAAAACGGGTTATGTAAGAAGGGGGGCGCCTTTCCCGGGCTTTCGCGAATAGCGTATGTCTGTGATTAGCCATTAACTCGAGCCGTTTGTCTTGTTTGTGCCTTGATATCTTGACTTTTTTGAGTTGTGACAACACAGCTTACCAGCGAGCAATAAAACTAGTCAACTAACATGACCTAGTTTATTTGCATTTGCTCACGTCGTGTGTTGCCTCTGCGTGCTTTCATGAGGGGCGGAAGCTAGTCGCGGCGGCCATTTTACAGCTAGTTAGCTGTTCCAACCTCTGGCGCACAAGATGCCCACCGTTAAACGCCTTGTATTTTCTTGAAGCTGTAGTATTAGTCTCTACATGACTGTACTGCACTAATACGTGTTTGTACGACTGAGAAACGTTACGTAAACTAAAGAATTTAAGGCGGACTGTCAGCTTTTCAATTCAATGTTGTTTTATGATCTAGCTGTAGTGCTAGTTAGCCAGCTAGTTAGCTGATAATACATGCTCAGGGAAGCTAACTAGCAGCTATTTAGCCAGCTAACCTAGCCAACAGTGTCAAAGTTTGTAAACATGAGTTTTAGCTTGTTCTAAATTAATGACACGTTTAATGGATTTATTTGTGATTCATTGTTGTCCGTTGAAAAAATTGAATGGCTGATAAGTTCACATATATGCATAGCCTACCAGGTTAGCCAAATATAAACTGCCCATAGGCTAACCTTAGCCGATTTGTAGCCAAAGATATTTCTGCTAACTAGCTTTATGATTGTTTCTAAATCAGCCTCATTTTTTGTTTACAGTTTTTGCGGTGTATATAGCCCAGGTCCCAGTTCTGTTTGTATATGCAGCCTTAGCTCCTACCTTAAAAGGATGTTGGTTGTTGTGTTTATGTGTCAGCTTGTTCTGTTGCCTGTAACTTTTGTAGGTTTTAAGTTTGTCTAAACATATGTGACCCTGGGCCACAAAATAGGTAATAAGGGGCAATTTTTGGAAATTGAGATTTATACAGGACAGTGTTTGGTGGAGATACAACTATATAAAAATCAGGAATCTGAGGGTGCAAAAAAATCTAAATGTTAAGAAAATTGCCTTTAAAGTTGTCCAAATGAAGTTCTTAACAATGCATATTACTAATCAAAAATTAGTTTTGATATATTAACAGTGGTAAATGTATAAAACCTCTTCATGGAACATGATCTTTACTTAATATCCTATTATATTGATTTTGTGGTTCAGGGTCATACATGATTTGCTTATTGTTTATTTAGTTGAAGCTGTGTTTTTCTATGGTATGTGCAATTGCAAAATGTGATTTAGTTTCTGTATTTTTTTGCTCAAGCAGTAGACTCAATATTAAAGTTGCTGAAATATTTCATTATGATTATGCAGATAAGTTTAAATGTTTGCTGTCTTTCAACAGGCAGGATTCATCCTGACTCAAGAACCGACTGAGCCTGTGACGGGCAACCCTTCAAGTTTCTTTGCGGGAAAGCGGTGCTCGTAGAGCAACGCTAAGTTTCACTTAACCGGGAAGACGGAAGTCGTCAGGCTGGAGTGCGTCCTGATGGCTGAGTCAGAGACTGACTGTGACACACCAGGTCTCGATACGTTGGGATCTGAGTGTGTCATCGCCCATACGCAAGTCGGAGACTTGCATTATGGAGCGGAGACTGAAATTATGACTCAGGAGGACAAAAGACTTGACCTAGAGGCTATTCATGGTGATTTGGGGGCAGTGACCTGCGTGGATGTGGTAACAGAGACGGACCATGACTACATTAAATCTGAAATACACCACGACCATCATCAGTACTTCAGCAGCGCAGAAATCAAAGGCAATGAGCATTTGCTCGGCGAGGTGCTGTTGAAGACGGAGATAGGTGGTGGAGAACATATCGTAAAGGTTGAGTCTGACCATGGAGGGGAGCTTACAGTGGAGTCTGAGAATGGCGTTATCATTCACGAAGCCCATGGCCTGCAATGCAGTGAATGTGGTGAGATTTTTGGCTGTATGTCAGATCTGCACGAACACTTTGAAATCCACAAAGCCACTCATCCCTACATTTGCGTCCACTGTGGTGAGAGCTTCGCTGTCGAAGCCAGCCTGAGAAGTCACATGAGGATTCACATGAAAGAGAAAAGTTATACCACTGGTCTTGAGATGGTTGGTAAAGGAGTCATTGATGCATTTAACTTGAAACCCCACCAGATGATGCACTCTCCCGAAAAGCCACACAGATGTTCAGAATGTGGCAAGAGCTTCGCTGCCGCCATCACTCTCCGGGAACACATGAAAATGCATTCGGACGACAAACCCTACAAATGCACCCAATGTCGAAAGAGCTTTGTGCGCAGGCGCCATCTGAAAAAGCATCAAGAGCTGCATGCCCACGACAAGCCGTTTACCTGTCTTCAGTGTGGGAAAGGCTTTACGACGGCTTCCAATCTCAAACAGCACCAGAAGACTCATGCTGGTGATAAGCCGCACAGATGCGCCCAGTGTGGAAAGTGTTTTGCGGCAGCAGCCACATTGAGAGAGCATCAGAGAATCCACTCAGGGGAGAAGCCCTACAAGTGCACCCAGTGTCGAAAGAGCTTCGTGAGGAAACGCCACCTCAAGAAGCATCAGCTGGTTCATCAGGGCGGAAAGCCCTACCGCTGTTCTCAGTGCGACAAGGGTTTCAACCATTCCTCTTCCTTGTCACGACACCACAAGGTCCACCTGGAGGCCAAGATGTACGCCCAGGCCGATAAGGATTTCCCCTTCGATACTACGCTAAAGAGAGGGATGCACACAGGTGAAAAGCCATACAGCTGCAACCATTGTGAGAAGAGCTTCAATCACTCGTCATCACTATCCAGGCATCAGAGGACTCATTCTGATGGAAAGTCCTACACCTGTGCTCAGTGTGGGAAGAGGTTCAATCATCCCTCCTCTCTCGCAAGGCACCAACGGGTTCATTTGGAGGATAAGTCAACTTATAGTGCTATTGCAACAGGAAAGGGATTCCCGCACACTACCATCTTGAAACAGAGAATCCTTCAGAGTGAGAAACCATATAGGTGCGCTCAGTGTGGCAAGGGTTTCAATCATTCGTCTTCTCTGTCTAGGCATCACAGAATTCATATTGATCAGTAAGCCCGCTTTCCTCTCTGACAAGTGGAACGCTACCATTCATCCCATGATTCAGGCCAGCTTGTAATGTTAAAGCGTTTGGCAAAAGATGCAAGAAAATCTAGAAAGTCGGCCGGCGTGGACCTGCTCTGAGGGAACTTGGGAAACCAAGTCTTTTGACTTTACGAGCAATGAATTTCAATTTGGTATGATTGACACTGAAATCCCCTGTGTAATGTGCACATGACTAGGTGCATACATGTCATTCTGGAACATGGTGTGTGATTTAAAACCATAGACAAAACTTCCTTCATCACTGACCTGTGCTTTAAGCTGGAAGTTTATTGAAGCCTGGCACAATCTTGAACTGAGTATTAGGTCAAGTCGGTTATGAATGGTAGATAATTAAGCAAATAGGTCTAGACACAACTATTCACTCCCCTAGTTTGTATTTTTACCCATCTCGGTATCATTAATGGGTTGAGAAACTGATATCGTGTAAATATATGTTGATTTTCTTTTATATAGATGTATAGGTGAGTAGTGTGCTGTTCTTTTTCCGAAAAAAAAAAAAAAGAGCATTTTTGATGTATGATCCAGTTAGTCTTATCCATCTCTTGTAGGTGAAGTGGGGATGGTGCTTTCAGGGGATGACACTAGCTTTGAACAAGCTGTCTTATGTAAAGGCTGTATTAATTATTATAAACCAACAGAATCTGAAAATGACCTAAAATGACTAACTCACGAAAATTCACTCAAGAGAGCAGCACAAAAGTGAGGGCCAATTAATGTTGTCTTGTACATCTAATTAAGTTGAAAAAAGCAGATCATAAATGGTCAACACAACCAAATCAGATAATGTAGTCTTTTGAGAAATTTGGTTCACTTTTCATGTTGCCAGCTTTCAACACACAACTGAATTGTACAGCTGATTTTGTTATGCTAAGCAAACTTGGTACAGCCTAAGTATTCCCCTAAATGTCTTCAGTGCTCTCCCTGCTACCACCTATGTTACCAATGGCTGACTGCGCATTTAAGATTTGCCCAGTCGTTGCTCGAGTCAGACAGCAATGTATAGCATTTAGTTGTATTCTGGATACATTTTGCAGAGTATCAACATTTAATAATAATAATAATAGATTGTGTATACTTTAATGCAAATACAAAATATAGCTTGCTTTTTTGAAATTTGTTTGATTTAGTTTTTTTTTCCCTCCCCTTAATTCCATGGGTTCGTGCTTTCTATTTACAGTTCTGTGTATGGAGAAAATCTTTTACAAATGGATGTATTTTTTTAATAAGGTTTGGGTAATTGAAAGGGAAATGAAAGGAGTACTGTTTTTATGGGAGTGAACGTTGTATCAGAACTATTCTCTTTCTTTTCCATTGGATAACAATTGTGCTTCATCACGTAGCATAGGTTTATTCATTGTGTTAGTTAGGTGCCTTATTGCATGCCATGTAGAAATGTATGCTGAGCTGTAATAGAAAAAAATAAGGTTTTTGCCTCCTGCTCCCTTTTTGTTTCTTTACATACTAATCAATGTTTTAATTTGATCTTTTTTTGCTTCTGTACATGAATGTTTACACTGTTACTTCTGTCTTTTAATTTACTTGTCTGTCAACAAGCCTCTTTGTAGAACAGAGGTTAAAGAAAGTTACAATGCCATTGATCCATATGTTGATTGCCCTCTATAGTGGTCAATTCTTGTCCTATTTGTCTATTCCCCCATCTTTGAGTGGCTCACATATATGGATAAATAAAGGTTGTTGACTATCAACAAGTTCATACAGTGTTTTTATAGTACCTTTTTGCTTTCATCAAGGTTTGCTGTATGTAGTGTATTTAACATTATAAAAATGGTGTTTGTCCTGCCATTAAGGAAGACACATTATTGGTGATTTAATATTTATATAAAGTAGGATTGTTCAAATCTGAAGGTCAGATCATACTAAAAGAGTCATTGTTGGTGAGGTTATCTTTGTTGAAAAGCGAACAGGAAAAGCAAGTTTTTGACTGAAGTCACCTTGTGTTAGATGTGTGTGCAGGGCCATCTGCTGGTTGCTCATGTTAGTCGTCCTTCTGTGTGCCTTGCTTTTAGGTCTTAAACGTTTTGTTTTCAGTGATTGAGTGTAAGATTACATGTGTAGATCTTTTTTTTACATTAGGGTTAGTAGATTGAATCTCGATCAGTCCTGAGTTAGTCAGTTACCCAATGTTTCCTATGTTGTTGATGATCATGTTTTCATAGTTACTGGCAATTTAGTAACTTAAATGTCAGTTCTAACAATTCATGGTTGACTATGAATTGCAGAGGTAATTGATTTCTTTATGAAACTTAACATTGATTTCAGTTGTATTTAAATGTTTCTCTTCAAATCATTTAGGGTGTTTTGGAAATGAATGGCTTATTCAAGATTACTTCTCTTTATGTATTTTCAGTCAAAATTCCTCATTGTTTAAAACCATGGCATTAGTTCTTCATATTTCGGGACCTCAAACAAGTCTGGCTTATTTTTATGGCAGGTTGAGATAAGTCGAGATGAATTTCTTCACTGTTAGTTTCTTTATTATATATTTTTCTTCTGGGGCTGGAGAATTGTGCACAAAAGTAAGTTTGTTTGTCCTTAAGTTGTTTGTCTTTTTAGTTGATGTAAAAATTTTTTTTTTTTCTTTTTTTTTTCAAACTGAAGATTACTGAGAATCTACACTACTCATGCATGGGAAGAAACCTCAGCTACATACCACCCAGCATTCCTTCCTCCATTCAAACTCTGGATTTCAGTTTTAATGTTTTGAAACACTTACAGAAGACTGTTTTCCCTGTTTTGTCTTTTCTACAAGTCCTTGATCTGTCAAGGTAAGTAATATTGTTACTATCTAAATCTTTTGCTCTATAAGGTATATTACATTTATGTATTTGCTTTCAGATGCAAAATCAAGCACATTGAAAATGATACTTTCTACAATGTGAAGAATTTGACTGCTTTGATTCTCACTGGAAACCCTATCACATATTTTGGACCTAGATGCTTGAATACTTTACATAATCTACAAAGACTAGTTCTTGTGGATGTTGGTCTCTCATCCTTACAGCTTCCAGTGAATAACCTAACCAAGCTGCAGGAGCTTAGAGTCGGGACAAATAGCATTCAGTCCATGTCTCTCCCTCCATTCATGAGCAACTTCAAATACTTCAGTTTACTTGATCTGCATGCCAATAATATATCCATCATCAAAATCCATGACACAGTTTTGTTGCGGGAGATCGGCAGGAACATGACTTTGATTTTATCTTGGAATCCGTTATTATACATCGAACCAGGAGCTTTTAAAGACCGTCAACTGGACATCCGATCTGTCTTTGCTTCATTTGCTGCTCAGAAAGTTGGTCTTAAAGCTCTGTATGGTCTTAATGTCAAAAGACTAATATTTGGAAAGCACAGGGACACTTTCAGATTTCACTTTTCAGATATTGACTATTTAGGTGGTTTGTGCTCCATTTATTTCCAGGAGGTATATTATTACATTATGGAAAGACCTAGTGAGCCAATTTCTGTATTTCGCTGTATGATTAATGCCACAACTGTAGCAGTAATTGGAGGTCTAATTGATGAAATTGTCCATGTACCTTTTCGTGAAATCAAAGAGCTTTACTTGATTTCCGTTAAGTTAAGTACTTTGCCAGGTAAACAGCTTTCACATCTCCATACTTTAGAAAACTAGTAATTACACACAACAGTGCACCTATTTGGGCTGATGTATTCATAGATATGCCTAAGCTTCAGTATTTAGATTTAAGCTCTAATCAAATTACGTTATATAAATGCTGCACCGCACTTTTCACTGGCATCCCTCAAATCCGATATTTGAGTTTGAGTTGCAATACAGAAGTTGGTCTTGATTTAGGAGGACTTGATGAACTTGCTTCTCTTGAGATTCTAGATTTCCACCATACGAATGTTGTACGTGTGGGATAACTTTCAGTTTTGTCAAATTTAAAGTATTTGAGGTATCTGGATGTTTCTTATTCAAGTATCACCTTTGCTAATATATTCAGCTTTTATGGACTAAAGAATCTTAATGTTCTCAAGATTGCCGGCAATCATTTCCAGAGTGATGTAGCAAGATATTTATTTAATAATCTCACATTTCTGGAACACCTTGACATGTCATACTGTCATATGGAAGAGTTGCATCCAAGCACTTTCAAAAATTCTCAGAGGCTTAGACTATTGAATCTCAGAGGCAACCATTTAATGACTATAGATTTTCTGGCTGTCCCAGACCTGAAACACTTAACATCACTTTATGTCGATAAAAACAGCATTACTAGCATCCCACTTCATGTTCTCCAAAAGTTGCCCACAAACCTTTCAGAGTTTGATTTGTCCTCTAATCCCATCTATTGCTCCTGTACCCAGACAGAATTTATTTTGTGGATTATCCAAAATCAGAACATTTTGAAGCAACCGGAAAATATTTTCTGTAAAACCTTTTCACTAAGCTCAGATTTTAGAGCAACAGACTTTGACATTGACAGCTGTGTGCACAAGAAAAGACTCACACTTGTTTTATCTGTATTTTTCATTACAGTAGTAGTTGTTTCATCATTGTTGGTTTATAGGTTCCAGTTTTATCTTCGGTATTGCTGTATTTTACTGAGAGGCTACAGATCACCTGGGCAACAAGAATGTTCCTATGACGCATTTGTGATTTTCTCCAGCTATGATAAAGTCTGGGTCATGAATGAACTGATGGAGAATCTGGAGAACGGTGTTCCACCTATTCAGCTTTGCCTTCATATGCGGGACTTTCAAGCAGGGAAGTCCATCGCCTCCAACATTATCGATGAAGGAATAATGGGCAGTTGAAAAATCATTGTGGTCATGTCTCAACACTTCATTGATAGTTCCTGGTGTTGCTTTGAGTTTGAATTAGCTCAGTCTCGCTTTATGATGGAGCGCAACTCCAACATCATCATTATCATTCTGGAAGAGGGAAAGACTAAGAAAGTGCTTGGACTTCATAAACATCTGAAAAAGAACACATATCTAAAATGGAGCAGAGACCCTTTGAGTAACATGAGATTTTGGATGTGCCTCAGGAAAGCCATTATTGCCACAAGCCAATAATATTGTTTTGGAAAAAATAGTTCTTGTGTATCCCTCGGATAGCTTGTTGGTACGGTTTTCCAGTCATGTTGCTTTTCATAACAGCTTTAATATGATAATTATGTGTATTCTGATTAAATAAAGTGGGGCTTCATTTCTGAACCATAGATTTAAAGAATTATGTTGTATTCAACCTTTTTTTTTTTTTTTGGCAAAGATTCCATTGTTGGTTGCACAGTAGCCTAGATACTGCAAACCATGGTTCTTGAGAATGCACTTCATAAATTAATAGCTTCCTTCTTGGAAAAAAAAAAAAACAATAGTGTAAACAGTAATATAAATTCAAACTCCACACCTATTTTTAATGGAAAAGTACCTAATTTATTGTGATTCTATTGTGACGCTGTTCTTTGTTGGAAGTTTTCCCTTTGTGTTTTTCACAGGATCTTATCTTACAATTGTTGCATCACAGGAAAATTCCTTTGAATCTTAATTATGGTGCATGGAGGAAAAATGTTTAATTGGCATGAGTGCACAAAACTTTGGTGCCACTACCACGTTTTTTTTGTGCAAAAAAACCTGGGTCTTACTAACCTCAAGCAATGTAAAATTTAACCAGGCGTAATGTCTAAATCAGTCCTGCAAGTTTTTCAAATTATAACAGGCTCTCTTGAATACTTGATTCTGATTGGCCATTTGCAGTCGGGCATTTCTGAATAATCTTGATCTGCTGATATGAATAAAGAAAGTCACACCACAGCATGTGAAATTACTTACTGTGTTGGGGAAAGTTACTTTTAAAAGTAATGCATTACAATATTTTGTTACATCCTAAAATGTAACTAATTATGTTTAGTAATTTACTTTTTATGGAAAGTAATGCGTTATGTTACATTTGCATTACTTTTTAAATCTGGACTGGCTTGCTTGTTTGTTTTTAATATAAAAAGTAATATTTTTGGCAAATGTAAAAGCCCTTTTACACCAAAAGTAAAATGAATAAGCCTCAGCCTGAAGAAAAAGTAAACTCAAGTCTGTACAGGAAAAGAAAGTTCAACATTCTTCAGCAATTAAAAAAAATTAATAAAGCACAAATGTTGGTTTATCTTAAGTACTTTTTGCTTATTGAAGGTCAGCAACAAAGACATAATGGAATTAAATACAGAGAGATGGGGAAATGCATTTTTACAGTTAGTATAAAACTACAGTAAGCAATGTTTACACTGCGCAAACCATGCCTTATTCCCAATGTTTTTCAACATGGGGACAGGAGAGCTGTCAGTAAATAGGAAAACAAAGTAACTGCCGTTAATTATTTGGAAAAAGTAACAGATGTTTTCTTGTAAATTACTAGAAAACTTTATTAGTTACTTGGGAAAAAAGTAATCTGATTACATAACTTGTGTACATTTTTTTAAAATACTTTATTAATTCAATGCCACAAGAACAAGAGGTATTACATGTTCATGTCAAATGAACATTAGCTGCCAGAGAAAAAGTAACTTGCGTTACTTGTAATGCGTTACCCTCAACACTGCTTACAGACTCCACTAAAATGCAAACCATACATCTTAAAGTTTGTGTTCATTGAATTAAGAGATGAATCTGACATTCCTCATCTTTTTAAAGGTCTCTGTGCTACAAGCAAACTGATCGGTCAGAGCTCACCAAAACGGAAACCGATCTCTTATTTCTGTCCTACTTTCATGTGTCTCACGTCACGTTCTTTTTCTCAATTTCACGCTCGCTCGTCATACAAATGCAGCTAGAGTAGAATAATGCAACTTATCTGTGTCATAAAGTGCTCAGAAAAAAATATGGTACAAGAATAAAACTGTCATGTGTGTACAAGTACATACAGTACAGTAGTAAGTGAGTGTTCATTTAGAATAAAAAAAACTTCAGTTGCAATAAACATATTATGCGGCCCCTCACTTAATGTGGAAAACCTGATGTGGCCCTTGAGTCAAAATTTTGCCCACCCCTGATTTAAAATATCCTGAAAATGACTTTCTCAATATAGATTTACCAGAAAAACACAGGCTTATGACAGACCTACTTTTCATCAAAATTTCCCATTGTTTAAAACCACAGCATTTGTTTCTCATATTCAGTGACCTCAAACAATACTGGTTGTTTTTTTTTTTTTGTTTTTTTTTAACAGTTTGAGAAAATCTTGATGGGAGATGAGTTTCTTCACTTTAAGTGCTTTTATGATTTGTTTTTGAAATTATGAAAAAGGAAGTTGATGAAAAAAATTAAATATAAATGTTTTTATTGCTGTTTTTGTTACTGTTGTGTTCTTTTAAAACTTGCTTTTCATATTAGAGCCAGATTATTACATAAAAGCCAGATATTGTTTTCTATGTTGTTGGTGCTTGTGGTATCATGGACACTGTTGATTTAGTAATGTAAATGTCCGTTTCAACAATGCATGGCTGATTATGAATCACAGAGGTAATTATTTTCTTTATGAAACATAAAAAAAAATGTCAAGTCCTTTTAAATGTTGTTTCTCTTTCATTCATGTGAGATGTTTTGGAATTTGAGCGAACTTAACTTTGTGTATTTTCAGCCAAAATTCCTCATTGTTTACAACTATGTCATTAGTTCCTCATATTTAGTGATACTCAAACAAGACTGGCTTATTTTATGATGAGAAAGTCTTGATGAGAAGAGTCATGATGAATTTCGTCACTGTTCATTTCTTCATTATATTTTTTTCTGTTGGGGCTGGAGAACTGTGCACAAAAGTAAGTTTTCTTAATTTAAATGTCGTCTTTATTGCTTTTTTTCCAATTGATGTGAATTTTCTATTTATTTATTTTTCAAACTGAAGATTACTGAGAATCTACATTACTCATGCATGAGAAGAAACCTCAGCTACATACCATCCAGTATTCCTTCCTCCATTCAAACTCTGGATTTCAGTTTTAATGTTTTGAAACACTTACAGAAGACTGTTTTCCCAGTTTTGTCTTTTCTACAAGTCCTTGATCTGTCAAGGTAAGCAATACTGTTACTATCTAAAAATGCTGTATAATGTGTATTATATTGAATTTATGTATTTGGTTTCAGATGCCACATCAAACTTATTGAAAATGATACTTTCTACAATGTGAAGAATTTGACTACTTTGATTCTCACTGGAAACCCTATCACATATTTTGGACCTAGATGCTTGAATACTTTACATAATCTACAAAGACTAGTTCTTGTGGATGTTGGTCTCTCATCCTTACAGCTTCCAGTGAATAACCTAACCAAGCTGCAGGAGCTTAGAGTCGGGACAAATACCATCCAGTCCATGTCTCTCCCTCCATTCATGAGAAACTTCAAAGACTTCAGTTTACTTGATCTACATGCCAATAATATATCTATCATCAAAACCAATGACACATTTGTGTTTCAAGAGATTGGCAGAAACATGACTTTGATTCTCTCTAGAAATCCATTATCATTCATTGAACCAGGAGCTTTCAAAGACATTTATCTCAGAAAAGTGGACATCCGATCTGCCTTTGTTTCATCTGCTGCTCAGAAAGCTGGTCTAAGAGCTCTATATGGTCTTAATGTCAAACAGCTAATGTTTGGAAAGTACAAGGGAGATCTCAAATTTCAGTTCTCAGATGCTGATGCTTTAGATGGCCTTTGCTCTATTCATTTCCAGGAGATATATTACTATATCAGTGAAAGGCCAAGTGAGCAAAGTTTTATCTTCCGCTGTATGATTAATGCCACAAATGTATTAGTAAAGGATGGTATCATTGATGAGATGGAGTATGTATTTTTTCATGAAATCAAGGAGCTTTACTTGATTCAAGATCAATTAGGAACTTTACCAGGTAAACAGCTTTCACATCTCCATACTTTAGAAAAACTAGTAATTACACAGAACATTGAACCTATTCGTGCTGGAACCTTCACAGACATGCCTAAGCTTCAGTATTTGGATTTGAGCTCTAACCGAATGACCTTAAAGCGATGCTGCACTACACTTTTGTCTGGCACCCCTCAGATCAGATATTTGAATTTGAGTCAAAATGCAGAAATTAGCACTGAATTAGGAGGATTTGATGGACTTTCTTCCCTTGAGATTCTTGATTTCCACCATACAAGGGTTTTAGATTTGGGATACTTTTCAGTCTTGTCCAATTTAAAGTATTTGAAGTATCTGGATGTTTCTTATTCAGGTATCACCTTTATTAATATATTCAGCTTTTATGGACTGAGTAACCTTAAAATTCTTAAACTGGCCGGCAATCATTTTCAGGGTGATGTAGCAAGATATTTATTTAATAATCTCACATTTCTGGAACACCTTGACATGTCATACTGTCGTGTGATAGAGTTACATCCAAGCTCATTCAAAAATCTTCAAATGCTTAACCTTTTAAATTTGAGAGGAAACAAATTAATGAATATAGATTTTCTGGCCCTCCCAGACCTGAAACAATTAACATCACTTTATATCGATAAAAACAGCATTATTAGCATCCCACTTCATGTTCTCCAAAAGTTGCCCACAAACCTTTCAGAGTTTGATTTGTCCTCTAACCCCATTGATTGCTCCTGCTCCCAGACAGATTTTATTTTGTGGATTATGCAAAATCAAAATATTTTGAAGCAACCAGAAAATATTTTCTGTAAAACCCTTTCACCAAGCTCAGATTTTAGAGCAACAGACTTTGACATTGACAACTGCGTGCACAAGAAAAGACTCACAATTGTTTTATCTGTATTTTTTATTACAGTAGTAGTTCTTTTATCATTCTTGGTTTATAGGTTCCAGTTTTATCTTCAATATTGCTGTATTTTACTGAGAGGCTACAGATCACCTGGGCAACAAGAATGTTCCTATGACGCATTTGTGATTTTCTCCAGCTATGATGAAGTCTGGGTCATGAATGAGCTGATGGAGAATCTGGAGAACGGTGTTCCACCTATTCAGCTTTGCCTTCATATGCGGGACTTTCAAGCAGGGAAGTCCATCGCCTCCAACATTATCGATGAAGGAATAATGGGCAGTCGAAAAATCATCGTGGTCGTGTCTCAACACTTTATTGATAGTGCCTGGTGTCGCTTTGAGTTTGAATTAGCTCAGTCTCGCTTTATTTTGGAGCGTAATGCCAACATCATCATCATCATTCTGGAAGATGTGGAAGAGAGAAAGACTAAGAAAGTGTTTGGTCTTCACAAACACCTGAAGAAGAACACGTACCTGAAGTGGAGCAGAGACCCTTTGAGTAACATGAGATTTTGGAGAAGCCTCAGAAAAGCTATTATTTCCACAAACCAATAATACTTTTTTCGAAAATTGAAAGTTATTGTGTATCCCTCAGAGTGTGTCAGTACAACTTTTCAGTTATTTCACAACAGCCTTGAACTGATAATTATGTATAGTGGCTTTCCTATAAGCCAGGGCAAGGTGATAAGTTGTCTTACGACTCATAAGTTGAAATAAACAATGTCCACACAGCTATGCCTTTTTCTTGATTTGTTAATTTATTTAAACACACACACACACACACACACACACACACACACACACACACACACAATAAAAACGAGCTATGGTAAGAACCATTTTCCCGCCGCATGAACTTGTATAACTTCAAAGGAAAGATCACTTGATGTGAACAAGTGACCTCTAGTGTTGAAATAAACAATATATGTTGAGTCATACAGTGCCTATTTTGTTTAAATAAACTGGTGCCTCATTTTTCAACTATGTATTTAAATAAGAATTGAATTGCTTTTTATGTTGTATTCAATTTTATTTTTGTCAAAGATGCCTTAGTTGTAGATACTGCAGACAATAGGCTTTTTACGCTCTTGTGACAGAACTTATCTTTTGAAACAAACAGGTGTACAACAATAGTGCAAACATGTCAAATGAATTTCTTCCATTCTGACTAACGTGGTTTGTTCTTTGTTGGGAGCTTTCCACTGATTTTGCACATGGTCTTATAGAACAGGGGCCTCCAAACTCTGTGCTGGAGGGCCATTGTCCTGCAGAGTTTCAAGGATGATTTAGAGTCTTACATTTACGTCCTCACCCGTTTCTCTGTGCTATAAGCAGGTCAGAAACTGATCTCTTATTTCGGTTCTACTTTCATGTGTCTCATATCACCACACGGGGTCTCTCTCGATCTCTCTCGTCATACAATGAACTAGAGTAGGTAATTGGCGCCATCTTGCGTCTTACAGTGGTAAAATTTAGACGACCGATAGAAGACTTCAGTATTGCTGTTTGATGAGAACGATCATTAAAAAATAATAAATCCTTTGGTACTTATACAGAAGCTCTGTCTCCAGTTAGAGCAAAAAACCTGCTCAGATGAACAAGAAAGAAAACTGGTAAGCAGCTTGAATTACGAGCTCTAATAGAAAAATCAAATACAAAAACCAAACTTAAATCATATTAAATACATGCATATATACATATATATATATATATATATATATATATATATATATATATATATATAATTAGAAAATTCGAAATCAGGCTGACAGCGCTGTCTGGTCATGACTGACCGACTGTCTTGACTGTTCTTAATTGTCACTCTTTTCAGAGTGACAGATTTCACTCTTTTGTGCAAATTTGTCTAATGATAGACAAACTCATTCAGTGCTATTGTTTGGCAAAAAAATAAAAAATAAAAAAAATAATAATAAAATAAAAATAATAAAAAATAAAAATTGAATTGAATTGCTATCAACTGAATTTAGTTTAAAAGACGTTTGTGCACCATTTCTTTTAATTATGGCATGACTAATTTATCCAATGAATGCAATGTACAGTGCGTCTGAATGTATCATAGCACTAAGTCAGCCTTGTTTATATTTCATAAATAGGATATGTTGATATAATGTTATGTAGTTATGATGACAGATATGCAAGGTATTCTGAGTTCCTTCTTCAACCCTAAAGGGTACATATTAATATATGTTTCTCTACTACAGTCTTTTTCACACTTTTTCATCCCTTACACTGGCATTTTGTGTACCACATTCAGTCAGGGTCAAACAACTCCACTGCTAAAAAAACAGCACTTAGTCCTTCAGTGGTTAATAACTATATATTTGTTGTTCTGCTTCATTTCTTATTCGAAACACACCAGTCATCTGTCTGCATTTCTTTCACAGGACAGCTTGCTAGACTCAAACTATTTTGGTTTCAAAGGTACACTTTCTTTAAGACAGCTAAGATTTTCTACTCCCTGATTATATGAAAAGTCATTGAATTCTTTTTCTCAACATACATAAAGCTGGGCATCATTGGTCTTGTTCGTCCCTAGTTTGAATCCTGTAGTATGTGCAGTAATATATTATATTATGCTTTCACTGAAAGGATGGATGTCTGAATCATACCAACTAACTACTGCAGTACCCCAGGGATCAGTGCTTGGCCCTCTGCCCTTCTTGATTGGATGAAAGACCATTATCTCCTGCTTAACTTGACAAAGACAGAACTCTGTCATTTCAGGCCACTTCATCAACTGAGAACCTTACAGCTAGCCTTCACAAATTTTTTTGTTTGTGTGATTTTGGTTCATTCACACTGTCAATGATTTTCTGGAACGTCTGCGTGCGTTCAGACACAACCCGTAAAGATCCCGTAAAGACACGTGACATGCGAACATTAGGTTATAATGCGACGTGTACCATTTCACTAAACTGGCGTTTTCAACTTCAGCCCGGGTAGTAAGAAGAGCTGCCTTCAAAACATTCGGTAAAAGAGTAGCAAAATAACGTCCGTCTTCACTTTTACATAGCCTTTACGGCATTGGTTCTGGCTTTTGTTCACACAGCGCCCATTCCGGGACTGCTCCCGGCAATGTTACTATGTCCCCAACCCGGAATCGTTCCCGGAATTAATCCCGGGATGTGGTTGTGTTCACACAGAAGGCACTCCAGCAATGTTACAGCAATTTTCTAGAATCAATGGGCAGTGTGAAAGGGGCTCTACAGACTCCTCCCATTGTCTATCAGGAGGACTATAAAACATGTACTCACAGACACATACATGGCTGAGTATTGTTTGTTTAGCCTTCTGTTGTCTTGCCTTTCTATGTTTCTTTTTTTCTGACCCTTTGACCCTGGACTGCTTAATGTTTTTGGTTGTTTGCTGCCTGCCCTGACCATTGCCTGTTTTATCTGGATTACTCTTTTGCCTTGGCTCTGTCATTGTTGTTTGCTGTTGTTGACCAAGCCTGTTCTGATTACGCTCTATGGAATAAAGCTTAGCATATGGATCCTCAACTCCATTGTCACGCTCCCCATGATTACAGAATACTCAGCCATGCCCGGATCCAGCGGTTTTATGGAGCTATCAAACCCAGTCATGGACCCAGTCAACCATCTACTTCACCTTTGGCAAAAGGACCTGTCTATTGAGGATTATGTTCACCAGTTCTGTGAGTTGTCCTATCTGGTACCATTTTGTGAAACTGTATTTTGGTTACCTGGAGATGAATGTACTTGTAGTTTAAGGGATCTTATGGAATATGCTGTTTTGTTATGTGGCTCTCCTTTCACTGTGGGAGAAGCAGAGGACTTTGACACCCCCAAAGAATTTTTTTGGGGAGGGGGCCAACATCGGCAAGCTCTGGCAGCAGTGGAGCTTAATCCATCATGGCCACCAGCAGGTCCCATAATTATGGTCCTCACTCCTGTGTTTTCTGGACTTTCTTGTTCAGTGGTCCCCGCAAGATGGCCCCCAGCCCAGTCTCTTCCTAAGAGAGCCACCAGCTCAGAGTCTTTTCTCAATATGGCCACCAGCTCAGTGTTTCTTCCCAAGATGGCAGCCACCTTAGAGTCTTCACCCAAGATGACCACCAGCTCAGACATTCTTCCTAAGATGGCCGCCAGTTCAGAGTCTCTTCTCAAGATAGCTGCAAGCTCAGAGTCTCCAGAGTCTTTAGGTCCTGCTCCCGCACATGGACCTCCATCCCTCTTCCTGTTCTGTCTATCAGGAGGACTATAAAAGATGCACTCACAGACAGATACATGGCTAAGTATTGTTTATTTAGCCTTCTGTTGTCTTGCCTTTCTGTGTTTCCTGGTTTGCGTGTCTTTGTTTATTTTCACCCTCAACTGTTCCCTTGTTTTTGATCGCTTGCTTCCTGCCCTGACCATTGGTTTACTGATTTGCCTTGCCTCTGTGATTGTTGTTTGCTGTTGTTGACCACGCCTGTTCTGATTATGCTATATTGAATAAATGCTTGCATATGGATCCTCTACTCCATTGTCATGCTCCCCATGTTACAGTGACTAAGTGCTGAGCGTCTATTACATGCTGAGTGCAGGGAATTGAAAAACGTTTAGAGGTTATACATCTGAAGAGACTTGCACAACAACAATAGTCTCCAACCATCCAATTCTACCAAATGACATCCCTGGGGTACCACAATATTAGAAAATATCAGGAAAATAGACTTTATATTACAATTCATCTATTCATAAAGGTACTTCTTTATTCAAGATCTATGAAATTAAGCATAATCCTACTTCCCTGTGGCATCCTTTCACCCATTGTTCCTCATTGTTGAAAACCTTGGCATTTGTTCCTCATTATTAATGACCTCTACCAAGGCTGGCTCACAGTTTGATGATCAGTTGAGATCACTCAAGATGAATTTCTTCACTGTAAGTGCTTTCATGATTTGTTTTTCCATAAGTACTGGAGAATCATGTACAAAAGTAAGTTGTTGTTTTTTTCATTTAAATATGTGTTATTCATAGCTAGTTTTACATTTTTTTTTCATTAATTCATTTAGATTACTGAGAATCTGCAATACTCATGCATGGGAAGAAACCTCAGCTACATACCACCCAGTATTCCTTCCTCCATTCAGATTCTGGATTTCAGTTTTAATCCTTTGAAACACTTACAGAAGACTGTTTTCCCAGTTCTGTCTTTTTTACGAGTCCTTGATCTGTCAAGGTAAGTGATATTGTTACCATCTAAATATATTGTATAATGCGTTGCTCTATAAATTATTTTACCTTTATGTATTTGCTTTCAGATGCCAAATCAAGCACATTGAAAATGATACTTTCTACAATGTGAAGAATTTGACTACTTTGATTCTCACTGGAAACCCTATTACATATTTTGGACCTGGATGCTTGATTTTTTTACATAATCTACAAAGACTAGTTCTTGTGGATGTTGGTCTCTCATCCTTACAGCTTCCAGTGAATAACCTAACCAAGCTGCAGGAGCTTAGAGTCGGGACAAATAACATACAGTCTATGTCTCTCCCTCCATTCATGAGCAACTTCAAAGACTTCAGTTTACTTGATCTCCATGGCAATAATATATCTATCATCAAAACCGATGAAACAGTTGTGTTTCGAGAGATTGGCAGAAACATGACTTTGATTCTCTCTAGGAATCCGTTATTATACATTGAACCAGGAGCTTTCAAAGACATTTATCTCAGTGAACTGGACATCCGATCTGCCTTTGTTTCACCTGCTACTCAGAAAGCTGGTCTAAAAACTCTATATGGTCTTAATGTCAAAAAGCTCATGTTTGGAAAGTACAGGGACGATTCCAAAATTTTTTCACCAGCTGCAGACTATTTAGATGGTCTTTGTGTTATTAATTTTCAAGAGGTATATTATTACTTGAAAGAAAGGCACAATGTTCCAGTTAATATCTTTCGCTGTATGATTAACGCCACAATTGTTACCGTGAAGGGTGGGATAATTCGTGAAATAGTTAATGTGCCATTTCATGAAATCAAGGAGCTTTATTTGATTTCCAATCAATTAGATACTGTGCCAGGTAAGCAACTTTCACATCTCCACACTTTAGAAAAACTAGTATTTACAGACAATGTTGCAACCCAAGTTCCAGAGTTCAAAGACATGCCTAGGCTTCAGTATGTGGATCTGAGTTCAAACCATCTTACATTAACAACATGCTGCTCATTTTTTTCTGGCACCCCTCAATTGAGGTATTTAAATTTGAGTCTAAATCCACAAATTGGTCTCTCTATAGTACCATTTAATGGACTTAATTCTCTTGAGATTTTAGATTTCCATCGAACAAGGGTTGTAGGTATTGGATACCGTTCCCCTTTTTCTAACCTAAAGTATTTAAGGTATCTGGATATTTCTTATTCAAGCATCACCTTTGCTAACATATATTGCTTTTATGGGCTGAATAATCTTAATGTACTTAAAATGGGCGGCAATAATTTTCAGGGTGATGTAGAAAGATATTTATTTAATAATCTCACATTTCTGGAACACCTTGACATGTCGTACTGTCATATGGTAGAGTTACATCCAAGCTCATTCAAAAATCTTCAGAGGCTTAGACTTTTGAATCTGAGTGGAAACTATTTAATGACTATAGATTTTCTGGCCCTCCCAGACCTGAAACGATTAACATCACTTTATGTAGATAAAAACAGCATTACTAGCATCCCACTTCATGTTCTCCAAAAGTTGCCCTCAAACCTTTCAGAGTTTGATTTGTCCTCTAACCCCATCTATTGCTCCTGTTCCCAGACAGATTTTATTTTGTGGATTATCCAAAATCAGAAGGTTTTAAAGCAACTGGAAAATATTTTTTGTAAAACTTTTTCAATAAACTCAGATTTTGACATTGACAGCTGTGTGCACAAGAAAAGACTCACACTTGTTTTATCTGTATTTTTCATTACAGTAGTAGTTGTTTCATCATTGTTGGTTTATAGGTTCCAGTTTTATCTTCGGTATTGCTGTATTTTACTGAGAGGCTACAGATCACCTGGGCAACAAGAATGTTCCTATGACGCATTTGTGATTTTCTCCAGCTATGATGAAGTCTGGGTCATGAATGAACTGATGGAGAATCTGGAGAACGGTGTTCCACCTATTCAGCTTTGCCTTCATATGCGGGACTTTCAAGCAGGGAAGCCCATCGCCTCCAACATTATCGATGAAGTAATAATGGGCAGTCGAAAAATCATTGTGGTCATGTCTCAACACTTCATTGATAGTGCCTGGTGTCGCTTTGAGTTTGAATTAGCTCAGTCTCGCTTTATGATGGAGCGCAATGCCAACATCATCATTATCATTCTGGAAGATGTAGAAGAGAGAAAGACTAAGAAAGTGCTTGGACTTCATAAACATCTGAAAAAGAACACATACCTGAAGTGGAGCAGAGACCCTTTGAGTAACATGAAATTCTGGATTCGCCTCAGGAAAGCTGTTATTACCACAAACCAATAATATTGTTTAGAAAATGGATAGTTCTGTCATGACAACTTTTGGAAAGATTGGCATGGTAATGTACATGACAATGTTAATGTAATTGGTCTTGGCGGAATAGATCTGCTACGCTGCTGCTGCTGCTGCTGCAACAGAGCAAGTACCGAGACTTGCTACTGCCAATACATCCACAACATGCTGCTGTAAGCATATAAGAAACACTGCTGCTGCACATATAACATATATAATTAACCCCCATATAGCATATATGAATCATCTCATAGCAGATCTACACAGGTGGAGCTGGGGAAGGTGGAGGGTTTCTGAAGCATGCTGCAAACTGCTACACCTGGCACTAGTCATGTATTTGAATGTTGAGCAGTGAGCTCATTGGCTAAAGTACAGGAGAGAACCAATCGGCTGTGCCATGTGATTATGCTGTCATGTTATCAGATTGAGTTAGACCATTGGACTGCATTATAGAGTTTCATGCCAGAACTCTGTATTTCTTGTGTATGCCTCAGAGAGTTTGTCAGTACAGCTTTCCAGTTATTTCACAACAGCTTTAACCTGATAATTGTGTGTGTAAGGGCAAGGTGGTAAGTTGTTCTTGAGTCACAGGTTGGAATAAAAAGTGTCAACACCTTGTTTCTTGACTTGTTTATTTATTAAAGTGCTCCCATTACACTTTATGAAATGTTTATAATTTGGTTTTGACCTGATAAGACACAAATTCTTTTAAACCATCCTGGACGTGTACTTGTGCATATCTTATAGATGTCAGATCAGGAAAATCCACTTACTTCATTATGTTGTGTTTATGCAGAAACCCTTTACTGGAGATGAGGTAAATTACACTGTTAAATCCATGATTTATTAGGCTATCGATTTAATCCTCTGAACTCAGAAATAACATGTATCCATCAGGCAAGCGAAAATATATAGTAATAATAAATAAGTAAATAAATAAAAATAATGGAGCTGTGGCCAAGTCAGTCAGCAGGACAAATGGGTTTTTCTTCACTGACTGTGGGGCTGCAGGCTGTGCACACGTTAATGCCACTCGGGTCCAAACAGGTTAAAAAATAGATGCCATTGGGTTGGACTCAGGTCTGATTTCATCGTGTCTGTCTCGGGTCAGGTTTTTCTTTTGAAAAATTTATGCACATCAGGTTTGGGTAGGAAGTGATCAAGTCGATTCAGGTCGGGTACGGATTTTAGGACCTGAGAAGACCTCTACTGGTGCCTCATTTTTAACTATGTATTTAAAAAAAAATAAAATATTTGCTTTTTATGTTGCATTCAACAATTTTTTGGCAAAGATGCCATTGTTTGTTGTAGATAACGCAAACAAAGGTCTTTTTCTACTCTTCTTGTGAATGTACCACAGAACTTCCCTTCTGAAACAAACATGAGTACAACAATAGTGCATATAGATCAATGTCAAATGAATTTCTTGCATTGTGACTAATGTGGTTTGCTCTTTGTTTGGAGTTTTCCATAGATTTTGCACATGATCTGGACGGGTACCCGGAAGTATAAAAGGGCAACTGTGCCATCTGTTTGAAGAGCATGTGAGAGACCAAGGCAGGTAAGTGTTATAGAAAGTGTGTGCCTCCGTGCCCAAGGACAAACACAGTTTATGCAGTATATACCTTGGGATCAGTAGCTTGAAAGATCAGTGATCAAGGGCTCTGAATGCGCTCATTGTGAGTATTTCTAATGAGAAAGCTCTGTTCACATTTGTCCCTCTTCTTGAGAGATGAGGGATAAGCGCCTGCCTCTGGTGGTTCAGGTCCCGCTGCTGAGGAGCGGCAACGACTCAAAACAGGTTTTAGACTCTCTTTTTAGTGCTTTCGGATCCCAGCGTTAGCACAATAGTTGAGCAGCGCCTTAGGGAAGCTTCTGGGTATTTTCTGGGTGTTTGAATCCCACTTACTATGTTTGGAATGAGTAGACTGTTCCCCCTCTTTTGGGCTTTAAGTGAACAACCTCTACAACAGAGTGTAGCTGTCTGCAGATGGTTATGCTCCAACACAAACTTACTTTGCTCTGGAATATAGCAGTCTGAGGGTGTTCAGTCAGCTGTCAGCTGTGTAGCCTGGCTTCTATATTTAGGTTGGGTTCTCCTTGGCACAAGCTCTCTCAAGTAAGTGCTGAATTTTTTGTCTAGGAATCTGTTATTCGAGTATAGCTTTGTTCTAGCACAGAGACAGCCTCATTTTTAGTAGTGCCTCTTAGTAGTGCCTCCACAGTCTGGGTTCTGTGGCCTGGGCGATCTTCAGCTTTATCCGAGGAAAATGCTATTCGAGGAAAGCTGTGTAAAGCTGTTATGGCCACTGCTTACATCAGACTTTGATCTTGGACTAATGATATTTTATGTGTTCACTCTTTTGCGAATCATTTACTGATAGTCTGGATCTCCCTTTGTGAGCTTCTGGTCAATAACACTCAATAACACAAGCTCGATAGCTTACTGTGGGACTGACACTGATTGGGGACTTCCTTAGTACAGCCATCTGAGAGAGGTTATATTCCAGTCATTGTTATAGCAGGACTGTCACAGACACCTGCTGGAATGCCCATGCCATTTGCTGGAGTGCCCATGACAGCCACCAGAGGACTCTTTTCTGTCCAGACTATTGTTTGTTTTGTTCTGGACTTCAGTTCCCATCACCCCTTGCACTGATGATTGTTACATTACTCTCAGCTGTGAGTAATTTAGGTCCTTTGCTCACCTGTATATTTGTGTGGTTTGTGTCTTTGGTTAGTGAAGTTTTGTTTTCTGTTACACTGTATTCTGGATTACCTTTTTGTTTGTGTCTTGTTTTTTTCCCAGGTTTTTTATTTTTTTATTTTTTTGTCTTGGATATTAAATTGCACTTGAATGTTCATTGGTTTCTTCAAGTGACCCATGACAGACAACTTCAGCCATTTCAAGAAGAAGCGTAAGGCACAACTCCAGATGTTGGCGGCCCTGCATCATCAGAGGATGGGGATAAAAAGCTTTGCTCACACTTTTTTGACCCGGAGAGGCTCAGTCTGCCACTGCATCTCTGGAGGATTACTCTGGGGCTACTGTCTCAGTCTCACGAGCGAAGGTTGAGAAGGAGGAGAGCAGCTAAATCCACTCCCTTGGATTATAATGTTGATATAATGTTATGTAGTTATGATGACAGATGCAAGTTCTTCATTATCATAAAAGCTGTTGGTTTTTACAGTTTTGTTGGCCATGTGTCCATGAAAGTGTTCTTTCCTGATGCCAGTGTATTTTTTCAGTTGTTGAAGTCAGAGTGCCATGTATTCCATGTTGAGTGCTACAGATTTGGCTTTTTCTCAGTTTGAAAAATAGTTTAAAATATTTCAGTGGCTGTAGAAGAGCACATACAACAACAACAATGGAGATGTTAATATTGCTGGTCTCCAACCATCCAGTTCTATTTAAGATGACATCCCTGGGCTACCAACATATTAATATGCAAAAAAAAAAAAATACTCAGAATATTTGACATTTATATCATGTGTAATTGTGGAGGAAATTACATTTTTATATTACTGTGCATCTCTTCAGTAAGGTCATCTTGCTGAATCTTCAATCTTCATTTAAGATCGACAAAATCAAGCACAATCCTACTTTCCTATGAAATAATTTTATCCATAGTTCCTCATTGTTGAAAACCTTGGCATTTGTTCCTCATAATTAAAGACCTGTGCTTTCATGATTTATTTTTCCATAAGTGCTGGAGAATCGTGCACAAAAGTAAGTTTATATTGTCATGGGTGAAGAATCACACGACAAGGAGAGCTCGGTTTAAAGTGCTCCGGAGGGTGGATTTTATTTACAGAGTGAGAAATCCAGCGAAGGTGCGTCGTGTCGGCCGTGCTCTTCTCCTCGTGTGATGATATGCTCGTGAGTGCAGAGAGTGAGGCTGACCGGCTACCTGCTGCTGTCTGTAGTTAAATAGAGAGTGCAGTCTCATGGAGTTGGTTCTCCCCGTTTGGCTGTTTCCCTGTGGTTTATATGCATGTGCGCCTCGTTGGTTTAAAGGGCAACGCTGATGATTCTTCGGGACGCTCGTCACAATCCCTCCTCCTAAGCGAAGTCCAGGTCCTGTGAATGATATGAGACAGTAGGGGAGACATTGGGGGTGGGCAGGGAGTGACCCCTGACAGACCTGCAAAAGCTGCCCAGATCCGAGAGAGGCCATCGGCGTTGGCATTGGCAGCTCCTGCCCGATGACGCACAATGAAGTGGAAGTCCTGGAGCGCGAGGAACCATTAGTGTCCTTGGCCTTGGCCATCCACTGCAGGGGTGCGTGGTCTGTTACCAGGGTGAACTTCCGGCTGAGGAGGTAATTCCGCAGCTCCAGGACTGCCCACTTGACGGCCAGGGCTTCCTTCGCGACGGCGGTGTAGTTTCTCTCGGCTGGGGACAGCTTCCTGCTGATGTATAAAATAGGATACTCCTCACCTTCCTGTATCTGGGACAGGCCAGTCCTGTATCGGAGGCATCCGTTTACAGCAGAAAGGGGCAGTTAAAATCCGGGGCTCTAAGCACCGGCTCCGAAATTAGGGCCCCCTTTACCCTTTGGAATGCTTCTTCAGCTGCTGACGACCATACCAACTTCTCGGGCTGCCCCTTCCTGGTCAGATCTGTCAGAGGGGAGTCTAAAGAGGAGAAGTTGGGAATGAAGCAGCGATTATACCCCGCCAGCCCTAAAAAAGCTCGTACCTGGGTCTTCGTTTGGGGCGTTGGAGCTGTCAGGATGGCCTCTACCTTCTTCACCTGCAGCCGAATGAGGCCCTGGCCAACTTGGAAACCCAGGTACTTCGCTTCTGAGAAGGCAAGATGGCATTTGTGAGGGCTGGTGGTTAGTCCAGCCCTCCGGAGTTCCGACAGCACCCTCCGCAGATGGTCCAGGTGGTACTCCCATGCCTCGGAGTGGATAATGACATCGTCGATGTAGGCAGCAGCATATGCTTGGTGGGGTCTGAGTAGGATGTCCATTAGTCATTGAAATGTGGCTGGCGCCCCATGGAGGCCGAAGGGAAGAGTCCGGTACAGCCAGTTACCACTAGGGGTAGAGAAAGCAGTTTTAGGTTTAGCTACTTCAGTAAGTGGTACTTGCCAGTAGCCTTTCGTGAGGTCCAGGGTTGTGATGTACCGGGCCCTTCCCAGGCGATCCAGCAGCTCATCCACCCGAGGCATGGGGTATCCGTCAAAATCTGATACTTCATTAAGCCAGCGGAAGTCATTGCAGAAGTGGAGGGTGCCATCCAGCTTCAGGACCATGATAATTGGGCTGGACCATGGGCTGCGTGATGGTTCTATGACCCCCAACTTCATAATTTCTTGGACTTCATCCTCTATAGCCTTTATAACCCGCTGCCGGACGATGACTCCTGGGGCCGTCCGGATGTCGTGCTGGAGGATGGTGGTTTGCCCGGGAACAGAGGAGAACACATCAGAGAACTGACAAACCAGGTGGCGAAGCTCAGTCTTCTGGGCAGCCGAAAGGTGGGGGTTGACATCAACAACCACGGGCTCGGAGGTGGCGAGGGCGGCGAGCTGGTCTCTAGTCCCCACCCACTTCTTCAGAAGGTTGATGTGATATAACTGCTCAGCCCTTCTTTTCCCAGGTTGCTGTAACCGGTAAGTAACTGGTCCAATTTTTTCCAGTACCGTATAGGGACCCTGCCAGGTGGCCAGGAACTTGCAGGCCACGTTGGGGACTAGGACCATAACTCGATCTCCAAGATGGAACTCCCGTGGTTGGGCTGCCCGATTATAGTGGCGTTGTTGGGCCTGCTGAGCTTTCGCCATGTGTTCCCGAACTAATGGTATGACCCGGTTGATCTCCCTCATCTCTCTGCTGTGCTCGACCACAGTTCAATGGGCTGCAGGCTTCTGCTCCCAGGCCTCCTTTGCCACATCCAGGAGGCCTCGTGGTTGTCTTCTGAAGAGGAGCTCGAAGGGGGTGAAACCAGTTGAGGCCTGAGGGACCTCACGAATCCCAAAAAGGACGTAGGGAATCATGAGGTCCCAGTCGCGTCTGTCCTCTGCTGCCACCCAGTGTAACATCTGTTTCAGGGTTTGACTGAAGCGTTCGACCAGTCCGTCCGTCTGCGGGTGGTAGACAGTGGTCCTCAACTCTTTCACCCGTAGCAGCCTGCAGAGGTCAGCCATCAGCTGGGACATAAAGGGGGTACCCTGGTCGGTTAGGATCTCCGCTGGGATGCCGACTCGGCTGGAGAGCAGGAAGAGCTCATGAGCGATGGCTTTGGCTGTAGCTTTTTAGAGGGGGACTGCCTCAGGATACCAGGTGGCATAGTCGACAATCACCAGGATGTGCTCATGTCCCCAGGCAGATTTCGGCAGCGGCCCCACGAGGTCCATCCCGATGCGCTCGAAGGGCACATCGATGATGGGCAGCGGAACCAGCGGACTGGGGGGAGGTGTTCTTGGCGACGTCTTCTGGCAGGTAGGACAGGCCTGGCAGAACCCCTTCACCTCTGCCTCCACACTCTAAAAAACACTGGGTTAAAAACAACCCAATTTGGTTTGTTTTTAACCCAAGGGCTGGGTAAATATAGGACAGAACCCATTTGGGGTTAATTTTACCCAGCAAATTGGGTTGTTTATTTAACCCATCATGATGGGTTGATTTAACTCATCTAATGGGTTGATTAATTTTTATTAAAATATAGCTTATTCTTACATTATACATATGAAATGATGAAATACTTTATGCTTTTTACTTTATACATAATAAATTATGTTTACAGATTAATTTAAATCATCTAAACTTTTGTAAAATACTCCACACAACCACTGGTTTGCATGATAACTTCCTTTATTTTCCTTTATCATTTACAGCATAGTTTATCGTTTTAATGTACACATATTGCCTTATACTAATTTAACAAACATTAAAAGTACAAATTAAACATTAAACAGAAGTAATTCACGTGTAATTGACCGGTCTCTGTTACTCCGTTTCCACTGTAACGGCGCTGGCTCTCGTGCCCGAGCAGGAGTCGTGTTCGGTGGGGAACTGCAATCATGGCGAGGAGATGGGCTCCGCCGCCGCCGCGGTGATCTCCGCGGTTTTCGCGGCCGCCGCAACCGAGAACGGGGCACCCCATCACCACCACCACCCAGATGGCAGAAGTAATCCACGTGAATTCAAACAGTCTCTGTTATTCCGTTTCCACCGTAACGGTGCTGGCTCTGTGCACGTGAGCTTAAGTGTTCGGCGGGGAACGTTTTCCGGCTACCGCCGCCCCGAGTTGCAATCATAGCCAAAATATACTGCGACTGCTTTCATAACCTGCCCAAAACAAACAGTAAACAGCTCTGAGGAAATATTTTAACATCCAAAGTATTTGTATTCTAGTATCTTTATGAATAAGCGTTTATTTTATGCAGAGTATCAGGCATTTCCATCGCGCGAGTTGACAGATGTTTAATTAGGTGATTCAAATCGCGCGCCTGATGCTCTGCATGAAATTAAACGATATACAGCACGGTAATTATTTTATATATAAAATAAAATGTACACAAACCTGTTTGTACAGAAGAAATGCATCAATTCGATGGCACTTAAAACTGCTCTCTCAACGCAAAATCCCCGCGATAAATAACTCAACTGCTGGGTTACGTCTTAACCCAGGACCTGAGTAATACAAAAGCTACCCAAACATTGGGTTGTTATGTCTGACCCAGGAGCTGGGTAACACTAAAAAACTACCCAATCATTGGGTTGTTACATTTGACCCAGGAGCTGGGTAACACAAAAACTACCCAAACACTGAGAAAATAACCCAACAAATTGACCCAAAAGGCTCAACCCAGCATTTGGGTTAAAAAAATAACCCAGGATTTTTTAGAGTGCATGCCTGGCCAGTGGAAACGATCCCGGATTCTTTGTAAGGTGTTGGCGGCCACGAGGTGTCCTGCTAGTCATCACCCTCTAGTGGTGAAATAATCATTACATTTTTGGTCCTACATTGTGTATTTTGATCAAATAAACTGGTGCCTTATTTTTAAACTATGTATTTAAAGAAGAATTTAATTGGTTTTTATGTTGCATGCAACGATTTTTTGCCAATTGTTAGTTGTAGATCCAGTCTGCAAACAATAGTCTTTTAATACTTTTCTTGTGAATGTACCTCAGAACTTCCCGTTTGAAACAAATTTAAGTACAACAACAGTGCGAAGAGATTCATGTCAAATGAATTTCTTCCATCCTGACTAACATGGTTTGTTCTTTGTTGGGAGTTTTCCATAGATTTTACACATGATCTTTTCTTAAAATCATTGCAGCACAAGAAAAATCCCTTTGTGGAATCTTAATTGTTTTGCATGCTGGAACCATGTTTAATTCAGAATCTTACATTTACGTCCTCATCTGTTTACATTCCTCTGTGTTATAAGCAAATTGGCAGGTCAGAGTTTGCAAAGCGGAAATCTATCTCTTATTCCTGCCCTACTTTCATGTGTCTCATATAGTCTCTCTCAATTTCTCTCATCATACAAATGCAAGAGTAGGTAACTGTAGCCATCTTGTGTCTCACAGTGATAAATTTCAGATGACTGTTAGATGACTTTAGTACTGTTGTTTGATGAAAGGGATCGTTAAAAGTTGATCAGTTCTTTGATATTTAGACGGAAGCTCTGTCTCCAGTTAAAGCAAAAAAACCCTGCTCAGATGAAAAAGAAAAAGAGACACAAAAATGTAAATAAGCGAGAACGCTCTGGTTACTAACGGATCCTTGGTTCCCTGAGATAAGGAACGAGTGTTGCATCCCTGATGCTTATGGGGAAACTCCTGTTTACTCTGGAAGTCTGATATGTTCATGTTTGTGTAGCTGGAGGAACCAATGGTGCCTCAACCCACCAAATAGTGTGAAGCCGACTGCTGTATAAGTCAGCTCTGAGCGCCATCAGAATCTTTCAAATGAAGAGTCAGTCATGGACTCATTGGCAGTCAACGCTTTGCAATGATCAGCAAACAGATATCCCCAATAGAAATCCTGTTGGACCATGCACAGGATGAGGCCATTCCTCTAGCAGAGTGAGCCTTCATTCCTATAAAATACTGTAAGCCCACTGAGGTGCAAGTCAGGGCTATATCACCCACTATCAAGCAAGATCCAGCCGGAATGGGCCAGAGCGTTCAACATTAACTCTAAGGGCCCGACCTGGGCAGAGTGGATTTGGACCTTGCTCACCTTCTGAATTGGGAAGTGCTAGACAGGTAAAGTGCTTTGAATGGAGAGCACAGGGGCCGCAAGTCAATTGAACTGTCCTCAGAAAGACAAATCGCTGGCTAGGAGACAAAGACTTCTCGGCTAATTTGATTTTCAACCCAAGCTGATCCCCTTGGCTGAGCAGAAGTGACATGTGAGTGATGAGTTCCCGTTTTGGTCTGGCTAAAACTAGCCAATCAGTGTATATCTGGATATAAAAGTAAGCATCTTTCAGATTCTCCAATATAAACCCATCCCAAAGGTATACTCGTGCTAGGATCTGTTTGAAAATCAGGTTACACTTTATTTTGATAGTCCACTTTAGACATTCTACTAAGTGTAAGTAACTTTGTAGCTACATGTCAACTACTTGTCAACTACATATAAACTAAATCTCATTATTTGCAACTACATGTCCACTAACTCTCAGAGTAGAATTTAGGGTTAGTTTAGGGTAGGTTTAGGGTTAGTTGAATAAGTTGACAAAGAAAGTGTTAGAAGATATTAAGCAGACAGTCTACTAATACTCTACTAACTGCTAATTGACATTTTGTTGCAAAGTTAATTACTGTTAGTAGAACATCTAAAGTGGACTATCAAAATAAAGTGTTACCGAAAATCAGCATCTTGAACAGCCATAAATGAGTGAGCGGTTCAGATTGCTGAGATCAAGAATGGTCTGAGCCCGCCATCTTTCCTGGGAACGAGGAAGTAATGGCTGTAGTAAGCAAATTGCAGTCTGCTAGAGGAACAGCTCCTTTTGCAAGCAGTATTTGGAGTTTAGAGAACTGGAGAACATGAGCATTGTTGTTCCGTACTGAAGTTTGTATAATTCCTCCGAAGCAAGGCAGCATGCAAGACTTCTTTGAGGGAGTTCCCTCTTAGTGAGAACTGCCCCTTTCCTCTTCCTCTCTGCTTTTGGATCAGGGCGGCTTCTGTGGCTCAGGGTCCAATGTTACTCTGGGGTGGGGACCTTGACACCTACGAAACACATAGTGCTTTGCTGTCTGGGGGTGCTCCTGAAGCCCAGATTCAGATGAGAGGATGGAGACTTGAAACTGGAGCATTTCGGCAGGAAGTGACGCATTGTCTGCGATGACTTGAGTGAGCTGTGTGAGCTAAATAAGTCCTGTTCGCTAGGGCTGAGGAAGTTCTGCAGAGCTTATCTGAATCAGGTGTGTTTGATTAAGGAGACATGGAAAACATGCAGTGTTGGGGGGGGGGCTCCAGAAACGTGGTTGAGAACCACTGGAATAAAGTGTATGCCACATCCTGGTGAGTTATTCATGAACTTTGCTGGAAGAACTGGGTGGGCCGCTGGCATGAGGATTGTTGATGGCATAAGTTCAGGTACCACTCATTAAGGAGGCCGCAGACGGGCCTCAATATCAACTTACAGCTAGCCTCCAACAACAATAAGGACATGTATTTGTATGCCATGTATTTAATAAACCCAGCAGTGTGACTAAGTGCTAAGCATTCCACATAATTGTATTATTAATTTTCTTTACATATATTATGTATAATTGTATTCAGAATGGTACTTCTTCATTCAAGATCTATGAAATAAAACACAAGCCTACTTCCCTGTGACATCCTTTCGCCCATAGTTCCCCATTGTTGAAAACCAGGGCATTTGTTCCTCATAATTAAAGACCTCTACCAAGGCTGGCTCACACTTTTATGACGATTGAGAAATTGAGATCACTTAAGATGAATTTCTTCACTGTAAGTGCTTTCATGATTTACTTTTCCGTAAGTGCTGGAGAGTCGTGCACAAAAGTAAGTTGTTGTAGTGTTTCATTTAAATCTGTGTAAATGTTAACTGTTTTTTTTACTGTTGTGAAATTTGAGAAATTTCCTTCGTTCATTCATTTAGATTACTGAGAATCTACACTACTCATGCATGGGAAGAAACCTCAGCTACATACCACCCAGTATTCCTTCCTCCATTCAAACTCTGGATTTCAGTTTTAATCCTTTGAAACACTTACAGAAGACTGTTTTCCCAGTTTTGTATTTTCTACGAGTCCTTGATCTGTCAAGGTAAGCAATATTGTTACTATCCAAATATATTGTATAATGTGTTGCTTTATAAATTATATTACATTTATGTATTTGGTTTCAGATGCCAAATCAAGCACATTGAAAATGATGCTTTCTACAATGTGAAGAATTTGACTACTTTGATTCTCACTGGAAACCCTATTACATGTTTTAGACCTGGATGCTTGAATACTTTACATAATCTACGAAGACTAGTTCTTGTGGATGTTGGTCTCTCATCCTTACAGCTTCCAGTGAATAACCTAACCAAGCTGCAGGAGCTTAGATTTGGGACAAATAGCATCCAGTCCATGTCTCTCCCTCCATTCATGAGAAACTTCAAAGACTTCCGTTTACTTGATCTACATGCCAATAATATATCTATCATCAAAATGGATCAGACTGCTCTTTTTCGAGAGATAGGCAGAAACTTGACTTTGATTCTCTCTAGGAATCCGTTATTTTACATTGAACCAGGAGCTTTCAAAGACATTTATCTCAGTGAACTGGACATCCGATCTGCCTTTGTTTCATCTGCTGCTCAGAAAGCTGGTCTACAAGCTCTATATGGTCTTAATGTCAAACGGCTAATATTTGGAAATTACAGGAGTGATTACAAGATTTTTTCATCAGATGCAGATTATTTAAATGGTCTTTGCTTTATTTATTTTCATGAGGTATCTTATTACATGAAAGTAAGGCATGATGTGCCAGTTAATATCTTTCGCTGTATGATAAACGCTACTATTTTAACTGTGAAGGGTGGTCGAATTCGTGAAACAGCGAATGTGCCATTTCATGAAATCAAGGAGCTTTATTTGATTTCCAATCAATTAGATACTGTGCCAGGTAAGCAACTTTCACATCTCCACACTTTAGAAAAACTAGTATTTACAGACAATGTTGCAACCCAAGTTCCAGAGTTCAAAGACATGCCTAGGCTTCAGTATGTGGATCTGAGTTCAAACCAACTTACATTAATAACATGCTGCTCATTTTTTTCTGGCACCCCTCAACTGAGGTATTTAAATTTAAGTCTAAATCCACAAATTGGTCTCTCTGTAGAACCATTTGTTGGACTTGATTCTCTTGAGATTCTAGATTTCCATCGTACAAGGGTTGTAGGTATGGGATACCTTTCACTTTTCTCTAACTTAAAGTATTTGAGGTATCTGGATATTTCTTATTCAAGTATCACCTTTGTAAACATATATTGCTTTTATGGGCTGAGTAATGTTAAAATTCTTAAGACTGCCGGCAATCATTTTCAGGGTGATGTAGCAAGATATTTATTTAATAATCTCACTTTATTAGAGCACCTTGACATGTCGTACTGTCGTGTGGTAGAGTTACATCCAAGCTCGTTCAAAAATCTTCAAAGGCTTAGAGTTTTAAATTTGAGAGGAAACAATTTAATGACTATAGATTTTCTGGCCCTCCAAAACTTAAAAAAATTAACATCACTTTATGTAGATGAAAACAGCATTACTAGCATCCCACTTCATGTTCTCCAAAAGTTGCCCACAGACATTTCAGAGTTTGATTTGTCCTCTAACCCCATCGATTGCTCCTGCTCCCAGACACATTTTATTTTGTGGATTATCCAAAATCAAAATATTTTGAAGCAACCAGAAAATATTTTCTGTAAAACCCTTTCACTAAACTCAGATTTTAGAGCAAGAGACTTTGACATTGACAGTTGTGTGCACAAGAAAAGACTCACACTTGTTTTATCTGTATTTTTCATTACAGTAGTAGTTGTTTCATCATTGTTGGTTTATAGGTTCCAGTTTTATCTTCGGTATTGCTGTATTTTACTGAGAGGCTACAGATCACCTGGGCAACAAGAATGTTCCTATGACGCATTTGTGATTTTCTCCAGCTATGATGAAGTCTGGGTCATGAATGAACTGATGGAGAATCTGGAGAACGGTGTTCCACCTATTCAGCTTTGCCTTCATATGCGGGACTTTCAAGCAGGGAAGTCCATCGCCTCCAACATTATCGATGAAGGAATAATGGGCAGTCGAAAAATCATTGTGGTTGTGTCTCAACACTTCATTGATAGTGCCTGGTGTCGCTTTGAGTTTGAATTAGCTCAGTCTCGCTTTATGATGGAACGCAATGCCAACATCATCATTATCATTCTGGAGGATGTAGAAGAGAGGAAGACTAAGAACATTTTTGGACTTCATAAACATCTGAAGAAGAACACATACCTGAAGTGGAGCAGAGACCCTTTGAGTAACATGAGATTCTGGATACGCCTCAGAAAAGCTATTATTGCCACAAAGAAATAATATTACATATATGTATGTTGCATATATGTTTTAAATAAATAAACCTTTAACTAATTTTCAACCACAAGAAAAATTATTACATTTTATGTTGTGTTAAACCATTTTTCCCAAAGGCAAAGCTCTTTTTAAAAATTGCAAATAAAGGACTTTCTGTGCATCATGGGAATGCACGTTCGAAATCAATAACTTCCCCTTTAAAACAAAAAAGAGAAGTAAGAGATGTTTGCACTCATGCAATACTAAGACAAAAGAGAATAATCTGATTTATGTCAAATGTGATTTAAATTGAACGGCTTTGCACTCACTGATGTGTGAATTTTTTCACATTCCTGATCTAGTGACAGAAAAGCTCCTATTTTGCTGTAGGATTTAGAATCTCCTGTCTAACAGTTTGTTCTTTGTCACATCAAGTTTTCCATAGATCTCACGCAAAATCGTTTCTAACAATGATCGTGTCTTTTGGGGAATGGACGATTTTCCTAGGCTTAATCTTAATTTTGGTGAGTTCTGGACAAGGACAGGAATGTACCACGGTAAGAACAACACTTTATATAGTTCATATGTATGTTTTAAAGCTAGGTTCTAGAGAATACTGTTTGTTTTTGCAGGTCCAATCATTAGTATAATAGTATTTTGTAGTAGTGTTATTGTTATGATTAGAGTAAGCTATAGTTTTACAAGCATGCAGGGCTTCTGTAATTATTTTGTATTAAGTTGACTCATGTTCTGTTGAGATTTTTATTTTTTCAATATCCCCAAAACCAAGATATTATATTATATTATATTATATTATATTATTGGTTTGTTTTCAAATATATTAGTAATTTCCTGATTAACCTTGTTTTCCAGGTTAAAAAAGGGAACTTTCATATTTGTAGATATGCACTTTTCAGAGCTTGACCTTCTTTATCTATCTATCTATTTAATAGAAAAGGAAAAATGTCTTGGTGTCTCTCCAACAGAACATGAAGATCATATGAAAATCTGAAATACCAAAAGTTAACATAAAAATAAGAAAATGGGCCTTTCCTGTGTCTTTCTTTCATTTCTAGATAATAAAGAATATGGAGTACTCATGTTCTGGAAGAAATTTGACTCATATTCCAAGAAGTCTTCCCTTCACTGTGATGTCTCTGGATTTTAGTTTCAATTTCCTGATCTCTTTACATAAGTGTGTATTTCCTGTGCTGTTCAATTTACTATTCTTGGATCTCACAAGGTAAATTAATGATCATTACGTTACCATGCATTACCATTTAAACATGGTAACTATTTTTTGAATGTACTCACTTTTAATCTTTCGGCCTTTCAGGTGCCACATTGAGCAGATTGAAAATGATACTTTCTACAATGTGAAGAATTTGACTACTTTGATTCTCACTGGAAACCCTATCACATATTTTGGACCTGGATGCTTGAATTCTTTACATAATCTACAAAGACTAGTTCTTGTGGATGTTGGTCTTTCATCCTTACAGCCTAAAATGAATAACCTAACCAAGCTGCAGGAACTTAGAGTTGGGACAAATAACATCCAGTCCATGTCTCTCCCTCCATTCATGAGCAGCTTTAAAGACTTCAATTTGCTTGATCTACATGCCAATAATATATCCATCATCACAACCGATGACACAGTTGTGATGCGAGAGATCAGCAGAAACATGACTTTGATTCTCTCTAGGAATCCGTTATTATACATTGAACCAGGAGCTTTCAAAGACATTTATCTCAAGGAGCTCCACATACAATCTGCCTTTGTTTCAGTGAATGCACAAGCAAAGTGTCTAGAAGCTCTTACTGGTCTCAATGTGGATAAGTTGTTCATAGGAAGTTACAGAATGCGGTGGAGAGTCAAGGTGTCAAATACAAGTTATGATGGCCTTTGCTCATTTAATTTCAACGAAATATATTTTGTTCAGAAAGAATGTTCTGAATATAACATGCACTTGTTCCGCTGTATGATCAATGCAACAAAAATCACAGTGAAAAGAGCATATTTCACTAGCATGGAACATGTTTCATTCCACCGTCTTAAAGAACTGTATCTAGGGCGAACTTCAATGTCTTTTGTACCAGTAATTTCACACATACCCAGCTTAGAAAAACTAGTGGTGAAGAATAATATACCCATGACCTTTACTGGTATCAGTGATTTGCCTCTTCTTCAGTTTGTAGATTTAAGCGGAAACTTTTTAATTTTGAAAGATTGTTGTTCCCAATTTTTTCAAAGGACACCAAACATTCGTTACATGAATTTAAGTCAAAACTCTGAGATAGGAATGGCCAGTAAGCCATTTTTGGGATTAGACTTGTTTGAAGTGTTGGACCTCCACCGTACAAAACTAGTCCTAGTTTTTTACTTCGGATTTTTACGTGGTCTGAAAAACTTAAAATATTTGGATATTTCTTACACAAGTATTACTTTCACAAAACAAATAATATTTCAGGACCTGAACAATTTGACTGTGCTTAAAATGGCGGGAAACAGCTTTCATGGTGATGCACTGAGTTATCTCTTACAAAATCTCACTAATTTGGAGGTTCTTGACATCTCACACTGTGGCATCGAAGAAATCTCCAGGAGATCTTTTATCGGCACACAGAAAATACGTCACTTATATTTAAGTAAAAACAAGTTGATGATTTTGGATTTTCTGACCCAGCCAGAGCTGAAACCTCTTACATCAGCTTATGTCGATAAAAACAGCATTACTAGCATCCCACTTCATATTCTCCAAAAGTTCCCCACAAACCTTTCAGAGTTTGATTTGTCCTCAAACCCCATTGATTGCTCCTGCTCCCAGACAGATTTTATTTTGTGGATTATCCAACATCAGAACATTTTGAAGCAACCGGAAAATATTTTCTGTACAACTCTTTCACCAAGCTCAGATTTAAGAGCAACAGACTTTGACATTAACAGCTGTGTGCACAAGAAAAGACTCACAATTGTTTTGTCATTATTTTTTGTTACAGTAGTAGTTGTTTCATCATTCTTGGTTTATAGGTTCCAGTTTTATCTTCGTTATTGCTGTATTTTACTGAGAGGCTACAGATCACCTGGGCAACAAGAATGTTCCTATGACGCATTTGTGATTTTCTCCAGCTATGATGAAGTCTGGGTCATGAATGAACTGATGGAGAATCTGGAGAACGGTGTTCCACCTATTCAGCTTTGCCTTCATATGCGGGACTTTCAAGCAGGGAAGTCCATCGCCTCCAACATTATCGATGAAGGAATAATGGGCAGTCGAAAAATCATTGTGGTTGTGTCTCAACACTTCATTGATAGTGCCTGGTGTCGCTTTGAATTTGAATTAGCTCAGTCTCGCTTTATGATGGAGCGCAATGCCAACATCATCATCATCATTCTGGAAGACGTGGAAGAGAGGAAGACTAAGAACGTGCTTGGACTTCATAAACATCTGAAAAAGAACACATATCTAAAATGGAGCAGAGACCCTTTGAGTAACATAAGATTCTGGATACGCCTCAAGAAAGCTATTTTAGATTATTAATATACAGTATGTGAATGCATGTCAATTGAAATCAAATAAACTATAATTTAAACAAATAATCTAAAGTGCACAGTCAGTCATTTTTCTGTAAAGCTCCATTTGTTGTAGAAAGTGCACACAGAGGGTTTTCAGCTCCTCTTGGCATGCACTTCCCTCTGGAAACAAAGGTGAGAAGTGAAAGCTGCAACATGAGTAAGTGAAAATACAGTATAAACAGAACTATATTCAACTTTATTGTTTTTTGTGGTCAAATAAATTCAAGCCTCACTTCTCAGAGGTGTTACTGGAAACAATGATGTGTGGATTTATTGAGCACTTTTCTATAAATAGCAGCAGTAAAGTTTCTTTATTTAGTGCATGTTGACTCTGTAGCTGAAATTCAGTTTTCTCTCTGAAATTAGATCATAGTTCATATGAAAAGTAAAGAACACTATATTTTTTTTCATATCTTGGACTTTCAGATGTCATGTACATTATACTGATGATATGATGATACTTTAATTTACTTTTATTCTCACCTGTTGCACGTTTTAGTCTTGGATGCTTAAATTCTGTTTAAGTTACATTTTCTTTGAGCAACACAGTTCATATACAGGTCCTTCTCAAAAAATTAGCATATTGTGATAAAGTTCATTATTTTCTGTAATGTACTGATAAACATTAGACTTTCATATATTTTAGATTCATTACACACAACTGAAGTAGTTCAAGCCTTTTATTGTTTTAATATTGATGATTTTGGCATACAGCTCATGAAAACCCAAAATTCCTATCTCAAAAAATTAGCATATCATGAAAAGGTTCTCTAAACGAGCTATTAACCTAATCATCTGAATCAACTAATTAACTCTAAATACCTGCAAAAGATTCCTGAGGCTTTTAAAAACTCCCAGCCTGGTTCATTACTCAAAACCGCAATCATGGGTAAGACTGCCGACCTGACTGCTGTCCAGAAGGCCATCATCGACACCCTCAAGCAAGAGGGTAAGACACAGAAAGAAATTTCTGAACGAATAGGCTGTTCCCAGAGTGCTGTATCAAGGCACCTCAGTGGGAAGTCTGTGGGAAGGAAAAAGTGTGGCAGAAAATGCTGCACAACGAGAGGGGGACCTGCGGAAGCAGTGGACTGAGTCTGGAGTAGAAACATCCAGAGCCACCGTGTACAGGCGTGTGCAGGAAATGGGCTACAGGTGCCGCATTCCCCAGGTCAAGCCACTTTTGAACCAGAAACAGCGGCAGAAGCGCCTGACCTGGGCTACAGAGAAGCAGCACTGGACTGTTGCTCAGTGGTCCAAAGTACTTTTTTCGGATGAAAGCAAATTTTGCATGTCATTCGGAAATCAAGGTGCCAGAGTCTGGAGGAAGACTGGGGAGAGGGAAATGCCAAAATGCCTGAAGTCCAGTGTCAAGTACCCACAGTCAGTGATGGTCTGGGGTGCCATGTCAGCTGCTGGTGTTGGTCCACTGTGTTTTATCAAGGGCAGGGTCAATGCAGCTAGCTATCAGGAGATTTTGGGGCACTTCATGCTTCCATCTGCTGAAAAGCTTTATGGAGATGAAGATTTCATTTTTCAGCACGACCTGGCACCTGCTCACAGTGCCAAAACCACTGGTAAATGGTTTACTGACCATGGTATTACTGTGCTCAATTGGCCTGCCAACTCTCCTGACCTGAACCCCATAGAGAATCTGTGGGATATTGTGAAGAGAAAGTTGAGAGACGCAAGACCCAACACTCTGGATGAGCTTAAGGCCGCTATCGAAGCATCCTGGGCCTCCATAACACCTCAGCAGTGCCACAGGCTGATTGCCTCCATGCCACGCCGCATTGAAGCAGTCATTTCTGCAAAAGGATTCCCGACCAAGTATTGAGTGCATAACTGAACATAATTATTTGAAATTTGACTTTTTTTGTATTAAAAACACTTTTCTTTTATTGGTCGGATGAAATATGCTAATTTTTTGAGATAGGAATTTTGGGTTTTCATGAGCTGTATGCCAAAATCATCAATATTAAAACAAAAAAAGGCTTGAACTACTTCAGTTGTGTGTAATGAATCTAAAATATATGAAAGTCTAATGTTTATCAGTACATTACAGAAAATAATGAACTTTATCACAATATGCTAATTTTTTGAGAAGGACCTGTAGAGAAAGTTTTTATTAACCACTAGATTAAATTTACCTAACATTCGCTGAACCTGACACCATAAAAATATTTGCAGCTGAAACCGGTCTTTTTACTTGTCATTATTCGCCATCAACACAATGACCTTGTGTGTGTAAAGGATGTTTACAGTGTTACAAAATTCACATATTTGCTTTTCTCTTTGTTCATACATCAGCTGTCACACCTCTTCAAGAGGTGTCACCTTAACCTGGTAAACTGGTTTATCATGCTTTGCATTCCCTCTATATAATAGATGTGTCAGTACAGTTTCATTGAAACTGCATTTTACCACTTGTCTTTGGATTATGCCAAGAGAGTTTAAACATGTCTCGGAGCAGTACAGCAAGCCAAAGCCGTTACAGCACTCTGGAGAAACCCCGGCGGTCTGGAAGATACAGCAGTTCCAGCAGCCGTAGCAGCTCTAGAGAAGTGCTGTGTGATTTTTGTCTGGCTAAGAAGAACAAGGCAGTGAAGTCATGTCTGACATGCTTAACGTCATTCTGTGAGACGCATCTCCAGGCTCATTATGAGTATCCAGCTCTCATGAAGCACAAACTGGTGGCGGCAACAGGGCAACTGCGTGAGAAGATCTGCGCAGAACATGATAAACTCTTGGAGGTTTTCTGCCGTTCTGACCAAGCATGCGTTTGTGTTTTGTGTATCATGGAGGAACACAAAAAACATGATATTGTTTCAGCAGCAGCTGAGAGGACAGAAAAGCAGGTGAGCTTATCAGCTGAGAGAACATAACTGTCATGAAGAAGAAGCCTAGAGTTGCTATGCAACTCAATGTAACTAAATCATGATCATTAATAAACTCATTGCTTTCACACAATGAGATTTTTAACTGAATAATGTCTCACAAATGTTCATTTTTCAACAGAAACAGCTTGGGGCTAAACTGATGACTTCACAGCAGAAAATTGAAGAAAGGATAAAGAAATGGCAAGATCTCAGGCAGGCAGTAGCATCCCTAAAAGTGAGAATTTTAGAAAATGATCAGGAAGAATCTAATACGTCACTTAAAGGGATAGTTCAACCAAAAATGAAAATTCTGTCATTATTTTGTTCTTTTTTTTTTTTTTTTTTTTAAACACGTAAGACCTTTGCTCATCTTTAGAACACAAATTAAGACATTTTCTGATGAAATCTGAGAGCTTTCTGACCCTCCATAGACAGCAAAGCAACTGACATGTAAGGTAGTAAGGACATTGTTAAAATAGTCCATGTGACATCAGTGGTTCAACTGTAATGTTATGAAGTCACCTCTCTCCTTCTTCTCTCCTCAGCCACCATTTATGAGGGCCAAAAATTGCAAGTCATCTACTCTGTCGAAATCTTCAGACATGTTTAGGAGGACTGCACTCTTAAAAATATAGGTGCTTCACAATGCCATAGAAAAATATTTTTGTCTAAATGGTTCCATAAAGAATCTTTAACATCTGAAGAACCTTTTTGTTTCACAAAAGTTCTTTGTGGCGAAAGAAGGTTCTTCAGATTATAAAAAGGTAAGAAAGAGATGGTTCTTTAAAGAACCTTTGACTGAATGGTTCTTTGTGGAACCAAAAATGGTTCTTCTGTGGCATGGCTGTGAAGAACCTTTTAAAGCACCTTTATTTTTAAGAGTGTGTATTATGTACAGCGTGAGTCTTCTTCTGCTTGTAAACAAGGTGCAGCGCATACGGGTTCTACATTATAATGCTGGCTCCTGCTTCAGCAGCGCCACGCGCATACGCCATGATACTCTTGTGAAAGGCAGCGGAGACTGACGCAGAAAAGAAGAAATTGTTGAATAAAATTGTTATTTTTGTTTTCTTTGCACAAAAAAAGTATTCTAGTAGGTTCATAAAATTAACGTTGAATCACTGATGTCACATGGACTATTTTATTGATGTTCTTACTACCTTTCTGGGCCTTGTCAGTTGCATTGCTGTCTCAAAAAACTCTCAGATTTCATTAAAAATATATTAATTTGTGTTCCAAAGATGAATGAAGGTCTTATAAGATTGGAACGACATGAGGGTGAGTAATTAATGACAGAATTTTTATTTTTGGGTGAACTATGCCAATACTCAATCAAAACAGAAAATTTACTAAAAAATAAGTATTATATGTGACCCTGGACCACAAAACCTTAAGTAACAAGGGTATATTTGTAACAATAGCCAAAAATATATTGCATGGGTCAAAATTATCGATTTTTCTTTTATGCCAAAAATGATTAGGATATTAAGTAAAGATCATGTTCCATGAAGATGTTTTGTACATTTCCTACAATAAATATATCAAAACTTAATTTTTTATTAGTAATATGCATTGCTAAGAACATCATTTGGACAAATTTAAAGGCAATTTTCTCAATATTTCAAATTTTTTGCACCCTCAGATTTTCAAATTGGTGTATCTCGGCCAAATGTTGTTCTATCCTAACAAACCATACATCAATGAAAGCTTATTTATTCAGATTTTAGATGCTGTATAAATCTCAATTTCAAAAAATTGACACTTATGACTGGTTTTGTGGTCCATGGTCACATATTTGTTTACCTGTGTGTCATTTGAGCATTTACCAACATTGCTGATGCAAATTGTTATTGAAATGCTTCAGGTGATACTTCAAGTTGAAATTTTTGGTCAAAGGGTTTCAAAACGTTGGGAATCCTTGCACCTTTCCTAATGCATTTTTAACATTTTAGGATGTACAAATTAATATTAATTAAAGTATCATGAATAAACATGAATTAATCATAAATAATATGTTTCTAAATTAAATTATTGTTAAATACTCTGAAATTGTTAGTTCATGATATTTAATGCATTAACTAATGTTAGTTAGTTGAACTTTATTGCAAAGTGTTCCTAAAAATAAAGGATCTTTATTGGCATCAGTGATTCCATGTGGAACCTTTTACAGTTCTGTAAAGGTTCTTTATCCACCTTATGTTTGCTGTAAAAGTGAATGTGGCCATTTGTAAATTTTATAGGTCTGACTTCTGGTCTCATCCATGTCCATTCATTTTTAGCTGTATAAACAGCTAATTTTGCTGCTTAATACTGCAAATTTGTGTGTCTTACCCTATTTTAATGTATTATCTTAATTATGAGCACACTGGTTTGTAGTGCAAACAGTTTTACTATTTACTGAACTTTGTTATTCTTCTTGTTATTTCTCTATAGCGGATAATGAACCGGAAGTCTCAACCCTTATTTGAATAATATGTGAATAACACTCCTTGTCTTATCCATATTCATTTCCTCATTACAGCATTCATCTCAGAATGTACTGGATGAAAATGAGCGTATTTTTGCTGAACTGCTGAAGGCACTAGAGAGGAGGCATGGAGAAGTGAAAGAGATGATCCGAGCTCAGGAAACCCTTCTGCTGACACGTGCAGAGGGACACCTGGCCAGGCTGGAGGAGGAGATTACTTTACTGAGAAAGAAACACACTGACCTGGAGCAGCTCTCCCAATCCGACGATCATATCCATTTCTTACAGGTATTGTTAAAAAGTGCTGTGCATTTTCACAAAACAGCTCCCTACAGGCAAAATAACATATCTGTGTATTTTCTCCTAGAGCTGGCAGTCTCTTTCTGCTCCTTCTGGATATGAAGACTTGTCCAAGGTGACATTAGCCCCTCACCACACATTTGACAATGCAAAGAAAGCCATCTTTGACCTGAAAGTGCAGTTAGAAGACATAAGCAAAGAAGAACTGAATAAAATCTCATCAGCAGGTACTCAAACCCTTGTATTACAACTTTATACAGTGCTGCTTGAAAGTTATGACCCAAAACATCATCAGATTTTCATATAAGTCCTGAAAGTAGACAAAGAGAACCCAATTAAACAAGTGAGAGAAAAATATTTTTGTAATTTATTTATTGAGAAAAATGATCCAGTGTTACATATCTGTGCGTTGCAAAAGTATGGATTAATTTAAAGGGGAAGTTAGTTGCAGATGTGTTTTCAATCAGTGCAATGACTATCAAATATCAGTACGTGAATAGGGATCTATCAAAGTCTGATCATGTTTGTGGAAGAGAAGCATATCACGAACAAAGGAGATTACCGAGGACCTCAGAAAAAGTGTCAATGTTGCTCATCAGGCTATAAAAGGTTACAAAACCATCTCTAAAGGGTTTGGACACCACAAATCCATGGTCAGACAGATTGTGCACAAATGGAGGAAATTCAAGACCACTGTTAACTTCCTGAGAAGTGGTTGACCAACAAAAATCACTCCAAAGCAGAACGTATAATAGTCTGTGAGGTTGCAAAAGTTCCCAGGGTAACTTCTAAGCAACTAAAGATCTTTCTCACATTGGCTAATATTAATTGTTCATGAGTCCACCATCAAGAGAACACTAAGCAACCAATGGTGCACATGGCAGAGTTGCAAGAAGAAAGCCACTGTTCACTGTTCAAAAAGACAATTGCTTGCTAAAGATCATGTGGACAAGCCAGAGGGCTATTGGGGAAAGGTTTAATGGATGGATGAAACCAAAATAGTTACTTACTGGTATTATGTTCTGAGAAAAGAACACACTGCATTCCAGCTTTAGAATTGTATCCCATCTGTGAAACATAGTGGTGGTAGTATCATGGCTTGGGCCTGTTTTGCTGCATCTTGGCCTGGACACCCTGCCATCATTGATGGAACAATGGATTCTGAATTATACCAGAAAATCTGTTTAAGAACAGAGTCTCAAGAGAACTTGGGTTATGTAGCAAGACAATAACCCCAAGCACAAGTCATTCTACTGTTTAAAGAAGAACAAAGTTAATGTTTTGGAAAGGCTTAGTCAAAGTCCAGACCTTAATCCAATTAAAATGTTGTGGAAGGACTTAAGCAAGCAGTTCATAGAGGGAAACCCACCAACATCATAGAGTTTAAGTGGTTCTGCACTAAGGAACGGGCTAAAACGCCTACATGTTGTTGTGCAGCATTTACAAGAAACTTTACCTTTAGTTACTGCAGCAAAAGGGGGTGACACCAGATACTGAAAGCAAAGATTCACATACTTTTGCAACACAGAGATATATTTCTTTGTCTATTTTCAAGAAAATCTGATGATATTTTGGGTCATATTTATGCAGAAATATAGAAAATTCTATATAACTATCTATATTCTATAGTTCACAAACTTTCAAGCAGCACTATAATATTATGAATTATGATTACAGTTTAAAATATCTGTTTTCTATTTTAATATATTTGAAAATATAATTTATTCCTGTGATGGCAAAGCTGAAAAAAATTCATCAGCTATTTCTCCAATCTTCAGTGTCACATGATCCTTCAAAAAATCAAAAGATGAATAAAACTTTTAAAAGAACTGCCTTTATTTAAAATTTTGAAACATTATCTTAACATTATCTTTTTGTAACAAATGTCGTTTTTTGATTAATCTAATATATTTTAATAAATGCATTAATTAGATATTCTGACTGGTATTCTTACAAACTCTTGATTAACTTAAAGTGGCAGAAAAATGTGGGTTCTTACTCGTCACAGAAGTCAAGTCAAAGATCCATAAACAAAATGCAAGTTTAATCAAAACAAAGCTACAAATCCAGTTGGTTCTTCCTATGATATTACACTTTAAACCTTTAACTTGTTTTCCTTAAACCTTTAAACACAAGTTATCTATACATGACAGCAAGACGGTAAGAAAACTGTTTCTCCCTTGCGTTTCCCGCTTGCACCTTTTTTAATACTGCGCAACAACAAGTGCTGTATTGAAACTGTCTCTCATAGAAAGTTACACAAATTGTACTTTAAGTTATTACATGGAAATCAACACTCTAAGCAAACAATAATAATATGCAAATTACTGACACATAAACTGGCTCTTACAGGTAGTGTATATATTATATATTTACACATGTATGTTTTTTATATGCAGTGAAGGAGGTTAAAATTCTCCAGACTCTGGATCCTGCAAAAAGGGAGGAGCTCTTAGAATGTAAGTTTGCAAACATTAAAATCAATAGTTATACAGTCATTTTATATAAATATATTTTTATGTTGATTAATTTAATAATACCACTTCTCAATCCAGATTCCTGTCAGCTCTCAATGGATTCTTCAACGGCCCATCCAAACCTGCACCTGTCGAACAGAAACACGGTGGTGCGGATGAGCAACGAGCCAAAGTCTTACCCAGAGCATCCCGATCGCTTTGAATACTGGCAGCAGGTGCTGTGTAAGGAGGGTCTGGCTGGGGGTCGCTACTACTGGGAAGTGGACTGGAGTGGCACAGAAATAGACATCGCTGTGACTTACAGGGGGATTCAGAGGAAAGGAAATGACAACGCTGGCAGCTTTGGGGGGAATGACAAGTCTTGGAGTTTGTACTGCTCTGAATCCAAGTACTCTTTTGTACATAACAGCAAAAGCACAACTATACCTGTCCCAAATTCCTCCAGCATAGGGGTGTATGTAGATTACGAGGCTGGGACAATGGCATTTTACAGTGTGTCTGACACCATGAAGCTCTTGCACAAAGTTCAAGCTAGATTTACTGAGCCCCTCTACCCTGGCATTGGAGTCTGGGGATACGGGACGACAGTACGACTGTAATTACAGAGTAAAATTGGTTTGCTAAGTGTTGATCAGAATGCGGTTCTCTCATATGCATTGTATCTTATTTATCATTTTAGTCAATTCATTGAGAACAGGAAGGAAGCTACTTGTCTTCCCTCTTTGGGCATCTAAAATATGAATCACTGACACTCATTCTGATGTATAGGCCTATATATCAGTGGCTATTTAACTATTAGATGTGTAAGGCATAAATTAGCTTATTGATGTAGTTATTTGGTTATTTCTTGGTTCAAAAGTAAAAATTCTAGATATAAAGATGAATCATTTTGCATGCTGTGTTGCTACAGTGTTGTGATTCACAAGACAATACAGTATACTTGTATTTTTAAAGGGTTATTTCACCCAAAAATGACAATTCTGTCATTAATTACTCACCCTCATGTTGTTCCAAACCCGTAAGACCATGGGAACACTAATTAAGATATTTTTGATGAAATCCGAGAGCTTTCTGACCCTCCATAGACAGCAAAGGTCCTACCACAGTCAAGGCACAGAAGGTACCAAGAGCATTGACACAATAGTCCATATATATATATAGTCCACAATACACAATAGTCCAAAATCGTTTAATTTTTGGGTTAACTATCCCTTTAATGTAGGGGGAAATACTGTATTTTATTTTATTTTATTTTATTTTATTTATGCGTGAAAGGATTTTAATCAAATAAAAATGCGTGACTGCTTTTTATGACATTCTGTTTTTATTCAAACCACATCCACTAGATGGAGCCATTACAAATCTTTTGAAAGAGAGATTTGTCAGATTTCTTTTTTTACTAAAACTGAGCTAAGCTACTCTTGTGTTTATATTAAGTCATCATTGTCAGGCTTAAGAAATATTTATAAGCGCAAATGAGACAAACTTTTCACAATCAATATCTACATTCACAACATTTTTATGACTCATACATCATTCCTTCTTCTGACCACATGTTCTTATCCAATATTATTTTCATCATTTGGACATCGCGTCAGGTTACGTCAGATCATCAAAAGAACGCAGCAACGTAAACACTGATTAGGCTCCCTATTATGCAGCAGTGGATTGAGATACTGTCTCAGCAATAGTACTGCTTTGAAATCGTGTTTTCATCATATTGGTTGTTGCTATGGGAAATAGAAACTCTATTTAATTACAGACCGTATTTATTGTTGAATTTTGTTGGCTATTGTTTTGACAGAATACGTTTGCTAACAGCTATTCTGAAAATCTGACCAACCCTGCAGTGGGATAAAAGTGTCAGAGGGTGATGCTTGTCTGATAAAAAGTGCTTTTTAGCCATGATGAGCAATGCATTGAACATTATAACACCAGTAGCACAGCTAATCAGAGGGGAACTCCTATCAGAATGTCCTAAAACTCTAATATAAGTGTTTAGATCATGCAGAGCATATCTTGTCTAGCAGAACAAAACATCAGGATGTACGACCACGTACAAGCAGAGATTTTTATAGACAAGACATGCGTATTATAATGATTAATTCAACAGATTTTTTTTTTAATCTATTTTATTCTGTCACTTGTAATGGGGTACTACAGAGGTGGCTCAGATTTGATGCAGTGATGTCTGAGGCCTTTTTAAGACATCAGTCAGGTCAACATAGTTTCCTCTAAACAGAAACTTTGCTGATGTTAAATAAATTTGAAAGGAAAATAAGCAGTTTCTAACTTGAAGGTCATAAAATGACAAGCAATTGTTCATTATTATTCAAAACATTGGTCAAAGACTGACCACTACCCTGCACACATCTCAGAGACCTCTATTTAGCGTCTGCATTTACATCTGCAAGACGTAGTTTGCTCATCTGCAATACATCTATTGGATGTTTCCTATCAGATGTCACATAGATGTCTATTAGATGTCTTTAAGATGTTTGTGATTTAGAATGTATGTAAAACTGACATCTTACAGATATCTGCTAGACGTTTGTACACAGCATATGCTTTCCAGATCAAGAGATCTTTAACAGACATCTTGCAGACGTACGTGTGCTGTCTGGGTAGTGAAAACACAAATTTTTTGCATTCTTTTCTATTCTTTTAATGTATTTTTATTACAAACTATATTGTCAGTATAACAAATGATCAGTAACCTAATAAGATAATTTTTAGCAAGTACGTCATGACATTACATCAACTTATCACTTCTAGCTACCTATCTCACATAATGTACAATGGCTTCTCCATCAAACTATAGCCTTACTGTACATATAATTAAATGTAATGAATTAGGCTACTCCAACAACTAAAATACATGTCATGATAATCAGTGTTGGGAAATGTTACTTTTAAAAGTAATGCACAATATTGCGTTACTCCCTAAAAAAGTAACTAATTACATTACTTAGTTACTTTTATGGAAAGTAATGCGTTAAGTTACTTTAGCGTTACTTTTTAAATCTGGGCAGGGCTTGCTTGTTTGTTTTTAATATAAAAAGTCTGATGTTTTGCAAATGTAGAAGCTCTTTCACACCTAAAGCCTTGGGCTGAAGGAAAAGTAAATTCACGATTGTACAGTAAAACGCAAAAGAAGACAGGTCAACACAAGAAGAACAAATGTTAGTTTATCTTGAGTAATTTTTGCTTATTAGTATGGTTGAATTCGATAATCGAAGGTCAGCAGCAAAGACACTGGTTAATAAAATGGGATTTAATACATAAAGGATATTTGTAATATGTAACATGTTTAATTAATGCAGGTTTGCGTCAGATTCTGAGTTGCATTTCACTAGTTTTATTCATTTTGAGGAATACAGAATCTATTTTTGTGAGTGAGATGAATTCATGCATGTTCACATTTATTCTAGAACTAAAGAAACATCTTACTCCTGATTTCTCTCAACATGGGGGCAGAAGAGCTTTCAATTAATAATGGGGAAAAAATAACTGGCACAAAAAAAGTAGATATTTTATTAGATAAAAGTAGAAATTTTCTTGTAAATTAAAAAGTAATGCGTTACTTTACTACTTGAAACTACTGTTTACGTAACTAGCGGTAGGGCCTACTTGTAATGCGTTACCCCAACATGATTTTTTTAAATTAGAATTATAATATTTATACAAATAATTACATGAATATAACTATACATAACATAATATACCAATCAAATTACGAAATTGAAATAAAACAACATTGCTATTTACATAAAATTTTCTAGGTACGTCTTTTTTTTTTAGCCTACAGTTTTTACGTAAGTAGAAGATTCGAAATTTTACTTATATATAAATAAATATAGGCCTTTTAGCAACACAAAACTGTATTAGGACATTGAATGTAATATAGATGTTTACTGTAAATTAAATGTATTTTATCTCTTTCACATTCACTGTATCTACTGGTTTTGTTTCCGTGTAGGCTATATGGTAAGGTACAGTACGTAAATACATTTTTTTTCTCTCTATAAAGTTTTTTGTACGTCATTGTACTTCAGAATTACAAACATTTTGTACAGTTTATCTGGATGTTGCTGTGTGTGTGTGTGTTGTGTTGTGTTGGGAGGCGGAGCTGTGCGAACAGCTGGACTGTTTTAAGTGCGCTTTCAGTCCACACGGCGGGACACGAGACAGCGCTGATCGTCCGAAAGGAACGAGGCACCACAAATCTGCCGAAAAACGCCGAGAACGAAGGAACTTTACACAGCCGCTGTCATTTGGACGCTTGAGGAATAACGTTAAACCTGTGGCGGTTACTGGTGATTGATGCGGTCCGTTTGTGAACAGTCTGCGGTCTGTCTGAGGGTTTAACAAAGGTGGGAGACGCGTCTGCTGTCCCCTATCACAGGGGGGAAGGTGAGATACAGTGTCCACACTCTAGGCTACACTACACACACGGCTGTTACAATTACGTTAAGCTGCAACTTCAATCAGCCATTTTGCCTTGGATGTATTTCTACTTGCTTATAAAGCGACTCTTACAGTTTTCATAGTCAAGTTTATTCATTCAAATAGACACCGGCTAGGCATGCAGCAGTAATTGCAGGCTGTGAAATGTTCTGTTGTTTCTGCAGGTCCAGAAGATGGAAAGAATCAAAGATAGTTTACAAAATAAACAAATATAGTACATAATAATGCATATGTACATGAGAGTATAAAAGTGTAAAAATGTAGAATGATGCCAATTTCACAGCTTGGCAAACAGGAGTGGTTTGTGCCATACAATATGATATATGCAAAATACCAGGTAACCGTCTAGGAGACTGTATATCATGTTTTTGTCATTGTAAAGAAGATTTATTTTATGTTACAGGTATGATATTTAAGATAAGCCAGTGTGAGGTCATGCAACAAGTATAAATGCACATTGATGAGCAGAAGGAGACAGGCTGGCGAAGGCGAAAGAAGTGGATTTTTTGAGGGGAGCAGTAGAGGATCGTGTGCAGGAGATGTCTCTGTGGATGATATTACCCGTCAGCCTCCCAGCTCTGACCATCACTGGAATATGGGTCGTGTAAGTCCACTTTATGTCATATCGTATGAAACATTCATGCTTTGGATAGGTATGGATGGATAAAATGTGCAGATGTCATGTATGCTCTGGTTTAAGATTACATAACTTTCAGAATTAGGTTGATTTTTAACTGGAATGCACTCCAGTTCAACAGTGATGCAACTTTGGTTTGGTAGAATAAATGATGTAGCTTTTAAATGTGACAGATTGTTTTAATAGTGTGATGTAACCAGTGCTCAGCTAACAAAAAAGGATGCTTTTAATTCCCATAAAGTTAAAAAAAATGTATTTCAGAATTTTCTCTGGAACATTCAAAAAGCATTCCATTTTAGAATTTTGCAAACACAATAAGAATGTTACTTTTGAATGTTCTTTGAAGAATTTAAAGGGATAGTTCACCCAAAAATTTTAATTCTGTCATTAATTACTTACCCTCATGAGTCGTTCCAAACCCGTAAAACCTTTGTTCATCTTTGGAACACAAATTAAGATATATTTTTAATGAAATCTGAGAGCTTTCTGACCCTGCATAGACAGCAATGCAACTACCACATTTATGGGCCAGAAAGTTAGGAAGGACATCTTTAAAATAGTCCATGTTACATCAGTGGTTCAACTGTAATTTCAACTGTTCAACAAAAATACTTTTTGTGCACAAAAATAAAATTAAAAATAATATTCAAAATTACGATTGAACCAGTGATGTCACATGGACTGCTGTAGTTTGTCGATGCTCTTACTACCTTTCTGGACCTTGAATGTGGAAGGATCCTTGCTGTCTGTGGAGAGTCAGAGAGCTCTCGTATTTCATCAAAAGTATCTTAATTTGTGTTGCGAGACAAGTAGTCGATCATTCAACTAAAATGTTTCAGGAAAAAATGCTCCATTAATGATATATAAATAATGTTTTTGTGGTAATATTTTGAGAGCATCATTGAGAATTTTTAACATGCATTCTATTCTGGATGAATGTTTGTAAATAACTTTGAGAGAACCTTTTCAGAACATTCGCCAAATTCTGACAGTGTTCCGTGTTAGCTGGGTGCATGTAGAATATGTTGAAGCCAGTGCATTTTATACAATTATAGCACAGTTTTAGGTTTAACCAAAGTCCGAAACCAAGTTATCTCAAGGTTTCACTTGTTCACTTCAAAGCTGCTTCTGGATTGTGCAGTTTTCAATCTAACATAATTTGTGCAAGTATTAAATTTTGAGCCAAAACATCTGAAATGCAGCCCATTCCAAGCAAATTCCTGAAGCTACTCTTTGAGGAGTGGGCTATACATAAATCTGCAAAGGTGCCCATGACCGACCCGCCTGAACTTGCCTGAAAAATGTTGAAGACTTTGTGGTCAATATTAGTAAAGTTGTCATGGTAAAGAAATGGAGAGAAAGTCTGTGATGTTCAGGAAAAGAGCTGTGCATGAACCAGCATGCGATTGACTGAAAAGTAAATTTGAAGGAAATCAGGTTTGTGATCTTTTCACAACCTTTTATGCGGTTTTATTTGCTTGAAGGTGTAGTGCTGTGTTGGCGTCTCATTGCTTGTCCCTACTTCCTTCCTGTGGAATGCTTGCAGGCGCCCTTTTTCTAAAGGGAGTTCAAGATCCCCTTCCTCTCCTGTAGAGCCTTGGGTTTGAAGTCGTGAGGTGGTTACATAAGCCTCTGTGAGGAGAGCAGCGAGTAAAACAGAGGAGGGCAACTTTGAGCAGCATCAGCGGCTTCTCATTTACTATGCCAGAGAGAGAATGTTTGGTTTATTCTTTCCATGACTCCCGTAGTGACAGTCTGGGAGAGGTTCCCAATACAACATGGACTAAGTGTGTCCCATTCTAGAGACTTTTTCTTCCATTATCTGTGCAAGAAAGGGCATGTTTTCAGAGCTGAAATGGAACCTCTAATTATGACCTATAAAAGAAATGGGTTAACGTTACCAAAACCAACAACAGCTCAAAGCACAACTGAAACTGTTTGGTGTGTTCTCACACAGACTTGTTTCAAAATGTACGCTTTTGTTAGCTAAACATTCAGTTATAAGCAGTGTTTGAGTAGTACGTAGCCCCCAGTTACACTGCAGTCAAACGGTTGTTTAAATTACATTGTAAAAAAAAGTTTCCATTTTAGGAGAGGGTAAGTTTCCAAGTCAGTGTTTCCACTTGGACGTTATTTCTATACGTTGAGGCTGTTGTTTATGGTAACGTCACACAGGCTTGAATAGTCCCACAAATATGTGCTGTTCCCTGCAACGTTGAGCACATTGTTTACGCAAACAACACTGAGAATATTTATTCATAACAAAGGCTTTATATTTTAAAGCTTGTGCACGGTAACAGCTGAAACTGTCAGTTCAACATCTGTGGTTGTGATAAAAAGTTTGGAAATATCTGCTTGGGGATGTAGCCTAATTTTCCAGTCAGATCAGGTTTGGTTTGATCGGACCTAAAGCTCTTGCTGATTATTTCTCACACTTGCATATACCTGCTGTGAATGTGAATGACTGGAGTACATGATGTTGAATGGAGGGGGTGTGGACACTGATGGTGTCTGCCATCTGTTTAGGAGGTTGTTTGTAAAAATATAAGCAATTAGATTCAAGAGGATTCATTAAAAGCTTTTATCCTCGCCTCTTTCGTAGATACTTTTTATTGAGAGTACTGAACCTTTTCAAGCTGAATTTTCAGCATCAGTCTTCAGTGTCATATGATCCTTCAGGAATCGTTCTAATATTCTGATTTGCTCAAGAAACATTTATTATTATTAATATTGAAAACAGTTGTGCTGCTTTATATTTTTTGTTGGAAACTGATAGATTTTTTTTTTTTTAATTTTTTGTAAAATATACACTACCAGTCAAACGTTTTTGAATAGTACGTTTTTTTAATGTTTTTTAAATAATTATTTTTTGCTCACCACGCCTGCATTTATTTGATCCAAAATACAGCAAAAGCAGTAATATTGGGAAATATTTTTACTATTTAAAATAACGGCTTTCTATTTGAATATATTTTAATTTATTCCTGTGATCAAAGCTAAATTTTCAGCATCATTACTCCAGTCTTCAGTGTCACATGATCCTTCAGAAATCATTCTAATATCTATTTGCTGTTCAAGAAACATTATTATTGTTGTTGTTATTATTATTATTATTATTATTACTGTTATCAATATTAAAACATTTGAGTACATTATTTTTAGGATTACTTCATGTGACTGGAGTAATGATGTTAAAAGTTCAGCTTTGAAATAAATTACATATTAAAATATATTCAAATAGAAAACATTTTAAATAGTACAGATATTATGCAGGGTTGGTGAGCAGAAGAGACTTCTTTAAAAAAACATTATAAATCTTACTGTTCAAAAACTTTCGACTGGTAGTGTAAAAATATTTTTAGAAAACAAAATGTATATTTTTTTAAAACATTATCATGTGGTTGCATATGATTTCACAGAAGTTTTCACCCCCGTTGCACATTTTTTTTGATGTGTTCTCAGATCTCTGTTAAAATGTGTACGTCTCCTTACACAAATCAGTTTGATATTAAAAAATGCAACTCAATTTGCTATTAAAATTGTTGTTTAAATAATTTTTGAGCATTCCTATTCGAAGTTTTAGTATTTCCATTCTAGTTTTGACTTGGAAATGAGCAAATAGTACAGACCTTCCCCATGGCTTAACTTAAGTCTTTATTTAAAGCGATAGTCAAAAATTAAAATTCTCTCACTTTCTTCTGCAGAACTTAAAAGAAGATATTTTGAGAAACGTCACAGTGTTTTTAGTTTATACATTGAAGTCAATGGTCACCAAATCTGTTTGGTTACCAGCATTCTTAAAAATATGTTCCACGGAAGAAAGTAAGTCATACAGGTTTAGAGTGACATGAGCTTGAGTAAGTGATGACAGAAATGTCATTTTTGTGTGTACCCTTTGAAAGAACCAAAGTGAAGAAGTAGCAAAAAAAAGTCATTATTGATTCCTGTCACAAGTCATTTTAGAAAGTGAATCCAAGTTATATGGTGAGCAGATGGGCTGGGGTATCTGAGCAGGAGCAGGGTTACTGTGTATCCAGACTCTTTGAGGAAAGCCTGTGTGCCTCTCTGTGATGTTGAGAGTGACCTGGTAACAGCCTGCGTGATTATTCACAACACTAGCCAGGGCAGATGGCAGAATGTTTGTTTACCAAATGCAATTTCTCTCAGCGTTGTGCTAAGTGTAGTGCAAGACCCAGGTGATCTGTCTCTTGTGGACACACACAAACACACACACATTTACTTGAGATGAAAACAAACCTAATTGCTGCTTAGCCCACTCCTGACCCTGCGTTCTGTCAAATGCAGTTACGCTGGACAAATGCAAATGTGTTTGTGTGTGTATGTCAACAGTGAGATCTGCATGGGAGAAAGACGGACAGAGATGGTATCCAACGGCAGGTGCCGCGTGTATTCACCTTCCACAGAGCACTTTTCTTGTGTCATTGTTCATTTGCAAGCAACTTGGAAGTGCTTTTTCATCAGATTCTGTTAAAATCTGTAGGCAAATGTTTGCTTTGGCTCTTATCTGATGGTCCTGTGTTCACTGACATCTCATGAGGGTCGATGTGACTGGATCAGGAGGGTGTTGACCTTGTTGCATCAGCGTGGGTAAAGCATGACACATGATGCTGATGTAAGCTGAAGATGTGCAGGTCATATTGACTGAATGTCCAGAGCTCTCCGGTTTTGGTCAAAAGGACATCAACCTCTGGGTTTGTCAGAGAATACTATATGGTATATAACAGCACAGCATATTTTTGATAGTTTTATTGACATATCTGTCCATAAGTGTCATATTATTGATTAAGGAGCTTGCTGGATTTTATGTTTCATACCTCTAAGCCTTGGACCAATACTGTGTCTCTGTGTAATCTGGTTTTGTGGTCAACGTAACTTGAAATAGTGATTTGAAAGTTTTTTTATTTTGACAGAATCATGACTGTATTCAACAACAGACTGCATACACTCCAGACTAATGGTTGGAAAAGTTTTAGAACTATTATTAACAGACAATTAATTCTTTAACTTGGCAAATAAACCAACTGTAAAGGCCATTAACAGAAGCCAGAGGCGCCGCATGGATGCAAAGAAGAGAAAATACTCTAGCAGGCAGATCAAACTCTGTACCTGCATTTTCAGATCAAATGCAGCGATCCAAAACAGTGAACAGGGTTCCCACAGGTCATGAAATTTCTGGAATATCATGGAATTTTAAAAGGTCTATTCCAATCATTGAAAGTCAGGGAATTTTAGATATATTTTTGTCCAAGTCATGGAATATGCTTCAAATTTTAGTTTCCATTTATCAAAATAATTTTAATAGAGTAATTTTATATAAAGTAATTTTTCCAAAGCCGTATTTTTTTTTTCATTGCGTTGTTTCATGAAGTTGATGACAAAGAGAAAATCCTTCAAAGTGTCTAGCCCCTGAAAGCATAAAACCATAAATTAATTTCTGTAGAAATAGTACAGAAAAATATTAAAAAGTGCATTTAACAGGTAAAAGCAAAAAAAAAAGTTATTTTGTATGTGTGTTAAAATGTCTGTGAACAAGTAAATAAAGTTAGAAAATGGATGGACATGTTCATAATAGGTCATGGAAATTCAGCTTTTTATTTCCTTTTTATTTTATTTCCATTCCTCTTATTGGCAAGACATATCGGCATAATTTTTCATATTGGGCAGATGCCAGTATTTATGTTTAAAGCCATTAGCATCAGATGCCGATAATATCATGCATCCCTAGTTGCTGCTGTTTCATAAGCGCCACCAGCTGTCAGAGAGTGAATTTAAGTCTCATTCAGAACATGTGCTGTTTTTATTTTGTTCAGATATGTTTTATGTACCATTATTTTACAAAGCTATGGTCAGACCATTTTGTTTTTGCTTTAAATTTAGAAATTATACAGTCTAATTTACATCATAAACTGCTCATGCTAAATGTAAAATGTTTGTATCGTGATTGTTAACTGTTTCATGGATTCAGTCAGGGAAAAAACTGTGATAAAAAAAATAAAAAAGGAAATGAGACCTTGTAAATTTATAAAGGTTCAAAAATTGACTTTTCAGAATTAACTTTAAATAAAAAAATATATCTTCTTGCAAATAGGAATGAAATACAAGTTTGAGTTGTCCTTTTAAAAGTTTTGTTCTGGTTTGGTCTAATGTATCTTAATTTTTATTTTTCCAGGTATGCCATGGCCTTGTATAACCAGCATGTCTGTCCTGTGGACAACTGGTAAGAATTTATATTTTACTGTATTTTTAAAATCGTTTATTTATTTACTGTGATTTACTGTGATTTAATGATTAAATATATTAAGTATTTAATGTAAAATAATGTTACATTTTATAATACATAAATACTATTAATTTTTATATCTGACATTTAAGATTTTTATTAAAAAGGTAAAAAGGATTAGTTCACTTCCAGAATGAAAATTTACTGATTATTTACTCACCCCCACGTCATACAAGATGTTCATGTCTTTCTTTCTTCAGTCGATAAAAAAATTAAGTTTTTTGGAGAAAAAAATTCCAGGATTTTTCTCTATATAGCGGGCTTCAATAGGGAGCAATGGGTTGAAGGTCTAAATTGCACTTGTTTCAGTGCAGCTGCAAAGGGCTCCATCTAGCACGACTTAACATGAAAATGATCTGCTATTTAAAAAAAAAAAAAAAAAAAAAAGATATGCTTTTTAACCACAAATGCTTGTCTTGCACTAGCTATGCCTCCACAACTTCACATATTACGTAATCACATTGGAAAGGTCACACGTGACAAAGGTGGAAGTACCGACCCAGTGTTTACAAACTGAACGTGAAGAAAGTCAAACAACCTTTACAAAAAAGGTTAAAACAACAATGACGGATGATTTTGGAAGATGGAGTACATTTTTACCCTACATTTTGAACCGAAGCACACAGACTAATAACTACCCAAGACGTGCATCGCAGAGCAAGCACAAAAAGAACATTTGTGGTTAAAAATGACAGGTTGTTTTGCTAGACCTTTATTCTTTAACTGGGATCATGTAGAGCCCTTTGAAACTGCACTGAAGCGCCAACCCCATTAAAGTCCATTATATGGAGAAAAATCCTGCAATGTTTTCCTCAAAAACCTTCATTTGTATGTTTATCATTATGTGAGTAACTAAAATGTGCACACTTTAATCTTTTGAAAGAACAGAACTCGTGTTTTGAGACTATTAATCATTCACTGATAAGAACGGACACCTTTTTAAAATGCGCACATGAGAGAGAGATCCTGACTTTGTGTCTCCAACACTACTTCTGGCGTCATCTGCTCTAATGAGTAATGTATGTGATAAGAAATGTTGAATGAGTGTCCGAATCCTTTCTCATTAACTCTATTTGGCTCAAGGATGTGTCAGCCAGTGAGGAATTTAATCCTCTTGATTGTCATTGTTAATCGCAGGTTAACTTGTGCTTCATACCATGAGAGCTTTAGTCAAACATTAGCATATGGAGCATAGCGGTGTCTAGGTAACTATAGTGTTAGTGCTGCTGTCGGGGTTTGGGAGGTAGCACACTGTACCTTCATTATTTAAAACAGTAATAATGGCATCTGTGTGAGAGAGAAACAGAGGATGACTCATCATTAACAAAACTGATTAACAGGAATAAAACCCCCTCTCTCAGAACGTGAAACTTTCTGACTAGGTGTCATATTCAAACAAAAAATTAAAAATAGTGTCTAGTGGAGCTAAAGCTGAGCAAACAAGATCAGATGTGGTCTGTTTAATGAAACGTGGCCCACAGGCTGCCTTTACCTAAAAGTGCTTTGCATTCCTGGGTAATTTTTGCACTCTGGAAACAACAGTGGTCTTTCATTTACTTTTTTCCTCTTGGAGGGAGGAGCATTAGTGTAGCATGGGATGTGTTTGCTTTAGTAATGCAGTGTAGCCATGTTATGTTTGCCTTGAGATCTGCATGGTGTAGTATGAATCGAAGTTATGTCGGCTGTCAAAACACGTTTAAACTAGAAGTGAGTTGTAACTGTGGTTGTATCAGCGGCATGTAACTTGTCCTAATTCACAGACAGATGCAGTTGTCCAACTGAATACACTCAGATCTGTCAGATATGATTGATTATTATTTATGCTAAGTGAGCTCATTTTGGCTGTGTTTCAACTCCATATGTGTATTAATATTTTGGCGTTCTGTGTGTTTGTTTATTTACAGGATGTATAACCAGTCATGTGAGGTGGATCTGTCAATGCAGAGAGGACCAACCATGTGCTGTACTCTGGACAATGTTCCTCTCATAAGGTCTGTATGAAATGACAGCGAGGAAAAAAAAAAACATGTCAATGGGTAACAGGATTGTAGGTTAGCATAAACAAAGATATAATTCAGTAAGGGATAGCTTGTTTGGGATTAAAGATTAATTTGTAGTTGGTGATAAATTTATGCTTCACATTAATTGGAGAAAAATATTTGTGTATTTTTTCACACAGTGACAGGGTTGAATGCTTGAGCTTTACAAATGCAGACAACACTGCAATTTGATTATGTCTAGTTTTGAGCTACAGGCAAAAGAAGTGAAAAATGTCAGTTTTGGTCGAATTTGAGGTTTTCACCAAAAATAGTTAATTAGGCCCTCTTCTAGCGATCTCAATGCTCCAAATAGTAATTAAACATCTAAAAAATCTTTATTTGTGCGTTTTCCGAGAGGAGTACCTTTTTCTCTGCTCACTTCTGGACAGTTGCTGCTGCTTCTCGCCACAAGTTGTAGGTTTTGCAAAGCACAGCATTCCAGCTTTGTGAATATTCATATAGAATTCTCGATGACATGAGTCCAAACCAGTGAAATATAATGTTCAAACGCATGCTGTTGAAAAGAAAAAGATGTGCATAAGATGTGCCACTCCGATCTCCCTATAAAGTACATTATTGTAAAATATGTCTTGGCGAGATTCACACAAACATAATCTCTTATGTCTTGCGTGAACGTTTAGTTAATGGTTGGGGAAAAATCTGATGTGTAAAATATATATTAGATCCACGCTTTACAGTAGGTATTAATATTGACCTGTCTCAATGTTAATCAAACATTAAGAGAAAACACGGAATCAGTCTACTATATATTTTGTTATATCTTTGTTTTTATTTTTTTAAACAAAGTTAAAATTAAAAATAGCTATATTGTGATTTAATAGTATAGTAATTATTATTAAGAAAAGAACTGGAGGAAAATATGCAACTTTCCATGGTGATTTTGTTTTAGAATCTTCAGAAAACTTAAACTCTATTTTTCTTAAGTTGAGAATGTGAAAATAAAAAACTAATTTTTAAAAATCTGACTCATTTTGACAGCACAGGTCATAATTTCCATTTTTACGTTTTTAGTTTTTTTTAAATTTCAGTTATAATATGTTTTCTTGTATTTTTTTTAGCATTTGTTGTTAAGAAAATTATTTAATTTTTTATTTAATTCTCAGTAATTTTATTTTGATTTACGTTAATTTCTGTTTTAGTTATTTTTGTGCATCAATTTAAGCTAAATGCTATAATTTTTTATTGTATATTTAATTTATTCTAGTTAACCTTTTAACTGTCACTCCCTATTTTGAACATAGACATGAAAATGCACTATCCAAAGTAAAATTTGTATAATTCATGAACGGAAACATTTTGTAATATGATTTTCATGCACAATTTCCATGGCAAAGCAATGTCTGACGTTAAAATGGTTTTCAAATGATGAATTTTGAGATTTTAAGTATTCAAGTGATATATAATTTCTTATGAGTTCTAAAGCGTGATAAGGAAAAGGGCAATGAAGACAGTCTTTTGGTGGAAAAAAAAAGAACCCCTGTTATAAAGCAGATTTCTGAGGTGCACGCTTGTCATAAATTAGTCTATTACTTTTCCTACATAATTTGTAATACAAAAAGTGGTAAAATATCTATTTAGCTAATTACCTTCCCAACAATATATAGTTTGTCATGATTAGATTAGGATTTATTTGTAATATGGTGAAGTAAAAGTAGGCGTCCCACTGATGGGATGGTAACAGTTAAAGGGTTAACAATTCATTTAACATTTATTTAGACAATGAACAAGTTTTTTTTTTTTTTTTTTTTTTTTTTTTGATAGTTTTTGGTTTAGTTATGGTACAGTTAAAGGATTCGTTTTCTTCCAGAATAAAAATTTCCTGATAATTACTCACCCCTATGTCACCCAAGATGTTCATGTCTTGCTCATGTCAGTTTCAATGCAGCTTCAAAGGGCCTACACGATACTAGCCGAGGAATAAGGGTCTTATCTAGCAAAACGATCAGTCATTTTCTAAAAAAAAATAAACATTTAAAGAATAAACTCGCTGATCCCCATTAAACCCACTACATGGAGAAAAATCCTGGTTTGTTTTCCTCAAAAACCCTAAATTCTTTTCGACTGAAGAAAGAAAGTCATGAATATCTTGGAGTAAATTATCAGGAAATTTTCATTCTGGAAGTGAACTAGTTCTTTAATTATACTAACCCTGGATAATAGTTTCTCTATTAGTTATCACTACAAAAAAATATGGAATTTGTTTCTCTAATGCTTTCAAAAAAGTGATTGAACACCAAAGTGCACCTTATTCCTTGAAAGTACCATTCTCAGCGTGTCTCCCTACCTGAGGCAGTGGTCTGTGTCACAACCCCTTCCCATCCTCTGCATGCATCTCTTGCTTTTCTCACGTCATTTTATATTTTCATGTGGAAACATGAATCTAAAAACATTGTTCTCTGTGACCTACACGGCACCTCTACGAAATGAGATATTTCACCTTTACAAGACATTTTTCCTACTGAGAAAAAAAACACTTAGAGGAGTTGCGACTCATCCACCACACAAAGGAATTTCCCAAATTACTGAGAAAGAAACGAAACCAAACTGACAAAACAGGCCAGAACACTGAGATGGTTTTGGCCAAAGCATGTTGTTCATTTATTTGACTGTTCTAGGCATTTTATCATCAAAGGGAAATCTGACAATGCATATATTGTGGATTCTGGAAACACTTGTGGGATCTTTGACCCGAGCTGTTCTCCTTTGCCTTCAGAGCTGCGTGGTTTATGGAGTATGAACTTGAGTTATATGTTAAGTCTTATTTATGTGTGCTTTTGGGTGTGTCCATGATCTGCATTTCTACTACCAGCATGTGTGTGTGTGTGTGTGTGTGTGTGTGTGTGGGTTTATTTTGACTGCTACCCACTATAGTCTGCGGTTCTCAGCCCAGAGGTGCTCTTAAGTGGGTGAAAGGTCAAATCCGCACACACTTGGAACGGCACACACATTTCTAGCTTATCATTATAGAGCTTAACACCTCAGTGATTTATTTATAGAAAGCATAGCTATATGTAATCCAGTTGAGGCTCATTTGGCAGGAACTCATTACATGGTTTAGGGAAGTTAAGTTGGGTTCAGAGAATTTTTATTAGGAGAACATGGCTTTTGGTCTTATGGTTGATTTACAGTTATTCTGTCATAAATCTCATGTTGTCCCAAAACACTTACTTTCTTGAAGAAAGTTTTTTCTATGTAACAAAATATTTTGAAGACTGTTCAAGTTGAAAGTGATTTTCAATAAACCGTGATTAGATTTTAGTGTGTTCCTCACACACGACTATCGTATGAGCTGCGTCTCATTTCGAAAGCTACGTCCTCTAGAGGCTGCATACGTCATTGAGGCGGTCTCATTTAAGAATGACACGTCATGAGGAATAACAGTTAATTTTATTGTACTTACTTTTCTTAAATAAGAAATCCTTGATGACATATGCAGCGACCTCCGGAGGACTCAGCCCCCAAAATGAGACGATAAACGATTTCAAAAGTCATATTTATCACATTTGTGAGATCTACCTACAGAAGAAACAAAGCCTTACAGGCAGGGCTCGCAAAATTTCTAAATCTCTGGTAGCCCTTCGGGCAGGTAGATTTTGGTAGCCCGAAAATAATTTAACTAGCCCAAATAAAAAAAAAAAACCTTTAAAATAAATAAATATATACAAAATATTTTACACAAATATCAACAAATATCAAATAATGAATTTTATTTCACTATTTACAGGGTATCTGCAGAATTTTTAAATATCAATTTAAGGCAATTTATGACCCTTAAGCTGCACAAGTAAAATGAACACCGTATGAGTGGGGTTAGACAATGTATGGTAGCATTAACTTATTTCACATTTACAACTCTGTGTTTGCTGCATGAGTCGATATTTGAAATAATCTGACCAAAAATGATTGGAAATGCAAATTTATTCTCTGCCACGAGTTGGCGCTTTAGGAGTGCTGAAATATTACGGTTTCCATAGAAACGGCTGTACACAAAGCAAGCAGCACCGCGCTTATTAACGTTGTTCAGGCATTATAGGTAAGATGAAATGACAATGCAAAGGACGCGTTTCTAAAGACAGTCGTTTCCCTTCAGATACATTAATATAAAGACATCCGTGCCGCGTTTTGACTTTGAAACGGGCAGCGCGCATATTTATTCAGTGACATCATTGCCTTTTGAAGTTCAATCCAGCCCTATCGCGATTCTTGTCTTTCCGTCCCCAACTGTAAGACCACTTAAAATTATGATTAAAAGACTTTTCTTATACTATTTAACGTATTGAAAACTTTTTATGGCCTTCAGTTTTATACAACTAAATTGAGGAGTATTTAAGGACCTGCAGGAGCCCTTTACTTTAAGATAGCCCGTCGGGCAGGGCGGTGAAACATTTTGGTAGCCCGACTGGAAAACACAATAGCCCCGGGACGTCGGGCTAGCGATTTTGCGAGCCCTGCTTACAGGTTTAGAAAGACATTTACATTTTTGGTTGGTATCCAGTGAGATTTGAAGTAGGCAGCCTGTCATTCTAAACACATTTCAGCGGATTGCCTATAAACTTAAGTGTGTTTACTTCATTTATTTGCAGCTGTATCTCCTTTTAAAGGCTTCATGCCACAGTGACATGTTATATAAAACTGAAATGCTCTTTAGTAATGATTACCTGTGTGTTTATTAGGACAATTTCCTTTCATGGTGAGGTGCTTGCCCAGTTGTTCATCCGTCAAGGCCCTATCTTTGCTTATCTTTTGTCTTGTTCCCGTACAGACTGACATCTGCGTGAGGAAAAAGCTCCTCAAGCCCTCTTCTAGCTCTATCCTTCTTTTTCCCAATAACCCACAGCTGCCAGGGTGCTCCCAAGAGCCAAACAGACCTATTTTAATCAGCTGCCAATGAGAGTTCATCCCTCAGGACCCTTTGCTTTGGAATGTGCATCTATGTGTGTGTATATTCATGTGGTGAGAACCCTGCGCATCTAACCTCTGTTGTGATTTTCTGATCTGCAGTAAATGTGGCACACTTCCTCCGGAGAGCTGCTTCTTCAGTCTTATCTGCAGCACTGGATCTTTTATGGGTGAGTTTACAATGCACATCTCCCACCAACACTAGAGTTTAGTTAAGTCTGTAAGATTTTTTAATGTTTTTGAAACATGTATGCTTACCGAGGCTGCATTTATTTGATTGAAAATATAGTAAAAACAGTAATGTTGTGAAATATTATTGCAATTTAAAATAGGCATTTTCTATTTTAATATATTTTAAATGTAATTTATTCCTGTGATGCAAAATTGAATTTTTAGTATCTTTACTCCAGGCTTCAGTGTCATATGATCCTTCAGAAATCATTGTAATATGCTGATTTGATGCTTAACAAACATTTCTTATGGTTATCAATGTAAAATCAGTTGTGCTCCATGGTACCCCTTTTCAGGATTCTTTGATAAATAAAAGGTTCTAAAGAACAGCATTTTTGTGAAATAGAAATGTTTTGTAGCATCTTAAATGTGTCACGTTTAGGGATAGTTCACTCAAAAATAAAAAAATCTGTCATTAATTACTCACCCTCATGTCATTCCAAACCCGTAAGACCTTCGTTCATCTTCGGAACACAAATTAAGATATTTTTAATGAAATCTGAAAGCCTTCTGACCCTGCATAGACAGCAATGCAACTGTCACGTTCAAGGCCCAGAAAGTTAGAAAGGACATTGTTCATTTTATGAAGCTATGAGAAAAAAGAAAAAAAAATTGATGCTGTGTCAGGCTAATTGGGATGCTCAAACAAAGAGCTTTAGGAAATGATAGGAAAAGGTATTTTAAAAGTTGCTGAGTTGTTTACAGGTGAAGTTTACACTTCACCTGTAAACGTCAACTTCATTTTTCCTCTTATTTACACCATTCCTGAGCTTTTTTTATTTTGATTTTGGAATCGAATCAATCTGTAGTTCACTCCCCAGTAAATGATTCCCATCTGTAGCACAATGATTCACTGTCTGGGCAGCAAATAGCTCAGGAAATGACAGGCTTAGCGTGTTTGCGTTTGTGTAATATCACCGCCACTGGTTGACGAACTATAAAAGGCCAACTATCCTCAACATTACGGGTGTTTATGTTCACCCGTGTCAGATTTTTAGGGGAAGACATTATCATCTAAAAGCTGACAATACACACGGCTCATTCTCTAAACTTGCCCGGAAGAGCAATTGTGTACATGTCACTTTGATATTTCACAACTCGAAAAGGCTGAGTGGATATGTGCGCTCAAGCATATATAAAACTGAGCGGTCGATGCAGTCGCTGCACATTACCAAGTGTTGTCATCACCAAGTGAGTTGCTGTTCAGGAAGGATGAATCATCAGAAATTTTCTGAATTGAATTTGAATCACATCATGGCAGAAACAATGACCAGGAGGCAAGCAGATAAACAAGAACAAAAATCCCCTTAAAATACAAATGTTAATAGCTAACATTTTGATATTTGAGTTATATTGGATTACAAAATCATATTTTTTTTAAATAACCACTCTTAAGGCTTGCTCATGGCGCTCCCTAAACATAAATTTAACTGTATTCTGTGTGAGCAGCACTATACTTCAGACAGATTCTGTCGGTTACAGCTGAGTGCAAATCTACAGCAGGTCTGTGAGAGGAGAGACTTGTAAAGAATCATTGGTTCAGTGTGACCTCTGACCCGAGCGTCTGGGCCTGGTGGCAGTGTTCATGCTGAGAGCTGAAGGGCTGTATTGTTGTGTTCAATCCCGCGCCCTGTGTAACGATAAGTGAGAGTGTTCCCCTGCTGGGAGATTCAGGCTCTGCCTGTTTGCACAAGGAAATTACCGTTGTTCATCCAACAATACAAAAAAGCTGCATTCTGAATTCTTTTTGAAAGTGTTTTATATAACACCCGATTATCAAACAAAACCTACTCAAGTTCTACGTGATTTTTTGCATCACTGTTCCAGGACAATACAATCTTAATACAGTTGTTTACACGAAAAAAAGTTTATAAAACGCAGTGCACGCTCCAATAAAAACGCATGCCGACCCTACGATCAAGAGTGACCAGCGGTTCCCCAGGGTTGCATTGTTTTCTCGTGGCTTATATAATGCTCAGCGTTCCCGAATCGGAGCTTTCAAGAGCTCTTTTTGAAGTCAGCATGGCAGTAGAGGAAGCATCTCTCAGCACTGTGGCGCTCTAACAGAGGGGAAACAGGGTGGAGAGAGTTCGCAGCAGGAACTGACCCGAGCTAGTTTAGGCTCCCATAGACCTTGTGACAGGGCTGTTGTTTACTTTTATGTCTTGTTTTTTGTTCTCTTGAGGGAATGCTGCACCAAGGTGAAACCCCGTGATCCATAAATACACAGGTGTCGTCTCGCTAATGTGTTTGGGCTGCGGTATTTCCGCCACATTTCACCCCTTACAAACTGGAACCTTCTTGGAGCAGAGATACACAGAAATTAGAGGATATTACGTGACTAAGATTCTGAATGAGTGCTGATTTTGAATCATGTCACTCTTATATAATATTTCTCAAAAGCTACAGTCATTTTTACATCTCAGTGCTAGGGGTGGGTGAAATAGAATTAGAATTAGAATTAGCTGATAAAGATTTTCAACTATGGTCGCTATCGTAGTTACACGCTCACATGACGTTTCTCTGCTACGTAGTCATGAAAACGTATTGTTTGTACGCATTTTTAAGCATTGCTGTTTAAAACAAGTGATTTTAAGCCGTTGAAATGCAATAAGCAGTGAAAGAGAACTCAATTTACTAAATGTGTGTGCTGTCTGAGTGACTGTTTCTGAGTCAGAGAGGCACACGTACGTGAAGACGGTTATTTTTGCCAATTTATAGGCCTTAAACGGTTGAATACACACACTTGTATGTGTCAAAATGCCGGTCTTTATAAGATCCTCATAAACACAGTAATTTAGGTCTTAAGTAAAAGCAAACAGCTGAGAAAGATAACACATGTGCAACAGTTATTGGATATGGGCAGCTCTTAAAGTGAGAGCAATATAATATTCCGGCTGTCTGTCATTCATGTTAATCAAACAATAACAGAGAGAAAATCTCTTACTGCTCTTGACTAAATCATTTTTTGTAACTTTAATAATAAGAAATGTATGTTTAATTTACACAGTGAAGCATATGCTGTTTTTATACATTTGATTGTGTTATACACTATATGTAGCATTTCTATTTGTTTCTGTAGTTTTTTTTTTTTTTAAACAAACCTTTATAACAGGGTTTGTACAGGGGCTTAAAGTGCTTCAAGTTTTTGAAATGTAAGGCATGGAAAACCCTTGAAAATAGCAATATTTCTGCAGAGGTGCTTGAATTATTTAAAGAAGAAAGAATTATTTAAAGTGTGTTTATGATGATAAAAAAAATGTATTAAGCACATATCTTTTCAGGCAAAATCCACGCAATTCAAAAAACTTTTTCACTTATTTCGGTTGGTCATAAAACTAGCAAGCTAAGCTTAAGTAGTGACGGCATTGTGTAAACATGGCTAAAGGTGCAAAAAGAGGGAAGGAAGAATTGAATCAATTGAGTGAGTCAGTTACACTGGAATGTGATCATTCATTTCAAGCGATTTAATAGCTAAAACCAAATCAAATTGAAAGCTTTTAAAAACTCTTTAATCAGTTAATCCATTGTGTCGCAAAATGATTCACTGTTTCGAAGCGTTTTAATCATATTGTGTAATATTTGAATATTTCAATTGAGAGATGCAGTTTCTTTGGAGCGGTTTGTGAATCATTTAGCAAATTGAATGATTCATCATCCGTGCGCCTAGTCCTGATCTGAAATTATGGTTTTTCAAAATATTATTCAGATTGGGACTTCAGAGAACGGATCGCGTGAACAGTTTGATTCAGATCAGTACTTTGGAGCAGGTTTGTGAATCATTTAGCGAATTGAATGATTCATAATGCGTACACCTAGTCCTGATCTGAAATGATGGTTTTTCAAATCATTATTCAGATTGGGACTTCAGAGCATGGATCGCGAATGATTTGATTTAGATCGGAACTTCGGAGCAGGTTTGTGAATCTTTTGCTTTAGATCGGAATTTCGGAGGTTGAATCGCAAATTATTTAATTCAGATTGGAACTTCGGTGCGAGTTTGTGAATCATTTGATTAAGTCAGGGTTTCTGAGCATGTGTTTTTTCTGTTTTTTGTTTTGTTTTGTTTATTAAACGGTAGGAAATATCAAATTATTAAGGCAGCACAGTTATAAAAACAAAACAAAGACAAATACAAATTCCTTATAAAAAACAAAACCAAGACAAATACAAATCCCTTAAGAAAATTAACCGTGGTTTTTGCCTTTTGTAAAAGTGTAATAGCCATGTTTTTTTTGTATAACCACAGTTTTACTGTAAATACCATGGTTAAACTATGGTTTAGTGTAGGAAAACCATTGTTAATTTGTGGTTACCATGGTTTAACTGTAGTAACCATGGGATGTGTTGCCAGGAATACATTTACACTTTAAAAAACACATTGGATGAATATAGAGAGATTTTTTTGGGGGGTATTAACATAACTTTAAATCGTTTCCATATACTTGTCTAAATCAACTTTGAATAAAGACAGGAGAGGTTTAGAGCAAGATTTTTGTTTATGCATACGAAATTCTTCACTTTATTTTTGCTATTTGTTTTACTAGTATATTTTATCTATTTGAAAATCACAAAAAGTAGTGCTTGGGCCCTTTTTTTTTTAATTTTCAGTTCTGAATAATGCACAGTCCTAGTTTGCAAGCATCCTGTCTGGCATTTCTAAGCATCTCTCACACTGTCATGTTGACGCCAGACCAATGACATGCTCAAGGCATGTTACTGGCTTGACCTTTCAAAATCTGAAATCTAGCTCAAGAGAGGCACATTTTCAGCCTAAACGTTGCCATTAATGTAAAGTGTGTTTGATTGGAGTGGAACATAGCTTTGTTTGTCTGTGAAGTGTGGTGGTAGTTACACTGCAGAAATAATAATTGCCCATGTCCAATGGGCACCATGTGTTTCTGAGTCCCTGGTTCTTGTGTCCTGCGGAACGCGTTTCCAGGAAACCATGCTTACAAACACACCTACACACAAACATATACACAGACAGGCAGTTGGAAAAACCGTGACCTTTTCTGACCTTTTCGTTACACCCATTTAGAAGAATGGGATTCTGGGGTTGTCACACAAGAAGATAAAGTTTAAAGTTAGTCAGCGGTAAGCAGATATATTTAGCCATTTGTAGTTTGCTGTCTATGCTGAATTCCCATTGTTCCTTAGCCCGTATCCACTGAGAGCCCATTCATGAGGGAAGCGTAAACAGTAGATGCTTGGGAAGGAAGACTGCAGCTGACAGCGTAGCCTAATCCAGTAAGCAACCGTTACGCGCCACAGTTTCTGTTGCTGTTGTGCCATATCACCTGGATTTTATTAAACAGAGTTAATTTCCTTCGCCTGCAGACTTGTTGTTTGTTTTTCCATGCTCGTAACTTCTACACCATGTTGTAACAAGCATCCTAAATAAGGTACTACCAGTTGTATGTAGTTACATCTTATATGCAAAATTAGCTTTCTTCTGAAAAGACCAGCGTATGTTTTGTTTTGAATACTAGTTCTCAGTGAGCTCTTGAATTAGCCTAACCAGCTAGACTTTCTTGATCAACCAGCTTCACCATGCTGGTTCACTTGCATCATACTGGCTAGAAACATGGCTATAGTGGTCTGTAAGCAGGACCAGCACTAACCAGCATGTACATTCATGTTGGTCCTTCCTGCAGTGTTTCGATAGTACAAGTAATTGTGTCATGACAGCTTCAATGTTGACTAGGAGCTTTTTGGGAGGTGGATTGGGCTGAGAAAGGAGGGGTGGTTTATTGTCTGCCCCCATCCCATTTTGCCACTCTAACAGGCCACATCTGCCTCAGTCAGTTTTCATTAAGCATTAACCCAGCAGTAAAACAGTTGAGCAGACTGCAGCAGCGTGATTTACGTTAGCGATCTCACCATGAAGCCCCTCTTTTATCCACCCTCTCCTCTCATCTTTCCACATTAGAATTTCTAGGGAAACAGTGAGTATTTTGTAGTCCAAGGAATACTGGAAATAATGTTTTTCAAAGTAAGGCTGACTCAGTTGTCCAAAAGCCAGCTGGTTTGGAAATGTGTTAGGTCACGCTAACCTAGTAAGATAATGTACTGTATGCTATCATGATTTGAACAAACATCCGATAAATGAAGAGCAAGTTAACTTCTTGTACTTTAAATGATATTAAAATAAATTCATAGTTTGATAAGATGCATTAAATTGATTATCAAAAGCAATAATTTTTGTAAAAGTTTTTTACAAAAGATTTCTTGAGTAGTGAATAAGCACATGATTTCTGAAGGATCATGTGACACTGAAGACTGAATGACTGCTGAAAATTCAGCTTTGCATCACAGGAATTAATTAAATTTTAAAATATATTAAAATAGTAAACTGTTTTTTGAAATTGTAATAATATTTTACAATTTTACTGTGTTTTAATAAATGCAGCCATGGTGAGCATAAGAGAGTTAATAAAAAATAAAAACAATAAACGTTATAATATATTATTATAAAGTAAATAGACTATATGTGCCCCTGGACTACAAAATCGGTCATAAGGGTCATATACATCATCTAAAAGCTGAGTAAATAAACTTTCCATTGATGTATCTTAGGACAGTATTTGGCTGAGATAAATCTGAGGGTGCAAAAAAATCAAAATTGCCTTTAAATTTGTCCAAATGAAGTTCTTAGCAATGCATAATACTAATCAAAAATTAGGGTTTTGATGTATTTATATTAGGAAATTTACAAAATATCTTCATGGAACATAATCTTTACTTAATATCCTAATGATTTTTGGCATTAAAGAAAAATGGATAATTTTGACCCATACAGTGTATTTTTGGCTATTGCTACAAATATACCTGTGCTACTTAAGACTGGTTTTGTGGTCCAGGGTCACATATAGGCTTCAGCATCCCTGTGACCTTACAGAGGATAAGTGGTTTGGAAAATGGATATATTGACATATGCTATATTTTTGTGATTATGATAACTGGACTATGCATATTTTACAAAACGCTGTTGGTGATCGTGTCAGTTAAGATGAGCCAACGAAACTGTGCCTGTCACAAATGCATTAAGATGCTTTGCTGTTTTAATATTTGATATATGTGTCACTTATTTTTTTTTAAATTGATCTGCCTCATAGATATCATCCTAGATGTACGTCAGTAGAAGATTTCTCAATAAGTTATAAGGGCATGTCACAACAGATTTGTCCTTTTTTTTAGTTTTTTCCAATTGTTTTGAATCGCACACATCATGGTTCTCCTCACCAAAGCCCATTTTTACTTTCGTTTGGCATTGATTGAGTGTTACTTTGGACTCTTTTTGTATTGACAACATTATACCTTGAATGAACTTTGGTTAACAGTGTCTAGCAAATATGAATGTAAATATGAACTCACATACTTAAATCTTAAAGGGATGGTTTACTCAGAAATGAAAATTCTGTCATTAATTACTCACCCTCACGTCATTCTAAACCTGTAAGACCTTAATTCATCTTCTGAGCACAAATTAAAATATTTTTAATGAAACCCAAGAGCTTTCTGCATAGAGAGCAATGCCATGTTCAAGGCCCAGAAATGTAGTAAGGACATCGATAAAATAGTTCATGTGACAACAGTAGTTCAACCGTAATTTTATAAAGCTACGAGAATATATGTTGTGCTCAAAGAAAACAAAAATAACGACTTTATTCAACCATTTCTTCTCTTCCGTGTCAGTCATTGAAGCATGTTTGTGGGAGTATTCATTAGGAGTTTTGCATTGATTCTTATCATGCTTGTCATTTTGTAATGCAACATTTCAATCGTAGTGTTTCTTTATAAAATAACAGCTTTTTTTCCACTCTTAGTGATGGTGATAGTGCTGCTACGCTATGCCCATGTGATAGAGAAGCACCAGAACTGTGTATTAAACACAGCAAGTCTCTCCACCGGCTGGATCTGTGCTGCAGGACTCATCATGGTCGGCAACTTCCAGGTACAGCTTGCATAAACCTTATTACTTGGGCCCAAAAATTGCACAACATCAGCACAGGAAGTTTTCTCCAGGGTCCTCAGGTTGAACATTTGACAGCAGAAAAGGAAACACACTCTCATAGGCTTCAGGCTCTTATTTATGCACAGTGGCTTCCTGTAGAAACACTGGTACAACCGGTGTAAAGCGGTTGATTTATAAAAGACTATTAACTATTAAAAGACTAAGTTAATTATTTGGACACACCTAGTCATTGTTTATTAGCAATACTTACATTTTTTTCCCATTAAATATATGTGACTTTATTTGTAGCAATTAGCTAAAAATACATTGTATGGGTTCAAAATTATTGATTTTTCTTTTATGCCAAAAATCGTTAGGATATTAAGTAATAAATAAAGATTGTTTCTTGAAAGTATCTTGTAAATTTCCTACCATAAATGTATCAAACTTAATTTTTGATCAGTAATATGCTGATGGACAACTTCAAAGGCAATTTTCTCAATGTTTAGTTTTTTTTGCACCCTCAGAATGTAGATTTTCAAATAGTTGTATCTCAGCCAGATATTGTCCTATCCTAACATAACATACATCAATGGAAAGCTTATCAACTTTTAGATGATGTATACATGTAAAAAAACTACCCTTATGACTGTTTTTGTGGTGCAGGGTCACATATGTATATGTTTAATGCCTATTTTTTGCCTTTTTTTAACCTCAACATATTTTAAGATACTGGAAAAACACAAACACATAGGCTCTCAGATCTTTGTGCATGCTTATGTTTGTGTTTGCAACTTTATCTTAGCATGCAGTTATGTGCATGTGTATATATCAGTGTTTGGGTTAGAGTTTTCTGTTAAATATTTCTTGAGAATACCTGTGTCATCCATGCTTGAGTTATACTTTACTCCCGTTCTGCCTTGGATCCTCCTCCAGAGTGTTTAGATGAACGATAAACGGCAGACTCTGTAAACCCCCTCATGCAGAGCAACATGCTCCTCTGAGTCCTGTGAAACCAACATCCTTTACCTTTATTCATGAAATCGGTGTGAGCCCCTGGCGACAGCGTCTTTGCAGGTTGAAATGTTTGGACGTTTGGCCGAGTGCCCAGACCGCTAGCGATGCGGGGAGGTCGGCCAACGGGGGCATCGCAGGTTTTTATGGGCTGGTTGTCATAGAGACAGAAGGGGGGAGACAACCCTTTCTCCTGATAATATAAGCACAACTATGTACTCCATCAAAAGCAATGCATAACCTTATGTGTTGGAGCACAGGTTCAGACTTGTTTGTCCATCCCTCACTAAAGCAGACTGTGTTAATGTCTTATTAACGTTCATAGGCAGGTGTTAAAAAGGGGCTTGAACCTTCGTCCTTGCAACATAATGAACCTAATGCATCTTATCAGCAATGTTGTTATTAACTTTAGAGTTGTTTTGGTTTTGCTCCCCTGCATATTTCAAATGTTTTGAAATCAAGCAAAGCTACTCCCTTGCATTTCTTTAAGCTTAGACCACTAACCGGCCATTGAAACATTTGTTTGTTACTTCGTGAGATGGTTTAATGCACAAAATTCTGTCATTCTTTATTCACCGTCATGTCGATCCAAAACCCAGAAGACATTTGTTCATTGTTGGAACATAAATGAAGATATTTTTATTGAAACCTGACAGATTTCTGCAAATCTGCAATTCTTGTAGCTAACATTGCGATTGTCCTTATTACCTTTCTGGGCCTTGAATGTGTCAGTTGCATTGCTGTCAATGCAGGGGTCAGAAAGCTCTTGGATTTCATTAAAAATAATTTACTTTGTGTTCTGAAGATGAACTAAGGTCTTACGGGTTTGGAACGATATAACGATGAGTACTTAATGACACAATTTTCATTTCTGGGTGAACTATCTTTTTAATAGATGGACAGATTAATAAATGAACAGAAATGTCTCATGTTTCTTTTATGTTTTGAGGATAAATTAAAGTCTTATGGGTTTTGGAGCTACATGAGGTTGAGTAAATTATAACACAGTTGTCATTTTGGGGTGAACTAACCATTTACCAGTTCAACAAGCTTCACCAGAGAGATCATGAATACTCTGCAGCATCTTCAGCATGAAAAAAATCATGGAAATTTGTGCTGGTCTAACCCAGCCTTTCCAGCAGGGAAGATGGCTTTAATGCGTTTAGTCATTATGATAATACGGGACCACCCGTGCTGTGTGGGGAGCAACAGTGTGTACTGAGAGCGATCCATGTTTGGGTCGCACATGTGAAGTCTGCAGTCCATTAGGTCACATTTGCCAGCCCCCTTTCCATTCCGCTCTGCTGTTTTGTAGTCTGGAGCTGGTCAAGAAAAAAAAAAAGCAGTCTTCTCCTGAAGTCCCTCCCTCCTCCTCTGTTTGTGCAAGGGAAACGTGCATGGAACGTTCCTGCCCACTGCCTGCCACATTGTGCTCCAGTCAGGCCTTCATTAAGACAAGCTGAATTGTAACAGGGGATGCTGTTTGACAAATAAAACTCCCTTGACTTCAGAGGAGTAAAAGCTGTTGAAGTGGATCGTAGAGAAAACGTGTTCAATCCACATGAAATCTAAATTTTAGCTTTTATTTTTTTAGGTCATGTTTATGTATGCTAGTGGGCTCTTTAATGTTGACTGAATTTAGCAGATACACACTAACTAAATTAGGGGTCTATAATTGTTTTGTAGTTTTGGGAAGAAGGCTCTTCTGCATTTATTGTCAATATATTTTAAAATGCTACTTATTTCTGTGATTGCAAAGGTGAATTTTCAGCAGCATTTCTTCAGCCTTAAAGTGATAGTTCACCCAAAAATAAATATTCTGTCATTATTACTCACCCTCATGTTGTTCTAAACCTGTAAGACCTTCGTTCATCTTCGGAACACAAATTCATTTGTTTTTGATGAAATCCGAGAGCTTTCTGACCCTGCATAGACAGCAATGCAAGTACCAAAGACATAGTTAAAATAGTCCATGTGACATCAGTGGTTCAACTGTAATGTTGTGAAGCTATGAGAATACTTTTTGTGCACAAAAAAGCCCAAACATAACTACTTTATTCAACAGTTTCTTCTCTTTCATGTCAGTCTTCAATGCACAGTCATGAGAGTACCACAAATAAAGTCGTTATTTTTGTTTTCTTTGTGCACAAAAAGTATTTTCATAGCTTTCTCATAAATTTGTGTTTGAAGAAGAACAGAGGTCTGACGGTTTTGAAACAACATGAATGACAGAATTTCTTTACATTTTTTGATGAACTATCCCTTTAAGTGTCACATGATCCTTCTGAAATCACTCTAATATGCTGATTTGATGAGAAACATTTTTTCTTCTTCTTCTTCTTTACTTATTATTATTATTATTATTATTATTATTATTATTATTATTATTATTATCAGTGTTGAAAACAGTTGTGAATATATTTGTGGAAACCATGATACATTTTTCAGGATTCTTTAATAAATAGAAACCTCAAAAGATCAGCACTTATTGAAATGGAGATCTTTTGTAACATTATAAATGTCTTTACTGTTACTTTTGATCTATTTAATGTGTAAAAATATCTTGCTGTCACAAAACTTTTGAATGATAAATGTTTCTAGCAAAGCAAATCATGGTTTGTGGATGTGATGTAACACAGTTGTTGTTTTTTTAATTTAAGGAACAAACGCTTCAAAATGTCCTGTTCTAGTTTCAGTAGGAAATATGTCACCATAGGAAAGAACGCCGCTCTCATAAAGTGACTTCGCAGGGTCTTAAAAGTCATAAAATTGTAGTCTTTACTTCCTTAATGTGAAATATTTCCAAGTGAATGGAATATTTAACAAGAAAAATGTGCAGTAGGGGACTTGATTTTATCCATCGGGAATTGTTTGAGAAGTTCAAATGGATCCAGGTGCTTGGAGGAAAGAAGTTGAAAGCCAAAATGGCCTGGTGACTTTGGCCAACAAGGATAATTGTTTCAGAAATTATCCTATTTTGACAGACGTGTTTTCTTTAGAATCACACGCACCAGTGATAATGCACAATACAGTAAAAAAAAGTAGTAAACTGATTTAATTGCAGGTGATTGAATTGCTTGATTGCAATACAGTCAAGCCTTTCAGAAGTTTTTCATAATGGAAATTATATTTGAAAATCTAGACTTATTCCATTCCTATCATCAATGTTCGATCCCAAAATATTTTTCGGATTGAAAAATGGATTGCCCCATCCTTCCTGTTTCTACGAAATGGAGGGAAGGTTACTGGAAGTGTGGGTGAATGAGTCACGGCGTACCATGTGCTGTGTGTACGGACTACAGAGCTACCATGATCTGACAGGCGGGAGAGGCGGGAACGAGCACGTGGCCTGAACGCCACATCTGTACCTCATCAGCAGGCCCGCCTGCCCTTCTGGAGCATTGCACCACTGCGGTGTAGGATGACAAGGACCCAGGCAGACTCTCATTATTAGCATCAGGAAGAAGGGAAGTCACGTTATGTAACTCTGGCTGTGCTGTTTCAGTATCCGAAATTTGATAGAACTTGATAGTCCTGATGGTCTTGGAATGCAAGTTTTGGTTTTCAGAACGCTGTGGTGTCCTTCCACAGAACTAGATTGGGAAGAACAAAGCTTCTTAAAGTGTGTCCTGTTTTGATAGGTACAGGTGCGTGGCCATCCTGTTCCAGCAGACCTGTCTGAGCTTGCTGAATGAGCTGTACTACACTGCTGCCTTGTGCTTCCTAGAAGCTAAAGCCCTATTCAAATGAGTCAAGTCTTTTTTTTTCAGATGTGCTTTTAAGCTCATCCAAATCTAATAGTGTTTTTCCTCGCATAGTCTTGGGAAAAAAATTACTGTGCAAATTATCTATAGTGGTGTTTTTTTTTTTTTTTGGCTGTTTTCAGGGATTGTCTGAGATTTGCGGTATATTATTTTTCCTGAGCACTCCCTCTTACTTATTTTGACCTTTGTTGAATTATAAAACTAAAACACTTTTTTGTTGTGCTAACTCTGCCATTACTTACATTGTGACTTTAAGCTTGTAAAGTCTGATAGAAGAAATAATAGTCATCATTTTTTTAAAGCGGGAACCTAAGTATTATATACTTATAAACATATCAAATGTAAATGTATGTCCCAGGCACATTTTCTTGGTTAAATCAACATTACTGATACTATCCGAATTTTGTTTTTGTATTTTTACATTAACAATGTAATCGGTATTCTATTTATTAAAGGCAAGTCTCATCAAGGTAATTTTTTTAAGGATTTTACATTTATTCCAAAATAATAACTCAAGGCAGTAACCATTTAAACAAAATATATTTATTTGTGAACTTTTATGTTTAGCTAGTGTTTTTAATAGTTCATTTTTACTATTTTCAAATTTTTCGGATCATCAGCCATCAAAGCTCTGTAAACATTGCTTGCAAACACTGAGATTTAGCCTACTTTAAATTTCACCAAGCGGATTACTCACTCAAAACTCCCACAGATCATGTTTTTAGTCCATTTTAAGTCTATTGACATGACATAAAGTGGTTATATCTAAGTGTGCTTTACTTACTTTTTAAATTATTTTTTCATTTAACGCCATCGCGTTGTTCCTTCAGACTGACTTGTGAATGTGGAACACACACAAACAGTCAATCATAACCAGTCATGTTCAATCATATCGCATTAGAGGAATTGCCTCCTCTCATGTGACTTTTTATTTAGTACTGACCTGAATAAGATATTTCACATAAAAGATGTTTACATATAGTCCACGAGAGAAAATATTAGTTGAATTTATATAAAATGACCCTGTTCAAAAGTTTACATGCGTTTGACTCTTAATATTGTGTTGTTACCTGAATGAATTGCCACAGCCATATCACCCTGCAGCCCAAGACCGGTTGCCCACTGAAGCTAAGCAGGGCTGAGCCTGGTTAGTACCTGGATGGGAGACCTCCTGGGAAAAACTAGGTTGCTGTTGGAAGAGGTGTTAGTGAGACCAGTAGGGGGTGGTCTATTTGGGTCCTAATGCCCCAGTATAGTGTATACTATAGTATACTGTAAAAAGCACCATCCTTCAGATGAGATGCTAAACCGAGCTCCAGACTCTCTGTGGTCATTAAAAATCCCATGACACTTCTCGTAAAGAGTAGTGGTGTGCCCCTGTTGTCCTGGCCAAACTCCCTCCTCTGGCCTTTGTCTGTCATGGCCTTCTAATAATCCCCATTCATTGAATTGGCTCTATCACTCTCTCCTCTCCACCTGTAGCTGGTGCGTGGTGAGCGCACTGGCGGCATTGAACTGTGGCTGCTGTTGCATCATCCAAGTGGATGCTGCACACTGGTGGTGGTTGAGGAGTGACCCCCCATATTATTGTAAAGCGCTTTGGGCGAACGGCAATACACAATAAAGCGCTATATAAATGCCTCATTCATTCATTCATGATCCACAGCTGTTTTTTAGTTTAGTGATAGTTGTTCATGAGTGCCTTGTTTGTCCTGAACAATTAAACTGCCTTCTGTTCTTCAGAAAAAATCCTTCAGCTACCACAAATTCTTTGTTTTATCAGCATTTTTGTGTATTTCCAAAAATGACTGTATGACTGTACCTCTTTTCAAACTGAGAGCAACTAAAGGACTCATGCAACTTTTACAGAAGGTTCAAACGCTCACTGATGCTTCAGAAGGAAACACGATGCATTAAAGGAACACCACTTTTTTAAAAAATAGGGCCATTTTCCAACTCCCCCAGAGCTAAACACATGAGTTTTACCATTTTTTAATTCAGCCAATCTCGGGTCTGCCGTTAGCACTTTTAGCATAGTTTAGCATAAATCACTGAATCAGATTAGACCATTAGCATCTCGTTCAAAAATGACCAGAGATTTTCAATATTTTTCCTATTTAAATCTTGACTCTTCTGTAGTTACATTGTGTACAAAGACCGACAGAAAATGAAAACTTGTGATTTTCCAAGCTGGTATGGATGGGAAATATACTCTCATTCCGGTGTAATAATCAAGGAACTTTGCTGCCTCTACCATGGGTGCAGCAGGCACAATGATATTACGCAGTGCCTGAATATTGTCCCCAGCTATTTTACTATTGCCTTAGTGGCTTAGTGCTGGTCACGTTGGAAGTTACCTAGCTGGGGACTATTGTCAGGTGCTGCGTAATATCATTGCGCCTACTGCACCCATGGTACGGCAGCAAAGTTCCCTGATTATTACGCCAGAATAAGAGTATAGTTCCTATCCATATCAGCCTGGAAAAACGCAACTTTTCAGATGAGACTCTGATTGGTTTAATGCATGTTACACCCAAAACACACCCATGACTCATTAAGAAAATGGGGACAACCCTTTTAGACCATTTCCCCCATCCTTAAACTAGCAAAAGTGGATGCGGATGCACCTGCGCCGTGCGTTTTAGACCATGCACTTAGATGGTTAAAATAGGGCTCTTCATGTCCACATCTTTTTACAATCGTAATCCCATCTGAATAATGCTTAAATGAGAGTTCCTGAGAACTGCTAGAGTTCCTGTGAGCATGTGTGCATGTTTTATACGTGAGTGTGAATGTTTGTTTATATGCGTGCTTGTGTGGTCCTCTATAAACATTTAACTACAGCCAGACACATGTATCTTACTCCGAAACGGACTGGATGAATCATCCTAAATAAATGAAGCATGGGGCTCTTCCTGTGTTTGACTGTTCAGGTATGTGTAGTTGTGTTCTTTGAATAGAGTTTCTCACTTGGTCTTAGTCCTGATGTTCTGACAGCTACTGGCTGCCAAAGCAAACTGTAGATTCCTTCTGCCATTCTGTGAAGATCTTTCATTCTGCATTCCCAGAGGATGAGGCCCTTGTAGGAAAAGATACAGAGGGACACTATGAATAAAATATCTATTACAAATTCCATTGCTTATTATTAGGCCACTTAATTTCACTTAATATAATTATCATTTTTTTTAAAATGTATGCAATTAATCATACCAACTGACTCGAATGTAAATGTGTGGTTTTTTTTTTTGGTGCAGTCAGAGCAATTCAAGCTTGAAGTGCCACCTTTGTGCTTTTGCGAAGTCTACTATTACTGCTACTACAGGCATCGTGCCTTGCCAAACCACACTTACTAAAAGCAGACAGCACAGAATGAGTGGAGCTGTTCACACAGGACATGTTCATGTATTCAAAAACAGCTGGAAGGAGCCCAGCAGAACAAAAAGTTCAAAGTTTAACTACGTTTAGCTTTTCTCAGCTTTTTAGAGATGCTGACAAACAGCAAGACCTGACTTGACCTGACTTGAATTAATTAGTCGGATATTATGTAATTCGATTAAGGTTTGGATTTTACAGCCCAGATATTGTATGCTGTCAGACTCTTAAATATGTTTTTATTGTTCTCAAAAGACTGTCTGTACAAAAAGAGAGACACAGAAACGGATCTACAAGTTTTCCTGTAAGGCAGGCATTCAACCACATGTTAAAGCAAGTCCACATGAGAGAAGCTCCTTTCGCTTGCTAATTTGGCAGCCCAAGGCTTAGGAGAATAACCTGCACTTATATGTCTGTTACTGTTTGGTTGGTTGAGAGTCTGAAGTTTTTTGCCTAGATTTTTTATTGGATAGCACCCATTCACTGCAGAGGGTCCATTGGTGAGCAAGTGATGCTAAAATTTTCCAAATGGGTTCCAACAAAGAATCAAACTCTTCTCTGATGGCGTGAGAGAAAGCACATTTTTAGCAATTAGTAATTTTTGGGTGTACCATTCCTTTAACTCAGGTGTTCACTTGAAGCTGAAATGTGAGTGGCCAGCATTTCGTTTGGGCAGATTAATGCATCAAGTGTACAGTCTCATCCCTCATGACTAGGAAGCTTTCGAGAGCTTCAATCCTTGTTCTTAAACCTGAGATACATATTACATACCTTGCACATTACAGAGCTGAGAACATGTCTTTGTCATAATGACAGCGCAAGTAAGCAACGGGAACAGCAGCTCAATATTTAGACACTGAAGTGAAGGGGAAGTCTTAGCCTTAGGGGAACATACAGGATATCATTTGCTGAGATAATCAGTGGTTCGCTGACAAAGCATGGAGTTGATTTATGGTTGCCAAAGTTCCTCCTGCAACACTTGATACTTTGCTTTTGTTTGCATGAAAAAAAGAAGTAAAAGAGTAAACACAGATGGAGTTATTGAAAGGGATAGATCGAGAGACAATGACATATGCTGTGTACTGTCTAATTTTATTATAAACTATGCAATCATTTGTTTTGAAAGAAATTTATACTTGCATTCAGATAGACCAAAAGTGACAGTAAAGACAATTTTCTCACAAAATGTATGTTTTCACAAATCAGCACAACTGTTTTCAACATTGATAATTATAAGAAATGTTTCCTGAGCAGCATATTAGCATATAGGAGACTTATTTCCAGGTATTACAGACCTATAATGGGAGTTAATGGGGTTCATTGCAGTTGTGGATGTTCTGCTGCCCTCTGCTGATGGTGATGTTGTATGTGATGTGTGATGTGGCATTGTGAACTCCCTTTTCTCTAAACGCATCACACAGTCATATGTTGGTGAGCACTCAAAGCTTGCAGCTATAAAAATAGGACATTATGCATAAACAGCAATTTTCTTGTGTTTCCCAATATGTTCCATAACAATTTTGGGACTGTAGTTTTATAACTAACCTTAAGACTTACTGTACTGACAGATTTAACCCAGCTTTTATTGTTTCGAGTACAAAACAAATGCAAATGCTGTTGAATGCATATATTTATGCATGTATGCAAATTTATCTGCTTTTGTGAGCAAATCATATTTATAAAATCAAGTGACAATGATTACAGATTATTAAGTCTATACAATATGTGTGCATGTGTTTTCTGTATGAGTTTAATGTGTTGCAATGTGTGGCTTTCTAAATGTGATTTTTTTTTTGCTGGGAAAAATTGGAAAAAAAATGAGATGTGGCTAATTTTAGAACTTTAAAACACTCCAGTTTGTTTGTGGCTTTTCCATTTCAAATAAGTCTTTTTTTCATAATGGTAACCATGGATTCCCTCCACGCATACTGAAATAAACCCACAGTATGTTGTGTGTTGTTAACTGTATTTGTAGTTTAGATTGGTGAATCTGTACTCACTGTTTTCTGTCACTGTATTCCTCGCAGGTGGATAATGCCAAGGTTCTTCACTATGTTGGAGCAGGGGTGGCCTTCCCCACCAGTATGCTGTTTGTGTGTCTGCAGTCTGCGCTGACCTACCGCCTGGCGAAGACTCAGGGAGAATATAATATGGGTCATTTGCGCCTCATTATGACCCTGCTGGCCTTTGTGGCCTTGGTGCTTAGTATCCTTTATGCTATCACTCATCCTAATGTTATTATAATGTATATTTGCATTAGAGTTGTACATCAGTTTAGATTAGGGTTGTCATAATATCAGATTTTCACTACATGATTATCGTGGCAACAATAATTCATGATAATGATATTAATGCAATAGCTATAGAAAAAAACAATCAAATCCATATATCATTTTGTTTTTGTTTTCTATTTTTTGGCCAATGAATCACCCTAACGTTCTATCCTGTTCTTCCACCATTTCTCGAAACACCAAAACCAATATTAAAACAAGTAATCACATCTGTTAAAGGTAATAATAAATGTAATGTATATGTAAGATAAATGCAGTTTTAAAATATTTGCAGCATTTTTGTTTTAAGGACCAGTTCTCACTCTTAAAGGATTAGTTCACTTTCAGAATAAACATTTCCTGATCATTTTCTCGCCCCTATGTCATCCAAGAAGTTCATGTTTTTCTTTCTTCAGTTGAAAAGAAATTAAGGTTTTTGAGGAAAACATTCCAGGAGTTTTCTCAATATAATGGACTTCAATGGGAACCAACGGGTTGAAGGTCCAAATAGCAGTTTTAGTGCAGCTTCAAAGGGCTCTACACGATCTCAGTCAAGGAATAAAGTTTGTATCTACCTAAACGATCTGTCATTTAAAAAACAAAAAAAAGCACAAATCGATATATACAAATGCTTGTCTTGCACTAGATCTGGGTTGCGTGTTTCTCATCATTGTTTTACCTTTTTTTGTAAAGGACGTTTGACTTCCTTTGCATGTTCGCTTTGTAAACACTGGGTCGGTACCTCAGCCTACATCATGCGTGAGATCAAGCTAGTGCAAGACTAGCATTTGTGGTAAAAAGTATATAAATTTTGTTTTGTTTTTTTTTGAAAAAGGGGCGATCTTTTAGCGAAATGAGACCCTTATTTCTCAGCTGGGATCATGTAGAGTCTTTTGAAGCTGCATTGAAACTGAAATTTGGACCTTCATCCCCACTGAAGAAAAATCCTGGAAACTTTTCCTCAAAAAAGACTTTTACTGAAGAAAGAAAGACATGAACATTTTGGATGACATGGGGGGGAGTAAGTAAATTATAAGGAAATTGTTATTCTGGAAGTCAGAATAACTATTTGCTGATTGGCATGCATATGACTAATATATTAGCTGTTTATTAGTACCTATAAAGCACATATTAAAGGATTAGTTCACTTTCAGAACAAATATTTACAGATAATGTACTCATCCCTTTATCATTCATATCATCTTTCTTCCTTCTGTCGTAAATAAATAAATGTATTTTTTGAGAAAAACATTTTAGGATTTCTCTTCATATAATGGACTTCTATGGTGTCCACAAGTTTAAATTTCCAAAATGCAGTTTAAATCCAGCTTGAAAGGGCCCAAAAGGATCCCAGCCAATGAAGAAGGGTTTTATCTAGCAAAACGATCGGTTATTTTCAAATTGACAATTTATGTACTTTTTAACCTCAAATGCTTGTCTTGTCTCGTCTCTGCGATGCACATGCATAGTCTGTGATCCGGGTCAATACAGTTAGGGTATGTCGAAAAACTCCAATCTCCTTTTCGTCTTCAACTTCAAAATCGTCATACAACGCTGTTGTACCTTTTTTGTAAAGGGCATTTGATCTTCTTTGTATGTTCACTTTGTAAACACTGGGTTGGTACTTCTGCAGTGATTTAAGATGATTTTGAAGTTGGGGAAGAAAACGAGATGGGAGTTTTTCGACATACCCTAACTGTATTAACCCGGATCACACAGACTATGCATGCACATCGCAGAGACGAGACAAGACGAGCATATTAGATTCAAAGTATATAAATTGTTACTTTGTTTCCAAAATAACAAATCGTTTCACTAGATAAGACCCTTCTTCCTCGGTTGGGATCGTTTAGAGCTCTTTGAAGCTGCAAATTTCAAAAATTTGGGGGCACCATATATCCATTATGTGGAGAGAAATCCTGAAATGTTTTCCTCAAAAAACATAATTTCTTTACAACTAAAGAAAGAAAGACATGAACATCTTGGATGACAAGGGGGTGAGTACATTCTGTAAATTTTTGTCCTGAAAGTGAACTAATCCTTTAATGCACTATTCTTTATTAACATATTGTAGATCCCTTAATCCTAACCCATACCTAAACTTAACAACTACCTCGCTAACTATTAATAAGCAGCAAATTGGGAAGTTTTTGAACCAAAAGTCATAGTTAATGGTTAATAGCGAGAATTGGTTCTTAAACTAAGAACCATTTTAAATGAAGTGTGACCAAAATATCAAGCACTAATTTTAGATTTTTATATGCATTAAATATGCAAAGGAAATGCAAACAGTGACTTTATTTCAAATCTGCAGTAAAATAATTAAATAATGTAACTATTTTGTCCCTCTTACATAAAAACACAAGCAAAATTGGCAAGTGGCCTGAACTTTTTATGAAAAACATTTTCTACAATGTCAAAAAAAAAAAGCATTAATAGTGTTAAAATGCTGATGAATTCTGACAGCTGTAATCTAAACCTGTTATTTTTTCATTGGTCAGGTTTATTGTTGCAGGATCCTCAGGTCTCACATATTCCCAGAAAGTTTGTATTCATCTTTCTGGTTTTGCGCTGCTTTCCTTTCTCAGTCATTGAGTTCATGCATGTTCTTCCTGTAATGCAAACAGACCTGAGCATGAGTTTACAGTGTTCACTATGATTCCTTAACGAAACTTTCCTCAGGCGGGGTGTTCTTTGTCCAGGAGAGTTTTGTCCTGCAACACGCATCGGCCATTTTCGAGTGGGTCTTCTGTGTCATTATTATGCTGTTCTATGGCACATTCGCTTTTGAATTCGCCGGGATATCTAGTGACACAATGATGGTGCTGGCCCGAGGGCAATCTCTACAGTCCGCAAGCCGAGACCACAAAATGGAGTCTCTTGGTGGGGCCAATCAGCCTGAGAGCCTGTCCATACTGTAACCCCAGTGTCCTGTATCTGCCAATCTCTCTCTCAACACTAGAAAAGAACACTACAGCCACAGAGGGAAAGCAACAGAAACTGGACCTGGCTCTCATACAACCGGCTTACCTTTGCCAAAGAATCCAGCTCAGATTTTGCACATTTTTGAGACTTCTTCACTTTCTGGGGACCTTTTGAGTCGCACAGCTTCCAGCTGGGGAAAACAAAGTTCATTGCCTGGATGTGTTGAAGTTTCCATTAGATCTCACTGGGGATTAAGTACCTGTATTACTTGGATAAATAAACTACAGACTGCTAGTTGGCTACACTACAATGGCGTAGTAAACTAAAACAAAGACATTGCAACCATCAGCGCTCAAGCATTTTAACATAGTGCCTAAAAACAAATGTTACTGTGCCAATTCCAGACAATGCAAGACAGTGGATCCAAAAATGCTGATGTTTTCTGTGCCTTTAGGTTTTTTCAAAGACAAACATTTTATTGTCACATATCTCTGCTGTTTGTTCTGATCAAGGTTTTTAATTTTGCCTTGAATACCATATGCTGAAATGTATTTTTCAGGAGATTGTCTTTACCAATGTGCCTTATACCAAAAAACCAAATATAGATATTTAATAGAAATGTACATCAATAGTCAAATTGCCTTGAATATATAAGGCATGTATTTTTTCATATGCAGCAAATATTCTGCTGGTTGTAAACGAGTAAGCTGAACGAGATCAGCAAAAACCTCTCTCGAAACAGGCGCATAAGCTTATCACATTAAGTCGCCAGTAATTGGTGCCATTCCAGATGTCATGTTAGAGTCTATGAGTATTGCTGTACATTGTGACCAAATGTAATTGAGAAGAGAGTTTGTCCTGAGGTCAGTGTGATCGTAGGTTTCTCTCTTTTTGTCACTGTGGGAATTGTTGTGTGTTGATTAGGGGTTCATGGGAGTTGGTTACAAGGAAGCGTCTAGTAATGAAAGACTCGGTTGTCTCAGAAGATGCCCTTTAATGTAAAGGGTGACTAGTTTAGGTGTTCTTAGATGTACAGTAGGTCTCTGTCAGCTGTTTTTTGCAGACAAAATGACTTGCAGCAGGACTGCAAGTTCATAATAGTTTGTTTTGAAACAGCAGTTTGGTTTACATTGGTCAAATGTTTTCACACTACCAGCATGGCAAGAAAATCTTATTGTTCCTCAATCATTATCAAGGGAGTTTTGTCATTCAGTTTGTCAGGATAAAGAGCCATATTTATGCTTATCACAATTTGATTCTACCAGTGCCGTCCTGAAAACATCTTTCATGCCATTTCAGCACTGCAAAAAAGGCTTATTTTACTTTTTGTCTTGTTTCTTAAATTAAGATGCATAGATAAGCAAAATGCCAAAATTACATTTAGTCTTGTTTCCAGGGGGAAAAAACTCAATTAAGTGCAGTTTGCATGAAATAAGTACAATTTTATAATATTTTACTCACCCCACTGGCAGATAACTTTACTTGTTTTTACTTGTTATTTTTTTGATATTTTGACTAAAAACAAGACAAAAATACTAAGTATTCTAAGCCTTTTTTGCAGTGAGTTTACTAATTCTATGCACTCAGGAATTTCAGACCTTTCACGTGTCACGTGTCTTGTCTTTGTGTTCAAGACTGTTTTGATTCACCAGATAAAAGTTTTACCATTTCAATTACTTGCTCAGAACATTTTCTTCATAGAAAAGAGAGCTTTGCAGTCATTCAACCTTTATAGTCTTGGAAAAATTGTTCATCCAAAAATAAAAATTCACTGTATACTCACCTTCATTTAGTTTCAAATCCAAATGCTGTTATGTTCACTGTGGAAGTCAAAAGAAGAAATTTGAAGAATTATTTCACTGATAATCATCTTCTTTGCTGAAGAAAAATCACATGTGACCCTGGACCACAAAACCAGTCTTATGTAGCACGGTGTATTTGTAGCAATAGCCAAAAATAAATTTTGTATGGGTCAAAATTATTGTTTTTTCTTTTATGCCAAAAATCATTAGGATATTAAGTAAAGATCCATGAATCCATGTTCCATGAAGATATGTTATAAATTTCCTACCGTAAATATATCAAAACTTATTGCTAAGAACTTCATTTGGACAGCTCTAAAGGCGATTTTCTCAATATTTCGATTTTTTTTTTTTTTAACCCTCAGATTTCAATTTTTCTCAGCTAGATATTGTCCTATCCTAACAAACCATACATCAATGGAAAGCTTATTTATTCATCTTTTAGATGAACTGTACACTGTTTTGTGATTTTTAGAGCTTTACAGACATGTAGACAAATAACAAGCCAAGAACCATCATCTTCAAAAGTTTGCAAATATTCTCATTTCGTGCTCCACAGGGGAAAACAAAAATAAGAGGTCAACATGAGGGTAAAAATGTCAATTTTGACTAGTCCTTTAGAAAAAAAAACGAGTTAAAATAGTCACTTTTCTGCGATACCTTTTGCCTAGACTTGTGTTCCTCCATGTATTAGCTTTTAGTTTGCTTAAACTTGGACTCTGATGGTCAATAGCTGCAAACCTGCTGTCATTCCACACCATGCAACACATCAGCATTTAATGACATGCCAGATAGCAAAAAATACCTTCATGTGCCTTTGTTTCAACCAAAGATTGAATCACTCATTGGAGAAATGTTTTTTTTTTTTTTTTGGCAGGATGTGTTTGATTGTGCTGTAAATTTGCCTTAAAATGTATAAAAATAAAGCAGAATCAGACATTACTTTCATTAACTTTTCTCTCATTTCTGTGAATGAACTTTGCTTAAGTCATGTAGACTGTCATGCAAGTCCTGGTAATGGTCACCATGGCCTTTGAGTTTATTTAAACAGATTGAATTTGGTTATTCTTGTTTGTCTTATCAAGTGTTTTGCTGCAGCTTTTGGTGACCTATTGCAAAACTGTGTAGTAAACATATTCTTTGCACATAATTTCAACATCATGAATCATTCATTGTGTTTAAAGACATCCATATTGACACCAGACATATGAAGAATTTTCCACACTTTAATTATACACAATTATTTACATGTCAGATCTTAAATTCAATCTTAAAGACAAAAGTTGAAAATCTGAAAGAAAACGGTAAGAATAAGATGGTTTATGTTGTTTTTAAGGGTTAATGCCTCTGTTGAACTAATAGAAAGTGGCTTTCACACATATCTCAAGTGTGCAACATAATCTGGCTTTGTTCAACTGCAGTAAGTACATACACACACACATTCACATGCTCACTCTCCAATGGTGACAATGTAAGACCAGCACAGGATCTGTACACGTAAACAACATTCTCATAATATACCCCTCTGCCATTATCAAACATTAATGAGATAATGCAGTCAAAAATGAAGCATAAAAAGCAAATGTTTTTATGATGCAAGAAAAAGGCTAAATTAGATCCTCTTAAGACTGTAAGGAAAATTATTCTTGGATTGTATTATGTATAAAACCTAAAGCTCCCAATGGTCCACAATATTCTTTTAACTCTTAACAACACACTGCTGTAACTCTTGTGGTTACAGCCACAATGAAAAATGATTAAATAGTTAATTTGGCTCATGATAGCGAAAAGGAAATTACAATGTAGAAAAACTGAATAATTATGATTTAAATAATTTTAAGTATAAAGCCGATATGTGTTATTTCTGAGGTACTAGTGGCACCAAACAGAATTGCGATTTTTTCCCCCCCAGTTTTTCCGAACACTCCTCAGCTGATCAGAAAAACAGATATTCCCGCCCAAAACTCCGCCAGTGATGCATACTGACAGAGTATGTTTTGATAGCACCACAGAGTCACAGTACTCACACTTTTTAAGGTAATCAAACTATTAACTGATTACTTAATGTTCCTCAATATTCTAAGCTGGTATAGGACACGCTTCAGGTTTACGGAATGATAGATTGTCATGAGTGTTGATGTGGTGAAACATTTGTGAGGGATCCTTTCAACACAGACTTCTGAATTTAATTTACCAATCTTGACATTTACAGTGTATTTGTCTAATCTGAAACATATGCGGGAAGAGAAGTAAAATCAGCTGAGAGAGGGGCTCTGGAGGAAACAGCGACTGAATGAAGGTAGGACTCGCACGCATCTCAACTTAAACTTTGAGATTTTTGGCCATCTCCCAGGGGAACTCTGATCGGCCAAAATGACCGTAGCAGGCGGTGCTCTGGTAGATCGGCCTCTTCAGGTTCAGGTCCCTGTCAGTGGAAATTGAGTTAGTTAGCTTTTCACCAAAGAGCCGACAATGAATTCTACTTGAACCAAAACTGTACTTAATTTAAGAGAATGTGTAGAACCATTAATGATGCCTTCACGTGCTATCGGAAATTTCCCACTTATGCAGTCGTGATTACGAGCTTGTCATATTGCTTGAATGTAGGAAAAAAATATAATGTAGCATCCCATTGGTTGACGATCATATAAACACTTACCGCGGTATACATACAGTTTGCTGACAGTTCTGGAATTTCGGTCAAACACATGCTTATTTCACTACAATATGCTTCGAATGATCGTTTATATCTAGCCTATAAATACATTACTTTAGCGACAAGACAAATGGATGTAGTTGTTGAGAGAAGAGCATTGACAGCAGCAACTGTTGTCCCCTCCAGTTTGTTTAATGTTTATGACCCGCCCAACTCGGAAACTCTGGTATCAAAATTATTTCCGAATTTCCCAGTAGTAAATACGATCTGAGAGGCCGTTCATGTCCAATTTCCGTTTGGGAAACTATTTATTCAACGATAATTCCGATAGCACGTGAAGGCAGCATTAGAGTACATTGGTGGTAGTGATACTCCCCCTGGAGGACATATTAGGAAATGCCATGTTTACGTTTATTACTATGACGATAGAATACACACACACACACACACACACACACACACACACACACACACGCATGTTGTATTTTGTTTTATGGGGACATTCCATAGGCGTAATGGTTTTTATACTGTACAAACCGTATTTTCTATCGCCCTACACCTACCCTACACCTAAACCTAGCCCTCACAGGAGACTGTGCATACTTTTACTTTCTCAAAAAAAAAAAAAAAAAAAAATCATTCTGTATGATTTATAAGCCTGTTTCCTCATGGTGACCTCACAATTAAAAAAAAAATAGTTTTACTATCCTTTTGGGGACATTTGGTCCCCATAACGTGATAAATACCAGGTGCACACACACATTTGTAATATTACACTTTTGAATACTAAAATGGCGGGAACATGTGAACGTGAACTAAGTTACATGGTAGTTAGAATGCGTATGTCATGCTGTAGCTAAATACACTCAACACACCTGGACTTTAAATGACTAAAGTGTAACACTATTGTATTATAATAGTCCTTATTATTCCAAGAGATTTCACAAGGACAGTATTCACATTTTTGTTAAATATGTGACCCTGAACCACAAGTTCAGTCATCTATAGCTGAATAAATAAGCTTTCCACTGATGTGTGGTTTGTTATGATAGGACAATTTTTGGCTGAGATACAACTATTTGCAAATCTAAATTAATATAAATGTATAATATAAATGTTAATTTAGTTTTATTTTGTGCTTACTCATTGACTAAAATATTATTTTCATTTACTAAAAGTAGATGCTATTTTAGTCAAAGTAAACCTGATTGGATGGGTATAACATTACATGGCACTTACTGAATTTCCCCTCATTTTAACAAGCTAATTACCACATAAATAATGTCTCCCTTTATTTTAACTCACCTGAACAAAATACTGAACATAACCATTTTGGTTTTTAAGGCTGAAAATGTTGCATAATGAAGAACATAATAAGAACATATTATCTTATTGTTTACCTAACAATGACGCCTGGTCGGAGGTCAAAGTTCTTGTTGACAATCTGTAGCAACTCCTTCTCTGTTTTTTCCGATGAGCCGTAGGTGAAGAGGGAGATTGAGAGAGGGTGCGCGACTCCAATGGCGTAAGACACCTACAGAGCAAATGAATTATTCAGACACCAGTTCATCCATTCCAGTTTTAATTTCCATCAGATAAAATTGGTCAATAATGTGGATACATTTTTTGTCTAGACAATGTAGATGTTTACACTTTTTTTTCTCACCTGAACCAACACTCTTCTGCACAGTTTGGCTTTCACAAGCGACTTAGCCACCCAGCGTGCAGCATAGGCAGCAGATCGGTCCACCTTGGTGTAGTCCTTTCCAGAGAAGGCGCCACCACCATGAGCGCCCCATCCACCATATGTGTCCACAATAATCTTCCTACCTGTGACACCAGCATCTCCCTGAAAAGCAAAGATTGTTTATAATTTAATTCAAATTCTGTCATCTTCATGTCATTCCAACTTTAAAGGCTTTGATTTTTTGCACCCTCAGATTCCATATTTTTAAATAGTTGTGTCTCGGCCAAATATTGTCCTATTGCAACAAACCACACATCAGTGGAAAACTTATGTATTCAGCTGATGTGATGTATAAATCTCAATTTAAAAAAAAACTGACCCTTATGACTGGTTTTGTGGTCCAGGGTCACATATGTAATATAAGTCTCGGGTGTCCTCAGAATGTGTCTGTGAAGTTTCAGCTCAAAATACCCCACAGATGACTTATTATATAGTTTTGAAAATTACTGTTTTGAGTGCATGTCTCTATAAATGCAAATAAGCTGCTGCTCCCCGCCCCCTTTTCCAGAACAGGACTGTGTCTTTACAGCTCATATCTTGGAAACTCTGCTAAAAAGAACATCTGTTTGGTTTTGATTATCATGTCTATCACGTTGAAACTTTATACCATATTAAAGGATTGCATTTTTTTGAAAATAGGCTCATTTTTCAAGCGCTGCGTAACATCATTGCGCCTGCTGCACCCATGGTACCGCAGCAGAGTTCCCTGATTTTTACGCCAGAATAAGAGTATAGTTCCTATCCATATTAGCCTGGAAAATCGCAACTTTTCATTTTCTATCGGTCTTAGTACACGATGTAACTACAGAAAAGTCAAGTTTTAAATAGGAAAAATATAGAAAATACTTTTATCATTTTTTTTAACAAGATGCTAATGGTCTAATCAGATTCAATGATTTATGGTAAGCTATGCTAAAAGTGCTACCGGCAGACCCGAAGATCAGCTAAATGGATTCAAAAATGGTGAAACTCATCTGTTTAACTCTAGCGGAGTTGGAAAATGAGCCTATTTTTTAAAAAAGTGGAGTGTTCCTTTAAGTTTAAACTTCTGAAATACGTTTTTCTGAGCGCACACATCCGAAGCACATGCACAGAAAGCAGTTGTCACACGGCATGTGAGTACTAAACTAAGTTCTCTTTCATGTCTTCCTGCTTAAATCTATTGTATGTCTTCAGAAGACTTGAAATATAGTGCATATATTTAATGTAATGTTGACTACTGTTGTGTTACTTTTTGGTGTTTGCTGTGTAAAGAGTCTTCAAAAAAAATACAGCATAAAGGTTTAAAACAACATGAGGGTGAATGAATAATCACAGAATTAGTATTTTTATGTGAATTAAAAGTTTATAAGTACATTATACAACAGTGTTTCATACAAACCAATTGACAGAAGGTGCTCACCTGAGGCCCTCCGATGACGAAGCGTCCACTTGGCTGCAGATGGTAGACAGTCTTATCGTCAAGATACCTTGCTGGCACCACAGCTTTGATGACCTTCTCCTTCAGAATACGCTGCTGCTCCTCCAGTGAAATGTGGTCGTCATGTTGGACGGAGATGACCACTGTGTGGACACGCAAAGGAATCACAGCGCCATTCTCCTGCTTGTAGTGCACCGTGACCTGGAGTTGTGGAAAACATCTGAAGTCATCATATGGAATGTAAAGGACATTTCCTGCTGTATGGTCTGAAAATGGCAGAACTCTAAAATAGACCAGAGGTTTCAGCTTCCTGAGAGCTGCCCAGCTTGAGTTGCTGGCATGCTCCTGAGATTGACGGGTGCACAGCCGTGTCCTCTGTCCCACTGGGAAGGACCGGGGGCGCTGGATGTCACGCTGGGGGTCATTTTCTCTCAAGCATTAAAAGAGACCGCCTCATGGTCACTATCTTGCTCAACAGCCGTCACACCTATTGGCCAATGTGTTGGTTCAATGAACACTTGGCTGATAAGATAGCGTGGTCAATGTCAGCTAGGGGCTTTGAACCTGCACATCGTGGCTCTAGCGACTCAATTATATCAACTTGTGATTACAAGTGTGCAAAAATAACCACAACTTTTTTGGCGTTACTTCTGCCTAATAACACCAACCTGAGTTTTTGAGTCTGGGCGAAGCCATGGGATGGTGCCATCCCGCCGCAGCTCGGCCATTTTGGAGTTGAGTTTGTGAGCGAGGACAATGGTGAGTGGCATGCATTCCTCCGTCTCATCAGTGGCATAGCCAAACATAAGCCCCTAAAACACAACGGAAATGCAATATGAGGATGTTTGTTGCAAACAAAGTGCTCAAACACATTTTTACACATCTGTTGTGTTCGGACCTGGTCTCCAGCTCCAATATCTTCCTCATGTCTGTCAATGTGGACACCCTGCGCTATATCAGGAGACTGCTGCTCAAGAGCCACCAGCACATTACAGGTTTTATAGTCGAAACCTGAACAGAGCGAAGAGCAAAGAGTGGATGAAATAGCATAGTTCTGAGATATGCTGAAAATCAAAATATGTACTGATCCCGACCTTTTTCTGAGTTGTCGTAACCAATGTGTTTAATGGTGTCACGCACAACCTTCTGGTAGTCAACGTTGGCCCGAGATGTGATCTCACCGCAGAGAAGTACCATGCCAGTCTTGCAAACAGTTTCTGATAATAACAACAACTTTAATTAGTCAAACGACTCATAGAAGAATTGACACAGTAATTAAATGTTATAGGGACAGAAAGAGTGCAAGAAATGGTCACACTATAACTGAACAAAAGTCGAGATAAGTGACCGGCTGTTGGACTATAAACTTTCCAAGAATATATTGACAGTCGTGTTTATACAGAAAGCCTTTACTCGTTTATTTGGTTTGCAATTAAACATGTTCACTCACCACAGGCCACTTTGGCATCCGGGTCCTGCTTCAAGTGTGCGTCAAGAACTGCATCACTGATTTGGTCACAGATTTTATCTATTAACGAAATCATACCATTATGAAACAAAGTTATGTAATGGCTCAGATTAAGGTTCAAGTGTGTTTAGTGTTATAATACCAAAAAGTTTCAGCTTAAGAGTTGAACGCCTCTCCTATAGTAAGACTGTAGGAATCGCAACAAAGCAAAACCCCAGCTGAGCAGCTGGAGGACAATAACGGTGGTCCTCTCCTTTCAGAATCATTCACTCAGTCTATATTTGGGCTGCTAGCTGAGGCAACAGTTTAGGTGAGTTACATCAGAAAGTACGCTCCCAAAAAGAACGTCTCAGGTGATAATAGGAGACAAACAAGTCATGAGATCTATGAGATCGCTTCAGTCAGGAGCTTTAAGGAATAGATTTTTTTGCACATTGCACATGTGTGCCTATTGATTGATCTGCTCAAATATGTGCTGATGGGAGATGTTTAGCAGGACTTTCAAAATGTGTTGATGTGAACCAGACAGGTTTGCAGTGTTGCAAAATTTGTCTAGGAGGAACCAGACCTGATGAAATTAAAAGTTATTAAAACTCATTAAGAGTCATTGTTTTCTTTAAACTCCTGCTTGTAAATCATACTGACTTGGCATATTTCAGGCGTGCAGCATACAAAACTGTCTGTAGCACTTTGGCCTTGTAGCATGACATGAGAGAACTGCAATATGGTCGATAAGAAATGTGAGGTCTGGCAAGTTCCCACATGAAACAGAAATAACTACTGAAGCAAAATCTGTTGGCATACAGGTGCACCAATAGTTGACTCTCTAGACAGCCATGGGATGGTGTCATATTCAAATCACTCACTGTAGCCGTAAGTTTATAATGAAATAAATTGCATAGTAAATACGTAACTGAGAAAAGCCTTCAAATGATGTACTGTAATTTAAGACCTTGTAAAAGTCATGACCCCTAATTGACTATTTTTATCTACTACACTTTCACTCAATGAAATACCAGCTAAGCACATGGCACTGTGGAGGTTTTGCTACTGAATGTGTGAATGAAACCCATTGAACTCCTGCTTAAGCAGCTTACTTCTGTACAAAATGTTGCTTAACCAGCTCACAGCTTCTATATGCTGCAATGACTTGTCGAGGCAGGTGAATTAGTCTATAGGTGCATGTCTATAGGGCTTTTCTCCATGCAAGTACCCATGCAAAAGTTCTATAGTATATACAACAAAATTAAAAAAGCACATTTTTGAGTTTAATTTAAAAGTTTAGATTCACCTGGATGCCCTTCTCCCACAGACTCTGAGGTGAACATGAAGGATCCGTCATCATGAACGTCATTCATTCCTTCCATGTTTGCCAGCAACTGAGCAGATCTTCAAAATCACAGTAGAAAATAATATATCAAATGCTTAATAATTTTCCTCCAACTGTGGCTAAAGCAGGCCAAGTATGCAGAGCTCCTTATAGTCCCGAGGGTATAGAAGAAAGAAAGAAAGATAGATAGAAAGAAAGAGGCTTACAGATAGATCACAGACTATATAACACACAACCTCGTCTCGAAGCAAGTTTGCCCCTATATATGGCAGAAAGAAAACACACACACTAAGCTTTACTCACTCTCTCACTCACAAATATACACACATACACACACACACGTGTCATGTGAACGAGTGGGTCAGACCATTCCAGGGGGTGTTGTTTTGGGGGAGGAGATTTAATCTTTCAGAAACTTTCTGTTAACCCCTTGTGCACTCAGCTCTGTCATAGGAAGGGGTGGGAGGGTTGCTGTTGTCAGTGGACAAAGCGAACACTTGTGGGCTAGAAATCATCCTCGCTTCATACATATTAGGGCTTGAGTGATTACAAACAGACCTGAAGATGAATCTTGATAAACTTTGTGGATATGTTATGCCAAGCAATATCAAATCTGAAGAGGTGTGGTAAAGTTTACTGCAGATGTGATTGGATGATACAGCACTCCTCTCATTTGAAAAAGACATGTGCTTGTCAAAAATGTATACAATAAATGCACTGCAAAACCCTTTTGTAGTTTAAGATATACAGTGCCTTGCAAAAGTATTTTTCACGATTTGTTATGTTGCTGCCGTATGCTAAACTTCTTTAAATCACTTTTTTCCCCACTTAAATCTACACTCCATACAGCATAATGACAAAGCAAAAACAGAATTGTCACAGCTTCGTAAATTTATTCAAAATGAAAAACTGAAATAAGCACATTGCTTAAGTATTCATATTTAGTCTGGTTTTCTTCTAACATGATACTTGTAATTGATGTTCATCAGACCAGACAATCTTGTTTTTTTTTTCACAGTCTGAGGGTCATTTAGGTGCTTTTTTGCAAATTCCGAATGTGTTTTCATGTGTCTTCACTGAGGAGAGGACTGAGTGTTGCCACACCACCATAAAGCCCATATCAGTGGGGTGCAGTGATGTTTGTTTTTCTGTGGGTCTCTCCTATCTGCATATATGATCATGGAGCTCAACTAGAGTGACCATCATGTTCTTGGTCACCACTCTAGCCAAGGCCCTCCATGAATTGCTCAGTTTGGCCAGGAGGCCAGTTCTAGGGAGACCTGGTTGTTTCAAACTACTTATGTTAAGGTTAACAGAGACTACATGCTTCTGTGAACCTTCAGTGCAGCATAATTTTTCCTGAACCCAGGTGTGTGGGGAAGAGTCATCTCTTAGCTCTACAGGCAGTTTTATGTATATATACTGTATATATATATATGTGTGTGTGTGTGTGTGTGTGTGTGTATGTATGTGCATTTTCAGCTCTTAGACCTTTTATTAAGACGTGTGTGCCTTTCCAAATCCTTTCCATTCAGTTGAATTTGCCCACAGGTTAACTTCACTCGAAGTGTAGTAACACCTGCAAGCAATATGAATGTTTCTGAGCTAAATTTCAACTGTTGCTGACAAAGGGTATGGATACTTATGCAATGGAATCATTTAAGTTTTTTATTTTTAATGAATTAGTTTTTTGCTTTGCCATTTTGGTGTATGGAGTGTAGATTGATGTGGAAAAAAGTAATTTAATGCATTTTAACATAAGGCAGCAACATGAGAAAATGTGAAAAAAAAACAAAAAAAAAAACAAAGGAGTATGAATACTTTCGCAATACTTTTCCAAGACATGTTTTTCGCTGATCTTTGTTCAAATTTGAACTGCCTATGCTCAGACTGTGCTTATAATGTGCATGTTTCGACTAATTATGTATCTTGATATGATCACTTCTTAATATTTTTTTTTCTGTCAATTGTAGATCAAGGCTTCAAATATTTGAAGAGCTCTAACACACAAGGCTGAATTTAAGTTGAATCATTTGTACAGTTGCATTGCTGCAAAATATGTATTTGTCTCACTTAAGATTGCACTGTTTCTGTTATGTCGTTGTTATTACTGTATTATTATGGCACTGCTTTAAAGCAATCTGTATTGTATAAAGTGCTAGAAATAATGGTGACTTGACTTAATAGAAGGTAAGTTTAATAGTTATTAGTTTATTGTCATTTAGTAGATGCTTACAAAGCAACTTGTAGTACAGTAAATGCAGGGCACTCCCCTGAAATAATCTTATGCCCTGCTATTAAAGGCACAGTGGTGACAGGACAGGATTGAGATTTCAATTACTCTCCAGCTCTTTAGGCACCCCCACATAGGTTTAAACCTACAACTTTTATATTTAAGCAGAAAGAGAAAATCTATAGGAATGACCTATATAACTTTACTGAACTGGCTGAACTGTGGCAGTGGGTTGCACAGATGCTGAATAAATGTAATGCTGCTTATCTGTGAGCAGATGTGTTTAACATAAGCATTATAATGTTAATATTTTGTAGTTGGTGAGAAGTGTAGATTTTTGTCATTTGTTTTTTCACATGGTGGTTGAATTTTGAGGGGCGGTTGTGAACAAATGACTCAATGAAGTGCGATGGTGAGACAAAGGTCAGTTTCTTTTTGAACTCTCAACCTTAGACATGTGGCATAAAAGATGAACTCTGATAGAATACATTAAAACATTGACATTTATTTCGCCAATTAAATTGAACAATTAAAGACAGTTATTTTTAATAATGATTATTACATTAGGAAATAATTAATTGTAATAAAAACATTTGACTAAAAACGTTACTGAAAAGCAGCATTGATTCCTTGTGTCCTTTAAACTACACATAGACAAACAGGTGAGCACATGAGACCACACTTTATGGACTATGATCCTTTAGCTGAGAGGAGATATGTGGCACTATCTGAAAACAGACCAAAACTAGACCAAACAGGATCCGATAATTGAACGGATGCAAGCAGGGATATAAATGAGCTCGTTTAAAAGATCATGCAAGGCTGATAGTCACCAGCCCTGTCTATTGTGTGTGTATGACTGGTCCACTCCTGAGTACACATATGACAGATACATTCATGTCCAATAATCCACAGCTATTGCGTTTTTTTTTGTTTGTTTGTTTTTTCACATGAATCACATGAAGAGTAATAATTTAATCTTTAAATGAATTAAGGTGACTCTGAAATTAAAAGTTTATATTTTCCTTATTTTAATGAGCCCAAATTAATTTTGGTGTTTAATTGTAAGTTTGTTTTAAATGTTTGGCCACACTTTAGTTTGGAAACCAGTACTCACTAACTAAAGCAACCAAGACAACTTTTGCCTCAATAGACTCCTAATTTTTAGGTTTTGGATATGCAGAACAGGGCACTAATACATGTGCTAATTAATATTTAACAGCCTATGTGCTAGTCATATGCAGGGACGGATTATGACTTCAAAAGGCCCCAGGGCCAGTTACCTCCAAGGGCCCTCCCACCTTTTCTTTTTTCACCAATCCCGTTCTTTCCCTTAGCTGCGTGTTCACAGTAATAGAAAGTGAAATTTGAGATGATCATGAATATTCAAACAGTTCTTTCTCCATGCCAAATTCCTTAAGCGCGCTTTCTGCACGAACGCTTAGATACATACATAACAGTGCACTTTTTCTTAAATATGATTTAAGTGGTTTATATCTATAGATTTTTTCCGATACATTTTTTCTCACTACAAGTCTAATATTAGCTACACAACGAAAAAATCAAGTAAAAATTAAGTCGTATGAAACATACTTCTTTAATTGTCAAATATACATGTGCACTATATTGCCAAAAGTATTGGGACAATTTCTTCTAATGAACAGGTTTGACTAGCCTACTTTAGTCATTTCCATGAGTACAAATCTTAATGTTTAGGCATATAATGGTATTTTAGGAAATTGTGTGCTAATTTTATAGCAACAGTTTGGACAAGACCCTTTCTACTCTAACATGACAATGCCTCTGTGTATAAGGCAAGGTTCAAAAAGAAATTAGTTCAGTCAGTGTGGAAGAACTTGACTGGTCTGCAGAATAAGCAAAGTCCTATAATCCCAGCAGAACACCCCTGGTGTGACTTTAAACACAGACCTTGAGCCAAAAGTTCATCACCAAACACCAATGACTTGTGCATATGGGTAAAGTCATTTTAGACACATCCAAAACTGTTGCAACAGAGTGTATTTTTACATACATGAATTACGTTTCCATCTTTGTTGCCACAGTTTTGCAAGTGCCTTTTCTGTTCTAAAGAAGGGGGTGTCCCAATACTTTTGTCCATATAGTGTATGTACAAGTCATTGGTGTTTGGTGATGAGTTTTTGGCTAAAGGTCTGCATTTAAAGTCACACCAGAGGTCATACCTTTCACACTGACTAAATCAATCACTTCTTTTTGAACCTTGCCTTATACACAGAGGAATCATCCTAGAATATCATTATATGCTTTAACAGTTTTGTATTCATAGAAATTACTAAAGTAGTCAAACCTGTTCATTAGAAGGGGGTTGTCAGGTGACGGTAGCAGGGATGAGAGCGAGGACTCAGTAATGCAGAAAGAAGGTCTTTATTAATTTAAAAAAAAAACAAACAGAAACTACCCCAGAGGGGAAAACGGCTAGGCTAGGCTAGGCTAGGCTAGACAGGAGACTTCAGGGTAAAAATGCACACAATGAACTCACACAGAACTATAAAAACAAGGAGAATAAATAGAGAGCAAACGAGGAGGGTAATGAGGAGAACACAGGTGGGGCAAATAAACCAATAATCAGGAAACAAGATGGGCGGGGTCAAGACAATTAGACACGAGAGCACATGGCACATGAAAACAAAACAAAAGCCATGTGCTCACACAAAACAAAAACACAAGCACATGGCCAGCAACACAATCACTAGCCATGTGCAAGACAAGACCTGAACACGCAGCTAATGAAGACACTCATAAGCTGGGTGTTCACACAAAACATGACAAACAAGAACAAAAAGGAAAGCAACAGAACAGGAAACAGAAAGAGCACAAAAATCACACATGGACAGAGGAGCGCACGGTCCGAGGAAACTCAAGACCGTAAACCAAAACTTGAACAAGACATGAGTGCCGGGATCCGAACACTACGCTCCAACATGAAACAATGCACGCAGACAAGAAGTATACAAGACAAGAAGGCAGCGCCAGGGCTCTGTCACAAAACCATGAACAAAACTAGACCGAAGTGACAGAACCCTGACAGGGGTGTCCCAATACTTTTGTCAATATAGTGTATTTAATGCCATTAAAAATGATTTGATAATGTCAACGTTTCTGAACATGAAAAGTGCACCAAACAGTTCGGCCTTAGCTACCATAATCTTAATTTTAAATATACACATTACTTAAATTGTTATAGCCTACTTTTATATTTGAAGGAGGTCTTTTGTAGACATTCAATCAACTGTATTAAGTGTGTAACTTTTGACAGTTAAAAAAAAAAACAAACAGATCTTATCAAATCTTAACCAGACTCTATTGCTCTCTCTATGCCATTTATAGAATAATCAATTTAGGCAAAAGAAAAAAGTGATGGTTTTAACTACAAACCAGTCCTTGTCTAAGAGGCCTTGTATAGGCAATGGGACCCATATATTCCAGCATAAATAAATAGTACTCATTTAGTTAGTACTCATGGAAATTACTAAAGTAGTCAAACCTGTTCATTAAAAGAGGGTGTCCCAATTTTTTTTCGATATAGTGTAGCTTAAATAAGAATCAGCGCATACTGAGTTCATAGAGTAAAGACTAAGCAGTGTTTTATTTCTCCTTTTTTTATTCAGCTCCTAAACTGATGTTAAAATGATTACATGAGTTTGTAGGGGTGCTTTCTTCTCACAAAAAGTGAAACACGTATGCTAATTATATTAGAATCAGAATCAGAGTGAGCTTTATTTACCAAATCTTGTTAGAAAAAGTGAAACATGTATGCTATATAGAATCAGAATCAGAATGAGCTTTATTCGCCAAGTGTGCACAAACACAATTAATTTGTTGTTGTTTTACAGGAGCTCTTACTGTACATACATACATACATATAAATAACCATCATATATATAACACAAGATAGAAGTTTACAGAACTTGACAGCTGAGTAAAACTGTTTCATCTGCATGCAGCACTTTAAGCATTATTGTATTCAGTGGGATGACCCACTCAGTTTTCAAAAAATGCCACAGTTTCTCAACTGGACAGGGATGGGGACATTTGTAGGACATTAACCTTTTTTTTTTTTCATGTGTCACCCTAGTGTTCATTTGTCCCTGTGTTTGAGATCATTGTCCAGCTAAAAGATTAACTTTCTCCCACGCTTTAGTTTCAGCAGACTAAAACATTTTCCAATGGTATTTCCATCCATTGTAGCTTGATTTCAACAAGATATATAGTCATTCTACTAGAAAAAAATGCAGGATGCCATCATCATATTGAAGTTTAGATATTTTGAAGTGTGAGCATTGCTTGTATTTGGAATAAAAAAGCTCTGTTTTGTGGTTATCAGACCATAATGGCTTGCTAATGGGCTTTTTGGCAAACTTTAAATTTGGCTTCACCCATTTGGTATCACTTTCCCATACAGCCCTGTTATGGAGAGCTTTGTTGACTGGTGCACCTTTATAGGTTAGTTGGTTTCTGAACTCTGTGGCTTGTTCAAAAGAATGTCGTGGCTTTGCTTGCAAGTGTTTCCTTTGTGGGGATGTCTGTGTGTATTAACTTCGACCAGGATAACTGGCGGAAAATGGTTACTTAATCTTTATCCTTTATCCAGAATATGATTCCAGGTGTTGTGGTTGAGATACATCATGCAAGAGGAATTACGTCATAATAACACTATAATGCATAATGTAAAATATTGCTCTTGATCTTAAGTGCTTAGAAGAAATTGTATATAATACACCTTGTTGACATATGCATTTGTTTTACGTATTTATGTGACGCAGGTCAGTTTTTGTATCAAGATGATGATGTAATTGTGGCAGAAATACACAGGTTGAAAGGTTGATGTTAACTGAGGTGACAGGCATCTGTTTATATTTTGTTACCGCTCTCTCGGTACAAAACGTACGTGGCTGCTGCTGGTTGGTGTACGGTGATAAACACCAATTAGTTACTTGCCGTGCCCCCTTTTTTTTTAAAGGTAAAGTCTTTTGATAAGCATGGAGGAGTGAAGCGCATCAGCCAATGGCTAACTGAGATGAGGACGTTTAGTAGGTGGGATACGTATGCTTGCAGCTGATTGGCCAGTAACCCAGACATACTTACACAGATGGGTAAGACAGAAACTCTTCAAAGTGCTCCAGTGAGGTGTACCTAGGTAAACTTTCCAGCTGGTGCTGGGTAAGAAACCTAAGCTGCGTCTCAGGTTTGAAACTGTGCCATCTATTTATGAGCTTTCATTAGGAACACAATATAGCAATAAACTCGTGCAATTTCCACCCTGACACTCACTGCTATCTCATCGCCAGTTTAGAGCCTTCAAACTACATCTGAAGTCCCTGAGACATGGAACACACGTGAATTATACTACAGTTTATTTTGAATAAAAACATAGTTAAGCGCTGTTACTGCTTCGTCGTCATTACTGTAATAATCAACTTGAATAACTGCAACCGCAGTTGCTACTATAACAAATGAAGGAGGTTTCCCACATTGGCTCTGCAGTCGGCTGGAATGCAGCAGCTGCAGGAGAGGGTGGGATGTTGGGACAACTTTCATCTCAGCACATTCCAGCTTACAGCAGCCAGAAGCAACTGGCCTCTGCCCCTCTCCCCTAAAAATAACTATTACCACCAAAACAGAGCTGGCCCAGATCCACTAACCTAACTGTATCATCTTACATAATCAAGTTCTTAACACTTGTAAGCAAACACACCCGGGACAGACTATGTGCTAATGTAGTGGAAAGAGCTCAGTAACACAGAAACAAACATATTCTGCAAAGGTCTGTGTGTTCACTTGAAATGTATAACTTTATGGCTGAGATTAGTATAAAATTATTCTTGTATACAAACATACCTTGTTTTATATGTCATTGTTGTCACATAAAACATTGTGACATTTTTTTAGTGTATACTGGACACTCGTGGTTATAATAATGTCCTCAAAACATCAGTGCAAAGAAAAAAATAGCCACACATCTTCTCTTTTTTAATTTCTGTGCCTCAGTCAGCTTTAATGTGGTCTAGAGTTTTTTTCTTTTTTTTTTGTACACTTGTCATTCTTTCAGTCATATACAAAGTATAAATGGAACGTGTTGTCTTAAAGTGATAGTTCACCCAAAATATGAAAATTCTGTCATTAATTACTCTACCTTATGTAGTTTCAAACCCGTAAGAACTTTTTAATCTTTGGTACAAATATTAAGATTTTTTTTTTTTTTTTTTTTTAAATCTGAGAGTTTTCTGACCCTGCATAGGCCTAGAAATGTATTGAGGACATTGTTAAAATAGTCCATGTGACATCAGAGGTGCAATCTTAATTTTATGAAGCTACGGGAATACTTTTTGTGCACAAAGACAACAAAAATAACAACTTTTTCCAACAATTTCTTGTCTTCTGTGTGTTTTCAACACACTTTTTCGACTACTACCTTTCTGGGCCTTTTGACGTGGTAGTTACGTTGCTATCTATGCAGAGTCAAAAGCTCTTGTATTTCATCAAAAATTTCCTAATTTGTGTTCCTAAATTGTGTTTTCAATGACAAAATTAATGAGTAATTAGACTTTTTCACAAAAATCAGGGTAAAGTTAGTTCATGTTCTCTATCTTCCGTACATTTGAGCGTATTATCTCAATTTACTTAGTCATTTCCCTCGAATCACCACATCATGATAAATTATGACAGCATTTATATCCAGATGCACATTTTACCAGGAATAAATTAAACAATTCTGAGTCCGGTTGAAGCATAAACTCAACACAACAACGTAATCCTGATCCAATAGGAATAAAACCATTAATCTGAGTCATCTCTTGTTTAATATGTATTATATTATTTGAATATGTATTTACCAGGGCACATTATACACAACGTACATGTACGCCATCATGTTAATAATGCAAAGGAGAGCAAGCAGACAATACAATATTACTTTAATAATAATCACAAAAAAATGTCACATGGAGAGTCATAATGCAGGGCCAGCACCAAACAGACAATACTAACTGAATTATAAGTCCCAACATTCAGAATTAAACAAGTATAGTATTTTGCGATGACCCAAAGCTGATGCAAAAAGTTGTGAAATGTTTGCTCTTAGTAGAGTAAAACACCGGCAGTCTGAGCATTTTCATAGCATCTAATTTGTAAAAATAGCTTTTGATTCCTGAACCTATTCTTGTTAAGTACGGTCGCTGATGTCACCGGAAAACCTTTTACCCTACAAGTGCCAATCTGGAAGCCAGAAACATGTAAAAAAGAAAAAAAAAAAAGGACAGAATTTTCAGTTTTGGGTGAACTATCCCTTTAAGATCTATGGCAATCTGTAAAATATGGATTGTGTGACTGGCCTTAAGCCTGTTAAGATTGGATTTTTAAGCCTATAATTGACTCTGAGATCTCTGTATGGGTAACTAGAGCACCAGGACCACCATTACATATCTTCATTTGTTTATAAGCAATAATAAGTGCATGAAATTGCAATCAACAGATGTACAATTTTGGATGTATAAATCACAGGAGAGAGCTGTATGACCCAGAGGAGTATGAAACTATTTAAAAACATAAATGCTGCTCAAAGTACAGGGCAGTACATTAGCCTGTAGAGGGCAGTAATGTGCTATATCAGAAGTATAGATAAACTGGTAGATATGTCGAGTGAATTCAGTACTTTCAGTACACCAGATCAATGAGACATCAATGAGACAGGGATATATTCGAGTGCATAAAATAAAAGCTGCAAGAAAGATGTTTTAAGAGCAATGTCATGAGGTAAAATATCCATGCATACTGGTGGTTCAACATCATTTTTAACATTTAATCATAAAAGTCCATTTTAAATCATAAAAAACATTATTCATGACCAGCTCAGTGTGTTTTCCAACATACTGTTATGACCTTATCTTGATATAGGGCACAGTCTAAAAATACAGAAACTAATTTCTATTCTTTTTAATTGTGCTTTAATTTCTATTCTTTTTAATTGTATTTAATCTCATTAATATATGAAATATCTTTTTTTTAGGTTATTGAAGTATTCTGTCTGAGTCTGTCTGATATTGTAAGAACAATTACACCGTGCACAGTATGTTAAGCTTTCTTTGGATTACCTTAAATCCAAGCATAATCTGAAACTGCATGTTTTTCTCCATAAACAAGATTAGTTTGATTTTGTGGCTGAATAAATTGGGTTTCTTTTAAATTGTGAATTTGGTTTCCATTTTCAAATGTGGGAATGAATAAATTAGCAGAGGAGGAATTTCTTAGCAATATTAGAACTGTAAGGCTATGGTTAGGTAAGTTAAAACTACTAAAATGCATTTATATCATGGAATTGTAATAAATCTGTATTTAAATGAAAATGTAACAACTATGATTCAGTTGGAGAAACACCAGTCTTTATAGAGGGTTTGCACAATTTGGTCAGTTACTCGGAATGCATGGAAGCTGCTAAATATAGAGAAGGAAGTGCGCAATATTTTGACAAACTGAAGTTAATGGGTGGTAAAGATACATACGAGAAGTATTAATTAAGATATTAGCCTAATATTTCACCTACCTGACTGGAAATATGTGGGATATGAACAAACACGAATGTTGTCAAGATTCTTGCCCTGGAAATTCTGGTTCAGTTTGGTCAACCACAAACACCTTTTGTTCTTTAGTCCTTTAGTTCTTTGCAATCTTCTCCTTCATTTGTCATAACTTTTGGCACTCTATAGTACTCCAAATGTTTTTCCCAGTCTGATCAATTAGTACAGTCCAAATCATGACAATAATTCACCATTTTCAATAGCAACAATCAGCAAAATATGTGAGTTTCATTCAATTCAAAGGCGTTGTTTACATTCAGTGCTGCCAATATGGCTGATTGATGACAAGCCATGAAAACAATCTGTTGTGTTTAAGATAGAGTATTTTAACCATCTCTGACCTCTGAGAGCATTTAGGCCTGTTTCGCTGTACAACAGGAGTTGGTGAGGTCACATAAAAATGTGTAAATACCTAGTTCTGCCATGAAACTCTAGATGACACAGGCTGACGGGTTGTTAACGTAACTGATAATATTCACAGAGTATGTGGCACAAGCTGATTGGTTCATGTTGTGTAATGGCTGGTATTCACTTGGGCACTTGGCAGCATGCTTTCAGATTTCCTCTGAAACCCTTCACCTTCCCCAGCTCCACCTGTATAGATCTGCTGCGGGTTATTTTATATGCTATTTGTGCAGCAGCAGTATATCTTAAATAGTACTTTGGCAGTACTTGCATGCAACAGCAGCAATAATCTACAACTACAGCAGTGTAGCAGATCTATTCCGCCAAGACCAAACACATTAACATTGTCATAACCATTACCATGCTAAAGCTTTCCGAGAGTTGTCATGACAGAACTGCAATTATCCCTCAACCATTTTGTATAATTTTGTTAGATCTGGGGTTTCAAACCTGTCCTGGAGGCCCCCCAGCACTCCATGTTATGTATGTCTCCCTTATAAGACACAGCCAGTTCAGATCTTCTCTACTAAGGCGGTCTCTACTAATGAGTTCATGAGTTGAATCAGATGTGTTCGATGAGGGAGACATACAAAATTGTGCAGGATTTGGGGCCTCCAGGACAGGTTTGAAAACTCCTGACTTAGGGTACTTCTGTATGCTGTGGTTAAGGAAGACATAAGCACAGAAAACAGGACTTCAAGAAGTTCTTCACTGGAGAAATCCTTGTGGATGTGCAGGTTCATGTGCCTCAGACACTCTTACCTTTAGTGTTTTGCCTCAGATGTTTACTTCTTGTCATTGCTTGCTGCAGTTTAAGAAGAATTCATCAAATCACATTTGATGTTATTAATTAAAAATGAAAAGTCTTTCTACAGTTCTTGTTGGTGACAGATGGATTTGTTAGGATTTCTGCGAATAAGGGTTTGGTTTAATTTATGGCCCTTGCAAAGACATTTCATGAGCAGGCTGCATTCTAGGACAAGGTTTTTCAAACCTATCCTGAAGGCCCCTCAGCACCGCATGTTTTGTATGTCTCCCTTATGAGACACACAGTTCAGGTCTTCTCTAAGGCAGGTTTGTTAGATGAGGGAGACATAGAAAATGTGCATGGTTGGGGGACCTCCAGGACAGGTTTGCAAACCGCTGTAGGTGAAGTGTTTGTTCTTTGCCTTGATCAGCAGCTGTCAGTCTCTATGATGACAACCTATTCAAAGGTTTATGGAACTTTTGACATGAGTAAGTTAAAGTTTGGGGCCGGCAAGATTATTTAATGAGATAGGCCACTCAAAAATGAAAATTAGCCCATGATTTACACACCCTCCAGGCATCCCAAGTGTATGTGACTTCTTTTAGACAAAAACATTTTTTCCAGCTATTTTTATGCCTCTGTGGTTAAAAGTGGGTTTTGGGTCAATAAGAATGGCTCACAATAAATAGTCTATATTAAATATTTGACTATTTGTATATTAAACTACAAGACGACAATAAAGGATTTGTAAAAGTTTTGTACAGCACATATTTTTGAGTCGCCTGTCTCTTTAAGAGGTTAGGCAGGCTAGTGCTCCTCCAACTAAGCGCGTCCGTCCCACACCGCAGTTTGATAACAGCCAACTGACACAGAGCCGCTGAACTGCAAGACGTGAGTATTGTTTTTGTTGTGTTTTCAACCTTTGCGCATTAATGCAGATAATAATGTTTATAATATTGCTATATTGTCAATGCTTGTATCTGGCATTGCAACAACATCCTAACTCTCTGGCTAGTCAAACAAGCTAGCCAGCAGGTGTTAGCCCAGTGTACTTTAGCCTCCTGTGTAAGCAGTGCACAAAATAAAGTAATCTCCATGCTGACTCACCGTTACCTAACGCATTGCTTTAGTATCTTATTAGTATCTTTAAATTATATGTTCTAGTTGACTTTGCATCGGATTAACTAATACGTCAGTGAACAGTAAGGTATAATTTACTGATTATTATCCACACTTCCACGCTAAATGTAAACAGGTTAGGCTAGATGTTTAAATTACTCTATAACACTGAGTTTGGTAACGCTTTTGTTCTTTCTGGCACGCATCACATGAGTGACATAAACAGAGTTTGTTGGCAGTCATGTAAATCTAAATATTTTACCTTGTGTGCCTAAATGGGCCATTCTACAGAATTGATGCAAACTGCTGTCCCACAACCAAAAAACGCATGTAAATATTTAAATCCTATATGTTTACTAAGATCCTTCTGTTCTCTATTGAAACCCACAATAATATTTAAAATATCAGTAAGATAATATATATATTATACTTTCAATTGGGAGGATTCTGTCCTGAACTTTAACCCCAAAATTTCAACTTCTAAAAATATTGAAACGTTTTTTTTTTTTTTTTTCCATTGTTGTTTGTAAAAGTATATATGTTTTTTTGATTATTTTAAAAAGTGAAAGAATATATATATTTATTTTATATTTCAATTATGAAATTTTATGTAAAAAAAAAAGTGCCCCGCTTTTTTCATGGCACTACTAAAACAGTGTTTTAGTCCATTGGCTGTTAGTGAATTTTAACTATACCCTACATTTATGATCAAGAAATATCCATGTGTCACTCTTTCATAGCTACAAGGTGTAAGTAGATAGATACGTCTCATCATTTTGAGGTAAATGTGTTCAAAAGTCTGATAAATCTGTATAACTTTAAAGAAAGGTTTTTTTTTGTTTGTTTTTTTTTTTTTCATTGTTACTCCATAACATTTAGTTTTTATATGTGTACCACTGTTCAGAACTGTGCCAGGTAACCATATACTGATTAGCATCTTTGAGCTAGGTTCAAAAGTATCTAAATTGTCACCTCAGAGACATTTGGTGGAGTTTTGGTAGTCACATCTTTGTTTTTTTGCATCTTTTCCCATAAAATTGTCACTACTGAAACAGTCACAACCTAAACATGTCATCATTATTTCGGTAGTGACAAAAGGGAACACATAATCCTCATATTTGGGGGAAATAAACAAAATTTTAGTACAGATTTGCTAATTGTTTGTATATTTTAGTATGTGGGTTAAAAAATATGATGTGGTTGCTACCAAAGCATTACTGTCACTACCGAAACATTTTATCAAAAATAAAATATACTGAATTATCAACTAAGATGTTATGATAGTTTTTGGTTCAGTTTATATTCAAACTAATGAATCCTTAACTTTGAAATCAGCATGATCAACTTTTTGCCTTTTACCAAGAAGAATTGGATTTAAAATACAACAAATCCCATAAATTACACTTGAAATATTGTTATACAGTTTGCATACATACAAAGACATTTTTCTAACTCTGACTTTAGACCAATCCTGTAGAATGGCCCATATAAAAATGTCTTTTTGCAGTTCAGACTTGTTTTTACTTTCCATGAGGTAAATTACAGGTTTTACAGGAAACCCACAAATATGCATTATGGGAGGAAGATAAACATTTTTTTAAGCAGTGCACACCTTTAATTCAGTAAATCATACTTGCATTACCTGTAACAGAGATGTACAGTATGCCATTGTAAAAAAAAGAAGTTTACTAATTGCATGTGGACCTGTAGTGTACTTCAAATCTTGGAGGGAAAAATGTACTTAAAAATGTACTTCAGTCCTTCAAATAATTATATACAATAGAAGTTTTATTTCTTATGAATAACCATGCAATTCAGTTTTCAAAAACATTACATTTAATTTAATTATTTTAAAGTATTTCTGTAGAGAAGTCCTTAATTTATCTTTTAGGGCTTATTTAAAATAAAAAGTACTACTTTGAGAGGTAAAGCGCTGTTTTCCTTTCACCTCCAGAGCTTTCCACAGAACTGCACTTTAACCCGATTGGGAAAGGTTGGCTAAACTCACCTTGGATGTTAGCAATGGCCCTCATGGGACTACGACCCATGTGTTTGACCCTTTTGTCACCAAAAGGAAGATTTTCTGTGTGTGTGAATAGTGATGTCAAGCACAGAGTCTCTGTGTCCCAGTCCCCCCAGCTGCTAGCCTTTGATAAGACAGTCGTAACTCATAACCTCCCTCCAAAGTATCTCCCGCTGACCATCTCTACATGCCAGCCAGCATTCAAGACATTAGTGCTCCCCGCTTCTGTCGACTCTATATGCTTGCGTGCTTTTTCGACAAACCGGCACCTCTCGAAGGAAAGCCAGAACAGCCAGGCTCCCTTTAGAAAGACTAAAGGTACTGCTCCTGCCCCAGCATGTCTTGGTATAGTAGAGTTGTTATAGCAATTACATGCTTGCCTTTAGTACAAATATGTGAGATTAATAAAACGAACCCTTTGGGTGCAATGGAGTTCTTTCTACTCTTTGACTTATTTGGGTTGATTGTGAAAAGAATATTTAGAACACAGCTTCTACAAATTACTCTTTGTTATTGAAACAATGTTTCATGTAACCTACCATACATATGTTTCCTGCAGTGTCATCGTCTGTCCTGGAGGGTGAGACGCTTGCTATGGGCATGTGGTCACTCAGCCTTGGTGCTGTGGGAGCCGCCATCGCCGGCTTAATGCTGGCAAACACTGACTTCTTGCTGACTAAACCTGCACCTGCCACTGTACAGTATCTGGGGAATGCTGACCTCAAAACCATCGACAGTGGTAAGAAAAGAATTGACATTTAGAGGAAGTGATCCTAGGGATTTTTGAAAAGAAATTTTGGTCAGTTGCTGTAAAGGAATCACAGTATTTATTGAATGTTTTCTATCTGCATCCATTCAGATGAGAAGACTTTAAAAGCAAAAGCTCTCTGGGATAAATCTGGTGCGGTGATCATGGCTGTCCGGCGACCTGGATGATTTTTGTGCAGAGAGGTACAGTGATCATGTTCCTCATCAGTGTTGGGGGTAACACATTACATGTAACGTGAGTTAGGTAATCAGATTACTTTTTTAAAAGTAACTAGTAAAGTAATGCATTACTTTTAATTTACAAGAAAATTTCTGAGTTACTTTTTAAAATAAAATTTCAGTTTTCCCATTTATTGACTTAAGTCTCCTGGGCATTGTGTGCGCTGTGTAAACATGTTACTGTAGTTCTAGCTTTAATTCATCTCACTCAAAAAAAAAACAGATTGAGTATTTATCAAAATGAATTTAAAAAGTGAAATGCAAACTCAAAATATGACGCAGACCTGCAGACCTGCAATAATTTAATATGTGGTCCACTGAAGTGCCTTGAAACGCGCAGCGTTATTCTATGTGGTGACGTGATTTCAACTGAAACAGGAAAACAGGACAAGCCATATTGAGCAGCCCTGCCCACTTTTTAAAATGGCCAATAGCGTTCGATTTATATCTGTTTGGGCCAGAGCCGTTGTGCTCGGTTGAGCTACATTTGACAGCCACAGTCTAATAGGTTACCTCATAGATTGAATATGAAACTCTTACTAACAAAATAGTGATCATAATCATGTTGAGGCTGAGTAGTTTAATACGCAACGACTCGCGTGTATGATCTGCTCCTGCTATCGCGTCTCTGGACCGGGGTTCGGGTGAAACAACGCGAAACCAGACCATATTTATACTGTCTGGATCGTTCCCTATCGCCTACATTGGGCTCTACCTGCCATTCTCCATAAAGAAAATACTAACTCTGTGAACAAGTGACGATCTCAGCCGCAGCTTCAGCATGTATTTATAATGTAGGGGGCGGGACACAGATTCTAGAGAGCATTTGATTGGACAGAAGGTTTGACGAGAATCTTGAAGTGCAGCATGATGTCATAAAAATTGTTGATTCATATTGGCGGAAGTGACGAGACTGTAAGTTTTGAATGCTCATATCTTGCAAATGTGAATTTTGTTGTTGTTTTGGAGCACACTAGCTTTAGGGCTGAAACGATTAGTCGACATTATCGACAACGTCGACAATAAAAAAATGTCGACAAATATTTTTGTTGTCGAGTAGTCGTCTGATCTCATATGACCTAATGTAAGAGCCTGCAATAATGCGGTTTGACCAGTGTGGCGCTGTAGCGCAAGACTGTAGAATGCGATTTAAGAGAAAAAGAGCGCTTCAGAACAAACGCAGTTGAATCTAAGCGTCGTTTCTATGAATATGTAAATGTATTGCACGCGTTCCTCTCAGTAAGGAAGTAAACAACGAAAACTGACAACAGTGTGAAAGCAGCAGTTAAAAATGCATCTGATTACAACAATGTGGATGTTTGCACGAGCTCTGCAGTTCAGTAACATTAACTTAGTCCAGTAATGTCCGCTCACATCATGTTTATTTATATAGTACATTATGCAATAGATGGCCTTAAATCAAACAGCTTTACGGTATTTAACATGAAAAACACGTCGCTTTCAGTTAGATTTACAACTTGATTTCCTGTTATAAAGCAGCTCTCTCCAGTGTAGATGGCTAGTGAGAAAATATTTTTAGTAATTTTTTTTTTTTTTCATTACAGTGATAGTTTGGTTTACAGAGATCAAAGCTTGATCTAGCTCAGAACTTTTCAATTTACTACTTTACAATAAGGTATCATTTGTTAACATTAGCTAATGTATTAATTAACGTGAATGAACAATATATTTATTACATTTATGTAATCATTTTTTTTTAATGTTGGTTAATAAAAATGCAGCTGTTCATTGTTTGCTCATGTTAGTTCACAGTGCGTTTACCAAATGTTAAAAAACAACTTGTGATTTTTATAAATGCATTTGTAAATGTTGAAATTACCATTAACTAAGACTAATAAATGCTGCAAAAGTTCATTCTTAGTTCATATTAACTAATGTTAAGTAATGAACCTTTATTATGTTGAATGAACCTTTATAATGAACCTTTATTATGTATTACCAATGAACCTTTATAATGAACCTTTATTATATATTACCAATTCATTGTATAATAATTGTAATTACATAATATGGTAAATATGCTAAAGCGATCTTAATGTTAGAATATGTATAACATAATTTTTTACTAATTGCAAAAACTGAAAATCAAAGTATACTGATTAGCTAGTAAAATAATCAACGTTTAGTCGATTAATCATTCTAATAATCGTTAGATTAATCGATTATCAAAATAATCGTTTGTTGCAGCCCTGACTAGCTTATAAATCACCTTAAGGCTAACATATTCATACCAAAAGCTAAAAAACTTTCATTTTGATTTCATGGGGACTTTAAATAACACAAATGTATTTAATCCCATTTTATTAACCAATGTCTTTGCTGCTGACCTATGATGACTAACAAGCAGAAATGACTTAAGATAAACTAACATTTGTGCTTCATCTTTTTTTTTTTTTATTGCTGAAGAGTGTTGTTGTCATTTCCTTCAGCCTAATGCTTATTTGTTTCACTTTTTGGTGTGAAAGGGCTTTTCATTTGCTAAAAAAAAAAAAAAAAACTTTTTATATTAAAAACAAACAAGCAAGCCCTGCCCAGATTTAAAAAGTAATGCAAAAGTAACATAACGCATTACTTTCCAAAAAATTTAACTACTGTATGTAGCGTAATTAGTTACTTTTTTAGGGAGTAACACAATATTGTAATGCATTACTTTTAAAAGTAACTTTCCCCAACACTGTTTCTCATAATAAAATTTGGTTAAATGCTCTTGTTTACTGTCCAGACAAAATCCGAGCACTTTTTGCATTTGTTGAGGAAAAATCTGTGTTAAAGGAATAGTTCAACCAAAAATTTGAATGTACTCACCCTCAGGCCATTCAAGATGTAAATGAGTTTATTTCTTCATCAGAACAGATTTGGACAAATGTAGCATTACATCACTTGCTCATCAATGGACCCTGTGCGGTAAATGGGTGCCGTCAGAATGAGAGTCCAAACAGCTGATTAAAAACATGACAGTAATCCACCACTTCAGCCCATCAGTTAACATTTTGTAAAGTGAAAAGCTGTGTTTGTAGGAAACAAACCCATCAAGGCATCTCAACTTTGAACGTACAAGTACAAGTCCACAATCCATAATAATGCTTGTTTAGTGAAAAAAGTCCATCACCGAGAACCGGTTTCAAATTTCCAAGAAACAGGTATTCGGTAAGAATTTCGAATTTCGATTGCGCTTAGCGATTAACTAATAAACGTGCTGCCTGTCATACTGATCTTGACTGAATATCTTTTGTAACTTTAATGAGGTTTAATCTATATTTTATTTATGAAAAAAAACTATGCAGTGTTTTTAAACTTTTGATTTCAATTTTTGCACCTACAGTTTGTTCAGTTATTTATGCTGTTATTAATTTATTTGCTTGTGCCTATTTATTGCTGACTGTTTACTTGTCTTTATTTATGTTTGAAATTTATATTAGTCTAGTTGTTTGTGCTATGGTATTTTGTGTTAAATCCATAAGCAAAAGTCCCTCGTAGGCCTAAGTTTTCTGGCTGCTGATTTTTGCTCATGTTATTCAGCTGCAAAAGAAAACGTTGTAAAAATACAGAATAAAAACGTTTGACTTGACTTGAATTTTTTATGTTATTGGAATCATTAAGAATCGGAATCAGAATCAGAATCGATAACATTCAAACGAGACCCAACCCTAATCCTCTCTTGTCCTCTCACATCAAAATCCACTGACACATTTGTTTAGAACTGTTTTGGATTGATCTGTGTATATTTCTCTCCTGATTCAGAATTTCATAATGGTCAGAAAAGTTAAAAATGTCTTAATGATGAATTTCTTTATTACAAACACAGCTTCTCATTTCACAAAACATTAATTGATGGACACTAGTGATGTGGATTGCTTGTGGATGTTTTTATCAGCTGTTTTGACTCATTCTGATGGCACCCATTTACTGCAGAGGCCTGATGGTTGAGTACATTTTCAGCAAATGTTCATTTTTGGGTAAACTATTCCTTAAAAAGAAATCAGGAATGCTACACTACTATTAGCTTCAAAAACCATAATTAAACACATTAGTCTAAATGATGAATACATGAACTTGGGGCTGCTAATGACATGATTATGTATCTACAGGAGGCCGCTGAGCTGTCCTCTCTGAAGCCCCAGCTGGATGAGCTCGGGGTCCCTCTGTATGCTGTGGTAAAGGAGAATGTAGGTACAGAGATTCAGGACTTCAGGCCTCACTTCGCAGGGGAGATTTTTCTGGATGAAAAGGTTAGTAAACATTAAAAGGGATAGTTCACCCAAAAATGGAAATCATTTACTCATCTTCATGTCATTTCATACCATCTTCGAAACACAAATGCAACTGTTTTTAATGAAACTCAAGGGCTTTCTGTGCCTCAATGTAAGTCCACAAAACCAAAACTTTGACACCTCAAAATGTTCATGAAGAGATCATAAAAGAAATTAAATCGAGCGGTTTAATTCAAGTCTTTATGTAGGACACATCAAATATGGTAAACAGAAGCTTGGTCATTCCTGCATAATTCATTACTGAATAGAGCATAAAGCTACCAATACTGAATTATTGATTCTTTATTCTGTCTGGGTGTCTATTTGTGCACAGCAAGCTTTTTATGGGCCACAACAGAGAAAGATGGGTGTGATTGGTTTCATTCGCTTGGGAGTCTGGCAAAACTTTATAAGGGCCTGGAAATCAGGTTACCAGGGGAACATGAATGGAGAAGGTTTCATCTTGGGAGGGGTGTTTGTCATTGGATCTGGTGAACAGGTAATCTATTAAGATATTTCACAGAACCATTACAAGAGAGAGTGCTTTTGCAGTGCATTTCAGAGCTTCAGCCACTTGCTTGTCCTCACACAACCTGTTTTCTTCTTGTTGTTTTCAGGGGGTTCTTCTAGAGCACAGAGAAAAGGAGTTTGGAGATAAAGTCAGCATAGACTCGATTTTGGAAGCTGCTAAGAAAATCGTGGTAGAAAAGTAGATGTCTTAAGTTTGTCCAGGTTTTTGATTAAAATAGAGATTGATCTAATCCACCTCATAATCCACCTCATCACACTTTATCTCTCCTACTAATGCTGTGAAAAGAGAGAAATACTCAGGTTATGTTGAATTGTTAGCACTGACTGGTACACTTTAAGAGCTAAGTGACAATGCCACAGAGTTGCATGTGTCCTTATTTTAATGCTGGCGCTTTAGCATGCACAAATAGGACTAATGGTGTGGAATTAAGTAATATTGTTTTTGCACTTTAGAAATAGCTTGTCATGAATCATTGTATTGTTGTTTTTCACCCTACTGCGTTCCTTTGGATGCCTGCTGCCACACTTGTGGTTTTTGTGGTATGTGTATTAATGAAAGTCTGACTCCAAACTCTGTGTTGAAAGAGCAGATTTGATGCAAACACATGCTTACAAACCTGCTGTTTTTTGGTCAGTGAGCAGCCAAAGGTTCAGCTACGGGTGGACACGATGAACAATAAACATGTAATCTTCAAAAATTCAGGTAGTCTTCATTTGAGATTTTTTGCTGTTTTTAAGAAACGGCACGTGTTGCAGGCATTTACATTACATTTCTGCAAAACACAACTTGCTACTGAGCCATTCAGCTCTAATCCCTGATTAATGTATTTGTATATGCAACAAAGTACTTTTCTCCTACTGTTATGCTTGCGCTTCAATGGCAGAGGACTTTGAAACAGCCCTCATGATAGAATTTTGTTTCTTGTTTAATCACGTTTAAACGGAAATCTGGGTTCCATCTGGGGAATGGATTCAGAAAATGTCTGCATTAATGAGTAATTCACCAAAAAAATTAAATTTGCTGATATTTTACTCACTCTCAATAAAGTGGATCCTCTCCAGTGAATGGGTGCCATCAAAATGAGAGTCCAAACAGCTGCTAAAAGCATCACAATAATCCACAAAACTCCAGTGTATCAAATGAATGCCTTGTAAAGTAAATAGCTGAGTTTGTAAGGACAAATTCATCAAGGCCTTTTAACTTTAAACTGTTGTTTCTTAAATAATAATCCATAACTTTCTCCAGTCACTAGTTGACGTCCCACATCAAAATCCACTGACATATTTGTTTAGAACTCTTTGCTTGTAGGTAGGGCTGTGACTAACCATTATTTTGGTAATTGAGTAATCTGTCGATTATTCTGATAATTAATTGAGTAATCTGATAATTATAATACAATAGGCCTATATGAACAATAGCCTTAAAAATGACCTTACATACATATTTAATAGCAATTAGGCAATAATTAGTTAATAAAGTATCAACAGCAAGTAATTATACGGTTTTATTGAACAAAACTGTTCAAATACATAATGTATTATAAAACAATAGAGCTAATGTACATTACACATTATAACAAATGCCTGGAGAGGGCACCAATATACTGTGCAATCTAATCCTTGATTAATATTGACTCAACAAACATTTAACAAATGTGCACTTAATCTTTAATATTTGGCCATTTAATTATTATAGAAAAGTTATAGACACTTTAATTTCTTGAATATGTGAACATCAAAATGTGAGGGTTTAAGCTTTTATTTTAAAATTGTGATGAACAGTTAGCATATTGAGGAAGATAATGATATAGTCTCCTGTGTTTGCATAGGTTTATAAATTATTTACCTTACAAATCTGATTAAATGGTGCACATTATGTTTCTAACTGAACATTATAATAAACCCAAACTCACAACAACATGCAGGTGGAGTTTGAGATGCTCCACACATGTAAATGATAACAGTTTGTGTGGAGCAGCGTTTACTACAGGGTTGCTAGGTTTTCACAACAAAACCCGCTCAACTACTACTCAAAACTAGCCCAATCCCAATTGGCAGGATAAAACACACATTTTTTGGAGGGGTTCCTCTTGTAAAATGTGCATTCCAGTGGATAAATATGACCTTTTTTGGGTCGCTTCAACCCACGGACATGAAAAACAATGCGCGGCAACAGTGTTAATGTAGCCGAAAAACTTGTATTTATTTAAATTGTAGAGTTTGTGAATTCTTAATAGCATTATGCTTTATTATGATTTTTAAATGGGTTTAATACGTGGAATGCGCCACTTCCTGTATTATGCCGATTACACTGGCAAATTGCAATCAAGGATTTTTTTTAATCAAATAACGTACTTGAATAGAATCGATGAATTGTTGCAGCCCTACTTGTAAGTTCTTCTTGATTTGTGCATATTTCTCTCCTAATTCAGACAAGATGCGTATTTTAACTAGAAGGAACATTTTTGGGTTAAAAATGTCTTGATATGTTTATTAAGCCGCAACAGGGAAATAAAATGAAGAGTAACAACGTACTGTAAATGGTAAAACTGTTTGCACTACAAACCTGTGCGTTCTTTAACATATTAAGATTAAGACATAACAGTTTGCAATATCTAGCAGCATAACAAGCGGTTTTATACAGCTAAAAATGTCTGGACGTGGATGAAACCGGAAGCCATAATAGCCGTGCCCGCTCTTGCAGCAAAAATAAGGTGGATAAGCCAAATATTTTCTTTCTTATTAAGTATGACGCTCCTCTATAGCAAACAACAAACAAAATAAAGTCTCAGCCATAGTTTAATACCTTTATTACATTGTTCCAGATAAAATACACACAAGGATTTAACAAAACAATATAAAATGCTGGAAAAATAAAACACAATGAGCACCAATAATGAAAACTAGAATAATTGTGCTAACTTTTAAAGTGGGTCTTCCTAGTGCAACAATTATATGCAAGTTACATCATACTAATTATTGCACTTGCATTTGTCTGCACTTTCCACACTATGAGAGGCCTGTCAATAAATATGTGCTTTAAGCATTAAGCATATGTGCAGTGAATCATCATTTTCTTTTGGCGAGGTCTGATTTGGTGTGACAGTCTTCATTTTTGATTAAATCTATTATGATTGACATATAACTGTTTGTTAGACAACCATAATGTTATAACTGCATATAGAAAATAATACATGACCACAATGTAAATTAACATTTCGTGTATACAATTATAACATTATGGCGTTACATCCAATAAACATTGTCATGCTCTAGTACAATTTATACATTTTATATCATAAAATATAAGATCTTGGAAAAACACCTGCTATAATTTGGTGTATTGCTGATATTACAGACAGTAAGCTGGGTCAGCTGACAGTATGTCTGTCAGTTTAAGTTTAGAATTCTGTCTATAAACATTGTGACACTAGTGAGCATTACTGAAATGAACATCTCCTGGTATACTGTGCATTTTGAAAGGAAGAACGAGTCTTGACACTAGGTGGTTGAACTGGTCTGTGATATTTTGTGTAACAGGACATCCCGGGAAGAAATCAGAGTGCTTTATATAAATCACAATCAAATAGTCATATTTGCATAACATATCCAACACCTCTATATCAAACCTAGACGTGTTTTTGTACTACCATCATAGTAACAACAGGGAGTTTGTGCATCAAACTGCTTTCAACTGGGCTTACTTAACAATGTGCTTAGATATTTGGCTAAATTAGTTGCCTACAATAGAGTGCTTAGGTCAAAAACAGATCTCTACTGCCTCTTAGAGGACATGATGAAAATAACAACATTTTGTCTATGTGCCATTGCACCCAAAAAGCAGAGTTGTGAGAGTGTGATGGCAACAAAAACACTGTAAAGGTTAACTTCATCCACAAAAAACAGAACCAGACAACAAAAACTACACACACCGTACACACTACCACAATATGTCAGGAAAAAAAACAAGTTTGATCATACGTGCTCAGGTTACAGGACCAGAGGGTAGTGAACTTACTAATGGATATATCATATACTACAGACACTATGACTGACATCCTCCTCATATTTAATCACATAACGGATTCCCCCATGACAACAATAAATAAATCTGACTGCTGTTCCCATAACTCTAAATGTCTGAGATGTAATACATGATCAAAGCAACTTCTTCATACTCCAAATGACAATATTTCTTCTACTAAGCATGAGCAAACTCTGTTCTTACATTTTGCTCTTGCAGCCTGAGATATGTAGGGGAAATTCTTCATACAATCACAAAAGCTAATAAGTATTAAATAGTCCAATAAATATAATTTTGACCTTTCTACAACACCAATCCAGAAACTACAATACACACAACCAAATGTCTGAGACATTTGTGATGACTTCAGACCGCACAGGCCTATAAGGCTTAAACACAAATAATGTATGTGTGGCCTGTAGAAAGTAATATCAGTGGTGTGCTTATAAAGGAGTGTTTGCACATCTTAGCGCTTCTTTTGTAGTATACAGCACACTGCATTCACTGCATAAGTGCACTTAATGGGCATATAGTGGAGTGTGAAAGGTGAAAATACTCCTCCTAGGAGAATAAATTTAAACCCAATTGTCTTTAGTAACGACGCACATGGGAGAGTTGAACAGATGTTTAAACCACAAACCTGGGAATCTTAGAAAGTTCTGAGCCAGTGGAAAAAAAAAAAAAATCATACTATATGCATATGATAATCTAGAATAAATGAAAGAAATGAATATACTGGTAAATATAAGTCAAGTCAAGAGGAGGTGTAAAGCAATGCAGCAGTTAACATTCAAGCATCTTAAACTAAATCCAGCAGCAAGTTCTGGCCTTCGCTGTACATGTAGTCATTTTGGATAGTACAGGGGTAAAATTGACAAAAATATTTATAACTCAGAACAGCAAAAAAAAAAAAAAAAAAAAAAGTTCTACCCTTCAAATTGTGCCCACAAACCTCCAGTGCAATGGAGGACATCAACATGGGCTGCAACCTAGACCTCTCTACAGACCCTTGTTAAAATAAACAGTAGTGATGTGAGGATTGCTTTGTCGTATCCTCTCTTGAAGCTCCGGCTCCAAACTGCTCAACTTCATAGAACTTTAGAGACAAAAAAAACAACAACTCAAATCAGCATGTCCAACAAACCACAGCAAGAATGTTTCTAAATTAGAAGCACTCACCTCTTCTGTGGGAACAGAGCACAGCAAAGCGGAGTGGCAAACACCAGACTGTGGAGATGGATATTTAAAATTAGTCATTCATTCTCTATTTTAGTGTATAATAAACAAATATTGTCTTAAACTCACCAGAGTCCAACAAGTCCAACTTGTACAGGGGCATTGAGAAGCGGGAACCGCTGAAAAATGTAAATGAAGTCGTTTAAAAAACACCTTTCCTCAGATAGATGCTTGAAATGAGTGTGTTTGTGGTTCCTTACCTTCATGAAGGCCTTCTTCTCTAAGGCATTCATGATAACTGGAGGAATAGCTGTTTGAGGAAAATTCACAACACACTTTATTAATATCATATTTAAAGTTCATTTAGAGAATAAAAATTTCCTAATCATTTTCTCTTCCCCAAGTCATCCAAGATGTTTATGTCTGTCTTTCTTTAGTCGAAAAGTAGGTCTTTAAGGATAGCATTCCAGGATTTTTTTTTCCATATAGTGGACTTTAAAAGAGATCGGCGGGTTGAAGGTCTAAACTGCAGTTTCAGTGCAGCTTCAAAGGACCCTACATGATCCCAGCCATGACATGGGGATTAATAATTTATCAGGAAATTTTTTTTCTGGTGGAAGTACAACAAATTCTTAAACTTACTTGGCTGTGAAGAAGAGGTAGATAAAACAAATGTAGTGATTGAATACATTGTACAATACAATACTTCCATGAAAAACATCTACAAAAGCTTACCCATGGCTGGCACTGCCATGCCAATACGAGACACCACCACCTGTACGATAGCTTGCTGAGCAGCTTGAGTTGATTCTCCGAGACGCTGTCCCTCAACATCAGTAACAGGAATGCCATACTTCAGCTCTCTGTAGAAGAAGAGTTGAGAAAAGGGAAAAAATTATTTAGTGCTTGATTTAGCACCAACATATGCTTATTTTTTTTACTAATTAAGACCAGTTTACTCACATACCTTTGTCTCATGAAGGGTATGTTGATACAGTTTGCTGCTGCCACTGCAGCAAATGGAACAAAACGCCCCATAATAGCTGGCAAGTGCTGAGAAAAGATAACATATTTCAAGTCACTGCTGCCATACATTGTCTAGATGTAAAAACAAAAATCAACATTTAAAGCAAGAAAGAGGTAAACCAATTTTGCACAGCATAATAAAGATATACAGTTGAGGTCAACAGTTTACACACACCTTGCAGAATCTGCAAAATGTTCATTATTTTACAAAAAATTAACCAAAACTTTTTGAATTTGAAGATCTGGGTAAACGTAACTAATTTTGTCTTCTGGGAAACCTGTAATTATCTTCTGTAGCTGCTGAAGGGCAGTACTAAATAAAATAAAAGGAAATTAATTTAGGCAAAAATGTACACATCTTCATTCTGTTCAAAAGTTTACACCCTGGCTCGTAATGTATCGTGTTTCCTTCTGAAGCATTAGTGAGCGTTTGAACCTTTTGTAATAGTTGCACATGAGTCCCTCAGTTGTTCTCAGTGTGAAAACATAGATCTTAAAGTCATATATTTAATTGTTGGAAAGGGTTCGAATACACAAAAATTCTGAAAAACCAAAGAATTTGTGGGACCTGTATGTTTTTTCTGAAGAACAGTGGGCAGTTTAACTCTCCAGGACAAACAAGGGACTAATGAACAACTATCAAAAAAGCAGTGGATCAATCATTTCAGGTAACAACATAGTATTAAGAATCAAGTGTATGTGAAGTTTTGAACCGGGTCATTTTTATAAATTAACTATTATTTTCTCTTGAGGACTTTCATGTGAAATATCTTATTCAGGTCAGTATTAAAAAAAAAAATAACATGCATTTTTGTATGATCCCTCTTATTTTGGTAAAATAATTGACAGATTTTGCAGATTCTGCAGAGTGTATGTAAATTTTTTTTTACCTCAACTGTAAATATTTAACCACTGTCTTAAATTTGTTGTTAGACATCTTTTGATGTTTCCTGACTGGAGTAATAGCTGCTGAGAATACATGATTTAAAACAAAAGTCATTTCAACTGTAATAAAATTTTGATCAAATAAATGCTGTCTTGTTGAGTATAAGAGACTGTTAAAATCAATAAATTGATTTCAATATGTTAAACAGCAATGTATATATGAAAACACATAAATAAAAACAATGGTGAATAGTAAACTGATATCTTAAAGGATTAGTTCACTCCTGAATTAAAATTTCCTGTTAATTTACTCAACCCATGTCATCCAAGATGTTCATGTCTTTCTTTATTCAGTCAAAACAGAAATGGTTTCCAGGATTTTTCTCCATATAGTGGACTTCAATTGGGATCAACGGGTTGAAGGTCCAAATTGCAGTTTCAATGCAGCTTCAAAAAGCTCTACACAATCCCAGCCGAGGAATAAGGGTCTTGTCTAGCAAAACGATTGGTCATTTAAAAAAAAAGAAAATACAAATTTAGAAACCTTTAACCAAAACGCACATCTTGCACTAGCTCTGAGATGATGGAAAGGTCATGCGTGGTAAGTTTGTCTGTATACTTCGGTTCAAATAGGTAAAGTAGGGCAAAAAAACTTCAAAATCGTAAGGGGGGTTTGACTTTCTTTGCACGTTCTTTCCAGCTTGATTACATTAGTTGCAGTGCTAGAGCTACTGCAAGACCTGCATTTGTGGTTGAAAAGTATTTTTTATTTATTTATTTTTTCAGAAAATGAATGAAACGATCGTTTCAGTTTGTTGAAGCTGCATTTAAACAACAGTTCGGACCTTCAACCAACTCCACTATATGGAGAAAAATCCTGGAATGTTTTCCTCAAAAACCTTAATTTCTTTTCGACTGAAGAAAGAAGACATGAACATTTTGGATGACAGAGGTGAGTAAATTATCATGAAATTTTTCATCTGGCATAAACTAATCCTTTAATGTTAAACATTTTATTTGCTTAAAGTCACTCTGCAATTAACTATAAATGAGTACTCTATTGAAAGGACAGACCTTGGTCAGAGACTTCAGTCCAAGGGCTGTTACTACAGCTCCAGTGGTAGCGCTAACGTAGGCTGCTCCAAGCTGACTGCAAAAGTTAAAATAAAATAAAAATGTGTCGTAAGTTTTACTGAGCATATCAGTACCACTAATATTTCTCATGGAGCTTATAATTACTGATATTACAGAATGCACAACTCTCTTTTATCAAGACCTGGGTTTAGAAAAAGCTTGAGTAGAGTGTTCATCCCTAAAACATGTCATAAACAATATTAAAACAATACAAGCCTCACTGCATAACCTATAAATCTAGCAACTGATGCTTAGTGAAAAAATGATTCAGGCAATTACATTGTTAGATGATAAACTGCTAATAAACACACAATCAGAATGGAAACATAAATAAATGAGCATGCGGTCTGAATCCGCCTGTATTCAGAATGTGAAGTGATCACAAAACACTGACATCTGCACCATGGAAATTCATGGAGAACAAGTGGAATAGATTCCAGCATGTGTCATCATGGCAGTTTGGCTCATGCAACAGCTTTCAGGAAACTAAATTGTGCAATATACCAACATAGTGTGGCGAAACACATCACACCATCAAGAGGGGGCTGCCATGAGGCCTCCATAAAGAAACCTGCATCTAGATTGTTTCTAGTAGTGATCTTAGCCTTCATACTTCACAGTGATTGGCGCGTCTCCACTGCGGTTAGTGTAGTTGACAATGGCGTTGAAGGACTGGTTTACCCACTGCCAAAACACCACTGCTGGGGTCGTCCTGATAACACAGAGAAAGACTTTAATTAAGCATTTTTTGAAATAGTAAGAGACCATTTCTAATAAAAAAACCTTTCATAGACAATGCCGAAGTTATAGGAATCCCACACAAGGCTGTCATTTGAGTCACATGTTGGTCTTGCTCAAAATGACTCATTTGCAGATGACTCACTGAGCCCAAAAAATAAGTGTCCACAAAACCAGCAAAAAGAAACATATACTGTATAGATTTTTTTAATCTTATAGTATTCTTTTACTCTTGGTCAGTGTTTTAATAGCACAAAACACTAGCATAAAACAGTCAACCTTCTAACCTTGAATCAAACCAACCAAGCTATTCACTAGGAGTGCTGTCTTTTTCCATGATGACTCATTTAGAAAGTATTCACAGAACTGAGCGGGGATATTTATTCCAGGCCATGGAAAGTTTTACACAGTTTCCTTCTCTGGCTTTAATATATAACATTTTCAGACCTATGGTATCCATAAAAACAAAACATTTTGTGACAGACAGTGTGCTTACCTGTAAAAGGTAAGCATGCAACCCGTAATGGTCATGTTCATGGGCACTTGTGCAGACATGCGTCCAACTAGCAGCATTTTCTCTCCTGTGTCGGGGTGAAAAGCAGAGTCGTAGATATATTTGGCCCTCCATAGTTGATCTTCGGTTAGCCCAGGCTTCACGATTCCCAATCTGTAAGAGGGCACAGCAGTACAGCAACACATCAAAACAATAATGTAACACAGACTGGTCATATGATAAACTAACAACAGCAAAGAGTTGAAACAGTACTTAAAGGTGAAGTGTGTAATTTTTGTATTTTAAAATAGTTTCTCCCATCCCAGGTTAATTTAGAGAGACATTAAGTAAGCCGTTCGTAGGTTGATTCCTCTGAAAAGCTCTGACACTTTCAAAACATATCTATTTTTGTATGAGCATCTCAAACAGCAGCACTGAGCAATGACGTTTGGGGTGGAACTGGCATCTGTTTGTCTGACCAATGGAAGATGGGGGAGTGTTTGAAAACAGCCATTAATAAGACTTCACAGGTCATTATAGGAGGTAAAACACACACACACACACACACACACTTCCATTCAAAACACTGGGACTGGTAGATTTACTACATTACTCCAGTCTTCATTGTCACATGATCTTTACAAAAATATTCTAATATGCTGATTTGGTGCCTTAAAGGCATAGTTCACCCAAAAATGAACATTCTGTAATTAATTATTCACCCTCATGTCGTTCCAAACCCATAAAACCTTTGTTCGTCTATTGAGGGTCAGAGCTTTCAGATTTCTTAAAAAAATATCTTACGTTGTGAAGATAAACAAAAGTTTTAAGGCCTGTTCACACCAAGAACGATAATGATAACTATAAATACAACGATAACTAAATTTGCATCCACACCAGTGAACGATAACTTTGTTTTTGTGGCACTTACACGACTTTAACTAGTAGATGTCCTCAGCACGCACGTTTCGAGCGCATCTAAATAGTGAATCTGATCTCTAACGTTTATAGAATGTATAAAAACAACGGGACTTTTTTTACTGCAACTTCAAAGGAGGTGAGACAATGCTGAGGTTTTATGTTGCTCTGCTTCTCTACAATGACGCCTGCCATTTCAAATGCGCAAGCCCTTTAAATCTGAATGAAGTCTGATTAGCTATCTGTGTTTTATCGTTCATCAGCTGTAAAAAATTAGTTAGTTGTGGTGTGAACTTTGCTATTCTCGTATATTTTAAACTATTTTTAGAATGTTATCTTTATAGTTATAGTTATAGTTCTTGGTATGAACAGGCCTTTAAGGGTCTAGAACGTCATGATGGTCATGATGGTGAGTAACTGACAGAAATTTAATTTTTGGGTGAACCAATACCCATTTTGTATTATCAATGTTGAAAACAGTTGTTCTGCTTAATATTTTTGTAGAAACTGAACTGATTTCATGGTGAATACAAAGTTCAAAAGAACAGTGATTATCTGAAATTTTCTTGTAATAAAAGTCTTTGCTATTACTTTTTTTTAATCAATTTAATGCATTCTTGGTGAATAAAAGTACTAACTACTTCCAAAAAATACTGTTATATCACTGTTCAAAGGTTTATGCTAATTGTTCACTATATAAAACATTCCTTGTTATTTGGGTGTTTTGTTATATATAACACCTTAGATCCTCTTCTGACAAAGTGAAACCTTGATGTCATTTATAAAAACAAGACAAGCAAGAAGTTGCACTGATGTAATAAGCAGGGCCTAGTTTCAAATCCATTCTACAGTGTTTTAAGAGTCTGTTAAGAAAGGAAAACAAACATTCTGTATATTGCACTCTAAAATTTCACTGTTAATGTTGTGATTGATATGGCTACCATTTTTGCATTATGTTAAAGTACAAGATTTCAACCACAGCATTTAAAACAGACTAGAAGAATCACAGACCTGTAGTTCTCAACAGTAACTCTTGCATCCTCCAAAACCTCACTGGACAGCAGCACATTTCTGGGGTCTGTCACCATGAAGAAGTGCTGAGCGCGGCCCATAAACGTGCCCTGGTCCCATCGTGGTTCCTTAATGTTAATATTCAGAGGCAAATCTCCAGACATCCTGTCGACTTCTGTGAAGATCACAAAGAAACCTGGGTTATATTGATCAAATAGACTGAAAAACATAAGATGGTTTAGTAGTTGATAAACCGAATTTGTGGGAACATGGTAATTTTTAGACTTTATAATAAATGATTGGGAATGTCTTTCATGAAGAATGCTGAACTGCAGCTAGGCTAGTAACATAGTTGTGGTAAGGAGCATAAAAAAGTTTCAAAGGTGAAAGATGACAGAGGACATTAAAAGTAACAGCTCCTTTAAATTAAAGGACACCTGCTAAACAAAAAGGACGAACCTTGTGTCATTAAATTCATGCTTATTAATACGCCTATAGCCTACTACACGCCTGTAAACAATAATGCCTGACAGATGAACATGTAAGATTAGCAATACGTATCAAAAGAGGAAGGGCTAGTCGGGGCTGTTGAACTTGCACTGCTGTTTACTGCAAAAAGCATGTAACTAAACAGTTATTAACTACATGAAATAGTATTGTTCATCTACAATGGAAACGAGCGATATAAACCGCATATTTACAGCTACTATAGCTAATGCTAGCTACTCTGCTGGTGTGATGTAAACTGACAAGGACATGCTAAATACCGACATTTTCTTATGACATTGAGTTTCGTTTAATTTCACCTCAGCTGTCACTTCGTTGAACTGCTTTGTATGTGCCATTTGCACTTATAAAGAATTTAATTATAAGCAAACTCAAATCCCCTTCAACGGACTAAAATACCGTAAACCGTTAGCTAGCTTCAACATAATCTCACCTAACATGAACACAACAACCATATCAAAACAGACAAACGTGCATTTTTGTTTAAAGAGTCACACGATAAAATATCTGACACAGACCTTGCTAAAACACCACAGGTATCGTTCAGGTACACCTTGAAGCAGATGACCTCAGTGCTGACTGCTTTCCTCTGCGTGATGACAGTATACTGAACGCACTTCCGGTCTTGCCTTGAAAATCTGTACTTGATGCTTGAAATGATGTGACCGTACACTTTTTGTGTGAAAAGGCGGTGTTTAGAGTAGAGAGATCTACAGTTGGCCCGGGAGACTGGGCGTGGAAGAGAGCTGCTCTGTGATTGGTAGTTGGTTCTGAAGGCGGGCGTGAATGAGAGCTGTATTATGATTGGTTATTTGATTCGTGATTTCCTGCGATAGGTCACATTGGTAGCTACAGACGTTGAGTTGCTCTAATTGATATTTTTTAGCTATTTATAAAAGTATTAAAGATGCTCTAATCGACATTTTAACGATTTTGCAATTTTTTTTTAATTTTTTTTTTTACTGTTTTCAACAAAACAGTAAAATTGTAAAATATTTTTTTAACAGTTTTCTATTTGAAATTCTTTTACAATGCCATTTATTTTCTGTGATCAAATCATATATATATATATATATATATATATATATATATATATATAAAGTGATGGTAAAGACATTTATAATGTTACAAAAGATTTCTATTTCTGATAAATGTTGTGCTTCTGACTATCAAAGAAACCTGGGGGAAAAAAAAAATAATAATACATGTTTCTTAAGCAGCAAATCAGAATATTAGAATGATTTCTGAAGGATGTAATGATGCTACATGACTGTAGTAATGATGCTAAAAAATCAGCTCTGAAATCACAGGAATAAATTACATTTTAAAATATATTCAGATAGAAATCAGTTATTTTAAAGTTTTTTTTTTAAAATAAATATTAATAATATTAATATTTTTTAAATGTTACTATTTTTGCTGTACTTTGAATCAAATAAAAGCGGGCTTGGTCAGCAGAAGAGACTTTTTAAACATTAAAAAATACTGTTCAAAAACATTTGACCGGTAGTGTACATTTACAAAAACACTTATTTCTGTCGTATGGTGACTAATATGTACCTAACGTATCAAAATAAACACTCAGGATTAAAAATATCAAGTTGCAGTTTGGGATGTTAAACAACAATTGTTGTTCTTGTTTGCATTTCTAAAAAATAATATGGATATGGTGAAAAAGATGTCTAAATCAGAAATTTACATGTAAGATAGATACATTGACGGTACTTTAAAGTTAATTATTAATTCAGTTACTGTACACTGCAATGCAATGTGTTCATACCCACTTAAAACTATTTTACATAAAAGAAATGTCGTTAAATGGCCACTACGTGGCAGTATAGTGTCATGAAAGATCTTCCGATCTCCTTGATGCTCCAAAGGGGATCAATTACAATATCCTAAAGACAAAATCACATTCACCATTTGATCAAAAGAAATTCTCTAGCAGTAGACCCTCTTATTCGCAACCATTTAATCATGATAGATAACTTAACCACAGAAGAGAAGCACAGGCTATACCTGAAATGCGCTTCATTTAGTGTCTGATGGCAACGGACTCTTACCTGCAAACCAACGTGAGACTTAATTGGATCTGTACTTGTTCCACAAGACCACTGTTCATATAATACTCTTATGCTATGAGTGACGATTGTCAACCACTGGACCAAATGAGTTTGTGCAGTGTTCCTCTGAGCTGCTCCAGATAATCCAATCACATGGCATGAGAGGCGGGCTTAAAGAAGGCTAATATTGTCTTTGTCTCAGGTGAGGTCATGCGGCACAACATGGAGACAGGTAACGGCATTTAACTTCATCTAACTTTGTTTTTAAGCCATTTATGCATCACATTAACAACATCATACATGGGATAAGTATATAAGGTAAATTAGCTTTTGTTTAGGGTGAATCTTACTGGTAATGCAAGTAATTTCCTAATAACTTGTTGACTGCATCTGTGCCTTAAGACGATCTTTTTATAGTTGTGAGGTCTCACCACGATTTATTTAAACTGGGATATTTATTATGGAAAATTGAGATAGTACTTCATCTCTGGGAATGTTGTCTTGTCATATTGTTTACTGAAGCGTTTCGGTGCGCTTTACACAACCTGTTGTTTGAGCGCTGTCCGAGGTGCTGATGATAAGACAGACAGTCGTCAGCGCCAACTTCCTGTTTAGACTAACAAAATGACAACTCCAATTTCTTTTCTTGACCATAGAATGCCTGACACAAAAACCTACATAAAAGGATAAAGGGTTAAATGTGACGCGCAGTGTATTCAGTGGGTTTCTTTATGGAAAATGGATCTTGTGTGTATCCTTACTTTAAGGGTAAAGGAATAATTTTGATTATACATCAAATTATACACGAATTTGATTATACACGTTTCGTTTTTTTTTTTTTTTTTTATAGTTTTAGTTATTTGTTTGCTTTATATATACACATACAGTAAAAACAATGACATTTATATCGATAACTTTAGACTATGTGTTTACATGAGAAATTTAAATGTGCTGGCAACTTTTGCAGATTATGTAATTATGCTCCTGTCAAAAAGAATCAGCAGATCTCACTCATTAGGTCTATCTGAGGGAAATTCAGTACTGCTTCCTTCTGAGAAACACATGAAAGAAACACACCTAACGTATTGTATGAAAAATGCTAAATGTGTTGGAACGTACTTTCAAGTCATATAGAAATGTCTTTTTTAAAAAACAAAATATAAAATTATATAATCACCAAATTTAATGTAATTCTCTTAATTACTCCACTGAGAAAAATGCTGTTATTTTTAGCTTTTTGTTCATCAAAGAATACTGAAAAAAGTATCACAGGTTCCAAAAAAATATTTGGTAGCACAACTGTTGCCAACATAGATCATTCTAATAATAAATCAGCATATTAGATGATTTCTGAAGGATCATGTGACAACTAAGACTGGAGTAATGGCTGATGAAAATTCAGCTTTGCATAACAAGAATAAATTATATTTTAAAGTAGCCCATATCAAAATAGAAACCATTATTTTATATTGTAATAACATTTCGCTATATTACTGGGTTTTTTTTTACGTTTTTTATTCAGTCATTGACTGATCCCAAACTTTTTAATGGCAATATATGTAAATGACATTGCTGGGGCAACACCCTTTATGCAGTCAAAGATTAAAAAAGTAGATCTTAACATATTACAGTTCCACATCGGCTCAGTATCTCTTGCTGTGGAAACAGTGCAACCCTTAGCTTTCCAGAATGCAATAATTGCTGATATCACTTTACCTCCCATGGGAAATTAGTCATTGCGCGGCTGGGTTCTCACAGATCTTTCTCTGTCGTCTTGGATCACTGGCAGGTAAAGGTGAGACACTGAGGCCTGGGAGGACCAGATGACTGACTTCTGCCAAGCAAAGCTTCTTTAGCAGTAAGGAGGGACTCCAGCCCAATGCCCCATTTTAACCAGGAGACTTTCAACTCGACAGAAAGACCTGAGTCACTATTACTGAACAATGCACATAAGGATACACTTTGCTCCGCCACTTCTTGGATAATAGAATTTGTTCATCAGCTGTTTCATCAAATGATTACAATTATGTCGGAGTCCTTTGGATCAATTCACTCTGTGAAGAACAAGTCACAACATGGCTTGTAATCTAAAGTGAACAATGCTGGATCCATAGCAGCTTCTTCCTGCACCACTGCAGCTGAGTTTTCTTTTGTGGATCTAATCCTGTGGACTCTAATCCTCGTGACTGGTATTGACCCAGCGGACCTCGAGTTTTCCCACTCCACCCTCCTTCCCTACAGAAGCTCAGGCCCTGGATGAGGGTTAGAGGGGAGGTCGGCACCTTGCCATGGCTCATTCGTCTGACACGGCACGCAAAGACATGACGAATGGGGCTCATCCCAGTGCCCAGCCAGGGCCCTCGGGCACTTCAACTCTACCACGCTACCTGCACAAGAAGCAGCAGCGCCAGAGAGGAGTGAGATCTTCCTCTCCTATGGGCAGGGTCATCCTCATCAATGCACCTGTCGATGGTGAGTCTCCAAGAGTTTGCACCTTGACATGATTTTAGATGAACAGAATTTTGTGCACTCTCATTTATGTTTTTGCACAAATGAAATCTGGCTGTGCTCTTTTTAAAAAAACACTCCATTTTTTTTTAAATAGGCTCATTTTACAACTCCCCTAGAGTTAAACACATGAGTTTTACTGTTTTTGAATCCATTCAGCTGATCTCCGGGTCTGCCCTTAGCACTTTTAGCATAGCTTAGCATAAATCACTGAATCAGATTAGACCATTAGCACCTCTTTCAAAAATGTTCTATATTTTTTGACTCTTCTGTAGTTACATTGTATACAAAAACCGACAGAAAATTAAAATTTGCGATTTTCCAAGCTGATATGGATAGGAACTATACTCTCATTCCAGCATAATAATCCGGCTGAATGGATTTAAAAATGGTCAAACTCATCTGTTTAACTCTAGGGGAGCTGGAGTAGAGTGTTCCCTTTAAGTTTAGTGGTGGACATGAAACTTATGGCCTCCATAGGCGGAGATTGACCCAACTCCAGTAAAACTATAGCCCAATTATAGTATAATCTGTTGACAGCGCACATTATAAATCTTTTTTGGCAAGTACCACATAATGAGTGTCATGTCAATGAGTGTTACTTACATTGTAAGTAATGATTTAATTTCCACTGTTATTTAAACAACGAATAAATTAGAGAAAGCGAGCAAAGGGTCGCAAAATGATTCACTGTTGCAGAATTCAAAGCGCATATCGTGAATCATTTGATTCAGAACAGGTATTCAAAGCATGTATCGCAAATCATTTGATTCAGAACAGGAATTCAAAGTGTGTATCAAATAATTTGATTTAGATCGGGTCTTTGGAGCAGGTTCGCGGGATATTTTTTTATCCCCATATGTTAAGAGATTATGTGTGAACAGAACCTTTTAAAAAATACCAATAAATTAGTTCTGGAAATGTATGAGAAGTTGTAACATTACTATCAAATTCCCAGTAATGTGGTGAACGAGATTTCAGTTCAGAGCATAGGCTGATGTCTACTCTGGACCAATCATAACATTCTGAAGCAGATGACATATTTACTCTATGCTGTGTAATTCGGTTTGAAGTTGACTAATACGAAGTTTCTGTGCCAAAAGCAGCTGCATGAATGTGAACGTTCCACACAAGAATTAAAACATCACGAAAACACTGACTGTGTATACCCCTCCGTATTTACAAACAGGCAGATCCGTTTTAGAGGTTATTTCTGGTTGATGATGTCACAGAATTTACCGGTATTTTGAAACTGATGTGTGAATGGTGCTTTATTGGTAAAAAACGGAACACTGTTGCCTGTGTGAACAGCCATTTCTGTATTTAGTGGTTGTTCTGGTATTTTCATGGCAATTAATTTTTTTTTACTGTGTGAAAGGGGCTAATACTGACACCCGATCAGAATCGATCCTACTATAACGCTGGAGAATTTAAAGCGGAGCCTGCACATAAAATAAACAGACAATATCATCCGCTGCTGTGGACGCTAATATTTATCTCCATAGTTATCATTCTTAATGTGACCGGGCCATTTGTTTTGTTCCAAAATTTTAATTTATGCATTTAGCAAACGCTTTTATCCCAAGAGACTTACAAATCATGCAAATTCATACAAATTAGCCAACCCAAATTAGCCATAGATACATTTTCCCATGATATGAGGCTGAGGTAATAGTTTCCAAAGAATATTTTATCATTTAAGGATTAAAATATACTGTATCCGTTATTGGCTAATATAAGATGTTTTTTTTTTTAGGTATTTTCTTAGTATCAGTTAATACTGGATATTTTTAAATGGTTACATTTAGTTTTTATTTGTTATTTATTTATTTAATATCTGCCATATATCTGTTATCAGCCTTAACATGAAAATTATCTGCTTAATAGTATCAACCAGATCCATATCTATAAACTGTGATGTCATTTATCAATAACAGTACAGTGTCATCAAATGATGAAATGACACAAACAGGATCCTATGATGCCTATGATGTAACTTAATTATTTTTTTGTTGTTGTTGTTGTTGTTTTTCAGATCTATTATGCCCCCTTTTACAATGTGTAATAGAAGTCTCAGGTGCCGCTAGAATGTGTCTGTGAAGTTTCTCAAAATACCCCACAGATAATTTATTATATAATTTTAAAAATGCCTATTTTGAGTTGAAGCGTGCATGTCTCTACATGCAAATGAGCTACTGCTCCCCGCCCCCTTTTCCAGAACAGGGCTGTCTTTACAGCTTTTACCTCAAATACTCTGCAAAAACATCTGTTTGGTTTTAATTATCAAATCTATCTTTTAAAACCATGTTAGTTTAAACTTCTGATATAAGGTTTTCCGAGTGCACACGTTCAAAGCGCGCACATGGAAAGCGACTGTGACATGGCATGTGAGTACTAAACTGAGTTCTCTTTCATGATTTATTGCGCTTAAATGGTCAAATACACACAAGTTTATGTTAATAACACGAGTTATAGAAGCATTTGGTTATGTCTGTGAAGGTAAACATCTGGGAAAGAAATCAAATGTTTATATTAGATCTGTTTAGCAGCAGCATAATATACAGTAAATAAATCAATAAACCTACTGCTCTCTTGTCTCCTCTGAGGCTGGGATTCTGAATAGTGTTCTGTGCTCATCTGTGCAGTCAACGACAGAACAATTAGCATGCTTTGCTTGAACGTTTGCCATGGCATTAGAACTGGTACACCATTGTCGTTTGCAAACACAAAATGGCTCCGACATGGGTGGAAACGTGCAGATTAAGGGACAGTAATATTGTAATAAGTTCCCATTCTTACGTCACTAGGGGATCGAAATCTGAGTGGCTCGTTTTTTCACATGCTTGCAGAGAAAGGCTTACCAAAACAAAGTTACTGGGTTGTCTTTTTTTTTTTACATTTTCTGGTTTGGTAGAAGCACTGGGGACCCGATTATAGCATTTATACACGGAAAAGGCCCCTTTAACGAAGTTCTTACATAGGTACATATTATATTATTTCATGTAACATATTATATTATATTTTGTTAAGAAGCAAAAACATTGATGGAATCTATTTGTGTTTGATGTGGGTGCAATATAGGTGGGGATGACAGTGAAGACATCCACACAATTACTGTGGACAAAAGTGAGGATGGCAGGCTGGGCTTCAGTGTGCGGGGAGGCTCTGAACATGGCCTGGGAATCTTTGTCAGCAAGGTGGAAGATGACAGCTCTGCAGGTGCACAGAGAGGGTTATAAATAATGAGGACACAGAACTGAGATTTGCATTTGAGATTCATTTCAATATGGTATGTATATATAAGCGATTGGTGAGGTTTAATAATGTGATTTTGTTTCCTCATTCCACACGTCAGAGTTGGCAGGCCTGTGTGTCGGGGATAAGCTGGTCGAGGTGAATGGCATAAGTCTGGAGAGCATCACCATGAGCAGTGCCGTAAAAGTCTTGACAGGAAATAATCGTCTGCGCATGGTGGTGAGACGGGTGGGGAAGGTGCCTGGTATCCGCTATTCAAAAGAGAAGACAACATGGTAAGTAGATAAAGATTTTTTGCCATCACTTAAACTTGTTTTACTATTTTGTGTGTTTTTATACCAGGCTAAGCACACTCTATCAGTCTGAACATCTTTTTTAATGTTATTTCTGTGTCATTGTCCACATTTATTCCAAAGCCCCCCATACTAGCTAAGATATTTCCTATGCTATTTCTGCTATAATTATGATAACGTTGCTTGTTTTCACACTTTTTTATTAAGAGAAATTGGGAATATTGGTTATAGTTAATTAGTCACAATTCATTTTGCGATTCCATGATATTAAAGGTTCTAGGTATTAAAGGGTAAAATATATATATATTTTCAGTTTACATTGTTTTTTTTTTCAGGGATTTGTTTTATTTTGTTTTATTATTTTTAATTATTATTTCATTTCAAGTTATTTCGAAGTTTGGTTGAGAATGTTATTCTACACTGATGATTTTTGTGGCTGGATGCATTATCATGCCTGTACAATTACAGAGTGTAACTGTGCATATAATAGTTTTAAATATACAATTATTTTTATTTTCTTAACTATACAAATAGACCTTTTGTTGTCTGCAAGAAAAGTAGCTGTTGATATGACAACTTGACCTGTCTCTCACAAACCTGCCTCCTGGAGGTTGTCCAAATAACCCTCTGACTACTCATTACAGAAGAGTGTGTTTTGTACTTGAATATTTAGAGATTCTTCTGGTGTTTCAAATACTGCTTTTAGGCATTTATTTGTTGCAGATTTACGGAATGATGGATTTTAATTAGACTGACTGAACTGAGAAGATAAGCAGAGTGTAGTGATGGGCTCCCACCCCCCTTGCCTTGACTAACGGGGTGGAAACCCTGTGACTCTTGGCCTTTACTTGTTATCTTTTCCTTCAGATTCTGTTTCAGCATACAGCAGTGGTAGAGTTACCTCAGTGGTCTCAGCTATTTCATTAACTGATAGTAGAGTGAGCAAGTTTATTACAGAAGTGTATGTGTGTCCACCTGAAAAAGTATGTATGTGTGTGTGCTTGCGTATAACACTGGATTTTTACATAAAGGTGAAGTGTGTAATTATTTGTATTAATACACTTTCTCCTATCTTAACTTAACGGGATAGTTCACCCAAAAATGAACATTCTGTCATGAATTACTCACCCTCATGTCGTCCCAAACCCGTTTATCTTTGTAACACACATTAAGATATTTTTGATGAAATCCAAGAGCTTTCTGACACTGCATAGGCAGCAACGCAACTGACAGTTGAAAGCCCAGAAAGGTAGTAAGGACATATAAAACAGTTAAAATAGTCCATGTGACATCAGTGGTTCAACCTTAATTTTATGAAGGTACGAGAATACTTTTTGTATGCAAAGCAAACAAAAATAACAACTTTATTCAACAATGTATACTCTTCTGTGTCAGTTTTCGATGCACGTTCCCAAGAGTACCACGATGTATGCGTGTGGTGCTGCTGACGCAGGAGCCGGCATACTGACACAGATCGTCCATCTCTCTTAGTTCATTATCTGTATATTCTGGTTCAAATGTGGGATAGGCAAAAAAAGTCATTCTTTGTCGAAATGTTTACGAAGACGCTTTACACAACTTTAGACAACTGGCCTGGGCATTAAGCATTAAGAGCCAGGGGTGAAAACATTTTGAATTGAAGATCAGGGTAAATTTAACTTAATTTGTATTCTGGGAAACATGAAATGATCTTCAGTAGCTTCTGAGCATCAACTCATACAAATTAGTCAACCCAAATTAGCCATAGATACCTTTTCCCATGATATGAGGTTGAGGTAATAGTAGAATATTTATTCCATTTAAGGATTGAAATCTACTGTATCCATTATTGGCTAATATAACACTTTCTTTTGTTATTTTGTTAGTATCAGTTGATATTGAATATTTTAAAATGGTTACATTTAGTTTTTCTTCTGAAATTATCTTGAAATTAGCTACAGAAATGATCTTCTGTAGCTTCTGAAGGGCAGTACTAAATGAAAAAATATGATATTTAGGCAAAATCACAAAACACATCTTCATTCTGTTCAAAAGTTTTCACCCACCAGCTCGGCGAGACACTGCAGGTGAATAGGGTACAAAAAAATGCAATTTTTTTTGTATTACAAGTTTTCTAAAATAAAACTGGATGAAGTCAGTTTCCATTTTTTGGGGAGTAAACTGTTGTATATAATCAAGCAAATTATATATGAACAAGTCCCTCTGTAAAAACCTGCAGGATATAGACAGGAATAAAAATGTCAAGTTTGGTGTCTAAGTGCTACTGAAGTGGAGATTTATGGCTCAGTGTAGGAGAAAAAACTAATTTTGAGAAAACAACCTTTAAATATATGTATTGTAATTGGAATCTATTGACACACATAGATAAAGTGCTATAAAAGAAACACTTAACAGTGTCTTTTGGATGATTTCCTTCCACTAGTCTGAAAACACACTTTATAAAAAACCAAAAAGCCCAAAATCTCAGACTTGACAGGTAACTGAAAAACCAAAGAATTTTCTAGTAGTTTAACTGAAAAAACAAACAAACAAAAAACATTTCTGGATCATTCAAGTAGCAACACAGTATTAAGAATCAAGTGTATGTAAACTTTTGAACATGGTCGTTTTTATAAATGTGACTAATAGTTTCTCTTGTGTACTATATGTAAACGTCTTTTATGTGAAATATCTCATTCAGGTCAGTACTAAATAAAAAATAACATGCATTTTGTGTGAACCCTCTTATTTTGCCAAAATGATTAACATTTTGCAGATTCTGCAAGGCGTATGTAAACTTTTGACCTTAACTGCTGTATATGATGTGTATGTATGCAGGGTAGATCTGATCCACCGAAGGATGGTAGTGGAAGAAAGTGGTCGCACACCTTCAGAGGCCAGTTCAGATGGAGCCCTGCGCAGAATAGTGCACCTTTACACAACTTCAGACGACTACTGTCTGGGCTTCAACATCCGCGGTGGCAAAGAGTTTGGTCTTGGCATCTACGTCTCAAAGTAAGACATAATGCCCGGGGTTTGAGGGATACACTTCCATGTCTGACAACTTCATGACCACAGTCGCCTAGAACTTGTCTGCTAAGCTTTATTAATGTGATGATTTGTTTAATTTTGTGATGAGGCTGGACCCTGGTGGCCTGGCAGAGCAAAATGGAATTAAAATGGGGGATCAGATTCTGGCAGCGAATGGAGTGAGTTTTGAGGACATCACACACAGCAATGCAGTCGAAGTGCTAAAGAGTCACACTCACGTGATGCTGACCATCAAGGTGAGAATAACCAAAACATTAACAATAGACCTGATATATGACCATTCAGCCTTATTTATGGAAATAACACCCCCCAGTTTTACGAATAACTATACTACTAATAATGACAATAATAAAAAGGTACATCAGTGTATACATCTCAGTTTATCAGGATAAATTTTAGTTTTTAATTTAGCAAGACAAATTATTTCCAGAGTGCTTTTGCATATTAATTGTCACCACAGCATGTTAAACAACACAGCCTCTTATTGCGTCTGGGAGTGAGAAAGCATAGCAAAGCAGACAGCTGGCATTTAGCCGTCACATTCCTGGTTGCTCGCTTTACTGAGGCAGAGCTCAGGTTCCACCTGTGAAAAACAGCCAGCGGGTGTGCATTATTCACCAGGCCTTAGGGATCAAGTTATAATCAGCAGAAAGCCTCGTTTTATGGCCTTTTCTCATTGCCCCCATGGCAAGACTCTATAAAGCCTGAAGCGGTGCTATAAGTATATAGGACTGCTAAATGCCTGCTTTGTTAGCTATTGATGCCTCTTCGTGGTGGTAAGTCTGAGCCCTGCTGGTGATAAGTGAAGTGACAATGTGAGAAAATGTCAGACAAGGATCAAAACAGAAGAAGACAGGGATGTTTTTTGCTGTAGTCTGTTTAAAATCCAGCTCCTGCATGAAGTCACTTTCCTCATAGCGACTTACTTTCCTGCAACGCAGATCAGGCTGCCTCCTACCATCATCTTAATGATGTTCAAGCTTGTTTTATGTTTATGGAGGAACAAACTAACTGTGACTTCATGAGAGCCCATAGTGAGGTCAGCTTACACCTGGGGCATCAGAAATGAGGTCATATCCTCTTGACTTGACTGGTGGAAAATGCTCATTTTAGGCTGTTTAGACTTAATTTGCACAATTAATTATTTTCAACACAAGATTTGAATTTATATGCAGTGTAATTCAGATATTTTTCTCACTGTGATTATGTCTTATGTAATATCCTGTTTTAGGAGGCTGGCCGATATCCTGCTTACAAGGAGATGGTAGCGGAGTACAGCTGGCTTAATAAATGTACGTAAATGTTACCTTCAAACCTCACTAACATCTTAATTAACTAACATCTGTTAAATACCATGTTAACGAATACATTGTGTGCTGTTTTGTGTGACCCACTCATTTGCACTTCTTATGTTATAGAAACACAATTTTCATAATTAAATTGGTGTGCACTGAGATGGTCCATCTCCAGATTAAAGCTAAACGCCACCCGGCCACATGTCAAGCCAGATTTTTTCATTGCCCTCTGATTCCCTGTTTTCCATTTAATATGGATGGCTGTTTCTGAAAATAGCCACGGATTAGATTGTAATGTTCACATTCAGATCAGTCATCCGGGATTGTGCATGTTTGTAACATCAGGGTGATTCAGGGGTATTTAGGTTGCAGGACAGAAGCTCTTGTAATTCTGCTCCATATTTAATACTTGTGACATTGATATATTGTTTATTCAAATGTAAAAGTACATCAGGACTTCCTTTAATATTTATGAGGCTTTTAGATGCTATGTCTGTTGCTTTTTATTTCATTGTATTATCTGATGTATGCAAAACATTTTTTTTTTTTTGTATAAATGAAGGTACAGTTGAGGTCAAAAGTTTACATACACCTTGCAGAATCTGCAAAATGTTAATTATTTTACCAAAAGGGATCATACAAAATGCATGTTATTTTTTATTTAGTACTGACCTGAATAAGATATTTCACATATAAGATGATTACATAATAGTCCACAAAAGAAAATAATAGATGAATTTATAATTGTTACCTGAATTATCCACAGCTGTGTGTGTGTGTGTGTGTGTGTGTGTGTGTGTGTGTTTTAGTGATAGTTGTTCATGAGTCCCTAGTTTGTCCTAAAAAAACTGTCTGCTGCTCTTCAGAAAAATCCTTCAGGTCCCACAATTTATTTGGGTTTTCAGCATTTTTGTGTATTTGAACCCTTTCCAACAATGACTGTATGATTTTGAGATCCATCTTTTCACACTGAGGACAACTGAAAACATTTACAATTTTAAGACCAGGGTAAATATAACTTATTTTGTATTCTGGGAAACATGTAAGTATCTTTTGTGGCTTCTGAAGGGTAGTACTAAATGAAAACAATGGGATATTTAGGCAAAATAAGAAAAATGTACACATCTTCATTCTGTTCAAAAGTTTACACCCCTGCCTCTTGATGCATTGTGTTTCCTTCTGGAGCATCAGTGAACCAGTTTGAACCTTCTGTAATAGTTGCATATGAGTCCCTCAGTGTGAAAAGTGTGAAAAGATGGACCTCAAAATCATACAGTCTTTGTTGGAAAGGGTTCAAATACACAAAAACTCTGAAAAACCAATGAATTTGTGGGACCTAAAGGATTTGTCTAAAGAACAGCAGGCAGTTTAACTGTTCAGGACAAACAAGGGACTCATGAACAACTATCACTTAAAAAGTGATACTTCAGGTAAAAACACAGTATTAACAATAAAGAGTATGTAAACTTTTGAACTGAATCATTTTTATAAAATGCATTTAAGTTCTCAAGTGTAATGAAGTGGATGATACAATGCATTGAGTAAACTCTATCTCTAAAAATAATAAATGAAAGTCTATATTTTGCCCCCTTAGTGGCTAATGGAGGCCAGCCCTCTTCCTCCCAGGGTTCAGACTCCTACTCCTCCACTTCTTCTCTCTCCTCCGGGACGCCGGTCAGCTCTCTCAGTGGCCTCTCGCAGGTCATGTTCCCTCCTGTATTCGGCTCAGAGATGGTGGATGTCTGTATCTCCACTGAGGATCGCTCACGTCGACCCAGCTCTGAACGGATAGAAACCGCCATGCAGACCGACCCGCCAGAACCTGATGCCACATCAAGATCTAGTAGGGTCATAACCACAGAAACCAGCCGAATGGTTGGCGAAACTGTCCTGTTAAAAGACACAGTGATTCGCAGTGGGACTGCCAAATCTCGAACAAGGACCTTCTCTGCTGGGGATAAAGAGACTCTGGACTCTCCTAAAACGGCAGTCCTAATGGCTCTCAGCAAGCCTCGGAAACCTATCCGCCGATCCCAGAGTCACATCACTGTGTCAGGTACAGTAAGGCTGGTTTGAAAAGATGAAAAACAGTTTGTCTGAAGGCTGTAAATCAAAATAAGGTGAGCTGCACAAGACTGTCCTATGTTTGTCTCACTATTGTAACTCATATCTCAGTTGTAGTGCCGGGGCCCAAGGTCACAACCAGATCATTGATGAGGATCTTAGGTTATTTGATACACACACCACACTGTGGAAGCTCCGCTCAGAATAGAAAATGTGTTGTCGAAAACCAGCAATTGACCTTTGGCGTCACACTGCTACGTCTGTTTGCCAAATATATAGCAGTGTGCTGCCATTGTATCTCTGCATTTAAATGAACTCAGTTGAATGCATAATACATCAGCATTACTGCATGGGATCTCCCCGTGAAAGATTAACTGTTCAGACGGGAGAATCTGATGCCTTGAGAAATGTATGCTTAAAATCCACACAGCAAAGTGTATATCATCCTGTTTTATTTGCCAGGCTTAATACCTCACACTGTGGAGATAAATGACTGGTTTGTGGCCTTTAACAAATACATTCAATCACAACTTAACATAACAAGCTCTTCTGGGGTGAATCTCACAGAAACATGCCCAGGTCATATTTCACCCCAAATCAAATCAACCTATTTTAGGACCATTCACTTTTTTGCATTTCTTTAATTAAAGGGATAGTTTACCCAAAAAATCAAATTCTGTTGTTAATTACTCACCCTCACGTCATTCCAAACCTATAAGACCTTTGTTCATCTTCTGAACACAAATTTAGATATTTTGATGAAATCCGAGAGCTTTCTGACCCTGCATATATAGCAACGCAACTAAAACTAGTAAGGACATTGTTAAATTAAGAATTTGTTCCCACAACTTACTAATTCTTCTTGACCAAGTTTTAGTAAATTTTTACCCTGTGGTTAAATTGTGGTTATATTGAACTAATTCATTCGTTTTTTTTTTTTTAGTTAAATTGTGGGTAGAAGAACCAATTAACAAATTATGGGAACGAATTGACCACAATATGTCATCTGTGGGGCTCTGTACATTTTTTTATTCATAGTCTTCATAGTCTTCTGATGTTTTTTTTGTTTGTTTGTTTGTTTTGTTTTTGTTTTTTTTGCTTGTTTTCTCATAATATTACACAATAATAAAAATGAAAAAGTAAACGTGTGGAAGTCCGTTTCCATAAAAAAAATGTTAATGCAATTTTTTTTTTTTTTATCTCACAATTCTCAAAATTGTGAGATATAAACTCGCAATTGCAAATTATAAAGTCAGAATTGTGAGATATTAACTTCCAATTCTAAGAAATTAAGTTAGAATTCCATGATATAAACTCACACCTGCAAGAAATAGAGTTTATATATTTTGCAATTCTGACTCTTTTCTGACTTAATAACTTGCAATTTATATCTCACAATTCAGAGAGAAAATTCACAATTGCACGATATAAATTTGCGAAACATTTATTATTATTATTTTTATTATTATGCTGAAAACAGCTGAGTAGAATTTTTTCAGGTTTCTTTAATGAATAGAAAGTTCAGAAGAACAGCATTTATCTGAACTGTAACATTATAAATGTCTTTATCATCAATTTTGATCAAGTTAAAGCATCCTTAAAGCATCCTTGCTAAATAAAATAATTAATTTCTATCAAAAATTATACTGACTCCAAGCTTTTGAATGGTGGTAATGTTACAAAAGTTCTATTTTTAAAAGTTTCTATTTCACATAAATACTGATTTTTGAAACTTTCTAATCATCAAAGAATCCTGGAAGTTTACTAAACTGTTTAAAATATTAACAATAATAAAAAATCAGCATATTAAAATTATTTCTGAAGGATCATGTGTCACTAAAGACTGGAGGAATGATGCTGAAAATTTAGCTTTGATCACATAAATTACATTTTAAAATGTAAAAAGTTATTTCACTTCTTACTTGCTGTATTTTGGATCAAATACATGCAGGCTTGGTGAGGAAAAGAGAATTCTTTAAAAAAAAAAAATAATTTTTAGGCTTTGTGAGAATTCAGAGTAGCTGTTTTTCAACCAAAAAGTGCTCCCGTCCTGCAGTGACCTGGGGTTAAATGACTTTCTCGAGGACACAGTAGTAATGAAACAGGATTGTAATCTCAGTAACTCTCCAGTTTCTGGGTTACCATTGCTCAGGGCTGAACTTGCAAGCTTTGCCACCTACAATACTTGTATTTTATCACTTGAGCATATTCAAGTTTTTCTTGTGAGCATTTATTTATTGAGTATATAAAAGGTCATTCTTTGACATGTTTCTGCTTGAATGTTGATCAGAGGACAAGCAGAAGAAAAAGAAGCATCAAAAGGACAAGGTAGAGATGGAGGGAAGCACCCTGCAGCGTTCCAAAACCTTTGTCAGCCTGCTCTTTAAAAGCGGACGCAAGAGGGAAAGGTCGTCCTCTAGAGACAGGAAGGACAAAGGGACAGGGGACAGACACAGAGGAAGATCCAAATCCCCGAAACATTTAAATAACGAACCGGGTAAGTCCACATGCGGTTTAACATACTTTGATGAGGATCACTTTCTGTGGATACCAGGGAATAGCTAAGGAAGATATTTGCACTTGAAAAGCAGGAAAGCAGCATAATGAGTTTGTAAAGAGGTTAAATCAGAGAGCTGTTTTACTGTACACTGTTCTGCAGTAATTCCCTTGGAGTGGCCTTGGAAAGTAAAAACCCCGTGGTTTTGCTCAGCTAATGATGAATTGCATAGCTGCCTTCTATACAGTGCCTACTGCAGCAAAACTTAGAAACACATTGAACTCCAAGTTAATTACAGCTTGTCAACCAGTCAGATTTAGCAATGTCTTTTTATTGTTTTAACCTCGTAACATTACAATTTATTGTACACATTTGCAATTAGTTCACCCAAAAATGAAAATTCTATCATTAATTACTCACCCTCATGTTGTTCCAAACTCGCAAGACACAAATAAGATACTTTCAGAGAGTGTGTAACATTACGGTTGAACGCCTGATGTCACATGGACTATTTTAACAATGTCCTTACTTCCTTTCTGGGCCCTGAACCTGTCAGTTGTCACTGTTTATGAAGGGTCATCGGATGCAATCAAAAATATCTTAATCTGTGTTTTGAAAATGAACTAAGGTCTTATGGGTTTGGAACAACATGAGGGTGAGTAATTAATGACAGAATTATCATTTTTGGGTGAACTATGTCTTTAAAAAATAGGGTTTTCACAAGGATGCCATAGAACAGGCTCCTGGAGGGCCACTGTCCTGCTTCAACTCTAATTAAACACACCTGATCCAGCTAACCAAGGTCTCCAGACTCACTAGAAACTTCTAGGCAAGTGTGTTGGAGCTCAAATCTGCAGGATGTTAGCCCTCCAGGAGCAGGATTGGACACCCCTGCCATAGAAGAACAATTTTTGGTTCCTCGAAGAACCTTACAGTGAACATTTCTTAAAATAATGTATTTTTTTTTTTTACTGTGACAAACTTCTTTTTAAAAAAAAAAAAAAAAAAAGAACCTTTTTCAACCTTTTTCCTTTCACCATAGCTCATAGACTGACTCTAACACTTGTGTTCTCAGGTAAAGAGCGGGGTCGACCCATAATTAACCTGTTGAGTTCTCCCAGAGAGACTCGTGCTGGTATGAGGGAGCATAGCCCCATCCCCAGCCCGCAAACCATGGCCATGTTGGAGGACATGGCGCGGAAGCTGCTCAACGAGGATGAAGTGGCAGCTGTCATGAGACACTGTAAAAGGGTTAGTCATCTAAAAGTCTGCTGGGTTACAAAAAAAATGTCTCATGTATGACTTTTATTATAGGTGCAGGTTTACAGATTTATCTTTTTTATGGGTAGACCTAGAAAAGGCTCTGTTGTCTTGCTAGATGTATTTTCTAATCCGTGATTATGCTTACAAAAGAGAGGTTTGTCTTGCAATTTATGATTGAAATTAAGTCAACCAAATCATCTGAACTCTACTGTGCACTGTAAAGTAATTAGTTGTAATTAAAATAAAGATAATTGAAGCATGTTACGAGAATACTTCAGTCTTTCTATTTAAAAATGTCACATTTCAGTTACGTTTAATACATTACTTAAAGGGTTACTTCACCCCAAAATGAACATTTTGTTATTAATCACTTACCCCCATGTCGTTCCAAACCCGTAAAGCTTTGTTCGTCTTCAGAACACAATTTAAGATTTTTTGGATAAAAACCAGGAGCTTTGTGGCTGTCCCATTGACTGCCAGGTAAATAACACTGTCAAGGCCCAGAAAAGTATGAAAGACGTTGTCAAAATAGTCCATCTGCCATCAGTGGTTCAACCATAATTTTATGAAGCTACGAGAATACTTCTTGTATGCAAAGGAAAAAAATGTAACTCTATTCAACAATTATTTTCCTCCGCATCACCGCATCGCCATTTTGGAGAGTATTCCCTGGACAGTGTATGCTATTCTCTGTCAGCTGCGTCACGTGGATACACTGTTTTCATTAGAATCTAAGCATAAATAAACGTGCAAAATGTATCAGTGTAAAGTGGAGGAGACGAACTGTTGAATAAAGTCATTATTTTGGTTTTCTTTGTGTACAAAAAGTATTCTCATAGCTTCGTAAAATTATGGTTGAACCACTGATGGCAGATGGACTATTTTGATGACGGAAATTTAATAATTTTCTGTGCCTTGAAAGTGTTATTTACAGTCAATGGGACAGTCAAAAACCTCCCAGTTTTCATCCAAAATATCTTAAATTGTGTCTTGAAACTTTTACAAAGCTTATACGGGATTGAAAGTGATTAATGACAAAATTTTCATTTTAGGGTGGAGTAACCCTTTAAAGATTCTATGTCATTATTTATGACATTTACTAGTAATTTCAAATAGTACAAATAGTAGTTTCTACACCAAACTTCAAAATTGTATAGTACTTTATTGACAGCTTGTGCAAGAATGTTTTGTGCTTTAGACAAATTTGGTGAGATTTAGACTGTCTTAACCCAGTGCCTGTGACTAGTTCACATTATCACCACTAAATCACTCAACTAGGGCATCTTGTCCTGTTCTTTAGTTTCTAGTTGAGCGAGTGGTTGAGGATCTGGTGCGCCCCCTGCTGGCCATCTTGGACAAGCCTGAGAAGCTTCTGCTGCTGAGGGAGGTTAGGTAAGGAGTGTTACAATCATGTCAGCTTCTGAAGTGCATATATTGATATATCTCCTGCATGGGTTTGCACTGTTCATGCAGTCACTGTGCGTTGTGTGGAATGTTTTAATTTAACATTCACTTTCTTTTATGTAGAATGATCATCCCTCCCACAGATCTGGGCCGTTTTGACAGTATGGTTTTGCCTTTTGAGCTTGAAGCCTATGACATACTAAAAAACCGCTCTGGTAAGAAAATGTTTCACTTGAAATTTAAGCTTTTTAAGTTTTAGCTGCCATGTTTGAGTAGTACTCATACACTTACAGTTAAAAGTTTAGATACCTACTCATTTTGTATTATTAATGTTTTCCATAATTTAGAGTAATAATACAACTCAAGTAGAAGCATGGGAATTATATAGTGACCAAACAAACCCCAAATCAAAACTATAATTTAGCTAAGTTTCTGTCAAACAGTCTCCTGGAATGATTTTTACAGTATTTAACAAGTTCATATATACAGTCATTTTTTTACTAGTGAGTGCAGGATACTATAGTTCATTTATGTAAGTGAGGATAACAAAATAAAGTAAACTGTGACATATTATACACAAAAATTCTTTATACAGCGGACTACCAGTATAATTGAAAAAAAAAATTGGGAAAGTTTTTTGACATTATCAAGATAAATTTGTTCTGACAGTTTAACTTGAGTTATAGTTATTTGCTATAGTTTTCAAAACTATAGCAAATAAACTGTGATAATGTGAGAAATTAAAAAAAGTGTCTGAACACATTTTGGTTTGACTGTATGTTGAGCACTTGATGGATGCTTGTCCTTAAAACAAACCATTCCTAAAAATAAATCAAACTGTAGTTTTGTAAAGAAATTCTGAATCCAGTGGTTAAATGTGAAGTATTTATGAAATGTTTTTGTGATTTTTCAGTAAGGTCTCCTGTCCTGCGTTCTCCTCATCATGGTGGAACACCCCGTCGCCATCTAATAACTCCCATCCCAGGTAACGTCCTTTTTGTGTGAGCTGAAACTGGTTGTATTTCTTCATTTCTCTTGTTTTTACTCATGCATTTTTCAGTGTTGTGCAATGTCCCCAAACTGATCCCTGTAGGAAATTATATAACCAGAAGACGCAAACTCTCCTCTGCACCAGCCTATTCATACCCTGAAATTAATGTCTGACCATATACACACATACATACAGTACACTACAAATATCCTATTGCTGATATTTAATCCACACACACAATCCCTCTCATTCTAAAACCCTTGTTACTGTACCCTTCCATCACTTTTTAATAATGAGCCTGTGAAGTTTCCTTCACTGTAAGCTGGCATTTAGGACACAAATGCATCATATGCGGGCCACTGAACGTGCATCACTGCCAAAGGAAGATAATCTGTCTCTTATTGCCAGATAGCCTGCCTGGTTCTTTCTGCTGCTGACACTGCATGACCTCCTAACCTCTAACCTTGGTGTGCACAGTACCCGCTGTCATTGTCCACAGCGTCGGGCTGCAATGTGCCTCTGACTTTTGAATGGAAGTCGTTTCTGAAATGCAAGAAAGGCGCCTTGCATTGTTTAACCTTCAAGCGTCCACCCACGCAGGTCTGAGGCTTAATGCAGCTCCTTTGTAACCTCCACAGAGGAGTAATTCAAAACTCTCTGTGCTAGAGGCCCCTGAAATCTGAGCGAGACGTGCATGTATGCAACGCCACACCGCTGCTTATTCAGTGGATATGAATGTGTGATTGTCACTCACATTTCTGGATGAAAGGGAAAGTGTGTGTGAGGTTTCGCAACATCTGCACTGATTTAAGGAGATGTAAATGAGTTCTGCTTTTATACCATTTATGTGTATGTTTGTGGGAGGAGGAACTTGTGCGTGAATGTGATGAATTCTTTGATTCAGAATTCTCAGTTATATCTATAAAGTTACCTGTGCAGCACTGTGGTACAATAATGATATCAGATGGCAATGCAGTTGGTCTAAACAGTTAAACTGCCCACTGTTCTTTAAAAAAACCCTTCAGGTCCCACAAATTATGTGGTTTTTCAGCATTTTTGTATATTTGAACTCTTTCCAACAGTGACTGTATCTGTATGATGGATAAGATCCATCTTGTCACACTGAGGACAACTGAGGGACTCATATGCAACTATTACAGAAGTTCAAATGCTCACTGATTCTCCAGAAGGAAACAATGCTTCACAATGCAAGAGCCAGGGTGTAATCTTGCGAACAGATTGAAGATGTGTACATTTTTCTTATTTTGCCAAAATATCCTATTTTTTATTTTCAGAAGCCTTTTGAATGGCAGTATTATATATAAAAAAATTATATTTAGGCAAAATAAGAACAATTTTAACATCATCTGTTCAAAGGTTTACACCCTGACTCTTAATGCATTGTTTTTTCCTTCTGGAGCCAGACATCCCAACCTACACAAACTAATTTCAGGGAGATACCCCCCCACCCCCCACCCAAACGCGAGCGATACGCATGCGTCACTATGTATAGTAAACAAACTCGCGCATCTGCTCCATTCATAAAAACAGAAACAAGCGGAACATCCAGGATTCATGTGTACATAGTCTTTTTGCGGCGTAATATTTACACATGCTAGTTCAAAACGCAATTTGACTTAACTTGATGACGTACTTTTGATTAGTTCTTCCAAACTCTGACAAATTCCGTGACATTCCGCGTTTAATAATACATTCCGTTTTTATGAATGGATTCCGCGATTCCGTCAGCGTTTTCCGCATAGCGGAAATCATAGGGCCCTACCAATCAGGATGCTGTCTAGCGCGCGCGCGCGCGCGCGCCAGATCAGCACACACACAGTTCCACAAGCAGCACGGTCTCTCTCACTCCCTCTCGTTCACTCCGTCAAAAAGATGCGCATTATAAGATTCACGATACAGACATTAATGTCTCGCGTGCACGCCCTTGCCCGCTTGGTCTAGATTCCGGGATATTTTATTCAATTCGCGGGCATCAGGGAGCCACTATCAATATACGGGAGACTCCCGGAACTTCCGGGAGACTTGGGATGTCTGTGGAGCATTAGTGACCTTTTGAACTTTCTAAAATAGTTGCATATGAGTCCCTCAGTTGTCCTCAGTGTGAAAAGATTGATCTCAAAATTATACCCTCATTGTTGGAAAGGGTTCAAATACACAAAAATGCTGAAAAACCACAGAAGATCTCATGTGGACTATATGTAAATCTTTTATGTGAAATATCTTATTTAGGTCAGTACTAAAATAATAACTTGCATTTTGTATGATCCCTCTTATTTTGGTAAAATAATTAACACTTTGCAGATTCTGCAAGGTGTATGTAAACTTTTGACTTCCAACTGTGTATCACATGCAGTACATGGCAAAAAAAAATAAAAAATACAAACACTTAAATTACACTCAATGAAGTTTTTATAATATTAAAGTTATAATACTAACTTTACAATTACATAATTATATTTTTTTACTTCAATTTGATTTTTTTATATATATAAACATATGGCTTAAAAAGTCTTAAAAACTTGAAGAATTTATTTAAACATAAATTAAATGCTAAAGAACAGCAAAAATTATAATGAATATGTTATATGGTACATATATTTATAGAGTTGACTAGCGAGTTTATGGTCACCAAATACGTTTTATTTCTGAGGTAAATGTGATGTTGTGTGACACTGTTTACAAGCTGTAATGCTGACATCTTTCCATGGTTGAAATGCTGATTGAGCAATTACATGAGACAGGATACGGATTTAAGTTGTACTCTTTCTTCTAACATACCTCTGGATGTTCATTAATGTATATTTTGTGCTGTAACTAGTATTAAAGCGCAGGAGATGATCAGTTCACGCGTGCTTTGCGTTGCCACTTCCCTTGAACTGAGGCACTACAACGATCTGTCACTCCACATTAAACATTAAAATGGCATTTATTGTTTGAATATTGTAATAAAATGGACAGAATTTGAAATCTGAGACTTTGTCTCATATTAAAAGCAACAATGCTCAAAGCTTTTTGAGATTTATCGGATGGTATGTGTGCTAAAATGTTTCATTCATTAGCTGAAAACAGGCTAGACTAATCGAGGTTAAAAGTGGGGTTTAGACCGACGATAACCTGGGGTTAAGCTCAGTGTGAAAAGTGTGTGAGAAATGGTTTTAATATCCTTTGTATCACAGATTATCGTGGTGGATTCCACCTTCAGCCGGTGCAGGATCTGGAGAGAGAACGGCAGCTAATTGAAGATCTGGAACGGCTACGTTTGGCTGGCTTACCGACTGGACGACTTCCTCCTCCTCGAGCTTTCACACCTCTCTTGGATATACCCGTGGATACCTACATCACAGACTCACTTCGTAATCGCTCACTGAGTCCTGCTCAACCTGGCTGGATGCAGTCAGAGTCTTCTCATGGCACGGAACGCGTGGGACGCTCCCCCCAGAGAAGAGACAACGGTTTTCCCAGGACATCACAACATGACTCTTTATCCAGCAGGAGTGATTCTGTCCCAGAACGAGGGAGATCCCCTTACAGGAATGGACATAGAACGAAAACGGACAAATCCCAGAATGGTAAAGAGGTAAAGCATACCGTAATGAGTGCACACCGTCGGAGCAGGACACCATTGACCCAGGTGTTTGCACCCAGCTCATATCAGGACTGGAAAGAACCAGTAAATGGACACTCAAACAGCCAAGAAGCCCCACCGGAGCAGGAGTACGAACTAACTGCAGTTTCTATCTCTAAGACCAAACAGTCCCTCGGTGAGTTACTTGGAGTCACAGTTATTCGGCAGTGTTTCCCAAATGACAGACGTTCCATTTCTCTCTGTCTAAAATAATTTAAATATATATTTCTGAAATTTTAATACAGCTTGCCTATGCAAAAGTTGCCCCCACAATGTTATGGTGTTTTGGGTGGTTGCCAGGTCGCTCTGCAGTTTTTTTAAAATCATGTTGTTATGTGGGCCATAGGGGGTTCTGGGTTGCTAGGTGGTTTCTTACTGGGCCAAGCTCCCACATTCATATTTCTATTATGTTTTGATCCACAGACATGGTTTAGGTCCCTCCTTTATTGTGAGTCATGACATTTTTATAATTCACCAGGGAAAAATGTAATCTCTCCCCAAAAGGCCATGTTTTGTAAGTAATACAAACAGTGCAACAGTGCTGGATGAGTTACATGCCAAAGTTTAATACTTAGGGTTAGGGGTTTGTTCAGATCTCTGTTTCTGAGTGTGAGTAATAGTATGACTAAAGCCTGGTAATACAATGGATTCTTGACTCACAATCTCCTCACTCTCAAAAAAATTACAAAAGCTGTCAACTGGGTGGTTCTTTTTTTATTTGTAAGTACTTATATGTACCATTAAGGTACTAATATGCACCCTTAATGGGGTAAATAAGGTACAGAATTATACCCATTGAAAAGGTGCCGTCCTTGTGTCAGCTTTTGTGCCTTTTTTCTGAGAGTAGTATACACTGACAGAATAAGAAATAGGAACATTGTGGAAATACATAATCTCTGATAGATTAGTATTAAAGAAGAGATTCTCCATTTCTTCTTCACTCCTCACCACAAGATGGCAGTGAATTGCCCAGTGCAACCAGTAACCCAGCAGTAATACAGTGGGCTCTCATTCAATAACCGTCTGTAATGGACCTGGAGAAAGCTAAACCTTATTATTTCTGTTCATCTTAATGACAGTTGCTCAGCTGGTGGACATCTGCTGACATCTCTAGTATGTTTAGTCTAGTTTTATTGCACAATCAAAAGCACATTTTTTACATGCATACAAGTGAACAGCCTACAGCAATATGGGAATATAAATAATTATAATACATGTAGATGAATTGGCTATACAGTGTTTGTGTCATGTATATATATATAGAGAGAGAGAGAGAGCTGAAATAATCATTAACATATGGATGGCTAGATGATTTTACTATTCATTTTTGCAGGAATAAGCATCTCGGGTGGTATTGAGTCAAAGGTGCAGCCAATGGTGAAAATAGAGAAGATTTTTCCAGGAGGAGCAGCATCTACCAGTGATGTTCTGAAGGTAACTGATCCTCCTCATACAGACTCAGCTACAGTAGGTTAAGCAGTGTTGTACCCTAGACAAGCTTATTTGAGACAGAAAACAGTCTGACAAGGTTGAGTCAGACTTAAAGGATTAGTTTACTTCCAAAATCAAAATTTCCTGATGATTTACTCACCCTCATGTTATCCAAGATGTTCATGTCTTTCTTTCTTCAGTCAAAAAGAAATTAAGGTTTTTGAGAAAAAATCCAGAAATGTTCTCCATTTAGTGGACTTCAGTGGGGATCAACAGGTTGAAGGTCCAAACTGCAGTTTCAGTGCAGCTTCAAAGGGCTCTACATAATCCCATTTGAGGAATAAGGGTCTTGTCTAGCAAAACGATCAGTCATTTTCTAAAAAAAATAAAAATTTATATACTTTTAACTGCAAATGCTTGTGTTGAACTAGCTCTGCGATGCATGTCTACAACTTCACACATTACACAATCACGTTGGAAAGGTCACGCGTGGTTAGTTCTTCATCTGTGTACTCTGTGTGTTCAAAAAGGTAGGGTAGGGAAAAAAAACTCCATCTCATTTTCTTTGTAAAGGGTGTTTGACTTTCCTTGCACGTTCACTTAAAACACTGGGTTGGTACTTCCACCTACAGATGTAGGTGACCTTTCTAATGTGATTATGTACCACTTGATCCTCACTGAATCACAATATGGAGAAAAATCCTGGAACATCTTGGATGGCAAAGGGGTGAGTAAATTATCAGGAAATTTTTATTCTGGAAGGGAACTAATTTGTTAGGGATCAAGACCAGAAGAAAGTCAAGTTCACAAGTTTCTGAGTCTTTTACAAGACCAAGACATAGAAAATATGGTCTTGACCTTGACTCTGCTCTTTTCTGGTCTTGATCACAGACTTGAATGAGCTGGTCTCTAAATCCAGTGACCAACTACGGTTTGCTTTTTGAGAAGACAAATCTAAAAATCGAACAAAAAAAGTGGAATATGATCTCAAGAGAAGTGTCTACTTGCAATTAAGTGTCTCACACAAACTATACCACTGATGCAAAGAATGTATAAGGATATTGCTGGTAGGGTTCATCCTAGCATTATTAGTTGATGAATTGTTTGACTTCTAATCACTTACTCAGTTGACTCAGTTACATTAGCTGAGCGCATAGGCATTTTTATATTCTTAAGTGGTGCAACTCATTCATCATTGATGAATTACATCAACCAGGCCAGAGGTATATAAACATAATATTTGAGTTAGCTGCTTCTTTTTAAGGAAGCTTTCTGAACTTTCTTTTCACATCTCTACTGAAGACCCACTTGGTCCAGGTTGGTTTACTCTGATTAGTTCTAGTTTGGTGCTGGTCTTGCTGGTATACCAATATATATTTTTTGTTCTGATGGAGCTGGTAGATCAAGCATGTAGTTGGTTGTCATCCCAGTACTTTCAGCAGGTGTACACCCACTTTATGTGTCTTTGCATCTGTACAAAGTGAGGCAGAATGAGGGATAAAGGTCACAAGTTGAGGGTACGATGCCAACAGCACCTCTGTGACCCTGCATAAAAGGTTAAAACCCTGGAATCCCATGTGTGTATGTGCGCTAGTGTGTTTGTCAAGAGAAGCCGCATCCTTGTCGATTACAGCCTATCCGGTGACAGCACTTCCCTGGCCTGCTCTGAGAGGCTTGTGTTGCCACACTCAGGAGATCTGGTGTCAGGCTCAAAACCCTTCAGCTGCCAAGAACATCCACTCATCTCTGGCCTCCACCAGGACTTGGTGTGAAAGGCTAGTGGGTATTTCCATTCATACCAAAGGCTGACTAATTTACATTCCACTCAATTCACTTGTTGTCTCACCCTGAAGCCGCGAGAGGCTCTTCAGAGTGGCTATCTTCACTGAGCTCTGCAGATTAACAGGCCTGCAGAGGGAAAGTGTGGAGCGCCCTGTTGACATACTTCCTGTTCCTGTTGTCTAGCTGATAGCTGTATTATCTGAGCGGCAAGTATGCTCCGGCAGCATGGAGGTCAGGTTTCTGTCACACATTGTCTGCAGTCACATCCCTCTTATCAAACGCTGTTGACACTCATGGCAGATGGAGGTCAGGTGTTGTGTATGTGTTGGGGCTCCATAGAGTCTGCTCATTCAGCTCATGTGTAATTAGTCCAGCACTCTCTTTTTCATCTTGATTATAGTCTGCTGTGTTGATCTTGATAGTCATTCTTCAGCTTATAAATACAAAGGGCTTCAGATTTAGGTATTATTTAGACATTTTCTCCACATCCACAAGAGAAAATTATAGTTGAATTTATAAAAATGACCTTGTTCAAAAGTTCACATACACTTGATTCTTAATACTGTGTTGTTTACCTGAATGATCCACAGCTGTGTTTTTTAAATGATAGTTGTTCATGAGTCACTTGTTTGTCCTGAACATTTAAACTGCCTGTTGTTCTTCAGAAAAATCTTTCAGTTCCCACAAATTCTTTGGTTTTGAGCATTTTTATGTATTTGAACTCTTTCCAACAATGACTGTATGATTTTGTGATCATTTTGATTTCACATTGAGGACAACTGCGGGACTCATATGCGACTATTACAGAAGGTTCAAACACTCACTGATGCTTCAGAAGGAAAAACGATGCATTAAGAGCCAGGGGTGTACGTTTTGAATGGAATGAGGAGGAGTGTAATTTTTTCTTATTTTGCCTAAATGTCATATTTTTTCATTTAGGTACTGCCCTTTAGATAAGATAAAGTTTTTACCCCCCAGCTCTTAATGCATCATTTTTTCTTCTGAAGCATCAGTGAGTGTTTGAACCTTCTGTCATAGTTGAGTCCATCAGTTGTCCTCAGTGTGAAAAGATGGATCTCAAAATCATACAGTCATTGTTGGAAAATGCTGAAAAACCTAAGAATTTGTGGGACCTGAAGGACTTTTCTGAAAAACATCAGGCAGTTTAACTGTTCAGGACAATCAAGGGACTCATAAGCAACTATCACAAAACAAAAAAACACAGCTGTGGATCATTCAGGTAACAACACAGTAGTAAAAATCGAGTGTATGTAAACTTTTGAACAGGGTAATTTTAATAAATTCAACTGTTATTTTTTTGTGGACTACATGTAAATGTCTTTTATGTGAAATATCTTACTCAGATCAGTAATAATAATAAATAACTTGCATTTTGTATGATCCCTCTTATTTTGGTAAAATAATTAACATTTTGCAGATTCAGCTTCAACTATATATATAAAAAAATAAAATTGCATATAACTTTTAACTAGCACTGTCTGTCCCAAAAAGACATCTCAGTTTGATGTTTCAAAAAACTGAAAATATGTTTCTCTTCAGCTGTAGGAACACCAGAAACATTGATTTTTACTCTTCCCTGAGTCATCTTCTTTCTCTCCCTCTTCACACACACAGTGACGTACTCGTGCTGTCTGCTGATAAATGACTCCACTTGTCCCCTGAAACCATAGAATGCTTTGGTGATTTGTTTTTAGTCAAAAAGGCAGATGGCATACAAAAAAGACTGATGATGTCCCTGCGGTCTCCTTAATGTAAGTGCTGTTTGAAGAGGATGTCAGCTTAAACAAATCTTAGGCCTCTAAATGGCCATAAAGGGGGCACAAACAGAGCGTGTTGCATTAAGTATAATGTTTTAAAATGCACTTAAGTAGTTCTTGTGTTCTACGTTTGGGTTGACTCACCATGACTGGAATAGTCTTAGTTTAAAATCCAACTTGTATGAGGAAATGTCAGTGTGAAGTGCTGTTATCGTCCCATTTTACATCCTTAATGTGATATTTCTATGATGATATATAACTGGGCATTACATGGAACTAGGAGTGTGCGATAGTCTCAAAAAAAAACTAGATCTCTATATTCTTTGGAATTTTGTCGATAACATTAAGTAGACTATTTTGCTGAGCCTGTTTTTATGCTGGTATTTTGACAGGTTTCTCACTGCTGTGGAGAGCTGACTTCCAAAGTTCTTGATATTCTACATATTTTGTGCTGTGGTTAGTTTGCTGGACTAGCAGAAATGAACTTTTCCAATAAGTTTAAATTGATTTTTACCTTTTATGGGCATTTTTACCTTTTTAAGGCCAGTTTTTCTCTAACCAAATTAAATGTAAGCATCATCTTTTGTGTGAAGTTCTTAAATGTAATCAATAAATTCAAATAGAAAGATACTATAGAGCTGTTACCATTTAAATTAAATCAGTATCAACAAAATCTGAATCTGCATCTGAAGTGGCATTTAAACTGTTTAATGCAGAACATGAATTTAACCCGCAGTTACAATTGCATAAATAATGTTTTGATGTTTAAAACGATTAAATGAATTTGGGGAAAAAATGGAAAATATACTTTAAATATAAACTTAAAATTGACAGTAGTTGGTGGCAAATCATTGCATGAGTGAGTCATTGAGTCATTCATTCAACCGATTTATTCAAACGGCTGATGTATGTTGCTCAGAGTTGCGAAACAGTTCTGCTGTTTTCGTTGTCAACTGTTTTCGTTGACAAAATAGAGTAAAAACAGGAAATCAGTAAGTCAATCAATATTCTTGTTTATTGCAATAGTTCATCCAAATATGAAAATTTGTTATCATTTACTCACCTTCATGTCGTTCAAAACCTCTATGACTTTCTTTCTGTCACATTTCTTTGTCACATTTTACAAATGGGTTTTTTTGTCCATACATTGGAAGCCAGTGGTCAACAACATTCTTCAAAATGTCATCTTTTGTGTTTCGCAGAAGAAATTACACTCTTAGCTGAAAATAGTGAGCCAAAGTAGTATGTTTTCCATTTTTATTTATGTGAGAATGAACAGGGAAATATAATGTCTCTATAAGAAGACAACAGGGTTTGTTCTAACTAATGAAGAGCATGAAAACAGACCACTAGGAATGGGTGTAGAGAGTTCACTGAACAGGTGCATCCTGGTAAGAGATTGTGACTGAGGAAATGTGCCTACTTTGAACTGAAGTGCGTTTGTGAGCTCAGCTGCACTTTGTACTTTTTTCCTGGCAGGAAAAGACATAATTCCAAAGACACGCTCCTGCATCTGCGTGAGTGTTTAACTTTTGGGTTATGCACACCTAGAGACTGGTGTACATAATTTGGTCCAGCTCACTCTGATTTGACTCTTTCCCTCTTATATGTAACTTGTTAGTGGTGTCAGAGATAGGAGAATGAGTTTTGATGAGAGCTGATGGATATGTCATGTGTTTTGACCTGAAAGACCCAAACATCTGTGCTTCTAGTCTGCCAATGGTTACAATCAGAGGGAAAAACATCAATTTCTGAAGTATAATAAGCTGATGTCATCCACTGGCAGAGCCTTGACATACACATAGTCTAAAGCAGGCCAGATGAGATCATTCACAGGTATTAACGAAGGAGAACAAAGGAAACGAGTGGCATCCTGTGCCTGCAGCATCTGCTTTTTCCTGCCATTCAGAGAGCGCACGCCTATCTGCGCTCTGCCAGAAATACTCAGGGATGTGTCAGGAAAACAGACATCTGCATTAATGATCAAGTCCTACACCTGAACCCTCCTAGAAATCTTTCTTTTTGTGTGTGTGTAGGCTGGATTCGAGCTGGTGTCGGTAGATGGAGAGTCCCTCCAAGGTGTTACACATCAGCACGCTGTGGATGCCATTCGAAGGGCTTTCAGCAACAAGGCCAAAGACCCCATGGAGTTTATCATCAAAGTTCCCAAGAACCCAAGAGACTGACTGAAACAGCCTGAAACTCGATGAGTTTGCGGTAAAGGCCCAGATATACTAAAAGCAAAGTTCTTTTTCATTCTTCACTTACGTTTTTTGTTCTTTTCACTGTAAATATGTGCTACACACTCTTCTCTTAATAACAAAATAAACATAGAACAAAAATGACAGCGATAAGCAGAAGTTAAACAAATAGTTCACCCAAAAATGAAAATTACCCCATGATTTACTTCGGACAAATCCAATCAGAGTTATATTAAAAAATGTCTAGGCTCTTCCATGCTTTATAATGGCAGTGAATGGGTTGGAATTTTTCAATAGTAAATCAAAGAAGTCCAATAAAGCACATCCATCCATCATAAAACCTTCCCCACTTGGCTCTGTGAGGTTAATAAAGTTCTCCTCAAGTGAACTGATGAATTTTTATGAGGAAAACATCCATATTTAAAACTTTATAAACGGTAATCTCTAGCTTCCGCTAACTGTCGTATGCACATTTTGCAATAGAACGACGTGCTGGCGGATGACGTAGGACGTAGGTGTAGTGTAAGCCATGGTGAGAATATGCTAGAACCAAGGTTTGTTTACAGAAGCAAAGGAAGCATAGTCTGCTCTTCTTTGTATTGAAATTCTAAGACATTTTCCTTTTGTACTTCTAATTCATGACCAGTGTTTTGTTTTGCTTTCTCCAATGCATTTTCACATTCGTCACTTCTCATTGGAGCTTATGCTGCATTCCAGATGAGGTCAGAAGTGGCAGAGTTTAAATGTCCCACTTAAAACTTTAGTGTGTTCCAGTCTATCACACATTAGTTAACATATTGATCTCATGATGTCGCCATGACACAATGAGGGCATTTCGTGTTTTTGTGTCAATTATGTTAAAAACTGAAAATAATATAAAATGCTGCCTTTCGTTTTGAAAACAGCTGATGAAAAGCAAAACTTAATTTTTAATTTTATTCACAGGTCAGATGTCAGACTTCAAGCGACATTCTAGTCATTATTTCCAAGTAGGAGGTGAGGAAAAATCTGAATTTCAAGTTGTCTAGAACACAGCATTATGCTACGCCTACATCGTATGTCATCCGCCATGTGAATGCGCGTACAACAGTTAGTGAAAACTAGAGATTACTGTTTGTGAAGTAGTAAATATGGATATTTTTCACTTCAGGAGGCCTTTATTAACCCCCCAGAGTCGTGTAGAGAACTTTTTATGATGGATGGATGCACTTTATTGGACTTCTTTTGGACTATTGAAAAATAACACCCATTCTCTGCCATTTCAAAGCTTGGAAGTGGTAAGACATTTTTTAATTAGGGCCGGTAATTTAACGCATTAATTAGATTAATTAATTATGGTGAAAAATAACGTGTTAAAATTATTAACGCATTTAACACACTTGCCCCGCCCCAGACCTACGTGGGTCATCTGACATTTCATACAGTTGATCGATGACAAATATGAGGCAGGGCAACAACTCACTGCGAGACGAAGCCTGGAGAACGTAGTTGGAAAGCCCTAAACACGAGCAATGGGCTAAGTGCAATATCACACAAGTGCAAATGTGATGCCGATCTTATACAACAGTTCAGCAAGTAAGAAGTTAATGTTGTGTTATTTTAGACACAGTGTTGTCTGTTTTGCTCAATTTTGCCAACAAAAATATAAAAACAAAGCAGAACTGTTCGTATCCGAGCAACACACAGCGGCAGTTAATTTCTTTTTTTTTTTTAGATTTATTTTTGGCCTTTTTTGGCTTTATTACAACAGGACAGGAAGGTGAAGTGGGAGAGAGAGAAGGGGGTAGGGTCGGGAAAGGTCCTCGAGCCGGGATTCGAACTCGGGACGCCCGTAGCGCAACAGCACTATATGTCGTCGCACTGCCCACAAGGCTATCGGCGCCGACGGCAGTTAATTTCTTAATACACATTTTGAACGAATTGGGTGAACCATTTGGCGCATTGAACCACTGGCCATAGGTGCGTTGGATTTGAAGCGGCGCTGCACAGTCAGTGTATGACATCAAGTACCGCGAGAGCGATTCCAAAGAATAAGGAGCCGTCGGCTCTCTACAGCTCTTGTGGTACTTTGATGTCACACACCGATCGGTCTGATGGTGATGATCCGCTTCAAGTCGAACAAGCCAAATGATTCAATGGACCATTCATAAAGAACCATTTACTTCACTCCTGAATGAATCAGCGATGACTTAATCATTAAGACATTTAGCACCACCTACTGGCAGTTTTAGTTTATTATTAGAGTATCATTTCATTAAAGAAATAATTTCATATTTCCATAATAATAATAAATTATTTAAATAAATTATTAAAGGTATAGTTCACTCACTCAAAAATGACAATTCTGTCATCATTTGTCACCCTCATAGTCCAAAAGAGTATTATGTAATAAATTTTATCAAACAAAATATTTCTTGCTGAAGCTACTTTTTGTAATGTCTGTTTGAAGCTTTACACAACAATGACTTTAAATTGTCTTTTGGGAGTAATTTCTCAGCCAAATTGGATGTGCGATTAATTTGATATTAATTAGATGAATTAATTGCCACATCATGTAATTAATTAGATTAAAAATTGTAATCACTTACCAGCCCTATTTTTAATATAACTCTGATTGGATTTGTCTGAAAGAAGAAAACTATATACAAGAAGGATTAGGGATGTAACGATATCAAAATCTCACAATACATTCATTTTGCGATATGTCCACAATGCAATTTTATTGCATAGTATAGCATAGTAAAGTATTTATTTAAATTTTAAGCATTTTAAAGTTAAATTCTGCACTTTGAGAGTTAAAAATAAAGAGCTCCACCCATGTTCTTAACTAAGAAAACTTAATTTAAAAAAAAGTCTTAGTGAATTGATTTGTACCTGAACTTTAATGGGGCTCAACTATCTTTTTATTTGTGATAAACTGTCTCAGTCTAAATTGCATTCACACTGGTGTTTTAGGAAGCAAACAAATTAGAATATAATAATAAATAATAATTTTATATTATTGTTATTCCTATGACAGTAATAGCCATATATTGTAAAACAGTTGTACTGTAAGATGAATGAAAATGAATATTTCATAGAAATTATAGTACTTTTTTCCTAATTTCTGCACCTGAAAGAGAGGTTTTAGCTGTCAGCAATTCATACTGCATTTTAAGGCTTTTGTTTTGAGGAAAACGACAGTAGAGCTTTTATTTTTTAAAATATTGTAAAGTAACACGTGGCCATTGCGTTTCTGAACACATGCTAAACTCACAGCACATGAAATGAACAAATTCACTGCATTCACTGTCAACAGAGCCATTCTGAGGTGCGGAAAAAAACAGATCACAAGCTGATCGCTTAAAGAAGTGTGTGCTATCGCGATATTGCGGTATTGATAATAACGTTACATCCCTACCAAGGATTTCTTGAGGGTGAGTAAATCATGGGGTAATTTTCATTTTTGGGTGAACTATCCCTTTAAGATGATTTAGACTTCAGATTTACCCTTAAGCCATCCAAAATGTAGATGAGTTTGTTTCTTCATTGGAAAAGAGTTAGCATTACATCACTTGCTCACTCTGCAATGAACGGGTGCCTTCAGAATGAGCATCCAAACATCTGTTAAATACATCACAATAATCTGTAAATAATCCAGATGATTCTTGTCTGGATAGCCTGAGGGTTAGCAATTTGTTAGCAAATTTTCAGCATTTAGGGTGAGCTATTCCTTTAAGAAAGCATCTGATCATAGTAGATATGTTTGCACAAGTTTTGCAATTCGGTACTCCAGTCAAGTCATGTCATGCTTATTTATGTAGCACTTTATACAAAAAATAAGCAAGCAGATTTACAGTATTAAACATGAAATAAACAGTGTTGGTGTCACTTTCAATTAGAATTACAACTTGTTTTCTACTGTGAAGCCGCTCTCCAGTATGTTTGTGTATTTACTCGTGTCTGTTTTCGACAGACTGAACAGAAGATGAGATTTCACCGTCGAAGAAGGCAGAGCCCCAGAGCACAGTTACCCACTGTGTTACGTAACCACCACGGACCAATGGTAGTTTAAAGGTGTTTACAGCCGAAGCAAACTTTTTGGCAAGCTGCTTTGATTTCCTGAAACGAACTCCAAACTAACTTTTGGCCTGGTTTTGTTCAAAATGACATCACACCAGTTCCTTCTTGAATTTTGCTTGAAGTATATCAGGGCCTTAGTTCTGCAGGCTATAAACAGGAGACACATGCTTGGTTTGAAAGAAAAATCAAGCCATCGTACCTGGTGGGGGTTGAGGCAAACCCCTGGGCAAGAAAATTAAAAAATGGGCTTCCAGAGAGTGCTATTGGCCATTCAAAGATGCTGACCTTTTTCCCTTCCTGTTGAAATGTATTTGCTTTTAAATCTATTCCTTTTCTATTTTGAATCTATTCTGTGAAATCTAATAAAACAGTCATAACTCGTCACTTCCACCATTAAGGGATCTGACACTCGGTATAAACATGAGATATTGTGGGTTTCTATTTTTGACTGGTTTAAGCCTGGAGCTAGATAAGAGCGCGCTGGCATGATACGCTGATAATCATAAATCATAACACTACCCATCCATCCGGGCTACAGTCTCCACAGTCATGCCTGAGAAGGATTACGCATGGCCACAGTATGGATTGAGATTGAGATTAGGTATTTTTTTCTTTTAAACTACTGGTTTGGTTTAGTGAATGTCTGGGGGATTATTACAAATGACGATCCCTGTCTCACTTTACATCCTGTGTTCTAAGTGAATGTCTATTTTGGGAAACTTATGCTTATACTTAGTATTTTTTTATATTTGTGCCTTAAAGCTGCACATATGGACTGTGCAATTAAGATCTAAACGTTGTGATGATTGTAGGATCAGTGTTATATACTGAACTTTTTTTCTCTGTATGCATCTAAAGAAAGCATGTAAAAAGCATCTGGTCTGCATTTTTTGCAGTTTGTTTTATTACAGAAGGCACTGTGTGATTATAAATAAAAAAGTTAAATATTGTCGGTTCCCATTGTATAAGCTCTTTCGACCAATAGTCCATTAAAGATTATTATTAAAGATATGCTGTGTAATTTTTGGCCCTCTATTGGTTGAAGCATAAAACTACAAGTTACTGCGGAGGAACATTGTTTTGATTACGCGAGTCGCGCTTCAGCTTCACGGAAGAATTGGATTGTTTGAAACGCATATGTGTGACCATAAATCAGTAAATAATGAAAGAAAGGCGGACATACGAAAAATCTTACGAGCAGGTAAGTAACTTAAATCAGGTTGTACGACTTGTTGAAAGAATTGTTTTAAAATAACATTGTGTTTGCCAGCACTGAAATTATGAACCATTGAGATTAGTATTTACAACGGCGTTTTAGTGCCATGTTAAAAAAGATTAAAGTCATAATATTTCGAGAATATCGAGACAAAAGTACGAGAATAAGGGTGAAATATTGTAACAATAAATTTAAAATATTTCGAGAATAAAGTCAAAATTATGAGAATAAAGTAAAAATTACGAGAATAAAGTCAAAATTAAGAGAATTCATTTGTAGCAACTACGAGATTAAAGGTACAATATTTTGAGAGCGTATTTTAGCCTATTGCGCATTCAAATGACCTGGATTGGGAACACTGGGAGATATTACAAAGTCTTAGCTCTTAAAAATCTGTCAGTTTCTGTCATTTTTTATAGCGAAATACAACTTTTGTGTTAACTGATTGGAAATACAACTTCTGGCCTGGTACCTTCTCCCGGTGCTCCCAATCAAGGCAATTTGTATGTGCAGCCTATGCTCTCAAAATATTAGGCTATAACTTTAATTGCTACGATTTAATTCTCAAAACATTTCTACTTAATTTTCGTCATTTTGACTTTATTCCTAGTTTTGTCTTTATTCTCGTAATTTCAACTTTATTCTCAAAACATTTAGACTTTAATTCTTAGAATTTTGACTATATTTTTGAGATTTCTACTTTATTCTCGAAATATTACGAATTTAATCTTGTAATTTTAGTTCTTTTATATTTTAACATGGCACTACAATGCCATCAGGAAAAAAACATGTAAACTGTTTTAACTTGGCTAGTAGGTTATTTATATACAAACAGACCAAAATACTAATAACTGGTTTGGAGTTTGGCATTTTTGCAGCAAAAGAATTGTTTTGTAAAACCAATGCCCAGGAAATGTTACATGCTTTGCAAACTAAAGCTAAGCTGGCGTTGCTTCATGTTTTATTACATAAACTGTTGATTTCACTTTTTTTAAAACTCTTTTCAGTTAAAAGTTAATTAGTTGTAGTTTCAAGCTACTAGAACACCTTCCACCAATAGTAGCCATGACCTGTTTATGTACTAATTGGTCGGACCAGGAAAACATTTGTAGTACTATAGACTGTCAAAAAGTTATATTTATAACAACGTATTCAGTAGAACATTAACCGTGCAATCCATGCTGTTGTTTACATCCAAGTATCTCAATATGGACGCGCATCCGAGTAACCGTTCTAAACTCTAATAATTAGGATATTAATGTAACAGGTGTAAAATTGTTGACTCAGAAGTTAGGTACATTTTCAGAAACGCCAGACTGAGGCAACTTTCTTTAATTAAAAACACATTTTTACAAGAAATATACAACAGGAAAATATACATACATGACTACAAAGGCTACAGATTGACAAAAGAAACATACACAAGCACATACATGAGGGCAAAAAGATTAAACATTAATTTGCTTTGGTCTATTCACAGTGGTTACACCTTAAAGATATTTTGTGTGTGTAAAAACATATATTGAATATGTCAATAATATTACAATATGAGGAATATTTACACTTTTTTTTCAGGGGCGTGATTGACATGTCAGGAATAGATGCACAGGACACTGTCCAGGGGTAAGAGAGCTCTTTTTGTACACTCATAACATATCTGTGCTACAGAAATGATAATCTGAGCAGGGTGAGAAAAATTTGGCATCATATCTTCTGATTCTCAGCTAGGCAATGATAAATGTAGGTAAAAATGAACAGATGCGAAACAGGACTAGACTAATCACAAACAATGAACCATTCTAAGCAATACTGAAATTAATAATTTGGCCTTGAATGAAAAAAATATAAAAAATGATTATCACATACATAAAATGTCTGTTTTACTGTAGGAACATGTATGAGTGTATATTAAAACAAAATAAAAGAAGCATTGAGTGAAAATGTGTATACAGAATGCATATAACTATATAAGCAGAAAAGATAAAATGGAAAATACATAACAGAATATCTTTGGTTGTGATGGCTAAAATGTGAATTTGCAGTTCTTCATTTCATAATTGTTTTGCCATTAAGTTTTATCTGTCTTCCCTGATGTCAAAAAAAGCTTGCCTTGTCAGGCAATGTTCTTGCCACTTTTCTACAACATGCTCAAAAATCATGTAATAATGCTGTATGTTATGATCAGAGAAAGACATACTAAATACTCCATGAGAATACGAAAGCACTAGCTACTGTATGAAATACCGTCAGAGCTCCCCATGAACATGCTATGGCAAATGACCCCTCTGGACAAAAATGTGTGAAATATGCAAGTCATATTTATTAAACCCACAAAGTTACCTGTGTTACCACAAAATAGCTTGAGGTGCTATATATAAAAATATACATCATATATATATATATATTTAATTCTTCCTCTCTTTTTTAAAGAATCTGTTCTGTAAAAACAACTAAGTTTATATAGTGTATATATACCTTTAACAAAATGACCACAAACATTTGATTAGTATTCTCAGATTGTATGCAAATCTAACATATCTATGCATTCATCAACTATGTCATTACAGAGCAGAACTGGTTGGAAAAGCCAACTAGCTGACCTGTGTGATGCCATGACGTGACTCGACGCCAGACTGTCTGGCCACAGAAATGCTACGGTGTCATGCACACATGCTATTCACTCTGTACAGTGTGCATGGCAATACTCACAAAGAAAAGAAAAAAATATATTTGCCTCTATATTTGCTAGTTATATCTGCTATTATATATCATCTAATTATAAAAATAACACTTCTACATCAGTGATTAGTATCAAATGTAGCGTAAGCAGCGGGTCTGTGAGATCAAAGGTGACGGTTCTTGCTGCATAGTGCTGTAAATAGCTGAGAAGATATGACACAATGTTAGTGAGGACTTAATACCAGCACAACTAGAACACCAAGAATGAATGCAACAAAACTGCAGTTTCTGTGACCTAACATGTCAATAGATGCCTCCAAGTCTCTTCCCATCAATGTTAATGCTGGTACAATGGGTGAGGCGAGTAGTGTGCTCTGTACTATATAGGAAATAAAAAACTCCATGAAACCCTTATCCTACGTGCTGTATTTCTTCCCATTGGTTCTTCAATCTCATAGCCATTTCAGTATATTTCTTTGCAGGGACAGTCTTTTCTGAATGTGTCTAAGGTATAGGGTTGCAAAGAGGTAAAACATTTTCAAAAGTTTCCAAAAATTCCAGACAATTTTCGAATTTCCAAAAAAATCCTAAAGTTTCCAAAAATCTGGCAAGTTTTGGAAAATTTCAACCTTTGTGCAACCCCAGTAGGTAGGGTAAATCGATTAAACTAACTGAGGCTGCCAATTAAGTAATTTACGTAATCAGTTGAAAATTCCAAATGAATTACGTTGGCAGGTGTCATTTTTTTTTTGTTTGTTTTATTATGATATCATTGGTCTACAGTTTACATCACAAGTGTCAAACTCAGTTCCTGGAGGGCCACAGCCCTGCAGATTTTAGATTCACCTCTAATTAAACCATTCAGCTAATCAAGTCCTTCAGGCTAATTTGAAAACTACATGGTTTGTGGTTTGGAGCAAAGTTGGACCTAAAGCTCTGCAGGGCTGCGGCCCTCCGGGAATTGAGTTTGACACCCTTGGTTTACATCAACCCAGTTAGAAATTGGGTTTGTCAATCTGCCGACAATTTGTAGCTCTATGCTACAAATGTCTTTGACCGTTGCGTCGCATCTTATGTCAACATCTCATACACCCCACGTTCTGCACCACTGCATAGATCTCTGGTGCCAGTTCTGGTCTTGGAGGGCCACTTGCAGAGTTTAGCTCTAACCTCAATTAAACACACCTAAACAAGCTAATCAAGGTCTTACTAGGCATACTAAAGAACTTCCAGGCAGATGTGTTGAGGCAAGTTGGAGCTAAACTGTGCAAGACACCGGCCCTCCAGGACTGAGTCTGGACACCCCTGGCATAGATGCTTTTGAATTAAAAAATGTGTCTTTTGTGAACTGCTTGTGTGAAAGATTTCTTGAAGAATTCATGTTTCAGTTAAATGGGGGATTAAACGTTAGATTTTTTGCATTACTTTTCCCCCCAGAATTAAGCTAAATTACAGCCCTAGTGTACTATAGGGGTTTGTCAGAAACAAAGCACCATCTATGAGGACATCCTTCCCTTCACCAGTGGCATCACTTAACTGCTGTTCACAGTTATTGTACATTCATCTGAAGTTCCTCGCAGGTTTCCGAGGCAGGAAGTGATCATAAAGATGTCTAAATACAAACGTTCCATGTTTTATTGGCCTCTGCGGACATCACAACAATAACTTGCCTTGAACAAGTCTTTCTGAAATACTGTGGAGAAGCATGCCAAATGACACTGCTGTGAAGGCCAGTGCTCCTTACACAAGCACAGTGGAAATTCATTTAGGGATGGCAGAGTGAAATGTGGGTTAGATTTCAGTGGCAGTGATCTCCTCGAAATGGATCTCATTGCTTCGCATGTCAAACTCCTCCATGTCCCTGTTCTCCAGCTCAAGACTAAGTTCCCTCATCACACGTTCTAGGTCTCGGTTTCTGCGGTACATCTGTATGTAGTTCTGCTGCAGCTGCTTCTGGTAACGGATCACCTTGTCTTTCTCCTCCTGCCACACCCTGCGTTCATCCTCAAAGGTCTCAAGCTGGTCCTCACTCCGCCTCCTCTCATACATCAGTTCAGCCCGCAGTCGGTCCACCTGCTGACGAAGACCGTGAAGCACATCCACGTTCTGACGCTGCACCTTCGCTTCATCACTCTCGTATGCTAGAAACTGCTCTTCACTGCCGTTGTCTCTGAAGGCAGGGCTCATCCCGTGAACAATTCCCCCTCGACTTTGTGGCAGGGGTAAGCTCATGCATTGGCCCTTAGATGGTAGAGTTTGGGACGGGGGCACTGCCAGGGCCTCTTTAAGACGGATGGACTCTTCCTCCAAACGACCCACCTTCTCCCGCAGAAGCTCCGCTTCGCTTTTACGACGCTGCAGCTCATTCTCGCAAACCTCAAGTTCGAGTGTACGGGTACGGGCTGTGGCATGGGCTTCCTGTGAGCGAGCCTGGCTAGCTTGAAGCTCGGAACGAGCCTCTCTCAACTGGGCCTTCAAAGCAACAATCTCGCTGGCCTTCTGACCGAGATCAGCCTGAACATCCTTCAGCTGCTGCTTCAGCAGAGAGATTTCACCTGACTTCTGGCAGACCTGCAACAAAGAAGCATTTAAGTTCACTGAATGTAATTATTATTCATTGCTAGATCTAAATGGCTTCGAGGTCTCACCTCCCACTTTGTCTCTTCCAGACGAGGACCTAGTTGAGTCTGCTCCTTCTCAAAAGAGGCACATCTCTTCTCCAATGCCTCCCGTTCCTGCAGGAGTTGGGAGAAGTCCTCCTGCAATTTCTTCTTCTCCTGCTGGAGTTGAAACACCTGCAACTGCAGGACCTGTTGTGCCCGTTGTGCCTTCAGCTGCACCTGCTTCATTTTCGACGCGCAGCTCTGCCGAAGGTCCTCTAACTCTTGCTCACAACGCTTCTGTTTCTCCTCATACACCTGCATGGAAAAGACATGACATTGTAACCACCGTATCTAAAAATTCCCTGTCAAATGGCACTAAAAACTAGTAGAAAACTGTGACTGTCACCTGACAGATGGCTGCCTCGTTCTCATCCAGGTTGTCCCTGAGTTGCTGCAGCTCCAGATCTCTTTCCCTCAGCTTCTCCTCAAGTTCCCGAATGACCCCTTCATACCCTTCTCCTGGAGCCGGGGAGCGGCCACATGATCCACTGTCTGAGAGGGGCTGGCCACGGCCACTTAAAGACCCCGTGCTCTTACTGGATGATGACCGTCCACTGTCGGAGTTAGAGTGTCCGTGGCCACCACCAGAGCGTGTGGTTTCCATGTGCCCGGTAGGTACCTCGCCCTGTGCCAGGCTATACCCTGTGCTGCTGTAGGTGGGTAGGCTGGAGAGGGAGTTGCGGCCTGAGTCGGACATAGTGCAGGACTGGCTACTCCGTGCGTTGCGCCCCCCACTGTAAGAGTTGCGCTTCTCCTGACAGCCTAACCCTGCTACAGTGCCAGGAAGTAAGAGGTTGAGGCTGCCCTGGCTTTCAGACAGACTGCCTCCTGACCGTGGAGACAGGTACTGCACAGAGTTGCGATTCTTGGGCACAACAGGCTTAAAGGCTGTGGGACGGATCAGTATCTTCTCCATGCTCTATAATAAAAAGTAAAAATAGTAAGAGTTAAAAATAACAAATGTGTAGCTTGTTTTACTTTTGAGGCACTTGTGCTTATTCTTTTTTTAAACCGTTTTTAAAAGTTCTTTTTTTATGTTTACCTCCCAGACTCACCTTTTCAAGCCTGCCTGACACAGGGACAAGTTTGGGAGGAGGGCCACCAATGTTACCATTCATGCCTCTGTTATCATGCGGCTCTTCAGTATCACTGGATGGGCTGCACGTGGTGACATGATTATCATTCCAGTCACCAACTGGCTCGTCACTCAAATAGCCATAGTTACCATTGCCAGCAGAGATGAGGGTAGAAGACTTGTTCTTAGCAGGAAGAGGAGGCTGGTTGGTAAGAAGCTGCTCCTGTGAGCTGGCGCTGCGCAGCGTGCCCTCTTGCTGTCGGAAACAGCTCGTAGCTGGTGTGGGTTTGCGATACTTGGCGCCAAAGTCGCTGGCAGCTCGGCAGTGGCGTTCCTGGTAGGTACGTCCAGAGATGAGGCTGCTGACGGAGCCCATAGTTCCTGCCGCAGCTACGGAAGGGGAATGAGACACTGAGTAGCACTGCTGGACGTCAGTGCTGGGTTTTGGGTGATCAGTGGGCACAGGCAGTGCCTGAACTAGAGCCATGGCGAACACACGCCCAGGACACACACTCTGTGGAGAAAAAAACAAGGAATTAAGATTAAAGTCTAAATGGGCTAATTGTTATGTAACCTGTAAATCCTGTAATTGCAGAGTTTTTGATTTCAAACACAAAAAAACTTAAATCTTTAGCCATCGCCACATGAACACACTCCCTGTAACTTTACACAATACTGCCACAGAATGAGATTGTGGTCTTATTACAGGTTATTGAGGTTAACAATGCTTACAAGGGCAAAATGGTGATGGTTGCCCTTTGTAGGGATTAAACAGCAACCTGTACATTTTGGGACTAGTGGGCATGTCCACATCACATGTCCACATCACCAAATACACATTTCTTCAACATTGTTCTACTATTACATGCCACAACTGTAAAGGCCTTAGTTACCACAGCATAAAATGAATGAGCAATGTAACAGCTCAATTAAAAACAGATAAGCAAGCATTAGCACTGAGTTATGTGTTTGCAAATCAGTATTAGAGTTTAATTCTCTGATGGGCATTCGGGGGTATATATTTAGCCTACTGCTGTGTGCTAAGAGCAGTCTCGCCATGTGGAATAATCTGCAAAGAGCCTGCCAGTCCAATCAATTACACACACCCTCTGTGCACTTCAAAACACACTCCCAATGCACATCAAAGAGCCACATACAGGAGGAACACACAGTCTTGAGTCACCAGGAGAGTTTAGACCGCCCCGACTGCACTGCCATCCCAATGACCTCTCTGCTAGTCTGACTCAAACTTTTCATAAGACATTCCTTGTTCCCCCACATGCCATTTTAGCTGAGGTTTCAATTCTGATGAAGTCAAAGTAGCAGACTTCAGTGTAGGAGGGAGAGCGTTTCTGTTGTCCCAACCTTCTTGTCCTATCCATCACACTGTACCATTACCCTCTGTAGGGAAGAACTCATTTTCTGGATGAATACCTGATGGCCTTATGGCCTTAATGAATTATCATTCTCTGATATTAACTACTACTAGTCAATGTTCTTGACCTATTTAACCTTTATTAATAATATTTTCCACAATTTTGCTATTGGAATTCCACCTCCCTACCTTGATTCACACATACAAGTGTACACTCTCTCTTCTCAGCTAATGAAAGAGAGATGCCTTGTTGTTTATGGAATTTATTGGGCAAATGTGTTTCCATCTCCAATTGTTCACATTAACCTTTTTCACACAAGTCAAAAACCACATCAAGCGAGCATAAAAACGCTTTTGCAGATTTTTTTTGTTTAAATTTGGTATTTCCATCACTCATTTCTGATGCGATACTTTAAAATGTGCATAAAAACAAGGGTGATGGAAGCATAGCCAATGATGAACAAAGTCACTCTCCAAAACTTTCACCCTATCTGAGCTGCCAAGCTGCACTGCTGAGACTATCACTTCTTTCAATAAGCAGCTGAAGACATTCCTCATTTTGGACATCTACTGAGAAAAACTGCATGAAGTGCATCCTAGGATGCTTTTTAAACAGTATTGATAGAATTTATATATAATATAATAATTTTATCCAATGTGATTTAGTTTTGGGATCAATACAAAAGAAAGCAATTAATCCAAGGCAGACATCACTGCAAGTAGTGGTATCATACTATGTTTCCAAAAGATCATTTATTATTAATTAGTGATGAAATTTTTTTAAAAAAGTAAGAATTAGAGGATGAACACCTATTTTTTAGAAGGTTGGAGGGTTGATTCTGCTCTGTTCCTCTAAATAAATCCGGGTGCATAGTGACTTGGCAACTGGACTTTTTATGTCACAGCTGAGAATGTGGGATATTAATATTAATAACAGAATACTTGGATAAAACAGTGGGGTGAATGAGATTAAACAGAAAGTTTGAGAGAGAGGAGAAAGAAGGATAGCGTGACTCGCTGAGAGTAACAGTTTCCAGGGCGGTTCTCTGTGAGTGCTTACGCACATGGTTCCACTAACGTGGCTATCAGGTATTTCTGCTTCAGCGCTTCTTATGAAGTATGTTCCTGCAGCCAGTCCAGCTCTTTAACTGGGTTGTGGCTCTGCTGAAGTGCATAATAATCAGTCCTTAAATAATTAGCTCATGTCTAGAATAAAAATTTCCTGATAATTTACTCACCCCCATGTCATCCAAGATGTTTGTGTCTTTTTTTTCTTCAGTGGGAAAAAAAAATGTTTTTAGAGAAAAACAATCCAGGATTTTTCTCCATATAGTGGACTTCTATGGGAATCAGCAGGTTCAAGGTCCAAATTGCAGTTTCATCACAGCTTATTCCTTATTCCTCACCTGGGATTGTGTAGAGCATCCCTATTGAAGTCCACTATATGGAGAAATATCTTGGAATTTCTCAAAAACCTTAATTTCTTCATATTTAAATATATAAATGACATAAAATTGCCTTAATTTCAACGTGACTCTTCAAACTGGCCAAACTGCAAAAACAAAAAAAAAACAATCTTGATACATATCCATTTTCATAAATGTCAGATTCAGAGTGATTTTAGCTGTTCACTCAAAAATAAATCTGTCACTTAAGAAAAAATGATCTGGGCCACAATCAACTTCTTGAGAACTTTCTTAGAGCCTATCAAAGACCTGAAAAAAAAACAAGGTCACATCGTGCTGGAATCATCATGGATCACTTCACTCTTTTTAAACTCTCTTCAACTTAATTCCACCCCCTCCTCAAAGCCAGTCCTTACTTTTTGTTAAACCCAACCTACACCATTCCCACCCAGATTCCAACTGTTACCCCAAAAAAAGCTGTATGGCCTCCAAACAACTCACTGAGCCTCAGTACATCCTGCACCACATACAAACACTCTAACCTAAATAAAACCCTGGACTTTCTCCCAAAGCCTCTGATAATACAATGAGAAGATCCCCTCTGAATCGCCCCTTTCAACCCTGTGAACTTCAAACCTGCTGGTCAGAGACCAGTCCCATGCTTATATCTCTTGTTAGTTACTTCGCATTGGAGATCTCAAGGGCTAATTATGTAGCTGAGCTACTCCATCTTTGCCAAAGTTACTGAAATTCCTCATCCAGTTCTCTTCCTAACCAGCCATGTGTGAGAACGATTTACTTTGTTTTTTTGTTTTGTTGTACAGTTGAAGTCAAAAGTTTACATACACCTTGCAGAATCTGCAACATGTTAATTATTTTACCAAAATAAGAAAGATCATACAAAATGCATTTTATTTTTTATTTTGGACCAACCTGAATAAGATATTTCACATAAAAGACATTTACATATAGTCCACAAGAGAAAATAAAAGTTGAATTTATAAAAATGACCCCATTCATAAGTTGACATACACTTGATTTATTACCTGAATGATCCACAGTTGTTTTTTTGTTGTTTTTGTTTTTAGTGATAGTTGTTCATGAGTCCCTTGTTTGTCCTGAACAGTTAAACTGCCTGCTGTTCTTCAGAAAAATCCTTCAGCTCCTATAAATTCTTAGGCTTTTGAACAGAATGAAGATGTATACATTTTTCTTATTTTGCCTAAATATCGTTTTTTTTTGTTTGTTTGTTTGTTTGTTTTTCATTTAGTACTGCCCTTCAAAAGCTACAGAAGATACTTACATGTTTTCCAGAAGAATAAGTAAAATTGACCCTTATCTTTAAATTCCAATATGTGAAATATCTTATTCAGGTCAGTACTAAACAAAAAAGAACATGCATTTTGTATAATCACTCTTATTTTGGTAAAATAATTAACGGTTTGCAGATTCTGCAAGGTGTATGTAAACCTTTGACTTTAACTGTATATGTAAGTCCCTGCATTAGGTATTTTATTTCACGCGTTATTGTCCTGCACTAACTGATGATTAACCTGACAAACACAAGCATCTCTCTCACTTTTGCTCAGTCTTTGATCTCTCCTGTCTCGACAGTGAGAGAATAGTGCATCTCTCTGCTGCAGGTGTTTCTAATCAAATTCCACAGTGAGGTGGCTGGTGGCTGAAATCTCGTTATGATAAGTCTTAATAGCGCCACTGCCGCCGGAAAGGATTAGCGGCGAGGTGTGAATCCCCCGGGAATCACGGAGCTTCTCTGTGGAGTCTGTAGCAGAATAGGATGGAATGCCAGCATTGAGCCTGGAACCCAGCAGAGCTCCAAATCTCCAGGCAGAAATCCCTAAACCCTTAATCACATTTGGTCTCTGTTTAGTTCAAGTGTAGTCACAGGGGCAGGATATTTGATGTGTGTGAAGATCCCGATCAAAGCCTCTTCCCATGGAGACGTTAGACATGACATTGTGGCATCCAGCACTAAAGCCTTTGTTCTGATAACTACAGGCTTTTTTGTCCTTAACTGTACAAACCGTATTATAGTAACCTCCTCACTTCACCAGAAGACACCGAGTGAATCAGCTAAATTTAAGAAGTTATGTCATGCAAATCTGTCAAAACAAGACAAAACAATAAACATTGCGTTACGTGACCCTCACAGATATATAAACATCCAGAGAAACACAGGAAACTAGAAAGAAGTGGAAGCAGCACAAAGGAAATGCTGACCTCATCTACTACCTCATCTGACTGTTGCAAATGCAACCACACACGCTCATTAACTCTGTGTGTGGCTCCCCAAAAATAGAGAGGACAAAAGTGCATGCTTGGATAAATACGGCCCATGAAAAGTAGACAATTAATCCACAAGAATGACTCCTTGTGCTCTAAATAGGGTAAAGTGAGAGCTGCATAGTCTCAGTGCGCTCAAGTGAGAACCATAAAGTGATCAGTGCAACTTATGATATTGTGTTTACTGATTATGAGGCCTCTGGCAGAGCAGGAGCATCTGAGGACTGAAGCGGTCAGCTGTGTTTATTTACATTCTTAAGGGATCTCTATGCCCTGATGACCTTCTAGTCTTTCTCATTAGTCACTCTATCCATTCCTTCAGTTTCTTTTAATCATTCTTCTACCTTCCTGCTCTCCTTTGAGTTGCTCATTTTCTTTCCGAAAAGGAATGTCCCGGGTTCATTACAACTTAGCTACAGCCTTTGTTGCATAATGTTGCCTGCAGACCTGGTAAATTTTGCACAGTATCTCTGCAAGGATAGTAAGAAGGAAGGTATGTCATTTTCTTGTTTGCATGGAACTGTGGCTAGTTTGACGGACTGTTTATTGTCTTGAATTAGGAGGATATTAACCTTCTGTTCATGATGTACAACTACAAAAACAGCCATTCGCTGTATTTTTATCAGACACCTGGCAGTTTAGCCTTATTTACACTGCAAGATTTTTAATGTTTTTAAAGAATTACCTTATGCTCTGCATTTACTTGATCAAAAATACAGAAAAAACAGTAATTTTGTGAAATATTATTGCAATTTAAAAATAAATGGTTTTCTAATTATGGTTTTCTATTTTAATGTATATATGCATAAATAAAAAAATATATTTCAGAATTTTCATTAGCCATTGCTCCAGTCTTCAGTGTCACATGATCCTTCAGAAATCATTTTAACATGCTGATGTATTACTTTTATTATCAATGTTGACCACAGTTGTGCTGCTTTATATTTTTTGGAACCCGTTATTCTTTTTTCAGGATTCTTTGATGAATAAAAAGTTTAAAACAGTGTTTATTCAAAATTTAAATATTTTCTAACAATATCTTTGCTATCACTTTTTATTAATTTTGTAAAAGTATTCATTTCTTTAAAAAAGAAAGAATAACAATTTAATGACCTCAAACTTTTCAATAAATGCTGTTCTTTTAACTTTTTATTTATTAAAGAAGCCTGACCAAAGTATCACAAGTTCCAACAAAATATTAAGCAGAACAAACTGTTTCCAAAATTTATTATAAATCAGCATAATAGAATGATTTTGAAGGATCACGTGACACTGAAAACTGGTGTAATAATGCTGAAAAATCAGCTTTGCATCGCATGAATAAATTACATTTTATAGTATATATTCACATAGAAACTATTATTTTACATTGAAATATTTCACAATATTACTTTTTTTCCAGTATTTTTGATCAAATAAATGCAGCTTTGATGAGCATAAGAATCTTCTGTAAAAAAAACATTGCAAATATTACTGATCCCAAACTTTTGAATGACAGTGTATATACTATTACAGCATTTTTAATAGCTATTTTTCATATTTCCAGATTTAATTTTAGCTAGTTTTCATTATTTATTTTGTATGTTATTTCATTTTAGTACTAAAACTTAAACTTATTTAATTTATAGTTAGTTTAAAATTTTTCATTTAATATTTATATTTGATTTCAGCTTTATTTCATTTACTGAATTTAGTTTTCATTTCAACACTGTCTGTCACTGTCTTGCCACAACATAAGTCTCACCACAAAAATTGAGATTTTACACTGTTTACTTAGTTCCTTTGGTTTTACTTCCAAATTTTCCTGTCAGAAAAAAAAATTGAATTAGCATAAAAAGTTTATACGCTCACTTGAGGTGTTTTTTTACTTGTGCGAAAAAGTTAATGTGAATATGTGAATAATGGGAGATGGAAACGCATTTGCTGAATAAATTCTGACATAGCGATCATAAACCTCATAACTAATCGGCTGTTGAAACTGATGATGTCTTTCCGTTTTTTTATTTACTGTTGGTTACCAATACCACCATCATCCAGCAACTTGATGGAAATGCACCTAATTCACCTTTTTTTTTTGGCGAACTTTTAAAAGATTCACTTCACGTTTGGATGGAAACCCAGCTATTGTGTCTTATCATCCATCACTAGATCACATTTCTCCCACATTTAAACATGTTACATGTACATCAGTGTGAGTTATAGATATACATCAGTGTCCTGTTTTAGTCACACGTTGGACCCCCCAGAGAGCTCTGACCGGCCGCTCTGCAGCCTGCGGCCCCGCTCCGAGACTTCCTGCCAGCTGCACTGTTATTGTCCTCTCTATCAGATAACACACACAATGATACGAAAACACTCAGTTACATTCACAAACACAGCGAAAAAAGATCATGGTCACGTGACCGCAACCGAAAACTAAACACACTGTTAGTGATCTGAAGAACCTACTTTGAAAAACACTAACAGCTCTGATTCGGTTCCTGCAATTACAAGGTGTGCGTGTGCTCATGGATTATTCATATATGCCATGGAGAGTAATTGTAACAGTAATTAGGCTTAATTAGAGTCTTTGTTATTTACGATGAGGGAAATTAGCAATTTACAGTTACAACAAAAAGCCAAATGGCACAATCAATTAGCTTTAGCTGTCATACATTTAAAGGGTCATATCAATTCAGTCAGTCAATTAAATGGTATATTTTATGAAGCTATGAGAATACTTTTTGAAAACAATTTGTTGAATCAACTTTAAATAATTTGTAACTTGGCTGCCTTAAAATTTTAAGTTTAGTCAACTTAAAATGTTACATTTTTCTAAGCGACAACTTAGATATTTGAGTTGTTTCAACTTACAATTTTAAGGCAGCCAAGTAACAAACACAGCTGTTAAGTTTAACAAACAATTTTTTTGTTTGGTCAACTCGAATATTTAAGTTGTCACTTAGATACTTGAATAAACTTATTTGAGTTGACTGAATTTAACATTTTAAGGCATTTTTTACAGTGATGTCTTTACAGCCTTTCTGGGCCTTGAACATGGTCGCTGTGTTATTGTCTATTTCTGCATACTAAAAAGTATATACTTTTTCATCCCTAGTGAAGTACATACTTTTAGTGCATAGTAAAAGTATACAAACTTGCATTCAGCTTCAGTCTTTTGTCCTTATTAGCTAATGTGTAAGACCGGCTCAAATGAATCAGCTTAAGACTTGATAAATCGAATTACCCTGAAATTCAGTCTGAAAAGTCCACCGGCGCCCAAGTCTGGAGAAACAGAGTTTAGTCATGAATGACGCATTTGCAATAATAGAGTCAATGGAGCAAGAGGGAGGGAGTCATTGCCGTCAGCGGACCCAAATATCCTCCTGTGTGTGCTAAAATGCTCTGATGGACTGAAATAAACAGATGCAGACTCCTCTTTCATCCTTTCATTTCTCAGTCAGGAGTTTTATTCTGAATGATGCCAATGAGTCACTGATCACACTTTCACAGGCATGCTGTCTGAGAATGAGGATTATTCTTTTTGGCACACAGACAAAACCACTAAGTGTGTTGTCATTAATTATGTGTGTAAAATTCTGTGTGTCAGGAAAACAAGGTGGAATGAGATCACAGGGAGTGTGTATGATTTATCGATAAGGAAGATGAGAGTCTTCTTAACTTCTTTATAAAGTCTTATTAGGTCACGTCTCAAACTATGTTTACAATACTTATTTAGATGTGTCGTGGTTCTCATGCTCAAGGATACAAACAAAATGGAAGTCAAGTGATCATTTCTATAGTAAATACAGACTTTTGCTTTTAGATCAAAAATACAATAAAACAGTAATATTGTGAAATATTACTACAATATCAAATAACGTTTTTTATTTAAATATATTTTAAATGTAATTTATCCCAGTAAAGGCATATATGCTGATTTAGTGCTCAAGAAACAATGTTGAAATCACTTTGACTGCTTTTTTCAGGATTTTCAGATGAATAAAAAGTTTAAAAAGCATTTATTTAAAATAGAAATCTTATGTAACAACACAAATATATTTGTCACTTTTGATCAATTTATCAAGGTATGCTTTGCTGAATAAAACTATTAATTTTTGAACAGTAGTGATTTTATCTAAAACGGTTTTAAACATTTTTACAATTCTTGTATTGTGAATTGCCATTTAAAAGTTTGGGGATCAGTAAGTACAGGATCAAAAATACAGAAGAAAAAAAGAGTAATATTACAAAATATTATTGCAATTAAAATAAAAACAGTTTTCTATCTTAATATACTTAAAAAAAAAAAAATTATATATATATATATATATATATATATATATATATATATATATATATATATATATATATATATATATATATATATATATATATATATTATTTCTGTGATGCAAAGCTGAATTTTCAGCATCATTACTCCAGTCTTCACATGACACTTCAGAAATCATTCTAATATGCTGATTTGGAAACAGTTGTGCTGCCTAATATTTTTTTGGAACCTGCGATACTTTTTTCAGCATTCTTTGATGAATAAATTTGATCAATTTGACATATCTTTGCTGAATAAAAGTATTAATTTCTTTCAAACAAAGCAAGATAGAAAACATTTACAGACCGCAAACTTTGAACGGTAGTGTGTATTGTTACAAAAGATTTCTATTTTAAATAAATGCTGTTCTTTTTAATGATTTATTCATCAAAGAATCCTGAAAAAAGATATCACATGTTCCAAAAAAAAAAAATAATTAAGCAGCACAACTGTTTCCAACACTGATAATAAATCAGCATATTAGAATGATTTCTGAAAAAAAAAACATGTGACACTGAAGACAGGAGTAATGATGCTGAAAATTCAAGTTCGATCACAGGAATAAATTCTATTTTAAAGTATATTAAAATAGAAAACCACAATTTAAAATTCCAATAATATTTTACAATATTACCCATTTTTCTGTATTTTTAATCAAATAAACAGAGCCTTCTGAAGCAGAAAAGAATACTTTAAAAAGACATTAAAATCGTGCTGGTCCCAAACTTTTGAATGGCAATGTATGTGACCCTGGACCACAAAACCAGTATATTTGTAGCAATAGCCAAAAATAATTAGGATATTAAGATCATGTTCCATGAAGATATTTAATACATTTTCTACTGTAAATATATCACATTATAAATTGTGTTAAATGCTCATTTAAAACACATTCATTTCAAATTTAAACTAAAATATTGATAGAAATGAATAAAACAGTTTAGGCCAAACTATCTACTATATATATAATTGGGACTAAATTCTGAAACACAGCATCTTAAGAGTTACACAGTTTGCAAATTCACCTTGGCACTAGATAATTCACTCAAATTTCAAAATCTCTTACACAACAACACTACAACAGCGTTTCCCAGAGACCACATGGCTGCTGTTAAACTCTCCATGTAAAGCGACTCATTTTTCATGGTAAATCCCTGTAGCTTTCCTCCTCAACTCAATTAATTGTATGTTTCTTTGTTGAAGCACTGGATCGAATTAAAAGCGGCAGGGAAACGCTGCCTGTAGAACAAGCATTATTGGCCCTGCTAGTTTCACTGCCAACCTGTTGCAGGCTTTTGGCTTTTGGCTCTGTTTGGGGCTGTTGCCATGACACTTGAGGCCTACATGTGCACTGCCTGGGGTGAAAGAGAGCAAGAGGGGGAGGGAGCCGGAGTTTGCAACAAAAACAGAGAGAGAACTCCACAGAGAGGAAAGAGAACGACAGAGCATAAGAAAACAGGCAAATTCAAACCTAAGCAGGTGGAGTGTTAGCGAACATGCATAAATCAATCGCAGGCAGGCGAACAACAGAGCAAAGTAAAGGAACTCATAAAAGAATGACAGAGAGGGAAACTCGACTCAAAGTTTAGGGAAGACAGGGGGCTGGTCGGCTCTTTAGCATCTCAAAGCATATGGGCTCTATTAAAGGCCCCCTTGAACAGGGGCCCGAGCTGCCTCACAAACCTCCCGAAGACAATCTCTCCTGTCTCACTGTCCGAGCCTCCCTGGGCATCCCATCCAGCGAGCCTTTCAGAAAAAAAGCCGGCTGGCTCAAACTCCAGAATGAGATGCAGCGGGCGACGTTATTCGCACAATACCACACAGGAGCTGCTGCCATCTGGACTGACACTACCTGCCAATCAACAGCGGACATTTTGTTTCACCCAGTGTGCACGGCTGAATCCGCTGGCACAGGCCCAGACGCCAGCCGTGGTGCCCATTACTAAGCATCTGCCAGCGGGAACAACCTCCCAGGGCCGACTGCTATAAAGTACATTGAGTGCAAGCATCTCAGGAGCTGTGTGATCTAAACAAAGTCATTTTTTAATATTCAAAATCACCTTCATTATTACACATAGAAAATGCAATGGTGACATGAATATGCAAGTTTTTAAAGTTACTATAGCGGTTTAAGGTGCCAAATACAGTATAACAGTATAATTAATTACTAGAAAAGACATTACACTCTTAAAAATAAAGGTTCCAAAAGGGTGTTTTTGCAGTGATGCCATTGAAGAACCATTTTTGGTTCCCCAAAGAACCTTTCAGTGAACAGTTCTAAACACTTTAAAAATCTGAAGAACCTTTTTTGACTATAAAGAACGTTTTCTGCATTTGATTTCATCTTCAAACCTTCAATGCCAAAAAAGAACCTTTATTTTTAAGTTTGTCCATAATACATTAATAAATGATTTTAAGTAGCAATATTGTTATAAGATACTTTAAAAACTTAATAATAATAACTGACTTTTTATGTAATACATTTACGATTTTGAGTAAAGCCTGCTAATGCAAACTTGATTTGAAAACCTGGATCCAACTTAGAGTCTCTGTACAACTAATACAACTTAACCTGTGTGGTTTCACCTTGTGTAAAAACTTCATTTAAATCACCTTTATAATAAAGTTAAAGGGGCCTTCGTTCATCTTCAGAATACAAATTAAGTTATTTTTTATAAAACCTGAAAGCTTTCTGACCCTGCATAGACAGCAACACAACTACCAGGCCCAAAAAGGTAGTAAGGTTTATGTGTTATGGAACCAATGTGAATGTGCTGCAAAGACTGACACGGACGAGAAGAAATTGTTGAATAAAGTTGTTATTTTTGTTTTCTTTGTGTACAAAAACTATTCTCATAACTTCATAATGTGGTTGAAACACTGATGTCACATGGACTACTTTAACAATGTCCTTACTACCTTTCTGGGTCTTGAATGTGTCAGTTGAGTTGCTCTCTATGCAGGGTCAGAAAGTCTCAGGGTCTTACAAGTTTGTATTTGTAGTTTGTAATTAATGACAGAGTTTTCTTTTTGGGTGAACTGTCCCCTTAACTAATTCTGGTTAAAACTGCAGCATACTGGACTGAGATACAGTTCAATGAGGGTTTAAAAGAATATTGACTGGACTTACTAAAGTATATAAAAACTGAATATATAAACAATATGAACTGTGACTAGTGGCCTTATATGACAGTCAAACAGCATCTTCCTCTCTATGCAAAACAGATCAGATGTTATGCTGGAAGTCTGGTTATAACAGTCAGTATATCACTCTGTGGTCAACAATACTCGGGTCAGTTTGACCCATTGCAATTCTGGGCATTTGCAAGCAAAGCGTCCAGCGTTAGAATGGCCATGTAACAGTTGTTTCTGAGTCAGCTGCTCTTTGCCACGGTAGGAATTTCCAACCACTAATGATTATTCAGTTCAATCCGGTGGTCAGAAACAGACACTTGGAATAACAGCAGAACGGAGAGGAGCTGTGGCTCCACCGCACTGTTATTACTGTGAGAGTGGCCATTTTGAGGAGATGCCACTGTTAGGATGGTAATAAAGTGATAAAGTATTTAAAATGTACTTAGTATGGACTGAAAAAAAATCAATACTGAGTGAAATACAGACCTTCAGTTATGAACAGGAGAGAGGAGCCAACCTAATATCATGACAAAAACGTACTTGTGGGAACGTTTTCGCAAGACGCAAAAAACATACCGCTATGTACATTTCATGACATAAATTGATGTGAAATATAGGAATGGGAATTTTCCAGAAATATTGGATTTGAATATTTGGGCTCCTAAAAAATTTATATTTGAATATTTGTGTATTTAAATGAGGTTTATTGAGCAAGACGTTACTTTTAATTATCAAGTTTTCTGAACAAGCTTATGATTAGCCATTACATAACAACGTTCTACAATGTTACATTATATCTCAAGGTTTTATTTTGGTTAAAAATATGTATAACCAAAAAATATATACATATAAAAACAAAAGCATTCAACATGAAGCAGAGCAAACGAAAAAAAATCAAGCAGACCGTGCCAATTACAGTACAGAATGTACATATACTCCAGTCAGACTATATGTATTGTGTTTACATTGTTTCACATGATAACTCTGAGAGAAACAATAATATCCACATGCTCAGGTGAAAGTTTGTTTCTCAGTCTGATAACAATAAGAACGCGCTGACAAAGATAATGCATGCTAACAGTTTAACACTTTGTGTTAACCCACTCTCCCTCTAGGAAACTTTATATATGTCTCAGGAACATCTTGCTGTCAGATAAACTCTATTCTCGCCTCACTCGTTTTCAGCTGCGTTTACCTGCAGTTGTGAAAGCAGTGATGGACAGCTGTCTTTCCTCAGTCGACTGTGTTTGGATTTCATGTGATTTCTCATTGTGGTGGTGATATTATGATAAATATTAAATATGATAAATATTAGTTTCACTAATTAATTTGCTCAGAAGTAATTACATTTTGTCAGATCACTTAGTAAGATCATTTTGATCAAAGTAAATCCAAACTTCACGAGGCAGACGACAGCATTCTGTGATCAAATACTATCAACTTGTTAACACGCTCCACCCAGTGCATTTAGTTATAACTGCTTAGGATTTATCATAGATTCCCTGCATTTATGGCCAGCAAATCAACACATAGTAAAATTCGAATAGTGTTTTTATAATTCAAATAATAATTACAGACCGAATATTCGAATGTTCGACTATTTGTGCACACACTAGTGAAATGTCCACTGAGCGCAAAAACGTTTTTTTTTTTGGAACAGGTGAACGTACATATGCTATGTTTTATGTGATGTTTGTTTTATACGTGTCCCCGCAGTTCTGACTTGAAATGTCCGTTGAGTGGCGTTATAACTCTAATGCTCTGTGATGTTTTAAAATAACGTACCCTCTGCACTACATCTAAACCTACCTGATAGTATGAACAAAAGTGAATGTGACATAAAAACGCCATCACAAGCATGCCGTTTTAACTTGTTTTTTGATCTCTCATCTTTCAGCTCTTTCATCGTGAGTCATGTTTTTAACAGGATACATACCCAAGGATTTTTAATCCTAGTTCTTAGCCAACTAAGCTATATCGAGCAAGCTTGTTATGTCCGGAAAAAGAAACACATGGAGCTGTAATCATAAATGTGAATGAAAATGATTACAAGTGCTGTTGACAGCCTCAAGAGTTAATTTCTGTTGAAAAAACTGCAGTGATATGTATTTCACATCTTGTGAAAAAGTTCCCACAGGTATGTTAGTGTCATGAGATCAGGTAGATATTATTACAGTGATTATTCACTTTAATTTAAAAAGCAGATTTTGGTAGATCAAGCATTATATCACTTAAAGGGATAGTTCACTTTGAAATTAAATTTTGATATGTTTTAGCTTACCCCAAGGGCATCCAAGATGTAGGTGTCTTTGTTTCCGCAGTAGTTTCAATTTTGATATTTTTAGGTCCAACCGTTCTTGTCTGTCAGTCATATAATGCATGCCTATGGTCACCTCACAAAAGAAAACTCACAGATTCAAATTAAACAGTCCAAATTAAACAATTCCCCACCATAAGTACACATTAATGACCTAAGACACGAAACGAGTGGTTTGTGTGACAAAACGAACAGTATTTATATCGTTTTTACCTCTTGTAAACAATCACGTCCAAGTTGAAGGGGGCGCGCTATCTGGTGTGTGAGCGCGTTCTGGCTTATTGATGCGCCGGCGCTACTCCCGGAAAGCGCCGGACGTGATCCATTGCGCGAGCACAAGTAATTATTTTCTTTTTTAAACATCCGTAAACATACATTTTTTAACCATTTTTTGTTTAAACATCCCGGATAAGCGCAAACGAGTACTATTTCTGTTAGCCGTCTTACCTACAATCTCTGTTCTGTGTAAACAGTGAGTGACGTTCACGCGCGAGAGATCACTTCCGGAGCTTTCCGGGAGTAGCTCCAGCGCGCTCACACACCAGGAAGCGCGCGCACTTCAACTTGGACGTGGTTATTTACAAAAGGTAAAAAAAACGACATAAATACTGTTCGTTTTCTCACACAAACCACTCGTTTCGTGTCTTAGGTCATCAATGTGTACTTACGATGGGGAATTGTTTAATTTGGACTGTTTAATTTGAATCTGTGCATTTTCTTTTGTGAGGTGACCATAGGCATGCATTATATGACTGACAGACAAGAACGGTTGGACCTAAAAATATCAAAATTGAAACTACTGCGGAAACAAAGACACCTACATCTTGGATGCCCTTGGGGTAAGCTAAAACATATCAAAATTTAATTTCAAAGTGAACTATCCCTTTAATGACTTAGTTTACAATTGTGTGCATGTGCAGTAAAAACAAAAATGTATTCAGACATCTTCAACATTTCTTACATTATCAGTTTGTTCACTATAGTTTAGAAATGGTAATGAAATATGACAAGAACTTAAGAGTTCAAATTCATCTTGATAACATCAGATAACTTTGATAAAAAGGTATGTAACAAACATGGTCAGGTCAAAGTGTCAAAAAAATTTTGGGCCCCAAATTTTTTATCGGTTTTACTGGCAGTCTACTGTATGAAGTATTTTTGGGTATAAAATGTCACAGTTTACTTTTTGCTATTTTGCCATCCTCACTTACATAAATGAACTATAGTGTCCTGCACCCACTAGTAAAAAAATATCAAAAATGATATCAGGTGTCTGAATAATTTTTGGTTTGACTATATGTATATGTAACATATGTATACAGGCACCAATACACTGTACGTCGCTGTATTTTTTCCCATTTTTGGCAACCACAGTTGCCAGTTTTTTATCATCAATTTAATGACCAATGTTAGAGACAGAAAGATGTGTTTTGCTACTGTCTCATGAAGGAATGATTGGTACTCTGGTCTCTCTTTAAATAGACCACAGATAACTTTTATGTGCAGCCTCTGAATTCTTCAAGTCAATGTATTTCTTTACTGGCTGTGGTCATTGATCTTCTCAAAATGGCTTCTCTGCCTCTTCTCGAAGCTTTCTGAACCAAGCATCAGCAGAAAGAGACAAATAAATAATCTTGCGGTGTTTCTGACAAGCCATAATCATCAGTCTCATGATCAAACTGAAATCACAGCGTAGAAATTCGCTGCAGTCGGGGGGAAAAGTGGCACAGCGCACATACCGGTAAATTAATTCCACACCAGCGCTTACATAACCAGCGTGGCCTCAGACAAACTATGCCAGCATGAATATGTAATTCATCTCAAAAGTGCAGAGATGGTGAACCACGCAGGAGCCGCAAACAGAAAAAAGACATCCTTGAAGCTGCTCACGAAAAACTTGCAAACACGCCACAGCCGCAAGAGGATGTGGACGAAGAGACACTGTCCCAACCGAGCTCAGACGGAGAGGAAAAGACTGGCATGGAAAGTTGTGATTCAGTGCAGTCAGCTGAGACTGAGTCGACGTTAATGAGCTCTCCCTCTGTATATACGTCTGCAGGAAGCTACAGCCTTACATAAATACTTGGCACATAAAAGCATCTCATAAATGAAAATAGATGGTTCAAGAACCTAGACCTGTGAGACACAGCCAGTCAGTCAGTCAGTCAAGCACATACTGTCCTTCCTGAGACAGTGAGCTGACCGCATTTACTAAGGCTGTATTTCAGAGCCCTGTAACATATGAGAGTGATTTAACTCATCTATTATTTTCCGACTCACTGACGCAAGCACCTTTCCACCCCCCTAGGTGATCTCATCTGGAGCCGAGTCTGGACGCTGCTGACACGCAGTAACGGCCCGCTCTATTTCAGGCTTTTACTGTATAAGAATGTGCCGTGAGCTGAGTCACATCCACTTTAAACACAAATGGGAATCTCAGTATACTTGGGGGCGTTTCAATCTAAACTTCATCCCTTTCGAAAACAAAATGTCAATAGATCAGGCCTCACGCTGTGCAAGAAGCTTAGTGGTGTTTGACTAGTTTGAAGAAGCTTTGTGTAAGCACTGGGCGAGGAGTGATTGGACGTTCCAATTCAGGCCAGTTGTTCATACGCCAAATTTTTACTTCATATTCACTATTAAAACGCTTCCAAAAGGGGGTTTTCACAGAAATTCCACAGAAGAACCATTTTCAGAGAAAAGTTATTAAAAGAACCAGTGTGAAGAGCATTTCAAACATCTAAAGAACCCTTTTTCTACACCACAATAAAGAACATTCTGTGCAATGGAAAGGTTTCGTTGATGGTTCTTCATGGTGTAGATGCTACTCCACAAAAACTCAAACAGCTTAAGTCCTGTAAATCAATCCATTCACAAGGCCCTGTTCACAACCATACACAAACCAGCTACAAAAACCTAACAGCTCAACAAACACTCTTTACAACAGATATAAATTCCTACACACTCTTAAAAATAAAGGCTCCGAAGGGGGTTTTTACAGTGATGTCATAAAGGAACCATTTTTGATTCTCCAAAGAACCTATCAGAGAACATTTCTTAAATTAAACCAGTTACAGCTCTAAAGAATCTTTTGTGGAATGGATCTTCATGGAGTTGTAGATGCCAAAAAAGAACATTTAGGAAACAAAACCCACAAAAGATATCACACTTACAGCTTGTCACCTATGCTGCAAAAAATAACAAATAAATTAAAAAAGCTCATTCTACTTAGTATTTTTTGTCTTGTTTCTAGTCAAAATATCTAAAAATTCTTAAATTAAGATGCATTTACTAAATAAGCAAAATGACATAAAATATTTCATCTTGTTTCCAGGGGAAAAACTAAATTAAGTGCAGTTTGCTTACAATTAGTAAAATTATCTGCCAATGAGGTGATTAAAATACTCGTTTTAAAAATATTTTACTTAGCCCACTGTCAGATGATTTTTTATTTTTTTTACTAGAAACAAGTCAAAACACTAAGTAAGATAAGCCTTTTTTTTTTTTTTTTTTTTGCAGTGTACAGAGGAAACTAAAGCATCTTAGATGTTTCTCATGAGGGAAAAGCCACAGTAATCTCATGTGTGTCTCCTCCTTATTTCCAGAAAAGATCTCAACGTTTCGAACTAAGCTCAGATTTGACAAGACACCAAAAGTCAGAGATCTCAATATAAACTCAAACATTTCTAATCAACTTCTCCCCAGACCAAATGGTCTGAGCTTTCACATTCCTTTTATAGATCTTTACTCTTACTGAATATCAACAATCTTTTCATTTTGCCTATTTTTATTTCTCCAGAGACTATAAATTTCATGAAACATCTAAGAAAGAAGTTTACACTTAAATGAAACATAAATGAGATCTCTGTTATGTTTTTGAGCTCTGACAGAACAATACAAATCTTCTGAGTAGTAACCAACTTGCTTTTATCATCAAAATAACACATTATCATTAACTTTATGCCGTGTAATCGCTCTCTCCTCAACAGAAAGCACTAACAGTGCTGCTAAACTTCAAAGAGCTTTTTCTCACCCCAGTGCTATCAGCTTTAAGAAAGTTAATCATTCATTTCCCATCACTTCAAAGCTCTTGTGAGCTGCAGTGGTAATCTGAACTCTCATGCATTCGGAGGGTGTAATAAATACAGTCGTGTTGCTGACATACCCATAGTGCTCTGCATGGCTGCCTCCTCGCGTCTCCCCAGTCTGTCCTGGAGGTACAATCCCAGTCTGCTCACTGTGTGTTACACACACTCTCTCTATCTCTTTCCTTCTCCCTCACACGCTCATTCTTTCTGCTCCTCCTCCTCATGCCAAAGTTTGCTTTCTTTTCTCTGGTAGAAACCCCCTTCCTCTGTGTCCTGTCCTCTCCTCTCTTTCCCTGCTGTTTGCTGCCACAGAACCGCCCCCTTCTCCTGCTACCCTCCTCCCTCTCTTACTTTGTCTATGGCCCCTTGCTCCTCCACCACCCCCATCCTCATGCACATTTAATCCCTCCTCATGCTCACTCCCTCTCTTTTCCCTTGTCTTTCTTCTACCTTTTTCTTTTCTTCATCTCTGTCCACTACAATGTGCGTGGAAAATGGAAACACTGCGTCCTATTTTTAAGACTGACCCTTAGTGCCTGCTTTAACCCTATAATGTCTACTGTATCATATTTGATGAGTAAAATCTAAAGCCAAAACTTTGCTGAAAAACCTGTTTGTATATAATCTACTACATGCCTTCTGTCATTTGACCGATAGTTTGAGCAAGTAAAAGACCTTTTAGTGTTAGTGTAAAAACATCCCCTGTCCGTTCACGGCACACATGTCTTTTTGCTGTAGAATCTTTAGTGATTTTAATAAAGTAAGAAAAAAATTATTGGGAGATATTGACATCTTTTATGTAAGTAATCTGTCATACTATTAAAAATTACATCACTTACTTTTCTGCCATGTATATATCTATGGAAACCCTTTTTGCCACTGAATAAATCTTTTATCTCACAATTCTGACTTTGTTTCTCACAATTGAGAGTTTACATCTCACAGTTCAGATTTTTTTCTCAGAATTGTGAGATATAAACTCACAATTCTGACTTTGTTTTCTCAGAATTGCATGATAAACTCACAATTGTGAGTTATAAAGTCAGAATTGTGAGATATAAACTCACAATTGTGACTTTTTCTCAGAATTGTCTAATACAAACTTGCAATTTTGACTTTCTTCAGAATTGCATAATACAAACAGGCAATTCTGACTTTTTTCTCAGAATTGCATCATTTAAACTCACAATTGTAAGTCAAAGTCAAATTTGCAAGATATAAACTCACAATTCTGACTTTGTTTTCTCAGAATTGCATGATAAACAATTGTGAGTTATAAAGTCAGATTTGTGAGATATAAACTCACAATTGTGACTTTTTCTCAAAATTGTGTAATACAAACTCGCATTTCTGCCTTTTTTTTCAGAATTGCATAATTTAAACTCACAATTGTAAGTTATAAAGTCAAAATTGCGAGATATAAACTTACAATTCTGACACTGTTTTCACAGAATTGCATGATAAACTCACAATAGTAAGTTATTAAGAAATTAAAAAATTATGCAATTCTGAGATTGTTACTTTATATCTCAGAATTGCAAGTTTGTATGACACAATTTTGAAAAAAGTCAGAATTGCGAGTTTGTATTACGCAATTCTGACTTTTTTCAAAATTGCGTCATACAAACTCGCAATTCTGAGATATAAAGTTACAATTAAATTTTTTTCTTACAAATGTGAGATATAAAACTCACAATTGTAAGTTATTAACTTTTTTATATAAACGTTTATATAAACTTTTCTCAGAATAGCATGATGTAAACTTGCAATTCACTTTTTTTCAAAATTGCGTCATACAAAATTGCAATTCTGAGAAATAAACAATTAATTGAGATATAAACTCACAATTCAGACTTTGTTTCAGAATTATGAAAAAGAAACTCGCAATTTTGAGTTGTAAAGTCCAGTTCTCAATGGGAAAACGATGTTCTCATCTTACAGTTCTCACTTAACTCACAATTGCTTTTTATGAAATCAGATTTGCAAGATATAAACTCGCAATTCTGACTTTATTTCTCAGAAATTTTACTCTTTCTAGAATTGCGAGTTAAAAACCTCACAATTCTGAGTTTTTTTTGTCGCAATTTCGAGTTTATATCACACAATTCTGAGAAAAAAGTCAGAACTGCGAGATAAAAAAGTTGCAATTACCTTTATTTATTTTATTCAGTGATGGAAAAAGGCTTTCATAAATATCAGCAACTGCACAAAACTGCAGATTTTTTGCTCCATTAGGGCCCCTAAATACAAAAGTGAGGTGTCTTTTTCTCTTCAGTGAGCTCCATATTTTCCTATATCCTACTTTATGAGCAAAACAAAATTTCAAATATGATACAAAATACTTGCAAACTTTTTTTTTTGATTGGTTTTTATTTGCCTCAAGGTTCAATAAACGGATCTTATTTATTTTTCTGACTATTATTTCAAATGTCAGACTTTTCAGGGTTAATGTGACTGACACACAAACACATGAAGGTAAACGCTGTGTGTAAAGAGTATGTTGTCCACTAACTGGATTAGAGTAAAACCTCTCCAATCAAGTCAAACTCTTCGTATGTTTAGTGGATTTTCCTGGGATATACGTTAAGCTCAAGGCATGCTGGGACACAAACGCATGACTCACTCTAAACACTGACTCATCACATGCCCACATGCCCTGTTAATGCTTTAACATACGAAAGAGCCACAAAAGTGCACATAAAGAGCATCACAAAGGGTCTGTTGTGCTGTATGACATCACACCGAAAGTTTCATGCAAAGCAAAGACAGGGATCCAATCAAATCTTTGTGAGGAGAACAAGGACTGAAAAACAACATTCGGATGTTTCTTTGGACTTTCATATGAATGTACTTTTCACATTAGTACTAGTTTAATATGTCTAATAACAATAATAATAACAAAAGCATTTTAATACAAATTAATCTCTAGGACAGAAAAGTTCTGTATTTGAATACAGAATCAGCCAATTGTCTAACATTTTGCCTTTCAACAGACCCCATTCACTCGTTCTCCCCTTTCAATCATTAACCACTCCACTCCTCATTTACTGGCCATTCCTAAACAACAGCATGGAAGCATGACGTGTTATGTTCCTAACCTGTGTGCGCAACGAACAGTAAATACAGGGTTCCTGAGTGAGTGTGGGACTCTCAAGTGAAATAAAAAGGAGAAAAGGTGGAACGAGAGGGCTAGAGAAAAACAGAGAGAGTGAGAGACGGAGAAAGGAGGGCTAATGAAGCGTTAGGAACAGATGAGCATCCGAGTGATTAATGGACACTTGCCCTCCAGGGAAGTTATCATATGAACATACACTCTACATATACTCACTAGGGAGACTTAACATGATACTCCTAACCACAGTGCACGCACATATCTCAAATGTACATCCGGCCAACTGCATTCTCCTCACCAGAGTGACCGCACATGCACCAATGCTTACACACACCACTGGCTTGATTATATGGAATTTGGATTACAAAAATAAATAAATAAATATAATTAAATTAACCTAATCATAAGTAGTCAGATAACAATAGAATTGAAGTCAACATACACTCTGCAGTTTACATACACTCTGCAGAATCTGCAAAATGTTAATTTTACCAAAATAAGAGGGATCATACAAAATGCATGTTATTTTTTATTTAGTACTGACCTGAATAAGATATTTCACATAAAAGATGTTTACATATAGTCCACATGAGAAGATAATAGTTGAATTTATAAAAAAATTACCTTGTTCAAAAGTTTACATACACTTGATTCGTAATACTTTATTGTTACCTGAATAATCCACAGCTGTGTTTTTTTTTTTTTTTTTTGTGATTGTTGTTTATGAGTCCCTTGTTTGTTCTAAACAGTTAAACTAGCCGCTGTTCTTCAGAAATATCCTTTAGGTCCCACAAATTCTTTGAGTCCCTCAGTTGTCCTCAGTGAGAGAAGATGGATTGCAAAATCATATGGAATCATTGTTGGAAAGGGTTCAAATACACAAAAATGCTTAAAAAAATGCTAAAAAAAAATCTTATTCAAGTCAGTACTACATAAAAAAAATAACATGCATGTTGTATGATTCCTCTTATTTTGGTAATTGTTAACAATTTGCAGATACTACAAGGTGTATGTAAAATTTGGATTTCAATTGCAGATATTAGTTACTAATTTGCAAAGAACTGCTTTCAAAACACTATGGACATGTAAACTTTGTTTCTTCCAGTACTGTACTGGTTAAAGCTTTTGTTTGAGGGGTAATGAACAGCCTTGATTAAGTATGAATGGGGGAAGGGGAATTCTCAGTCCTCCCAAACTTCCTAGTCCCGCTGTCTCTATTCAATTCAGAGGGGAAGAAATGGAACGGAATAGAGTTGGTTAGGAAAGGGAAAGAAAATTAATGATAGTGAAGGACAAAAGACTGAACAAGAACCTAATCCCCCTTCCACCCCCCCAAATACACACACACACATGCTGATTTGATCAAGCATGTACACACACATGCAGACAGACACACAAAATGAAAGGTCCTCGAAACCTCCAACAAAACACTTGACCCTTCATCTACTGAGAGAGAGAGAGAGAGAGAGAGAGAGAGAGAGAGAGAGAGAGAGAGACGGGGCAAAAACGAAAAACTGTTGAGTGGTAGACTGAGGGCTGTGCTGTGAGGCTCTGTGAGTTTCATTGCTAAAATGAACAAAACTCTACTGAAATCTGCAGATTCAGGTGCACGTCGCCAAATTTGACATATTCCACACCCTTTGCATGTTGAGTTAATAAATATTTAGTTTAGTTTGATTATGTTTTCAGTCGCCAATAGGGCTGTTCTGTTTTAACACACGTTCTTGTGTTTAAAGTCAACAGTTTACTTTCTAAAAGCACTTATTGGATATGATTCATCAGTGCATTTTATTCCTAAAAAAGTCTGTCTTTGGAATCTTTGATAAGGATGTATTAACATGCTTTGGTTTCAAACCATAGTCCCTTCAACCCACATGTCACATTTAAAGAAATAGTTGACTTAAAAATGAAAACAACCCCATGATTTACTTACCCTCAATCCATCCTAGGTGTATATGACTTTCTTCTTTCAGATCAATACAATCAGAGTTATATAGTCCAATAAAGTACATCTATCACGCTTACCACAGTTAGCGGAAGCTATAGATTATGGTTTATAAAGTTTTAAATATGAATATTTTTCTTACACCAACACATTAATTCACTTCAGAAGGCCTTTATTCATCCCCTTGAGCCATGTGGAGTACTTTATATGATGGATGGATGGAATTTATTGAACTTCAAAACCTCAACACCACTTTACTGCCATTACAAAGCTTACAGAAGCCAGGACATTTTTTAAAAATAACTCTGTATTCGTCTGAAAGAAGAAAGCCATATACACCTAGGATGGATTGAGGGTGAGTAAATCATGGAGTAATTTTAATTTTGGGGTGAATCTGCATTGAATTCAGGGTCTCCTACTGAGGAACAAATCACCAAATGTATGTTTGATCAGTGCATGACGCCCATGAATCTTTCCTCTTCACTCCTGAGGGGTATGAGAGGAGTACACCAACAAAATCAACTCTTTGCAGAAGGAAAACATGTCTTACCATCTACATGATCAAAGATTGCAGTGTGGAATGCACACTAATCTTTGATTAACTTTTGACTGCAGGCAGATAACATAACAAAATCAAGGATATCAAATCTGGGATTGTGTATGTACACCTCAAGCTCAGACTCCCCAGGATAACAGACCTCCATCACAAAGCATTGAGCTTATGCCAAACACATCTGCGGTCATAACACATCCCATACACTCTCCATATACAGTATCTCACAGAAGTGAGTACACCCCTCACATTTTTGTAAATATTTTATTATATCTTTTCATGTGACAACATTGAAGAAATTACACTTCGCTACAATGTAAAGTAGTGAGTGTACAGCTTGTATAACAGTGTAAATTTGCTGTCCCCTCAAAATAACTCAACACACAGCCATTAATGTCTAAACTGCTGGCCACAAAAGTGAGTACACCCCTAAGTTAAAATGTCCAAATTGGGCCCAAAGTATCAATATTTTGTGTGGACACCATTATTTTCCAGCACTGCCTTAACCCTCTTGAGCATGGAGTTCACCAGAGCATCACAGGTTGCGACTGAGGTCCTCTTCCACTCCTCCTTGGCCAGTTCATCACCTTTACCCTCAGCTTCTTTAGCAATCCAGTGGTCGTCTTTTAGGTGTGTTTGGGGTCATTATCATGTTGGAATACTGCCCTGCGGCGCAGTCTCCGAAGGGAGGGGATCATGCTCTGCTTCAGTATGTCACAGTACATGTTGGTATTCATGGTTCCCTCAATGAACTGTAGCTCCCCAGTGCCGGCAGCACTCATGTAGCCCCAGACCATGACACTCCCACCACCATGCTTAACTATAGGCAAGACACACTTGTCTTTGTACTCACCTGGTTGCCACCACACACGCTTGACATCATCTGAACCAAATAAGCTTATCTTGACCACAGGACATGGTTCCAGTAATCCATGTCCTTAGTCTGCTTGTCTTCAGCAAACTGTTTGCAGGCTTGTGCATCATCTTTAGAACCCCTACTCCTTCAACCTCTGCAGCAATGCTGGCAGTACTCATACATCTGTTTCCCAAACACAATCTCTGGATATGATACTGAGCACGTGCACTCAACTTCTTTGGTCGACCATGGCGAGGCCTGCTCTGAGTGGAACCTGTCCTGTTAAACCACTGTATGGTCCTGGCCATCGTGCTGCAGCTCAGTTTCAGGGTCTTGGCAATCTTTTTATAGCCTACACCATCTTTATGTAGAGCAACCATTCTTTTTTCAGATCCTCAGAGAGTTCTTTGCCATGAGGTGCCATGTTGAACTTCCAGTGACCAGTATGAGAGAGTGAGAGCGATAACACCAAATTTAACACACCTGCTCCCTATTCACACCTGAGACCTTGTAACACTAACGAGTCACATGACACCGGGGAGAGAAAATGGCTAATTGGGCCCAATTTGGATATTTTCACGTAGGGGTGTATTCACGTTTGTGGCCAGCAGTTTAGACATTAATGGCTGGGTGTTGAGTTATTTTGAGTGGACAGCAAACTTATACTGTTATACAAGCTGTACACGCACTACTTTACATTGTAGCAAAGTGTCATTTCTTCAGTGTTGTCACATGAAAAAATATAATTAAAAAAATTAAAAAATGTGAGGGGTGTACTCACTTCTGTGAGATACTGTACACACACAAGCAGTGACAGAAACACACATCAACACTTACAGTGCCAGACATGTCACATGACACACAAGAAAACTTCATAAACATATACAGAGTCCTGGTCTGAGCTGCTGTAATGAATGGCGAGTAATGAAACTATATGTGTGAAGCTGCCAGCAGGTCTGAGCACTGCAAACCAATCTACTTTTACTGCTCTGCTCCCTGCCATGGAAAAGCAATAAGACCACTGAGTTGATGTGTAGAGAAGAGAAGGATGAGAGGGAGCTCTGTGTCCTTTTTTGTGCTTTGTTGAGTGAGAGTGCAGACTTAATGTAAAAAATAAAAAAGCTTGGGCGTGGAGTGGAGGACATATTGGCATGATATACCTCTCCCTTTCTACTCCCTGCTGAAAAAGAAAAATGCACTCAGAGTTTACAGGCCATTTGGAGAGCTGACTTTTATGTTTTTTGGTTTTCAGAGTTTCCATTCTTAGAATCTCCCCGTGAATGAAGGGTCAGCTCTACAGCTAATAAACGCTTGTGGAAAGACAGCAAACAAGGGTTAGGACTAGTACCAAAGAGGTGTGTAATACCTGGTGTAGGTGTCATCAACACAACGCACTTTCAGCTCATTAATCTTACGTGTCTCATGTTTCTCAACAATATCTCAAAATGTGTTCAGATTTTTCAAGATCTCACGTCAAAATTCAAAGACTTCAATATGAACTCAAAAATGTACATTTTTTTAAAAAATCTTCTGGGAAAAAAAAATAATAATAATAAAATAACAATAATAATAATAATAATAATAATAATAATAATAATAATAATAAAGTATTATTATTATTATTATTATTATTATTATTACATTATTATGACCATCATCAATATTAATAAACATTTTATTTAAAATGTATGTGTTAAAGTTTAAATAAAATGTTTCTTATTATTATTATTATTATTATTATTATTATTATTATTATTATTATTATTAGTAGTAGTAGTAGTAGTAGTAGTAGTAGTAACTATTATTATTAGTATTATTATTTAAAATAATTAACGTAATACATATTACTGCTGTATTATTATTAATTTATAATAATAATAATAATATAAGTATTAATAATTAATTAATAATAATAACAACAAACATTTTATTTAAACTCTATACATGTTTTGATTACTGTATTATTATTATTATTATTATAAGGAAAAATAAAATGTTTAAATAAAATGTTTATTATTATTATTATTAATACTTATTATTAGTATTGATACTTGGTATTAGTAGTAGTAGTAGTAGCAGTAGTACTAGACGTAGTTCTACATATTATTATTATTATATTATTATTATTAATAAACTATTTAAATGTTAATATTATTACTTTAAAACACAATAAAACATTAATATTAAGTATAAATAATAATACATATACATAAATAATTTTTATTTAAACTACATTTTATCACTGTATTACTACTACTGCTATTATTATTATTATTATTATTATTATTGTTGTTGTTGTTATTGTTGTTTTTAAAAGGAAAAATAAAATGTTTAAATAAAATGTTTATTATTATTCATATTTGTTGTTATAAAGTAATAATAATACAGTAATAATAATGTGTAAATTTAAATAAAATGTTTATTATTGTTGTTTTGTTGTTGTTGTTGTTGTTAATACTTATTATTAATAATACTGATACGTATTATTATTAGTAGTAGTAGTAGTAGTAGTAGTAGTAGTGATAATAAGTACTACTACTACTACTACTACTACTACTACTACTACTACTACTACTACTACTACTACTACTAATAATAATAATAATAATAATCATTATTTTTCTTTCTTTTCTTTCTTACACAAAGTTGATATGTAAGGGTGAGTTCACACTTGTCATGTTCGGTTTGAAACAAACTGGTGTGATTGCTCTGTTAGTGCAGTTAATTTGCGTAAGTGTGAACCCTGCCATCCGAACCCTGGTGCGCAACAAACAAGTGGACTGAGACCCATCTTTTTAGCAGTCTCGGTCCACTTGTTTGTTGCACACCAGAGTTCGGATAGCAGCGTTCACACTTACACAAATTAACCACTTCCAAACGAACCAAAAACTTCTAAACAAACCCCAAAAAAAAAAACAAGGAGTAATGACAAGATGCGAAAATGAAAATAAAATCATATACACACAATGAGCGCGTTTAGTCCAGCAGACGGCATTAGGTGTATTCGACTTAAAGTTGAACGCACCTTTTCCTTTTGTTTAGAGCGTTCGGTGAGGCAACCCAACCACTATGCCTTTAGGTTCGGTATCTTTGAGCAATATACTTTTATTTTAGGCACTGCTATCAAACAAAATTAAATAAAGGGAGAAATATCACACCTGTTCCTGACACTGGCTGTAAAACCCAAGTTTTATAGGCGTAAAAGGTCAACTGAGGGGGTTAAAGGGTCAAAGGTCGAAAGACCAGGGTTTTAAAATAGTTCAGGAGTTTGTGGTTTCAGTCACGACGTGACCTCAGGTGGAAACACCAAGTATAGCATCACAATTAGCAGAGGTCACACTGTCAAATGAGATAATGTCTTCGAATCATAAAACATTTTTACAGAGGGAGTCATAGGCTTTCATCTGCTGATCACTTCAGTGCTGTGAGTCAATGTCAACATAGGGTTGACATGCCTCAGCACTATTAACAGAGAATGGAAAGAATAATAGGCTTCTTCAAAAGAATAAAACCACTACAGAGCATCTACTGCAGATTTAGTCATCTTTGCTATGGGAGAGCTGCTAACATAAGCACTGAAAGATGTTTTACACAGACAGTTATTTCCCATAACTAAACAAAAGTGATTCATTAGTCTATGGAGAGAGAGAGAGAGAGAGACAAAGAGAGAGCAAGGGAAGGCAGAGGACAGCAAGACATCTAAAGTTTCTTGCATCATTCAAAAAAAAAGGGGTTACAAATCACTGAGGGGCACAATATAACTGCTCTGGTTTTATAGGACAGGAGAAAAGGGGGTAACGTGTGGCGTCTTTTAAGCTGTGCACACACAAATCTCAGGCCCGCCCTGCACCACCTCAGTAAATCTAAGCAGGAGAGAGGTGGGAGCAGGCAATGTGTCAGAGACTCTTTACTCTTGTCTTTTCATTCATTTCCTATTAACTCCCAGCATGCTCGCTGTTTATGTTCCTCTGGCATGTAGTTCCACAGCAGTGGCTCCCAGCCATGTGAAACAAGACTGATAAACACATATAACTGATCCTCTTAGAATATCTAGTGAGTGTAATCATGTAACATTTCAACCAGAAACTACATTAAATATTTTACAAATATGGACCATTGTTTGAAAGATATTACTACTACTTTTACTTAGCAAATATGCATTCCAAAAGTGACATGTAATGTTACAAAAAAAATTGTATTTTAAATAAATGCTGTTCTTTTGAACCTTTTAATGATCAAAGAATCTTGAAAAAAGCATTGTGGTTTTGACCAAAATATTACACAGAAAAAACATTTCAACACTGATATTAATAAGAGATTATTTTTGAGCAGCAAATCAACATATTAGAATGATTTCTGAAGGATCATGTGACACTCAAGACTTTAGTAATGATGCTGAAAATACAGAAAAATCACAGTACTAAAAACAATTTCAAATTGTAATATTTCACAATATTACAGTTTTGACTGTATTATAAATAAACAGTTAATATATTTTAAGGTTTTAAATCAATGTATCCTTGATGTGCTTCTTTTAAAAGTGCTGTATGTATGTTTTTGACTCTTCTTAAGACAAAAAATAGCATAATATGTTTGTAGGTATTTAGGAAACATGTTACGTCTGCAGAGCTGTTTCTTTGAAAAATAATGCTATAGCGAGTAGCTAATTCTGCTCTGAAATGTGCGTTTCGGGCAGTATTCCGGGACGGAATTGTAGTACTAATTTCAGCCGCTAGCTGGCAATATTACATACTGCACAATGATCTATGAGCAGAAGAACATTAAAATACAGTAAATCAATTTAGCAAATTATTACAGTGCAAGGCTCGTCACGTGTCCTCAATCTGGCGGGTCGAGTCTGACTAGGAGGAAACGGGAGAAACGGTTCTTTCCAGTATTTTAAATTTGAACTGCAGTACCCATTTCAACCTCTAGCAGTCAATCTTTTGTCAAAAACATTTAAAAAAAATCGAGTAATGTCACAATAATCATGTCATAATACAAAAACTCTTATTGGGTCTAAAATCAAGAGGTTTCAGCTAAATAAGATAGACAGACAGACAGATAGACAGATAGTTTCATGTATCTGTAGAAATATTCTTATAAAATATAAAGACATATTAAAAACACAAAGTCTGGTCAGTAACTCTGACTGACTCTGATGCCATTTCCACCACAGAGAGGATGAGAGGTCAGTCTCCTGAGGGAAATAGACAGCTGCTAAAACGAGTGTGAGCATAGATTAAGAGCTGCAGGGGCGGAGCAGCTGCTTAGACCACACACACACACACACACACACAAAAACACAAAGTCCTGAAGAACTGCCAGTCATGTGCTCAAACTGCATACTAACCAGATGAGTTGAACCAAAGTGGCCAAATCTGTAATCTGCAGAATCTTTGTCTGTTGTCTAATATGTAAAGGGAAATAAGATTTCAACAAATTTAACCACCATTACCAAAAACGTGGTATTACTACAGTGCCATGTTCACAAAAGTATTGTGAATAATAATTCCTATCCTCCAAATGCTGCCCTCTGACCTGCACAGCCCCTCCCATCTAGACTCGGCCAGTATCCATGCCTGTGTCACACTCAGCACTGGTCATCCATCATGAACCTGACCTCCGTACAAAACACACTTCAAAGTGCTGGATGGGTCCTTTATTGAAATTTCCCTGTGGGGTAAAAACTCAGCCAGACACATATTCACACCATTAATCAATGTCCAGACTCCCGCAGAAGCGATAATCAGCTGTGACAGCGAGGAAATGCTTGTTCCCACTGAGTACAACTCTGCTGATGCCTGTAAAATTGACATCAACACAATTTTTGCAGATTATGATGTTTATGTTAGTCAGTCAAATTTCACCGGATTTAAAGCAGTCGCTCACCATTTCATACAGTGGATCTGCTGTATGAAGGAGATGTCAGTGTGGGCGGGGCTACCCTGTGTGACTACTGTCAAATGTTACATCACCTAATTAATATTCATGAGCAAGGCTGATAAGATTTATAATGCATTCCCTCAACTTTTTAGATCCTTCAGCCCTGATCTAAGACAACTCTGGGTGCATTTTCATCATGCTTTACAGATCATTAGCTTTTAGTGTCTTTAATTAACTGAGCCTAATTAAAACTAACACGGTGAGAGGTAAAAGTTATGACACTGATGGCGGGTCCAATAAAGCCTGCTTGTTCTATATGGCTAGGCTAAATGAATGATGGAAATCAATTCCATATGTCATGTCTGTTTCTGACAGCAAGGATAGAGAGACATGTCTTACCTTGCACAAAGGCCCAGAGAGCAGCTCCTAAAAAGCTGCAGAGATCCAGGACGGATGGAGACTTTACACATCCCCAGAGTCCCACCTCCACTCACACACACCCCTGCAGGAAACACACACACACACACACACACACACACACACACACACACAGGGTTAGGTGAAGTTCTGAAGTATGCAAAGCACATTCACCAGACAAGAGCTGAGGGAAAATTCAGAATTAGGCCTAGTAAAAACAATAATAAAGTATAAGAGAACAACTAGAGAGCCTCTACCATCTGGTCATCTCTACAGGCCATACGACTCAAGAGTTCTAGTATGCATACTGTACGTCACACACCTGCTATGGAGTATTAGTTGCAGGGTGTCAAGGTGAAAAGCCTGTTATTATGTTACCGTGAAAGCATGATAAGGTCACAGCTTTCTGAGGGGCCAGTAGTTTTTCTTTCTTTGTCTTTGGCCGCCATACAGTGAGTTCACATGGGTCTCAGTGGACATAAAGCCAAGAGAGATTGAATTTTGTCAGGTACAGTATAATCTGTGAAAGTTTCAAGTTGCTCAAATTGAAATATCTGCTCAGTATGTTATATCTGAGAGGAGTGGAAGAGCACACTGCCCCCCACTGGATACCAACCAACACTACCTCTGTTTGAGAAACTATATTAAGCTAATATAAATCTTAACAGCCATTTTGACTATTACTTTTCAGATATACTGAATTTAGAAGTAAATAAATTTGAAAGAAATATATATACAAGAAATAAACATTTATGAATAGTGTTTTTGCTCTGCCATTCTCATAAGTGTATGAATGAAACACAAAGTCTAATGTAATCTTTCTTAAGTGTAAAAAAAAAAAAAAAAAAATACGAAAGATCCTAGTACACTACTGTTGAAAAAATTGGGCTCAGGAAGATCTTATTTGCTGTTGCTGTTTTAAAAGAAATCAGTACTTTTATTCAGGAAGTAAGCATTAAATCTTACATTAAATTACAGAAAACACATTGTTTAGAAATTCTATTTTAAATAAATGCTGTTCTTTTAAACTTTATCTACAAAGAAATCCACAAATGTAAAAATGTTTCTTGATCAGCAAATCAGAATGATTTCTGAAGGATCATGTGACACTAAAGACTAAACACTGGAGTAATGATGCTGAAAATTCAGCTTTGCATCACAGAAGTAAATTACATTTTAAAATATAAAACAGTTATTTTAAATTGAAATAATATTTCACAATAAGACTCTTTTTATGAGATATTACCACTGGGTTTAGTCCTCCATGGTGGAATCCGCAAGGACTCTTCTCTGTCTACCCTTATACACTTAGGCGGGAATTCTAGTTACTGTTTACTCTGGTTTTAATAAAACCGATGAAGAATGAAGTAGAGATTAGAGAGGAATGTGTCTGTGGTTATCTCTTCTCTTCAGTTATCAACAGTCTCATCTAGTGTGTGCAACCCCTTCTAAAGTGGGTCACATCTACATGGGCTGCCAGCCATGCACAAACACACACTCACACACACACACACACACATACATTCAACTGCATGACACACGTGGAGAGGAGAGGGGAAACAGTGGTTCACACGTGCCTGAGCCTGTCTGCTTTACAGAAAAGGGGGAGCGACTGGGAAAATAAAGAGGGTGATTGGAGGTCTAAGACAGTTAAGCAAAACACAAAGAACTCTAGTGTGGAAACTATTTTTAACTGTAGCTTTCCAAGTTACATTAAAGTTGTTAGCTACAGTGCAAGCTTAAAGATTAAATAGCTTAAATATATACAGCTGAAGTCAAAAGTTTACATACACCTTGCAGAATCTTAATTGTTAATAAATGTAAATGTTAATTATTTTACCAAAATAAGAGGGATCATACAAAATGCATGCTGTTTTTTATTTAGTACTGACCTGAACGATATTTCGCATAAAAGATGTTTGCATATAGTCCACAAGAGTCCACAAATAATAATTATTAATAAAAATAATAAATGGAATAGAATTTATCATTTTTTTGTTTAGTGATAGTTGTCCTGAACAGTTAAACTGCCCGCTGTTCTTTCTGCCTGCTGAAAAATCCTTCAGGTCCCACAAATTCTTTATTTTTTCAGCATTTTTGTGTATTTAAACCCTTTCCAACAATGACTGTTCACACTGAGGACAACTGAGGGACTCATATGCAACTATTACAGAAGGTTCAAACACTCACTGATGCTTCAGAAGGAAACAATGCATTAAGAGCTGGGGGTGAAAACTTTTCGAATTTGAAGATCAAGCTAAATTTGACTTATTTTGTCTTCTGGGAAACATGTAAGTATCTTCTGTAGCTTCTGAAGGGCACCACTACATTTTTAAAAAAAAAGTTATATTTAGGCAAAATAAGAAAAATCCACACATCTTCCATCATTCTGTTCAAAAGTTAACACCCCTGGCACTTAATGCATCGTTTTTCTGCCAGGTGTATGTAAACTTTTGACTTCAACTGTAACTATGATAATTTACAAATCCTGTTTAAACTAAGTCTCTTATGCTCTCTAGGTTGGCATTATCTGATCAAAAATACAGTAAAAGTTTGTGATGTGATGCAAAGCTGAATTTTCTGCATCATTACTTCAGTATTCAGTGTCACATGATCCTTCAGAACTGACTCTAATATGCTGATTTGCTGCTCAATAAAAAATTCTTATTATTATCAATCTTAAAAACAACTGTGCTGCTTTATATTTTTGTGGAAACCAAAAATATTTATATTCTTTGTTGAATAGAAAGTTCAAAATAACAGTGTTTGGTTGCAAGTGTGAGACTTTTGAAAACAGCTGAACTGCTGTCATGCTACTGAAAAATTTCTGTACAGCAAACACTTATGTACAATGGATTCTTAAATTCATTCTGACTCATATGCTCCTGCTCTCCCTTATCGTCCACACAGAAATATACACACATTGTGCTGTAATTAATCACTGAGCCACTGTCTGCAAACTGATACAATATGGCCCATTGATTTTGCCATGACCTCAACTGGCCTGTCGGAGATAAACGTATGCCAGTTAATTAGCACAGCTCTTTGGTGTCAAGTTGCTCTATAACCATTCAAGCAGATTCATTTCCGTCTGAAAAACAGGCTCTAGGTCCTTGACAATAAAAGCGCAATAAAATTACTTCCCAAACTGATACAAGATACAGAGGATGTGACAGCCGAACATCTGCCTGACTGACACGAGACAGTTTATCAAAGGTCAGACTTTCATCAGAGCTCTGGTGCAGTGCTGACACTGTGACATAGTGCTCATTCCTTGTGAAAAACTGAACTGAATGTACGTCTTAAAGGTCCACTGAAGTGCTTTGAAACACGCTACTTATAGTGTGGGGAGCGGGATGCTTCAGATTCTAGAGAGCATTTGATTGAACAAAGTTTGATGAGAAGCTGAAGTGCAGGGTGATGTCATCAAAATCAACAATCCATTTTAGCGGAAGTTAGAAACTACGTTTTGATTGTTTATATCTTTTAATTGCAAGTTTTGTCATTGTTTTGGATCACACTAGCTTATAGATAACTTTAAGGCTAACATATTTATACAAATATATGTGTGACCATGGGCCACAAAACCAGTGTCAAAGTGTCAATTTTTCTAAATTGAGATTTATACATCATCTGAAAATTTAATAAATAAGCTTTCCACTGATGTATGGTTTGTTAGGATAGGATGATATTTGGCCGAGATACAACTATTTGAAAATCTGGAATCTGAGGGTGCAAAAAAAAATCGAAATATTGAGAAAATTGCCTTTAAAGTTGTCCAAATTAAGTTCTTAGCAATGCATATTACTAATCAAAAATTAAGTTTTGATATATTTATGGGGTAACACTTTAGAATAGGAAACACTTATTGACTATTAACTACGACTTTTCCTAATTATTCCTAATTTGCTGCTTATTAATAGTTAGTAAGGTAGTTGTTAAGTTTAGGTATTGGGTAGGATTAGGGATGTAGAATAAGGTCATGTAGAATAAGGCATTAATATGTGCTTAATTAGTGCTAATAAATGTCTAATATTCTAGTAACACACATGCTAATAAGCAACTAGTTAAGAAACCGTAAAATAAAGTGTTACCATTTATGGTAGGAAATTTACATGGATCTTCATGGAACATGAAAATTACTTAATACCCTAATGATTTTTGGCATAAAAGAAAAAGCAATAATTTTGACCCACACAATGTATTTTTGGCTATTGCCACAAATATACCCCAGCGACTTAAGACTGGTTTTGTGGTCCAGGGTCACATATATATATGAAACTTCAATTTTGATTTCATGGGGACTTTAAAAGTGTGTTTTAAAAAAGCTGTATTTGCAGATAATGCAATGTTAATTAAATAAAACAACACTTACAGTAAGTGTACTTAAAGAGAGATACTTTAAATCATTGTTTTAATAATATTGTGTTATGGTTTGAAGAAGTAGTTGACTAACACACTAAAGCACATGTAAAGTACTTGATTATAATTTTAACTCTATTGTACTATTCAATATTACATTTAAAGGTAATATATTTTATGCATTAGTTTTAAATGCATCAAACTTTATCATTACAATTGCACAATTACAAATATATCTAAATACATGACAAGTTTCAAAAGAAAGTGTACATTCAGCAGCACAGTTTAACTATATTTCAAAGACAGCAGAAGTAATAATGAAATTACATAAAGTTGAAATTACGCAAAGTTACGTAAAGTATTTGCAATTGAAATTTACATTTAATCATTTAGCAGACACTTTTATCCAAAAGCAACTTAAAAATGCTTTCAAAACAACAAAAGAGCAACAACATAGTGTTGTCACTAGCCGCTGTGATGGTTAGTCTAATACAGTAAGTTTCTGAACTAAAGAATCTAGTGATGCTATGCAGACAGAGAAGAAAAGTGGTCCAAGTACTGAGCCGTGAGGCACCACAGTATCTAGATGTTGGACACCTCACCCCTTGAAGATACCTTAAAAGGACCTATCTGAGAGGTAAGATACGAACCACCAAGCCATAAAATTATTATAGATTTTCTTATGCAAAGAAAAAGAATGAAATCCAAAATAGTATTCACTGCCCTAGATTTTCTAGCACATTCAAGATACAGATCTCCCCTTTTCTTCTGTACTGAATATGAGTGTGCTTACACTTCCTGATGCATGCAAATACTGTTAACGTATCACAAATGGCAGATGGTACATTTGAATGTTTTTTTGTTTTTTTTTGGAAACTGACAGCTACTGGTCACCATCCACTTTCATTATATGTAAGAGAGTTTAAATGCTGCTCCTTGTGAGTTCTATACAAAGAAAAAACGTGTTTCACTATGAGGTCTGTAAATTATAACAATTTTCATTTGTGGGTGTCCTATCATCTTTACATTCTCCCCATTAACCTTACAGTCTCTGCCTGTTCCTCACCTGCTCCCGTAGGCAAATGTACTTTTAGATGAGGTAAATGTGTATCTGACCCATTCTGGGCTCAGCGAGAAAGAGAGAGAGCCTGCAGGGTGACAGATGGCGAGGGCCAAGCGTCAGGGACTCGGTGACGGAGCAGCATCAATCCACTTCACTCCTCCACCGCCACCTCCACTCTGACCCCTTCATCCCTCCTTCCAGACGAGGACACAGCTACATCTCTCCCATCATTTTCCCATCCCTGAGAACCACGCGTAAGAATACACAGCAGGACAATACAACGCCAGCCGTGCACCACAACACAGACGCTGACCGACTCACTTTGACCTCTTAATTCATAGACTGGGAGATACGAGGGGTTATGGGGCACCTCCACATGGAGAGAAGCGGCCTGGGGTCACAGACTGCCCTCAATTAATGCTGATCCGAGGATTATGAACTCTAATGAGTCCAGACTGCAACTAGTTATAAAACTTTCAATTCTATGTCTTCAACTATTGGCTAAAAAAGATGTTGAATACAATAAAAAGTAAAGTATAGGGCTGGGGATTGTCACAAATTCCATGATTCGTTTTGATTTTGATTCACAAGCTTGCAATTCAATTCTATTTAGATTTGGGTTATATATCACATACAGTACATGGCAAATTTTCTCAAGGAAGAAATCTCTCAATTAATTCTGTAAAATATACATTCAGTTGGTACTACAATATTATAATATTAAAGATTAAAATTAACTGATCTGTATACAAACACAATTACACTTTTTATAATGAAGTTACAATTATAGAATTATTTTTTCTGCTGTCATTTATATATATGTCATCAAAACTCATTATAATGTATATGTTATATGGTGCATATATTTAGCAAAATGTTCCTCTCTAGAGTTAATTTTTGTAGCTGACTAAGGAGTTGGTCATTGAAAATATTTATGTGTACTTCACGCCGTCCCTTCTCTTGAACTGAGACATGCCAACGATCTGTTGCACCACATTAAACAGTGCCAAAACAACATTTATTGTTTAAATATTGTAGTAAAATAGACTTTGAATTTGAAATCTGAGACTTTGTTTCATTTCAAAAATAACAAAGAATAAAGTTTGTTGTGTTTTATTGGACAGGAGGTGTTCCATTTATTAACTGAAAACAGGCTAGACTAATCGATTCTTGGGATTTAACAATCAATATTGTTTTGTAAACATGAAAATCCATTAAAATCGAGAAATCAATATTTGTACTCAGGCCTAATACACTGTAAAAAGTTTTCACCAGTTTTAACTTAAGTTAAAACTTAAGCTTAGCAGCTGTTTTAAAATGTTAAGTTAAATCAACATAAAAGTACAAGTCATTTTAATTTATTTTACTGTAGTGAGTTGAAATAACTTGTAGTTTTAAGTTGATTTAACTTAACATTTTAAGGCAGCTGCTGAACTTTTAAGTTGAAACTGGTGAAAACTTTTTACAGTGTATGTAGAATGAGGAAGGTATGAGGAAAAACTCAACTGTGGATTTGTGCTTGTTTTTATTTCTGTCATGGAGAATCGGATTACTGTTCAACTCGCACTGCTTCCGAGCTTTGGGATGGCATTAGTGTTTTAATTTTCATAAAACTAACAACTGAGCCATATTTGCTGACCTCTGACTGCAGCCTTGCAATTTGGTTCAGGGACAGAATATGCTCTCATGGGCTTAAAAAAGGTCTGAACCAATTCCAATTCACCTGCTTTGCCTCCTGTCTATCCTCCTATATTCTCTAATCAAAACCTCTTCTCAAAGTCCTTCCTCTTCTGAACACAGCTTTGGGTACAAAGCTACAAAATGCATGTTATTTTTTATTTAGTACTGACCTGATATTTCACATAAAAGACACAGTCCTCAAGAGAAAATAATAGCTGACCCCAGTCAAAAGTTTTAATTACTAAATTAATAAAAACTTAATTCTTAATACTGTGTTGTTACCTGAATAATCCATAGCTGTGTTTTTTGTTTTTTTGTGACAGTTGGTCATGAGTCCCTTGTTTGTCCTGAACAGTTAAAAATGTCCGCTGTTTTTTTTTTTTTTTTTTCAGAAAAAATCTTTCAGGTCCCACAAATTCTGTGGTTTTTCAGCATTTTTGTGTATTTGAACCCTCTCCAACAATGACTGTATGATTTTGAGATTCATCTTTTCACACTGAGGACAACTGAGGGACTATTGCAGAGGTTTCAAACACTATGCATTATGAGTCAGGGGTGTAAACTTTTGAACAGAATGAAGATAAATATAATATTTTTATTTATGTCATTTAGTGCCACCCTTTAGAAAATACAGAAGATAATTACTTGTTTTCCAGAAGACAAAATAAGTTAAATTTACCCTGATCTTCAAATCCAAAAGTTTTCACCCCCAATGCATTGTGTTTCCTTCTGAAGCATCAGTGAGTGTTTGAACCTTTTAAAAAAAAAAAAAAAAAAACTAAACACAGACATACATTCAACATTCGAAGGCTTACATTTCTAAGCCGAAACTCTGAATTATGACAGCAGCAAGCTGTACTCTTTTCTACAGACGTACTTTAGATTGTCAGTGTCAGTAACCGAACGGCCCACTGCAGTTGATTAATGCCGTTAATCTCCAAGACTGTGTCATTAGGCGGCTGTAATGGGTCTAACAGCAGCGCAGTGGTGTCAAAGTCACGCAGCATCTTCAATCATCTCAGAGACGACTCAAGGACACACAAGAGCTCAGCTCTGATGTGAGTGATGCTCAGCGCTCAAGCGCACATCTGCCGTTTCAGTGTTTAAGACGCTTACAAACCTCTTATATGACTCTCAGTGTCAGAGAGTCATCCTGAAAACCCTAAACACTTTTTGGTTGCTGTACATCTGCAGTCATACTAGAGCTCCTAAGGGACTGTGTGTAGTAGTGTGACCATGGAGGCATCCACCATAGTACCTCTCTCTGTCTTTTTACTTTCAGCATCATCACTGCAGAGACACCTCACATTAAGTCCCAAGACAGCCACGATTTAAGCATGAAGGACACAGCTGCCTGAGAGAGAGTTACATAACTGTCTTCAGATTTCTCATCTCTTGGTTCTGCTCACTCAGGACTATTTGTAGTCTCCAAACCGCTAGAATAATCTCTGTAATTTGTAATGCAATTGTAACCCTTGATAAGTAAAAGCAGTAAATCTCTGATTTTGTTTGTTTTGTGTCTAGCATTGTTTTCTAGGAAAGTAAAAGCAGCTTTGTTGTTCTAATACTCCACTGTCTGTCCTAGTTTCCACTGTGTTCACAGTGCAAGCACACATACATAAAAGATGATTTGCTGCTTCAATTTTCTGAATTTCTTCAGTTTGATTTGGTGGCAGACAACACTCGAGCTAGAACAACCCCACACAGGACACAGCTCAGCATTCTCTCTGTGAGAGAACAATGTGTTTTAAGAGACTCTGTGAAAGAAAGGTACAGATCAAATATGTAACTGCAAGAAAAAACACTAAGTGATTATGTTTTATGCATCTTGAAGTGCTGACTTTCACAAACAGCATGTGGTGAATACACACAAGGCAAATATTTTCACTAGATAACAGGACACAAGAGAATAGAAAACATGAATATGACCAAATAGTGTTGAAAGTATATTACATAATCATCATGACATACTATAGTATAAAAGTATAAAATATGCTTTTATTTTTTATTAGACTTAGTTACAAATCAAAATTTGTATGAAACCAGGCATTTCAGAATCACTGAGAAACTATTCGGGTTTTTATCAATATTTTGAATGTTTTTATATTTCCATTTTTATTCACATAGTAATGTTGTTGATTGTTTTAGTTCTAGGTTATTTATTTTGTTGTTTTAAAATATGTCTATATATTTTTATACATTTGTATTTCAGTTTTACTTTTAATCATTTTAGAGGTTAGTTAGAAGGGATAGTTCACCCAAATATGAAAATTACCCCATGATTTCCTCACCCTCAAGCTATCCTATGTGTATATGACTTTCAGACTACTACAATTAGAGTTATATATAAAAAAAAATATGTCCTGGCTTTTCCAAGCTTTATAATGGCAGTAAATGGCTGTTGAGATTTTCAAGTCCAATAAAGTGCAACCATCCATTATAAAAAGTACTCCACATGGCTCTGGGGGTTAATAAAGTCCTTCTGAAGTGAACTGATGCATTTGTGTAAGAAAAATATTCATATGTGACTCTGGACCACAAAACCAATCTAAAGTCGCTGCGGTATATTTGTAGTAAAAGCCAAAAATACATTTAATGGGTCAAAATTATTGATTTCCAAACATCATAAGGATATTAAATAAAGATCATATTACATGAAGATATTTTGTAAATGTCCTACCGGAAATATATCAAAACGTAATTTTTGAAAAATAATTTTCATTGCTAAGAACTTCATTTGGACAGCTTGAAAGGCGATTATCTCAAAATTTGTATTTTTTTGCACCCTCCGATTCCAGATTTCAAAATCTCAAACAAATATTGTCCTATCATAGCAAACCATATATCAATGGAAAGCTTATTTATTAAGCTTTCAGATAATGTATAAATGCAAATTTCAAAAATTGACACTTATGACTGGTTTTGTGGTCAAGGGTCACATATTTGGATGACGTTGGAAGTATTTTTCTTACACAAACGCATCGATTTGCTTCAAAAGGCCTTTATTAACTCACCAGAACTGCGTTGGGCACTTTTTTAATGTTGAATGGATGAACTTTATTTTGCTTCAAAATCTCAACACCCTCTCACTGCCATTATAAAGCTCAGAAGAGCCAGGACATTTTTTATATAACTGCAATTGTATTTATCTGAAAGAAGAAAGTCATATACACATAGAATGGCTTGAGGGTAAGAAAATCATGGGTTAATTTTAATTTTTGGGTGAACTATCACTTTAAATATAAACTAAATGAGTTTTTATATTTTGTTATATTGTATATTTATAAATAGCGAAAATGTTTTTGTATGGTTTTAGATTTAGTTATTAATAACTCTGCCTAAATCTAAATTGCTTTCACATTTAATTGTGCTCAAGAACTGAAAAATGGCTTCTGCAAATACAGATTTTTTCCCATTAAAGTATCTTTGATGCACGAATTCTGAATAGCAACATTTTTAACCAAAACAAGTGTTTTGACAATGTAAGACTCACAGATGCTATTTTTTTTTCTTTGAAATGTAACAGCTTAGGAATATACATATTCAGTACAAATTTAGATTTACTCAGCACCTCTCTTCTTTCATTAGAGCTCCAAAGGAATTCAGGTTCTAAAACTGCAGTAAAAACAGTAGTTCAGCCTCAGACCACCAGAGGGAAGACAACTGAGAACAAGAGACTATATCTTCAGAGGTAAATATCAGTGGTAATGTCTCTATCAGTGTTAAAACTAATAATAAGGAACAAACAATTCCATTGTAAGAATGTTTCTATTGACAGCTCTAAAGGATGAATGAGCATATGAGAGCGTATAAAGCTTTATAATAACAGTGTAGAAAAAGAGTGCACAAATTAGGAGGATTTTTCCTCTAAGCTGCTCCAGAAATTCCTCAGTTAGCCTTCAACATCATTCTTGACAAGGGAAAAGTACTCAAAATCTATAAAAAGCAGCTTCTTTTTAACATCTCTGTCTGTGTAAGATAATTTTCTCACAAATTCCATCTGCCTCTCCATCCAGCACTCTCACATTCTTGCTTCTTCTCACTCATTTTGCTGAAAGATAAAGGGAGTAAGCAAACCAGACCAAGGACCAGTTGTTATCGGATTGTTATCTCTGCAGCCATTCAATAGTTTGCTGGAATTTAAGAATTTGTTGCTGTAGGTCGAGCTGCACAGAAACAAAAGAGGGCAGCCTATCCAGTAAATTATTTCAGTATTACAGTAAGTTCATACTCTATATGTAATGATAATGATTTATTCATATTTTCATTCTGAATCACCCTTGGTTTCCACTGAGATCACATCAGAGAGGACATTGGGAGCAGGCATTAGCCAATGACTCAGCCCATACATCTGTTTTGACTTCTCATCTGGAGCAGAAAATGAGCAGTATTTGTCTGGGCACCAAGTAAAAGAACAGACAGGACAGAACTGCTGAACTGAACTGGGCTCTGAGTTGTTTGGGCTTTGTACAGTGGGTTTGTTATTCTAACTTTGCCTTCCAACACTGAACAATCAGAGCCTTGTATAATCCACTTTCACTGTAATGAGTCTTCCAAGACTTCATAACCGCCCAACTGACTCCATTTACAGTATTAATGGACATTTGATTGAAGCGGTCACAGTTTGGCAGCTTTGGCAGCCAAGTGTCTTATAATTAGACATTTTATTTGAAATGCAGTCTGTCAGACCCCTCGCCTAGTGACCTTAGTCTTCATTTGAATAACACATTCTAGATCTAAGTGCCTGTATAAGCCAAATAAGCATCACATCCTCCTAGCAGAAAGCTGTGCTGCACATCAGCCAAGACTGAAACAAGATTACAGTACATTACAGAGATTTTATCCCATAAGCTCAATGGGGAGGGGAAAGATAAGCTTTTTTAAAAGAACTGTAAAAGCAATATATAATGTGTAACCTCAGTAAATCCTCGACTGTGTCCCTGTGGGCGTACTCCTGAAAAATGAGTGCCATTGGACCATGATGAAACACACTGTGTAGACTAGAAATACAGAGTGCAAACATTCAGTCAACACAAACACAAACAAAAGACATAGACATAACTGTTATGAACACTCATTTTTCAAATTTGTTTGAGGTGAACATGGTTTCATCAGCACGTATTATATTTTTAACAAAAATATGCTGTGAATATTCAAAACACTGCATTTCTCTGAACCTATTCTGCCAAAAATAATTCAGATACCAGATATATTTTTTTATATTTTTTTTACTAGTGGGTGCAGTTTCACAGACAAGGCTTAAGTCTAGCCCAAGACTAAAATGTAAGTCTGAGCTGGTTCAACTAAAAGAAACTTGCACTGACTGATCTTAAAAATAAATATATAAATTAGTATAACCATCTGTAAAAACCAGGCCTATAGTTCATTTATGTAAGTGAGGATAGCAAAATAACGAAAACTGTGACATTACAGATGAAAAGTCTTCATACAGTGGACTACCAGTAAAATTGGTAAAAAAAAAAATAAATAAAAAATTGGGACCAAAATTGATTCAGATTTTTCTTTAATTGCTAATTCAAACTTTTTACACCACAGACTGAACAAAATTAAGCATTGTTTGGTAATTGGTCAACAAAGTATTGATAGTTGACAACTACTATAAGTACCTGGCCTATATCCTAAAAAAGTAGCCTATTTAAGCATTAGGGCCCTATGAAATCAGTTTTATTTTTAATTCAGTATATTTTTCTAGACTCTGTTTTAATGGTTAAATTGAAAAATATAAATTAAAAAAGCATGTCGATTTAATGAATGTACACAATTTAATAGCAATTTATTAAAAGTTTAACAAAAATTGCATTTTAAGGCCCTAAGAAATACATTTTATTATTGGTTCTATTTTTACCAAAATCTGTGTTTTCCATTAATTTTCTGGATTCCATTTTAATGATTTTATTTATTTGTAATAATTAAAATAATCTTTAATTATTAATAATAATAATAATAATAATAATAATAATAATAATAATAATAATAATAATAATTATTATTATTATTATTATTAATGAATTTATTTATTTATTTAAGAAATACTGTGTTGTGTATTTACATTTTCTGGTAAATAAATTCTAATAAATAATTTTTCTGGTAAATATTCCTAAAAAAAAGATATTTTAAAAATAACTATTTTTAGTAGTAGTAGTACTATCATTACATTAAGTAATATATAATATTTATTTTGACAGGTTGCTGTTTGTATATGGTATGACAATTTTCATATAGATTTTCATATATCAGATAGTATTTTAATTTTCATATAAGATTTTAGCGGCTTATTATTAACAAACACTTGTTTTGATTTAAGTTTACTGACCTAGTTTTGATTTATTTATTAGAAATTTGGCAAATTCCATAACATTCTGTGTTATACAGTAAATTCCATTTTTATGACTGGGTTCTGTGATTACGTTCATGTTTTCTGCGTATATTATATAGCAAATCTCAGCTGTGTGATTGTTTATATTGTCACAAAACTGTCCATATATATATATATACACTAAATCGCAACAGCCTGATTTTTATTTCATAGCAAGCTGTAACTATATTATTGCCTAGCTCTTCATATAAATATGTAAGAATCTCTAACTTTACCTGCTATTTACTTGAGTAGGATGATATTTAGTAGTCAACATTTGGATCAAGTGGATCAAAAAAAGTTAAGAAGAAGACAAAAATGGGTATTGTTTTTGTTTTAGGACAACTTCGATTACTCTTGTTGTCAACAGACTTTCATATACATTTCATTTCACAGTACATTTTGTTAGCATTGTGAACGGGCCTTATTTGTTTGTTGAGAACAAATGCAAAAACGGTTACATAAAGGATGCGTCTATACACTTCCAGTGTTATGATGGCAGGATGACAGGACGTTTACCCACATGAAACCAGATGTTTGTAAAGGCAGACAGCAGAGGAATGCCGCTTCCAAAGGGCTCTTTCAGCGTCGGTTTCCAGCCCGGACTAGACTGTTTCCTGTGCTGGAGTGTCAGGATGATCCTCTCTCTCTCTCTCTCTTCTTTCCTCCAGCCCCAAGGGCAGAAAACAAACAAGGCCAATGAAGTCATCTGCCTGAGCGCCCTAAGGGAGGCCTTCAGTTTCCCTGACAGAGCAGGGCGAGAGGAAAACGTGTGTGTTTCTGTATGTGCGTTTGAGAGAGTAAGCCACTCAAAGGCCAAAGGTTAAAACAGACTGCTCTAGTAAGCATTAGGGGACAACAGTCTGTGTGTCTCAACTATAGATGCATGTAGGAGCACCGCTGATGAAACTTCAGAGAGATACAGGATGCATTGTGCAGCTCAGCTGAATGCATGAAACAATGATGTCAGCTTTGTCTCTCTCAGTGCATAACCTCTGTAACAGATGGGGAGCTGTGCAAGATCAAAGCTGTGATGACATAGCTGTGTTACTGCTGTCAAACACAGGATCTGATATATGTGTAAACACGCAACAATGTGCAGCCATCCGAAATGGTCACAGAATCAAGTGTAATGACTTCATGACTTACATATGAGAGGAGCTAAAAACAGAAATGAAGCACAGGTCAAGCACCTAAAACGACTCTTTAGAGCAGTGTTACTCATTGCGTGGCTCGCCAAGCTTTAATTTGTGGCAGTAAATATTACAATGATATGATCCATACAGAGAAACAAGCAGGGCATGGCTATAACATAACCCATTAAATAACACACACTGTGTCTACACACCAGACGTGAGTCTCAAGGTGCGACGCGACAAAAGACAATAGAACCAATTATAATTAGGGCTCTATGATTTCCGCGATGCGAAACACACGGACGGAATCAGGGAATCCAGTCATAAAAACAGAATTTACTGTATGCTGTATGCAGCCTTTCAGAGCGCAGCAGCAAAAGTTAAACTATCTGAACTTTAAGCGCACTTGAGTGCAGTGGTGCGCTTTACTGCTCGTGCGCTTTGGTCGATGCAGCCACAAACCGTCCTCGGTGGGCTAATGTAGAAGCAAATAACTTTAAATAAATAACTTTAAAAATAACTTTAAATAACTTCCAAATATAACCCCCTTTGTATTGCATTGCATATTGTATGTTCAGGGATGACAGATTGACATGCTACTGACTGGATGTAACTTTTGATACTTTGCGGTAAAAGTGGCTCTCCTATTGACTTTGTCCTGTAAGTGCAGCTCTTGTGAAAAAAATAGTGAGGACCACTGCTTTAGAGCCTTAGGTGAACCCTACAGAAACCCTAAAAAAGTTGTTAAAACAAAAAAAAAAGGAAGACATGGAGAATAAGTATTGCAATCCTTTCCCCTTTGGGATACTGGATTCCCTCTGGATATGCAAGGCTACATGTTTAGCGTCTTTATAGTATAATGAGTTAGTGATAAAGAGCTTTTGTTCTGTGTTTTTTTATGCACATTCATAAAACAAGGGAGCTTACTGTATTAAATAAGGAAGCCTTTGTATGTGTACGAATATAGGGCAACAACATTTGTTTGCATTTACATTTTTGTAGATGTGTATTCTGATGCAGTTTCAAGTCATATTAGTTTCAGTATGAAGTCTGGAAGACAGTGTTCAGAGAGTATTTTGCCATATCATATCACATTAAATATAAAATCATTTTTAATAAGTTACACTACTTAGGACAAACAATATTCATATTCAAATAGCATTTTCATGTAGCAATCAACATTATTTATAACTACTAATTACAATTATGAAATTGAACTAAAGTCATAAATTCAAATTACACAAAAATTACATACAAAATACACATAAATACATACAAATGTTCATTATACTTGATTATGAATTAACTTTAGTTAATATAAGTTACTAAAACTGAAATGAAAATACATTATAGTTAAACACAAAAATTAAAAATTGCAAGGTAAAATTACTTTCAATTATTTTTTAAAATAAAAACTAATTTGAAATAAACACTATAATAATCAAAATAATACTATAATAATATATAAATAGTAGAAACACAAAACTGCATAGAATCATGAGTTAAAAAGTTACAAATAAATGCATATACATTATCAGTCAAAAGTTTTTAAAGATTTTTAATGTCTTTTAAAGAAGTCTTTTCTGCTCACCAAGTCTGCATTTATTTGATGCAAAGTACAGCAAAAACAGTAATATTTTGAAATGTTACTGTTATTTAGAATGTAATTTATTCCTGTGATTTCAAAGCTGAATTTTATCATTACTCCAGTCACATGATTCTTCAGAAATCATTCTAATATTCATCTTTTCTGCTCAAAAAACATTTATTATTATTATTATTATTATTATTATTATTATTATTATTATTATGTTGAAAAAAAAGCTGAGTAGATTTTTTTTAGATTTCTCTGATGAATAGAACAGAAGAACAGCATTCATCTGAAACAGAAATATTTTGTAACTTTATTTTGTTTTTATTATTACTTTTGATCAATGTGAAACATCCTTGCTAAATAAAAGTATTAATTTCTATCATTTCTAAACAATTACACAAAAGTGTTTCAAAAGCTTTTGAATGGTATAGTGTAAAAAACTCATAATAAAAAAACTGATAATAATAATAATAATAATAATTAAATAAATAATAATAATAAGTGTTTCTTGAATAGCAAATCAGCATATTAGAATGATTTCTGAAGGATCATGTGACACTGAGGACTGGAGTTGCTGAAAATGTAGCTTTGAACAAGAATAAATTAAAAAAAAATTAAAACAGTTATTTTAAATAGTAAAAATATTTCAAGATTTTACTGTTTTTGAGCTACACTGGATCAAATAAATGCAGACTTGGTGATCAGAAGAGACTTCTTTAAAAATCTTTTTGACTGGAAGTGTATTTATATAAAAATGTTCATTATTAATTGCTGAATGTTTTATGTCCATTTACTATTTTGAAATGTTTGGATACAGTTTAATACAATTTGTTATCCTATTACTACCATCCTTCTAGAAAAAAAAATCTATTTAAAAACAAAATAAGAGTCAAAACATGTTTTTGACTATAAAAATGCTGACTGTCTTAATAGGAGCGATGTTTGTGTGTTTATGTGAGAGCTAGAGTCCATATGGAGATCTGATGGGGTCTGACAGGACGCAATGCTTCACTGAGACAGACCGGCCAGCCCCACAGCGGGATACTCTATAAATACCCCATCATACCTCTCTCTTTTCTCCCCTATCTCATTTTAGTTCATCAAACATGAAAAAAGGCAGATGCATTAATAAACTAAAGGGACTGTGCAAATTAAGCATAAATAAACCCCAAAATCATTATTTAGATATTCCGCTCCAGACGGCCATGCGTGAGGAGAGGCTCTGGGGGGAGTTACGTAACTGACTCTAATCCTTTTTGCTATGCAGCACAAAAACAGAAGAAGCGACTTCACCAATAAAAGAGTCAGGACAGCTTCTATCCATCTCAAATGACGGCTTCTCAGAAACTGCATTTATATAGCGTTGTGATTAATACAGATAAAATGGTACTGACTGGCAGCCTAATATTTTATAGCCTAACAAAATCGCTTCAATATTTTCCCTCAGCTCTGACCAAAATTCAAGCCTATTTTCCACATAAATCATAAGGAATCAGAAATACACCTGACGTGAGATTAAAATGTCAAGCAAATGAGCTGTTGAGATCCACATCCGGTTCTGTAGGGAAACGCTGAGTCACCAAATAAATGAAGTCCTCTCAAATCAATACTGACACACAACTTCAGTATTCTGCACTAATTTGGCAGCAGCACACATAGTAACACCAACCATATTCCCACTGGCTGGTTTCCCAGATGTGCCGTCCTGGTTTTGTTCACCTCTCTATGCTACTGCCTCAATGACAAGCAATGTGATGCTCAATTAAACCCGACTCATTTTCTCATATTCTCCTCTGAGTGGTTCAGACAGGCTAAAGTTCACACATTCAGGACAGACTTTAGGCTTTAGGTATCTGACCTACTTGAAGAAAAGGTCATACTACATGACAAAGGTCAAACAAATTGTTGCTTTAACAAATTTTGCAATGAATGCTGATAATGGTTGTTTGCAAAATACATTTGTCAACAACAGCAGGTTTGGGTTAGTTCATCATTTACTCACCCTTATGTTGTTCCAATCCTATCCAATCCAAGACTTTCATTCATCGTTAAAACACAAATTAAGAGATTCCTGACCAAATTTAAGTCTATTAAATTAAACTTTTGACACTCAAAAGTTCATAGTCATCCAAAAAGAAATCACATTAATTTAACAGTTTAAACCGTCTTCTAAAAAACTTTAGATTTATATCATGAAAAGATGAAGTTCAGATGAAAAAGCCTCTAAATCCGTCTGAAGTCTTTCTTTTAAAAAAAGCACTTTTATCAGGTTCTGATGTATAGGTTTCTACCCAAGTACCGGTACTTCTGATTGGGCTGAGGCCGGGGTTTTAGTGTGTTTGAGGTCAAAGTTTTTGATGGGCGTATAATATGTGTCTATAACATTCACTCAGTATCATTATCTCATTTTTGACCGAGATGGCTTTTAGTGGTTTTGCATCTGAACTCTTCAGATATTAAGCCACCTTTTATGGCTTTGTTTATTAGGCGTCACTACCAAAGCGAGAAAGAAAAAGCCCTGCATTTATCTGCTCAGTGTGATCGTGACATTGATAAATAGTTGCAGTGGAACACTAAAGTTTTAGCTGAGCGTTGAGAAAATTAAATGTCTCAAAATATTTATGTATGTTATCCATCTGTGCCTTTTTGTTAAGGTACACTCCTATTTCGTTCTATGTGGACCACAGGAAATCCATTACTGCTCTCTTAGGACCAATGATATGTGCAGAACAGTCCTACAAAATGCTGTTGGATGTGAAATAAGGTTTACAACTGTATTTACTACAATTTAGATAATAGCTAACAGGTGCTGTTTAAAAAGAGTAGATAAATAATTACTTTTATTCAGCAAGGACACTGTAAATTGATTAAAGTGAAAGTAAAGACATTAATAATGTTACAAAAAAATCAGTTTCAAATAAATACTGTTCTTTTGAAAAAAAAAAAACATATTATATATATATATATATATATATATATATATATATATATACATACATATACACACACAGGTGCAGCTCAAAAAATTTGAATGTCATCAAAAAGTAATTTTTTTATTGTAACTTACATTATTTTTGCTTTACACTACAGTAAGGAAGTTACAATACTTCTTTCCTCATTTCTACACTTGAAAGAGATATTTTGAATTTGGACTGCAAGTAACGTTACCAATTTAAACCAGCTGTCTGCAATTCATACTGCACTGCTAAGCTTTCATTTTGATGGAAACACTGGATCACGAGCTGATCGCCTGAACGAAGTGTGCGCTTCGCTTTAAAACACACAGTGAAAACACTTGATGAAAGGATTAAGCCATATTGTGCTTTGACATTTGACAGATACTGTGCCAAAGCAAAATAGCCCAAAATGCAACTTTAAAGACCTTTTATGTTACAATAAGAAGTTTAAATTAGGGGTGCTCTGATTGATCGGCTACCGATCACTATCGGCTGATAATTGCTTTGGGATGTTTGATCGGCGGTCTCTAAAAAGGCAGATCACATAAACCGATCTAAAGCTGATGACGTGCCTGCCGTGAGAGGTTTGGCACGACATTCAATGAGGCCGTCTCAGTCTCTGTCCGGCGTGGGTAAAACAATTATAATGCTGACGGTGAGGTACAATTTATATTTCTTCATTAAATAACTCAAAAAGGTCATTTGAAAACCTTATATGAGCCGTAATTTCACAAACAGCACGAGTGAATGACTGCACGCTCTTTCTCTTTCTTTCTCAAAGTGCGCAAATGGCTTCCAATCACCACATCGCATCTTACTATAATGCTGCACAGCTGACACAGGAACTGTTGCTTGCACAACAGAGGCAGTGTTGCATCGTCGTTAAAATTTATTTTATTTATTTATTATTTAAATAACATTTTTTTTCAGTGTTTAACCATTAACTGCGTGCTCTCCTGAAGACTGGCCGCTCATGCGCACTCAAAGTGTACACATAACGCCAGGTTCACATAACTCCGTTTGCAGTGCGTATTTTTTCCCACGCTCATGTTAACGGATTAAAGTCGTTCAAGCTGCGCATGGTTCTGGTCTGACAGTGAGTGTAAGGAGCGGTGCGTCAGAGATCATTTCTGCACAGAGTCTGAGCTGCACGCGCAGAATTAATGCGACAGCGCATTGTTTGCAGTAAATATGAACAAAAATTGACACGAAAATGTCATATACACCATATAAATACATATAAATAAAGTCTGCTGTGTTTCACAGTTAACATATGTTGGTTTTTGTCTAGGTTTAAAGGAAATGAGCACTTTTAGATAAGCATGGCAATCATAGATGGCACTAGGTAGGAAAACAAAGAAAAGAACAAAAAAAGTAGTTTAAATATTTTGCCACTTGCTTGAGCAACTTAATATACAAATCTAGAAGTTAATGCAAAAGTAAAAAGCACTGAATAATGTGTTGCTTATATTTATTGCATTTAAACATGAAAGATTACTGTGCTGTATTACTGTACTGTGTAATAAAAGAATCACAATGCTGAAAAGGCCTTTTCAGTAACAATATTGTTAAATGTGTTTGTGGAAATCAGGCTTGTGCTGTGTGTAAGCTATAGTGCAATAGTTGCACAATTCTAAAATATATTTTTGAAAAATTAAAAAAAAAAAAAAAGTTGAGGCCCTGAATAAATGTCTAAAAATTCTTAATGGATTATCACTATAAATAATTCTACATGATAAAAAGAAGGCTTTAAAAAGATCGGTATTGGTGATCGGATCGACAGATACTGCTTCCTGTGATCGATGATCGGTGATCGGCCTCAGAAATCCTGATCGGAGCACCTCTAGTTTAAATATATTTTAAAAACTACACTTTTTCCCTGGAAGACCTATCGTTTCATCTATCGTCATGTGACCACAATAATATCGAGACAGTTTTGCTATCGCGACACCACAATATTGATAATACCATTACGTCCCTATGAATTACTACTTTAAATGTGGGTTTGAGTTTGAGTATTAAATGAGAGACTGTTTAGCTCAAACAAACACATTACTGATTCCTCCATTAACACAGCAGCAGCATCAGACCTGTCCCTAAAAATAAGTTAAGTAGACAGAGCACCCAAACAGCATGAGGAAAAAAAATTCATCCATGCATTTAAATGCAAAGAGTATTCAGTAGAAATCTGTCTGCCCCCATCACAGTTTTATATGACAGCTTGTCTCAGCCATGAATGCTGTGATTCAAAAAGTCTCCTGGAAATGTCAGGGAAGTTTTTGGACAAGGTGTCTGTAGTGATATAAATCAGAGTTATGGGGTGGGAGAAGAGGTTTAGTGTTTGTGTTGTTGAGGAGAGGGGTCATAAAATTACTGTGGGGCTTGAACTGAACCCCAGAGCTCATAGGCGGAGCACCGAAAACATCAGCAGCCAAAGAGACCATTCCTCATCTCCTGGCTCCAGAGAAGGGGTGGAGGAGAGAAAGAGCAGAGGGTGGACACCACACCACAGAGAGAGAAAAACAACTATTTCTCTTCATTTTCCAACTGTCTGCAATTATGGTAAAATGTGAATAATCTGCACAGCGGTAACATTCACACAGGCAATTTATGGTACACCCCTATTTTCTTTTCATTTTGGAATGGGAAAAGACGTGAGAGGGAGAGCAGATGAGAGTCAGCTGATGAAGTGGGCTGAAGAGGGAACAGCACCACAGGCGATCTGGCAGAGTCGTTCACTAAACTTCATCCACATGGAGCTCTCAGTAACCCCACTTCCCACAATTACAATAACTGCAAACTTTCACACATTCCACACATAAGTTCTTCATATGGTGAAACTGTTAAAGTTCATTTGATTTTACCAGATACTCAAGAACCTTTACCTTCAGAAAATTGGTTCTATAACCCACAATGTCCAGAATGTACTATTTTGAATGAATTAAAGGAATATCTCACCCAGAAATTCCATCATTAAATACTCACCCTCATGACATTCCAAACCCATAAGACCTTCATTCATCTTCGGTACACAAATTAAGATATTTTTGATGAATTCCGAGAGCTTTCTGACCCTACATATACAGCAACACGTTCAAGACCCTGAAAGGTAGTAAGGACATTGTTAAAATAGTCCATGTGACATCAGTGGTTCAGCCATAATGCTATGAAGCTACGAGAATACATTTTGTGCACAAAGAAAGCAAAAATAACAACTTTATTCAACAATTTCTTCTCGTGTGAAGAGAAAAAATTCTGCCGCACACATGCATTGTGGTACTCTTGTGAATGTGCGTTGAAGACTGACACAGACAAGAACAAATTGTTTAATGAAGTCGTTATTTTTGTTTTCTTTGCACACAAAATGGTTTCTGGTTGAACCCCTGATGTCACAAGGACCATTTTAACAATGTTCTTACTAACTTTCTGGGCCTTGAATGTGTCAGTTGCATTGCTGTTAATGCACGGTCTTACAGGTTTGAAACGACATAAGGGTGAGTAATTCCTGACAGAATTTCAACTATCCCTTGAAGAGTTCAAAGAAGCATGGAATGCTTGTACAGAGTGGGGCAAGAAAATAAGTTCTGTGATCAACAAAAGTTTTATTCTTACACGTTCTGTTCATAATGACAGTCTTCACAAATGACCACAATTTTAGGAATTTTATAGCATAAATTTCAAGCAAAAAGCTAAATGTAGGCTTAAAGAACTACACCACATTCGCATGATGTTCACCACTAAGCTTCCAGCAACTCTTAAACTTTATATAAAATCTACAAGGTGAAAAGTCGGAGTTAGAATAGTTTGCAAGAGTGTTAGTATAAATACAGCGAGGCTGTAAAATCTGACTAGTACAGTTGTACAGTTGAAGTCAAAAGTTTACATACACCTTGCAAAATGTTAATTTTTTTTATCAAAATAAAAGGGATCATAAAAAATGCATGTTATTTTATATTTAGTACTGACCTAAGATATTTCATATAAAAGACATTTACATATAGTCCACAAAAGAAAATAATAGTTACTGATCCATAGCTGCATTTTTGTGTTGTTTGTTTAGTGGTTTTTGTGTATTTTTACCCTTTCCAAGAATGACTGTATGATTTTGAGATCCATCTTTTCACACTGAGAACAACTGTGGGACTCATATGCAACTATTACAGAAGGTTCAAATGCTTGATGCATTGAACAGAATGAGGATGTGTACATTTTCCTTATTTTGCCTAAATATCATATTTTTTTCATTTAGTACTGCCCTTTAGAAGCTACAGAAGATACTTACATGTTCCCCAGCAGACAGAATAAGGTAAACTTACCCTGATCTTCAAATTCAAAAAGTCTTCATCCCCGGCTCTTAATGCATCATGTTTCCTTCTGGAGCATCAGTGAGCGTTTGAACCTTCTGTAATTGTTGCATATGAGTCCCTCAGTTGCCCTCTGTGTGAAAAGATGGATCTCAAAATCATACAGTCATTGTTGGTTTGAAATACACAAAAATGCTGAAAAAATTTGTGGGACCTAAAGGATTTTTCTGAAGAACATCAGGCAGTTTAACTGTTCAGAACAAACAAGGGACTCATGAGCAACTATCACTAAACAAAAACACAGCTGTGGATCATTCAGTTAACAACCCAGTATTAAGAATCAAGTGTATGTAAACTTTTGAACGGGGTCATTTTTATAAATTCAACTATTATTTTCTTTTGTGGACTATATGTAAATGTCTTTTATGTGAAATATCTTATTCAGGTCAGTACTAAAAAAAAAATAATAATAAATTTGGAGCTTGTGTTAATCGTAGACCTTATTTCAGGCATTTAACCAAAAGCCATTGATTTTGGGAAGATGGAACTGGCAGTTCAAAAATTCAAACTAATTTCTGGGCTTTATTGCAGCAATATATTTCAAGTACAGAAACACTGCCCAAAAAATGAAAGTTCTGTCATCATTAACTCACCAACAACATTCACAGTGTCAATGTCAGGTTTATTAGAAAACTAGATTAGGAAAAAAATTACAAGCAGAGAAGAAATGCACAGAAGAGGATTGGAGCTAATGCTTCTGTTAACCGGCCAAGCCATTATAAAAGACCAAATTTTGGCTGATTGATCAGTTTGGCCAATAAATTGATCTCTAAAAAATGACTTTAGTTAGTAGTTGAGCAACAGTGGATAAATAGCATGCATATGTGTACTTATAAAGCGATAGCAATACAATACAAGTGAATATAAATGAACGGCCCCATCCAGATATGTCAGCCTGCAGAATCCCATATACTGCAATTGCACTTAAAAACAAACTGAAGAACGAGCGAATCAAGATGTCTGGGACTCCAGGCTTTGTTTGTGTGCCAATTTAGTACTTCCCAGATAAGTCTTTAGTTCTACACACAATGCCTCAGTGCAAGCCAATGGAATGTCAGAAAAATGTGTACTTCATTTAGCAGGCTCTCGGCATTCAGTTCTGCTTGTTACTCTTAAACACTACAATCCTGCCAAATGCTTGCTCAGTCAACACACTCTGAGCTGAATACTGGCCGGTTATGGAGGCTACACGCTCAACGTCAGCACTGAAACAGTATTGTGTCTGCTGGACCATCTCTTGACACTCTGACCTCATCCCATTACCTTCACAGATGCCTCTCAACATGGAAACGGCAGAGAGGTTAACAAGGCTATTGAGAGAGGTCAACAACCTTGCAGGCTTTTGGAGATTAAGTGTGAACACATGCCATAGTTTCACGGTGCTCCACAAAGCTGCGACTTCCAGACTCAGGTCTCTATAATGTAGACGGCTAATAAGTCTGTCTGACGGCCTGCATGTGGGATGGGGGTGTTTAAGGACACAAAATGAGAGCAGTTTAGATTGCTGCGCTAGGCTGTGTGGATGGTAATCCCCTCACAAGACGGGGCAATCTAAGCCTACATGGCTCTTTAGACATGCCTGGGAGACTGCCATCATGGTTCAGCATGACTGGACTGAGTATAAGCCCTCTGGTTTACACAGCCTGCTGTGTCAAAGACAGAGACACATTATTTCAAACTATAGATCTACAATCTTTTAACCGGAGGTTCTCATGCAGCCATCAATTATACAAGCGACAAATTCCACTAAAGATTGATTTCTGGATTAACTTACATAGCCGGTAAAAACCTTCAGAGGGGACGTCAATATAGGATTTCATCAGCTCTATAATTGAATTGCTATCTGCATGGTGTTTCTCCTTTATGGCATCTCATAAACTTTATGTGAACTTCATGTTCAGAAGAACCAATTTGCCCATAGATTCTTATGCAGAAGAGCCTTGGTAACACTTTAAGGACCAGTTCTCAATATTAACTAGTTTCATAGTAGCATGCACATTACTTATGTACATACTTATAAAGCACATATTAATCCTTTATTCTGCATGACCATATTGTATATCCCTTAAGCCTACCCCATACCTAACTTTAAAAACTTACTAACTGTTAATAAGCAGCAAATTAGGAGTTTATTGAGGGATAGTTAATAGTTAGTTAATAGTGAGAATTGGTCCCCAAACTAAAATGTGACCAGAGCCTTTAAATGTTTACAATTATGTGGAAGTTTCTTGCAAAGATCTGTGCACGAATTATGTTTATTATTTGTATTTTATCAAGGATAATTTTAGACTCTGATCTATAACAAAACAAAAACATAATGAAATTCAGTAAATATAGTAAAAAAGTAAATATAAATAAAAAATATTGAATAAATTTTATTAAAAAAAATAAATATAGAAGAAATTTGAATCAAATTTTATTTTTAGAAATCTCTCTTAGAAATGTATGCAAATATTTTTTATTCATTATGATAAGAAAGATTACATTATGTGCATGAAATATGCTTTTTTATTTAATCAAGGATAACAATTTTCAAAACTATTTATAATAATGGATACAAAATGGCTTTAGTACTTATTTTTATATTTAATACTTATTTTAAGCACTTTGATCTATACATAACAAATTTAAAACACTGAATGAAATTCAAAGACAAATAAATAACAACAATATAGAATATATTACTGAAAATAAATTGGAATCTAATTTCTTCTATAATTATTTTCATTTGCTAATTAATTTAATAATTCGTTTTTCTTTTCTAAGAAATGTATGCAAATATTTTTCTTTGTTATGATCTCAGGATTATTACCTTTTGTGCATGAAATATGTTTATTTTTGTTTTTAATCAAGGATAATTTTTAAACCATTTTCAAAACAATTTATAATAATGCATACAAAATGGCTTTAGTACTCATTTTTATATTTAAGAAAAAATAAAGGACTCTGATCTATATATAAAAATATTTAAAATGTAATAATAAATATGATAATTTGTGCATGAAATATAACATTTATTCTTTGTATTTTAGCAATGATCATTTTTATACCATTTTCAAAACAATTTATGATATAATGCATACAAAATGACTTTAGTAGTTATTTTTATATTTAAGAACAATTAAAGGACTCTGATCTATATATTGTTTAACAAACAAAGAAAACAACACTGAGGGGAATTCAAAGACAAATAAATAAAGAATACAGAATAAATTATATAAGACATTTTAATCTAATTTTGTCTATATTTATTTATTTATTTACTTATTTATTTATTCATTAAATTAATATTTTTTTGTGTGTGTGTTTTTATTAGAAACGTATGCAAATATTTTTTTCTTTATTATGATCTAAGGATGCTTACATTTTGTTCATGAAATGTAACAGGGTTTTTTGTATTTAATCAAGGATAATCTTAAACCATTTTCAAAACAATTTATAATAATGCACACAAAATGGCTTTTGTACTTACTTTTATATTTAAGAAAAATTAAAGGACTCTGATATATACACAACAAAATAAATACAAAGACAAACAAATTAATTAATTAATATATAATGTATTATATTGGAAATAAAATAAAAGGATTTTTATTACATTTCTTCTATATTTATTTGTATTATGTTTAATTAATTACAATTATAATTCACTTTCTTTTTTAGAAATACATGCAAGAAAATATTTGTTATGATCTCAGGATAATTACATTTTGTGCATGAAATATAATGTTTATGTTTTGTATTTAATCAAGGACGCATTTTACACCTTTTTCAAAATGGCAAAATGGCTTCAGTACTCATTTTTATATGTACAAAAAAATGACTGTCTATACATTACAAATAAAAAAAACATTGAATGAGATTCAAAGATGGAACATATCATACTGAAAATAAATGTAGAAGACATTTTAATCTAACTTCTATATTTATTTTTATTTATTAATTTATTAATTTTTCTTTGTTATGATCTCAGGATGATTTAATTTTTAGATTAATTTCACACAAAAAAATATGTTTCAAACTAGGATTACATGGATATACTAAAATCTCTTTTAATTTATTTTTAAACACCTCAACAGAGGACACAAAAATAGCATCACGTTACTGATACAAAATACATGTGACTTACATAAATTTAATGTGACTACAATTGTGAATCATGTTGAATGAGAACTAAAATGCTGAAAATTACATCCATAAAACCTCATCCTGTCCCTGTTGGATTGGTCTTGTGCGAAGTCTGTAGACTGGTTGTGGGTGTTGACCACACACATACAACAGAGGAATTAGAGGGTCAGTCTGTATAAATTGTGATGACAAACTGCCTTCAAACATAAATCTGATTTTCGTAAAACAGACTGGCATTCCCCTACCATCTTCTGCTCTTGAACTAATGTTTACACACCTAATTACAGATCAAAGGTTAAAATGCAGGCAAGGTCAGCAGTTGTAAAGCAGGAAACTCTGGCGTGTTGCATGGTCTGCTTGTTTGTAGTCAGTGGGAGATGCACTGGACAAGCCAGCAGCACAGCAGAAAGAGCGGAGTGTCAGAGCAAGCCTCAGGCAGAGCGAGCGGCTTGTCTCCTATCATAACTCACAGCACCATGGGACTCTGTGCAGTCGAAACAGTTGTGAGCCGAGGACCCCTACGTTGCATCAGTTTGGAGACAGAGATTGAGAGAAAGTGCTGCATGCTTTACATCATTCGCAGGCCAAAGATCATAAATCAGGGGACGTACAAAAAGGACAGTGTTTTCTTAATGTTTCTTTCTCAGTGTGGGGGTGTGCAGATTTGCGGAGCCCTTTGACAGGGCAGATTCCTGACTAATAGAAAGCAGGCCAAGCACAAGACGCTGCGCAAGTTCGGCGAGCGCTACTCAGTAGAAGTGCATGATATATTGGAGGCCAAAATATTATTCTTTGATAACAGGGAACATTTTTCATTATTATTAATGCTGAGCCCATTCATTTGTATTGTCCATTAATAACCTCCATTAATTGGGTCTCATTGTTATGCAATTTATATGCACAGAAAAATGTTTTGCATAATTCACAACAAATGCATATGCATATGAATTTGTTCTTAACTTGTTCTAAAGTTAATGAATTTGGATTGTTCTAAATGAGCGACCAAGTGCCTAAGGTTAGTAATTTGCATAAAACACACACAAACCATCTCCATATAAGGACTTTACAAACAACCTGTCCTTTACAGCATTTTGCCACTCTCAGCAAACATACAATGCACTCTAAAGACTCAGTCTTGTATGATCAAGATCATCTCATAAGCCATATATGATGACATATATAAAAAGTTTCTAAAATTTCATACGTACATACTAAAATCTTTAATTTTAGTATGAACGTTATTTGGTTATCATGATTTATTTGTTCAAATGTTCATAGATGAACAGATTCATACATTTCATTTACAAATATATATATATATATATATATATATATATATATATATATATATATATATATATATATATATATATATATATTCCGCTTATACTACGGTTACCACACCTCAAGACATCGATCAGATTATATATTTTAAGGCATTCGTCCGTTTTTTGTAATTAAACGGCTATTGTGAGCAGGATTCATTTCTTACGCAGCTCATCCAAAGCCTTCGTTGCTAGTTCCAAAACGTCAGTTTAGACCTAGTAACGACGCTTGAGCCGTTGATAGGAGAATAATGCAGTTAATAATGTCGTTTAGATAGACAGACTGGCAGGCAGGCAAACAGACAGAAATAGAGTGAAATACCTCCGTGAGTCTGTGCTTCTCTCAAACGTTATCAGCAGCAGTGTCTCTACTTATAGTGAAACTTTGTTCATTTTCTTCAGGAACAGCGTCGCTGTTACCTCGCTTGTGAGAAATGTGGTATAGTTTTTAAGTTGTTAATCGTCACAGCAGCGCTAACAATATTAGCGCGTATGTTCACGTCTGTGCTGGCTGTTATGTGTGTGCGTCTGTTAGAGAGAGAGTGGAGAAATAGTGTGTGCTTTCCGTACATAATAAAACTTAATTTTAACAATTTTAACTAGTATAATGGACCATGTCATTGCATCGCCTGCCAATGACATCATACACCCTCGATTGTTAATTCTGAGTCTGAAGACGTGAACAGCTTCAAGTACAACGTCACGTGTTGTCATCTCGAAATTAGGGTATTTACGATATGACGTGAATGCAGCATTAGTTTGTTTTGAATATGCACCCTCTAGTGGTGAAAACTTACATATTGTGCCTTTAAATTAAAAGAGTTTATTTCTGTCACTCTTGTGAACTGACCACCACACAGAACATGGTTATTATTGTTATCAAAATACAATTTTTGATCAATATGAAACCCCTAGTACATCCCTAATTCTCTCATCATGCAAATTACCAAGAGGCACAACATTACATATAACAATCTTTCTGCTCCAAAGAACTCCTGGATGGACAGGAAGTGGATAGGCATCTTTGTGGGAGGAGCTAACAGCCTGTCACTATCATTGTGCTGACTTCACTCTCTAAGGTCAGTAGTGAAGCTTGGATTTGCTTGCCATCAATATCACAGCAGTCAGCAGTAATACACTGACATCTGGACTATATGGATTTAGCAGAATAATAGCTCCCTCACAATTCTCATTATAAAAACACATTCAAGCACTGTGTTTGATTCATTTATTCTGTGCATTTCTGCCCGAACTAAAATTGCCTATTTGTGATAGATTTAGATCGAGGAGTCCAATCGACAGCCACAGAGAGGCCTGTAATCGAGCCAAGCAACGTTGTACTGTTCAAATCTTTGTAAATCAATCAAGAAACTTAATCCATGTCATATATTAGTAGAAAGTAAAAGACAAAACCAAGAAAACAGTGTGGCACACATTGATTTTCTCTCAGGAATATTAATGGACGGCTCCTCCCACAACACGATACAGATCAGCTGCTTTAATACACACACATACCCATAAATACACACATATGCATATCTCAGCAAATTTATAACACTGGAGCTACTGTCAGGACTCCAATCACGTAAAAATACTATTATTCATTCAAAATTCAGACAGCAGAGTCTTGGTGAATTTAATAAATGGCTATGGTAGATTTACGGTATTCTTGAAGCCAGCAGTGAATTTTTCCCACACCGACTATATCGGAGATAACCTCGTAAATTTGGTGCCCTAGAAGTGTACTGACGTGCACTTCCAATCAGGACAAAAATGGCAGGCAAGTTTACAAAGCAACTCCTGCCAAAAGCCATCCAACACCCTATGAAATTACAAACTCTATCTTCATTCATGCAGCAGCTGCCAAATTCATTCTGAAACAGATGCTTTGTTCGTTTTATCAGTCGCTATATTTGTCAATCAAACACGAAAGACCTTCACATGCCTGATTCAGGAAGGCAGCCACTGCAGTTGGTTAAAAGTTATATGAGCTACATGGAATGTATGTCACATGACCTAGCGATCATTGACGCTTACCTCTGATTCCCATTTCCCACACACTGTTAGCAACAGCTGGGCTTTCACAGTGGAACCAGCCTTCCAGCACATTGACTTGCCTCTCTTAACACTATAAACACACTGACAGCTCATGTGAGTGATTCCCTTCGGCTTGACTCATAAAAGCAGTCTGTTGATATTAAACTGCCTGCACTTGTGAAATTATAAAACGACATGAAATGCAAGTCCAGAAGTACACAGTGTGCAAAACTGTTTTCTCCTGGGAGAAAAAAACATTTTTGCTAAGGGATTAAGGAAATTTATTTTTTACATTTCATCTTTCTCTTTGGAAAGAGTCCATAAAATCTTCAAAAATAACTTTTAAATTGACTCCCAAAGCTATAGGTTCTACTTCAAAAGCCTCAAAATTAAATACAGCTGCCAGGATTTGTTTGTCAATTCTCTTTCATATTGTTATGCAGTATATGATGAACTGTAAGATATACATGGTAAACACAATCAATAAATGGTTTCCTGTACAAATAGACTGACTGAAACAACCAGCATGCTTTTTCATACAAACACATGGCCTACCTGTTCTCATGATGAAAACATACCTGCGGTATTTTTTTTTTTTTTTTTGCGAGACACGAAATTCGTACCAATAAGCACGTCACTGCAGTTTCCACAGAAATTAACACTAGAGGCGGTAAGACAGCGAGCATTTGTAATCATATTTGTACACAGTTATGATTACAGCTCCATATGTTATGCTTTCCGGTCATAACAAGCTTGCTTGGTAGCTCAGTGGTACGGAATTGGACTTAGGATGTGGAATCCTTGTGTACGAATCTTGTGGAAAAACATGACTCACGATGAAAGAGCTAAAAAGTAGGTTAAGTGTACTGCAGGTGGTATGTTATTTTCAAGGCAGAACTGTGGTGACACTTACAAAATCATCATCACATAAAACGTACCATACAGGGGTGTAGCCATCATTTCATAAGTGAGGGGGCAGAAATTAAATTCTACATTCAAGACTGGAGTAATGATGCTAAAAACTTGGCTTTGAAATCACAGGAATAAATTACATTTTAAAAATAGGATATTTAAATAGAAAACACTTATTTTAAATAATAAATACATTTCGTAATATTACTGCTTTCGCTGTATTTTGGATCACAGAAATGCTGACTTGGTAAGCAGAAAAAAATCTTACTGTTTAAAAACTTTTGCCTGTTAGTGTATATATTGACAACTGAAATTTTTCTCTTATTTCTAGCTTTTAATTGGCTAAGAAATCAGATACACTGCTGGAAAATAACCAATAATAATGATTTGTTTATATAATACAAACTTTTTTTTTTCATTTTTTTCACATAATAAGGCAGAATATTTTCTATACTGTAATAAATGCATTGTTTACGTACTTGGTTTATTACCTGAAGATGACTTGAAAAACACAAATAAACCATATATTGTCACAATATTGTGTTTAATGTCTTCATGTTTCCAAACGTTTGTGTTTTTCTGTGAAAACAACTGTTTTCATACAGAGGACGATTTATAGGAATTTCCTTGTACGACTTTCTGTGCGAGAGCGCCCCTTTGGCTTCAAATATGAATGAAACACACACTGCATGGAGTGTTTAGTGCTCTGTGATGATATGGCATTCTGGGTACGAATAAAACAACTGCTCATGCACAGACTATCCTGTCTCTTTGAATTTAAATCTATATTTATTCACACCGTCCACTGAAAGCCTCTATACGAACACACTTGTCTAAAAAAGTCCAGGAGACGAATTTACGTGATATTAAAAGTGGGGTCCCCCACGTAATCTATGCCCCTGGTACATATGTACATTCATCGGTTCCAGGGAAAGAAATAAACACTCTTTTAGCACCACTCACTTGATATTTCGCATCGAATATGTCACGAAACATACATAGCAGTAAGTATTACACGTCTTGCGAAAAAGTTACCACAGGTATGTTTTCAACATTAAATCAGGTTGCACATGGTATATATTTAAAAAATAATAATAATAAAATATAACTTTCACCCACCCACTTCCATCTTAAATATTTCCAGTGGGATGCCAGAAAGCAGCTGGGTATGGTGGACCATGTGCAGTGCCAGGAATCAAAGTATCAGTATGTAGCCATTGGAGCCTCCAAATTTTAAAGATGGCTAAAAGTACAAGTAATATCAGTGCATGGGTGCTGCATATCCGGTTTCACAAATTGTAGCTTTTAAAGAGCCTCAAAACTACAAATAAACAAGATACTGCTAAATATGTCTCATGATAAGACTGGAATTCCAGAGGGGGGTTTTCTGACAGTGTGAAGAATGTCTTTATAACAGCAGAATCGTATCTAGTCTAATATTTCATCTTCCACTGATGGGAACCACAAGTGCGTTCCTAGAGTCTGGTGATAAGGGACTTTGTGTTTTCAGTTAATAAGATCTTACACTTTGTTGACTGATGAAACAGTGCTGAGTGGAGTAAGCATAACAGGTACACTACCAGTCAAGTTTTTGAACAGTATGATTTTTTTATGTTTTTTTTATTATTCTTTTCTGCTCACCAAGCCTGCTTTTTTTATCCAAAGTACAGTAAAACAGTAAAACCTTGAAATATCTGTACTATTTAAAATATCTGTTTTATATCTGTGAGCTGAAGAGACTTTTTTTAAAAAAACATTAAAAATTTCACTGTTCAAAAACTTTTGACTGGTAAGTGTAAGTTGGTTAGAGTTAAACCTGATTCTATTAAAGAGTAGGAGAAAAAAACATGCCCGATGTTATTGTAGTGTGTTTAAGCACAAGTGTCTCCCAACATAACAAATGCTTGAATCGCTACATTCAAATTACTGGGTATTTTATCTTTTCACTTTTAAGTTGTTTAAATTCAATATGAAAAGCAGTATGGAATATTTAACTGATTTACAATTTGACACTCTCTTACAATTAACACAACATGTACCATAACTCTTGTCATATAGTACATAAAGCAAACGCTGTTTTAAACAACAACAGCTGTAGTAACATCACAGTAAGCCGGTGAATGACACAAAATGATTCCAGAATATCACAGAGAATTAAATCTAATGGGGAATAACAAGAATTCCCAAATAACTCTGGAATTTGCATGGAAATCTAGTCAAATATAGCCATCTTTTTGGGGAAAGAGTGGGGGTTAAAATGGGGTGAGGTGTAAAATGTGACAGATAAAGACCCTTAACACCAGCAAAACCTTTGAAAGTAAATTGCTTTGTAAAACACACACTGCATTCATTATCAGATAACATCATTAAGGGTAATTAACAAGTCATTATTGTCATACAGTGCATATCGCTAGTCAAAGGTGAGATCTGAACCTACTGAGAATGAACTACAGGGATTTGTGAGAATGTGTTAAACACACAGAGAATTCAGAGCTAAATACAAAGACTATTCAGACAATGTGTCTCCAGGAGGGATGCTCCATATGCTGTAATTAAAAAAAGACACTGGGATGCCATAATTACTTTTGCTGGGATAAATTGGTGTCTGCCTACATTCAACATAATTATGACCTTTGCAAGATAAAGCACTCAGTCACTTCACTCTCACAGCCAAACACACAGCAAAAACAACGTACATAAGCACAAATGAAGACAAACTAAGATACTATACGTGTTAAAAATTTGTAAGAAGACAAATTACAGTTTTACTAGTACTGTTGTAACGCAACATTTTACACATGAAGCCAGGAAATTCAAATAATAAAGTTTAACTTTTAATCTTACTAAGTAGCACTGGTATGTTTGTAGCAATAGCCAAAAATACATTGTATGGGTCAGAATTATTGATTGTTCTTTTATGCTAAAAATCATTAGTATATAAAGTGAAGAACATGTTCCATGAAGATATTTTGTAAATGTCGTACTGTAAATATATAAAAACTTAGAATTTTAATAGGCACTGCTAAGAACTTCATTGGGACAACTTTAAAGGCAATTTTCTCAATATTTACCTCGTCTTTCAGATGATGCATAAATCTCAATTTCAAAAAATGAACCCTTATGACTGGTTTTGTGGTCCCATATATGTTGAGATGCTGTTTGGTAGCATCAGTTGTTACTATTAGAATGTTTCCAGTAAACAAATATTGACAAAAATACAATTCTGTCAAACACTGTAATTTGTCACCAGTAATGCAGTGTCATGTCACTGTTGGTCTACTAACTAATAAAAAATACTAATCTAATTAATAAGTACCAGAATTTAGTGAATAGTGAGGTTAAAAAAGACGCATACTATCGTAACACTGTAAACTGTATTTGTGAGCAATGCATATTAAAACGACTTTCTATCAACAAAACATCAAAAAATAAACATGAAGCATCTGTAACGCTGTGGGCTCAAACTCGCATTAAAGTTTTCCAGCAGATTTCAGTCACTCACCGTTGACTGCGTGAAGAGCGCTTGAGCAATACCGTCCATAAAGAATCAACGCACTGAAGAAAGCGTCCTGGTATTTTCACTGCTTCCAAAGGATGGTGAAGTTCACGCAGATCTGAGCTGCCCTCTCTCTCTCTACTCCTCTCTAAAGTAGGACAAACTCCCGTTGCTGAAGGTTAATACACGCAGCCACTACACATCTCTGCGTCCATCCCCCTGGAAGCGACTGCTGCAAACTGCCTTGAATCCCGCTGCTGAGTCGCGCTGCCCCCCTCGCTCTCGCTCCGGCACTGGACCGCCGCTGGCAGTAGCGGGAGAGTGAGTACGCCTCACATTCGCTCCCGACCGCTGATCTGGAGCGACAAGCTGTAAGGCTATGGGAGAGTGGCCACGCGCGGGGGCTCCCGACGGGCGACACGTCCAAGTTCAGGAAGCAACTTGAACTCCATTGTAATTAATGGTGAATGTTGATCCAAAAGTAAACAGACACTGCGGAGTGTTTATTGGACGCTTTTAATGCTGACGCCAGAATATGTCGACTACAAACAAATATGAATCAGGATAAAAAAGAAAATGTAGGATAGAGGACGCCGAGGATAGTTGTCAGAATTGCTGTTTCTCTGGAGCTATAAGGTTCAGACAGGGTTTTAGGTTCACAGTTACCTTTTTTATTGGGGGATGTTGTCACATGAGTATTATTTATTTTCTAAATCTGTCTAAACTAGTTATTAATTTTTTTATTATTATTATTATTTTTTTTTTTTTTTTGACGAAAATGTGTCTGGCGCTTCCAGTCATAGAGGGTTTGCACTTACGTCACGATTTGGTCAGTTACCTGGATTCGCGACCATATTGGCGATACTCAGATGTAAACAACAGCATGGATTGCATGCACTACTGAATAAATTGTTCTCCTAATTTTTGCTGTCTAAACCACGAAAAAAAAACTTGATGAAGCTGCTAAATCATGTAGGGAAGGACAGTATATTCTTAGCTGTACAAAGCTGCTATTTTGCTGCTTGATATTGCAAATTGGTGTATTTTACCATATTATTTTAATATTTTATCTCAATTATAAACACACTGGTTTGTAGCGCAAGCAGTTTTACCATTTACTCGCACATTCACAGAAAACGGCTTACTTCTGTGTTGAAAAATAAGGTTGATAGGTTCTAATCTGACAACTTACCCTATAGTATAACAGCATGTCTTTTATTTTCAGAGTAAGAAAAAAGAAAATAGGTACCAAACCATCATGAATCTTTTTAAAAGGTACTAATATGTATACTTCAGGCTAATATGTGCTTTTAAAGTACCTTTAAGGTACTAATTAAGGTACATTTAAGGGGTAAACAAGATACAAATATGTACCTTTTAGCTTTTGTACCTGAGGGTAGAGCCCCAGTGACAGCTTTGGACCTTTTTTCTTAAAGTGTAGAAAAAAGGTGCAAAAAACAAACAAACAAAAAAAGCTGCTGGTAGCCATTGACTTCCATAGTATTTTTTCCATACTATATAAGTCAGTGGCTACCCTGAACTGATTGGTGACCAGCATTTTTCATAATATCTTCTTTTGTGTTCAACAGAAGAAAATAAATGGGTGAGTAAATGATAGCAGAATTTTCATTTTGGGGTGAACTATTCCTTTAAGGTATGTGTCTTGATTTTCATAAACAAATCCACCATCAGAAACTAAACTGAAAAGGGTGACAACCAGCCCCGGTCTTCCCTACTCAGCGAAATATAACCATCTCCACCCATATTGACAATCACACACATTGCTTATTGATTTCTTTAACACAGTCTATTATACAGTCCTCTAGCCTGAAAGAGTCTTTGAAATATGAGTCAGTACTGTTTAAGGTAAAGAACTAAATAGGCACAACGTTTGAGGCACAAAGAGCAAAGGAGTGGTATTTGTTATATCAAGGTACAACATGTTCTTGTCCAGTGACTCTGGGCTTCTCGGGGCAAAACAATTTTTTTTTATTTCCCCAATCTTTCACATATTTCCAAAAGGTCACATCATTAGAGAAAGACTTTGATCAGCATGCATGTCCCATCCTCGTCTGTTAATCAAAATAGACTTTATATGTAAATGTCTAAATATATACATATAGTAGCCTATACACTTATTTATACAGTTATAAAAGAAAGGCTGTGGGGGGCTTTCCGGGGGTCTCAGCAGGACAACAAATATGTCCTATCATTCACTGTTTATAACCTGACTTCAAAGTCCGTAATATTGCTAAAGAAACCATGACTGAAGGCAGCAATAATGCTAAACAAACCATAACCAAAGCTGAAAGACCACAGCAGATCTAATAACATGATTAAGAAGTAATTTTCAGCAACGCTGCAACTGTAGGTCAACCCTGTATATAACATAGACTAGAATACACACATTTATTTATAGACATTTCTAAATGATTTAAAAGTAAAAATATATATTTATTATATAAAAGTATTTAAAAAATTGTTAAAAATGAAAATTCAATCATTTAATCACGATTGACTCTTATAACTGACCCAGATATGAAATAATGTTATTTACTGTTTGAAGTTTTATAAAGTGCAACTGCAGTTCTGGTGTAGAGCCAGGGTTGTCATAAACAAAAATAAAGGCTCTTAGTTCATATGAGTTCATTAAACTAAAACATCATGGGGCTCAATTAGACATTCAGTTTCAGAGCAACATAGCAAGCCTGAAGGGATTTATTTGCATAATTCAAAACCTGTTAAATCAGCAACGCGCACTGCAGCATAAACATTCTCACATGTACTGTACACCCTTGTACTGTACGACCCCTCATCTCTTTGTCCACTCATCACTTCACCAAAACTGTTTGGACAAAGACAAAACTAGGCCAATAACAGTCTATTTTTCTCCACAGCTTGTTTGAAGCTAATTGTTGCATTGTCCTTTTATTAAGTCTTGTTTGCTAAATATGAGTAACAAAGTCAAAGGGGGATTTTAAAGGGGAAATATTTGAAATAAGCCACAATTACAGTAAATATTCTGGACTTTTATGTAGATGTAAGAAATCATTATTTGTACACTATTTTAATACCGGGAAGTGAATTTATAATAACTGAAGATGCCTTTTGTCCTTTTGGGAAAATCCCACTGGATCCAGACTGTTGAAAAAGGATAGCCATCCGTGTGAATTATTATTATTATACCCTCTATACTCTCCAAAAAGTGCTTTGAGATAACTGTCCACTAGTCTACTCACTGAAGATTATTTCAATCAGTTTCAAGCTTTTCAAAATGTAGGCCTATGTTACAGACATAACACTGTCTGGACGTACTTATCAGCACATATTGTGTAAGGCATTAATAGTCAGTTGGAAATGTATTTCCGTCTTTATCCTTCTCAGGAACTCTGAGAAAATATTCTGCAATCCATCTTTAGTCTTCAGAAGTAACAAAAAGTGCAAATGTAATCTGTGGACCTGTTCCAAGGACATGACAGCCAGGGCATCTCATTTCTGCAGCCAATTCTCCATCAGTACAAGATTCAAGACAAAGATGGATAGAGAGAAAAAGGGAGAGCGAGAGATAATGAGCTGTTTACCTTGTTTCCTGCGGTTTCATTTAACATTTCAAAGAGTCTCAGGTTCAGAGTTTGATGCATAAAGATAGACAGCAGTTGCAAAGTAAACTGAAAATAAGTGAGTGGTTCTCACTGCAAATGAAAAAATAAATAAAATAAAATGTTATTAAATACTAAAAACCAACCATTGGCATTGGCAGAATAGGAAATTGCATTTTAAAATAAGCTTAAAATTAACCTTTAAAAAGGGACAAAACATTTGTCATATCTTTTCTGCTACCTAGATTCTGAAGCATCAGTGAGTGTTTGAACCTTCTGTAATAGTTGCATATGAGTCCCTCAGTTGTCCTCAATGTGAAAAGATGGATCTCAAAATCATAGTCAGTGTTGGAAAGGGTTCAAACACACAAAAATGCTGGAAAACCAAAGAATTTGTGTGACCTAAAGGATTTTTCTGAAGAACAGCAGGCAGGTTAACTGTTCAGCACAAACAAGGGACTTGTGAACAACTATCACTAAACAAACAAACAAAAAAACAAAAGAGCTGTGGATCATTCAGGTAACCACACAGTATTAAAGGGTTACTCCACCCCAAAATGAAAATTTTGTCATTAATAGCTTTTTGACTGTCCCATTGACTGCCAAGTAAATAACACTGTCAAGGCCCAGAAACGTATTAAAGACGTTGTCAAAATAGTCCATCTGCCATCAGTGGTTCAACCATAATTTTACGAAGCTACGAGAATACGTTTTGTACGCAAAGAAACAAAAAATAACAACTTTAGTCAACAATTCGTCTCCTCTATGTCACCGTAGCACCATTTTGGAAAGTATCCACTGGATGTAAACAACGTACGCTGTTCTGTATCAGCCACAACAGACGGATGCACTGTTTTCATTCGAATCATAACATAAATGTGTGTTGTGGCTGATACAGAACAGCGTACGTTGTTTACATAGAGGAGACGAATTGTTGACTAAAGTCATTATTTTTGTTTTCTTTGCATACAAAAAGTATTCTAGTAGCTTCGTAAAGTTATGGTTGAACCACTGATGGCAGATGGACTATTTCGACAACGTCTTTCATACGTTTCTGGGCCTTGACAGTTTTATCTACTTGCCAGTCAACTTTTGAATGGGGTAATTTTTATTAATTCAACTATTATTTTCTCTTGTGGACTATATGTAAACGTATATGTATATGTAAATCTTTTATGCAAAATATCTTATTCAGGTCAGTAAACAATAACATGCATTTTGTATGATCCCTCTAATTTTGTTAAAATAATTAACATTTTGCAGATTCTGAAACTTTTGACCTCACCTGTATATCTAAACTTGTAATCCTAAAGTAAAACTAGTTGAGAAATAGTTGAGTCTAAGTGAAATGAAGTGAAGTGTCATATGCATTAGAAGCATTTTAGATGTGAAATTTTGGACCAGTACCATAATGTTATGTTAAAATATAATGTATCATTTACTTCTTGTACTGAATAGCTCATGATACTACATGGCTGAGTGACTTACTATACTAATTTGTTTACCTCTTTGTAAGCCAGGCATTTTCTTAGAAACTGTCATTCCACCCAAAGATGAAAGAGCAACAAAAAAGCAAACAAAGGGGCCAACATAATTCATGACATGCACTAATGCGAACAGTTTGTAATCAGATCTGATTGATAAAGACAGGATCTTTAGTCATTTTGCTGGAGAGAGCTTACAGAAATCCCTTAGGGTTTCTGTGGATGAAAATCCTTGCCATATTTTATAATGCCTGCCATATTTTCTGGTCAATTGCCCATTTTACAAATACTGCAATAATGAACCAGAACAAAAGAACGCCATCATGACTTTCGTCAAACAAGAACTAGGAACAAACAGAATCATGCTTGTAGTTATTTATAATTTATTACAGATTTTCCAGATGGAAAATCTTACTAATGCCCAGCAGATTGAGCTACTTAAGAGAATTGTAGTCAAAGAGTTAATTATTGGGAATAATGCTATATCAATCTGGGGTACTGGGCAGCATACTGTACATTTCCAAGCAAAGATCATAATTTCTCTATCAAGTGACTTCAAAGCAAATCCAAACATAATGAGTGCAGACTAACGCTAAAGTCTGTGCCGCACTTTAATTACTTCAGCTCCTCTGGAGAACTCTTACCAGTAGCCTACATTCTTGCCATTCCTATGATTGTACATGGGCACAAAATGGGATTATGCTTTTACTTAAATGGATGGTTTCCCAGTAGGGTTTGCTTCAGTCGGGCACTGCAGAGCAACTTGACAGTGAGCAGTTTTAGTCAAAGAAGACTAGTTCAGAGTCGCTCATTGTGAAGCGAAGCCATTGTGTGGCTAAATTAAGCACCCTTTCAATTCAAAGAACCAGTCTGCAACCCTCACCCCAGCCCCAACCGACCCACAGAGCAGCACCACAAAAGTGTCTTTGCTTACAGAGGAGCTTTGTGCGTATAGTTAAGACTATCTGGCCCTTTTCATGGTATGGTGAACTACTTGATTATGCCATTGCTGTCCAATTGCCTTCATTTGAGACACCCAAAGAGGGACAAGTGGAGCCTCAGATCAGCACTGAGAGAATTTCAGACACTAAGGCTCCTTTGCCACTTTGTTTCACTACTTTACAAACTTGTAGAAGTGGAATGAGTGCAGTGTTAAGCAGCTGAATCCTGCTTTGTTTAGATGCCAAAGCTGTTCCATTACTGTCAATGGTGTAAGCCACAGTGGTCTGGATCTGTGTGCCTGTGCAAGTAAAACAGGATGTGGAGTAGTGGATCTACATTGGCATGTTTTTTTTAATGGGAGAAAACATTTGTGTGCGTGCACATATGTGTGCTGTGTATGTGTCACTGTTATATAAGTGCTCCCTGCTGTCCTGAGGAGGGTGGAAACCAGAAGCTGCTGCTCCCTGTACGAAATGTCTGTTAAACAGGCCCAGACAGAATCTGCAAGCTTTTTCTTCTCTGATTTTAAAGGGCACCTATTATGCTCCTTTTTACATTTTTAAAGATGTAATGGAAGTCTTATGTGTCCCCACAATGTGTCAGTGAAGTTTCAGCTCAAAATACCCCACAAATCATTTGTTGCATCATTCTAAAAATGCCTATTTTGAGTGGAAGCGGAAACATGCTGTTTTTGTGCATTTCTCTTTAAATGCAAATGAGCTGCTGCCTTTTTCCAGAATAGGGCTGTGCCCTAACAGCTCGTAACTCAGATACTCTGCCAAAAAACATGTTTGGTTTAGATCAGGGGTGTCCAAACTACAGCCCGTGGGCCATCTGCAGCCCGCTATTAGTCCTGTGGCAGCCCAAAAGGGATTTTTTTTTTTTTTTAATTATACGAATCTGCAGAGGTGGGAAAACTACAGCCGTTTACATCCAACCTGTGAGGCAGTTGTTTCAAAATGGATACTTTGATGCATTATCAGTAAAATCTAATAGATGGTGCTGTAAAAATGGATACAGTACTGTATTTTCTGGATTTTAAATCATGTTTTTTATCATCTGAAACGTGCTGCGATTTCCAAGGCAGCTTATAAAGCAATCAAGGTCAAGCGCAAATCGCACACGTTAGGATTGTTGACGAATGAGAAAAGGCAAGTGAGTTTGTATTGTGCATTTTTCTGCAACCACGCCAGTAGTTTGTTTCAATTTAAATATTTAGGCTGGGCGTTTATAATAAATGTTTACATTGAATGCCCCTATAATTTGTGTTTGTTTTTACTTATATTTTTGTTCCTTTTTCTGGTCTAAGCACTGCTACATTTATGGGATTTTTTTGGAAAGTGAGGGAAATATACATGTTTCTAATGTTTGTAAATGTTTAGTTTATTTTACGTTATTTCTGAATGAAATGATAAAATGTGTCTTATACATCAATAAAAAAATGGTACAAGAATAAAACTGTCATGTATGTACAAGTACATACAGTACAGTAGTAAGTGAGTGTCCATTTAGAATTTTAAAAAAGCTTAATTTGTCATAAACATATAATGTGGCCCCTCACTTAATGTGGAAAACTTGATGTGGCCCTTGAGTCAAAAAGTCCAGCCCACCCCTAGATTAGATTATCATGTCTATTGTGTTGAAATCATGCATTTTAAAGCCATATCAGTTTAAATTCTGATAAACATTTTCTAAACACACATTTGATGCATGTGCACAAAAAGGCTATCACACGGCATGTGAGTACTAAACTAAGTTCTCTTTCACGTCTTATTGTGCTTAAACTGTCAAGTACACAAGTTCATATTAAAAACACACATAAATTACAAAAACACAGTCGGTTATGTCTGTGAAGTTAAACAGTTGGGAAAGAAATCACATGTTTATATTGGATCTGTATTAAGTAACAGCATCATACAATACAATATACAGTGCCTATACTGCTGTCTATGCTGTTAATATGACCAAAACAATACAATAAAATCACTCACTGCTCTTGAAAGAATAATTTCTTTAGCTCTTATAAAAAGACATTGCTTACTTGAATGCTGCTTTTAAATCCTCTAGCATTAAGATAAACATGGTGGATTGTGTGCGGTTTGACATCACCTTTTACGGATTCTGTGAACAGCATGTCCTGAAACAATGCTTATGATTTATTGGGATTAAAAAATAGAGTGGGTGGGTTTTTATCATTATAGGGTGGTTGTGTACACACACTGCCAACACACATTTATGTTCAAACAATGTGTAAAAGTGAATTTTGCATAATAGGTAAAAATCTGAAAGAACAGATTTAAACATGGTAAAAAAAAAAAAAAAAAAAGTGCAGATGGAGTGGGATGTGTGTGTGTGTGTGTGTGTGTGTGGGATCATGCAGAGCCCTTTGAAGCTGCACTGAAACTGCAATTAAACCCGTTGATCCCCAATGAAGTCCAAAGGCCTGGAATGTTTTCCTCAAAAATCTGAAGAAAGAAAGACGTGAACATCTTGGATGACATGAGGTTGAGTAAATTATCAGGAAATTTTAATTCTGGAGTAAACAAATCTTTTAATGTCACTTTCAATCAATTTAATCCATCCTTGATGAATAAAAGTATTAACATCCCATAACATCCCATTAACATAAAAGTTAAGCTCTCCTAAACAGGATGCGTATAAAACATGATGCAATATAAAATACACACACAGTAAAACTGTGCACTCATTTTTCACTCACACTGCTGGTCAAGGACAGGCTGTCCCAGTGCTATATGGGTATTTTCTCTGTGGGGTTGGAATATTACAATTTCTCCAACATCAGCTTCTGTGATACTAAATTCTCTCAAAACAGAATGCTTAGCGATGACAGACCGCAGCGAGTGAAAGACCTAAATCATTCCTACATCTCAAAGCTGATGAGGAAATACCTGAGGACTGCTCCAAATGAGACGGTGACAAAATGATTACATTGTCTTTCTTTAGATGCTGATAGAAGGATTCTCAGTGGAACCTGCAGGAAACTGGGAAGACATAAAATACATAAGCATATAAAGTGGAGATAAAGATACGGTGCACTGGGAAGGCTAGTTTACGTTTGAAGGTGATAGGATCTAAATTGAGGAAGTGGGGCACAAAGAGTTGTCTCAGTGAGGTTATTGAAATCCATGGAGCAGACAGAGATAAAACTACGCTTTATCACTGAATGAGGCACAATCCATCTGCATCTCACATAACACACACACACTTTTCCTGCTTGTGTTGAACTTAATAGAGCAGGTGTCAGCATTAGGCCATGATAACATTGAGCTTGTAGCCTCCAAACAAATGCAAGGACAGCTGTTAACTGGGTGTAAACGCACACTTTCAGCAGTTTGCGTGACTGATAGTGACATTTTGAACTCACCACATGGAAAACTCAAGCCATTTCAAACTTACTTAGAGGTGTTAACACTTCACATTAGAGCATTCATGTTACTCAGATGAGATGTGAAATGAAATCTCTCTTCAAACACAAATAAAGATGTGAGATATTCAAGTCTACAGTGAGAACTTTCTGCAGCTGAAAAGAACATGACTGAAATGAACCAGCACATGGGGGAAAAGGTCCAGTGGGTTTTTCCTCTTGTGCTCATTTGGCTGCATTACAGAATGCTTTGCTCAAATTACATGGGTGGATTCATCAATAAGTGATGTAACAATTGGACTAAAGTATGCTTAGCACTCGCCCTCTTCTATCCTGTGGAGCACAGGCCTGTAGTGTGCCACTGTAACGTCCCTAAACTGGGCAGGGGAAAGAATGAACGCTGGATCCTGACTGAGCTGCCACAGCAGCTGTGGAAATGTTATGCTTGGCTGAGACAGCGCTAACAGCCACAAGTTCCCATGGATGATGCATTGATGACTGCACAAATACTGGTATTGTTCACCAAAACAGCCTGTTAACTTAAAGGGAAGCTTCACCCAAAAATGAAAATTACACATGATTTACTCACCCTCAAGCCATCCTACACTCTTAAAAATAAAGATTCTACAAGGGTGTTTTTGCAGTGATGCCACAGAAGGCACCTTTCAGTGAACAGTTCCTAAAGGAACCATTTTGAAGGATATTTTAAAAATCTAAAGAACCTTTTTCAACTACAAATAACCTTTTCTGCAATTAAAAGGTTCCATGGATGTTTAAATCTTTTAGACGAATACAATCGGAGTTATATAAAAAAAATGTCCTGGCTTTATAATGGCAGTGAATGGGTGTTAAGATTTTGAAGCCCAATAAAGTGCATCCATCCATTATAAACCTTCACACGGCTCTGAGGGGTTAATAAAGGCCTTCTGAAGTGAATCAATGTGGTGTTTTATACATTTATACGTATTTAAAACTTTATAAACTGCAATCTCTAGGTTCCGTGAACTATCGTTTTATGTTGAGTTTTATGTAAACGTGACAGGACTGACCAAGAACATGGGGACAGTTGTAAAATACTATTTATTTGTAGAATTTATGTATAATTTCATGTTTTTAATCAATTGATGTGAATGATAACAACTTAAACTTGTTATTGATGGAGTTTTTTTCTAAATAATAGTTTTTAGCATACCAAAACTATGAAAGCTGTAGATCCAATATGGCTTGGGACAAGGACAAAGACAGGATTTGTAATATTCAAAAGTGTTTTTAATAATGAAAAAAAATCTATGAGAACCTAATGAATGGCATATTCCTTTACAGAACAAATCACAGAAACCAACAATGAGTCAGTGGATAAAATACTTTTTATGCACTGTAACATATCAAGGACAGATAATGTACGTTTCTGGTAGAATGACCCACAAGCAATCTGGCTGTCCACCAGACGCGACACGACAGAGTGACGTGACAAAATCACAGAAATATCACAGCCATTCAAAAGCGAGAAGCGCACGGCACTCCCAACGAAATGGACAAGTTTATAATACATAAATATTTATAATACATATTTATAATATTTATTTATAAAATATTTATAATACATAAATATGATATTCAAACTCACATTAGACACTTATAATATTGACTAAAGCACATAATCAGTACCTGGGATTATAATGGTCATAGCATGTATGTTGTTGTTCCAGCCGCGACGTTGCAGAAATAGAAACAGTTTCTAAAATAAACATTTTGCGTGCAGCCGTCAAGGCTAGTTAGGACAAAAACTGAAATTAACACTGAAAAGATACATTTTATCGCGTGTCGCGGCGTCACGGTGTGTGTAGTTATGCGGCATTCCAGGCAGGTTTTTAAACTAGTAAGTCACGGCTTCAAACCATGACTCACGACTTCGTAGCGTTCCAGGTTTATGCTCATTTACAAAAATGTTTATCGCCGAAGGTGCTTACTCCTTGCTTATTTGAGGGAAACTGAGGAGGAACACAGAGCATAAGACAAGAGAAGCTGTTATACCTTTTATTTTACGTTATTTGTATATTTGGAAATACATCTGTAGGGGCTGCCATTGTTGGTTCGCGGGTTATGTGACATATATCAGAGCGCGGAACTGGGGGTACAACGATCTAGTACGAGTTTATGGGTCGGAAGTCACGGGTTTGACTGCCGTTTCAGTGCACTTTCACTGGTAGAAGGTTGGAAAAACACGGGTAACGGGTTGCCTGGAACGCAGCATTAGGACACAGTGTAAAGCTTGGAAGAGCCAGGACATTTTTTAATAGAACTCCGATTATACACCTAGGATCACTTGAGGTAGAGTAAATCATGGGGTTATTTAATTTTTAGGTGAACTATGCATTTAACCGTAAGCTAGAGGTGTAATACGTATATTGTCACATATTTATTCATCTTTTTGTTATTTTTTGTGTTGGGAATTGGACATTATTTAATATATTTATGAAGCCATTTCTTCATGGGAGCTATTGACTGGATTCAAAATGTGAGTGATTTCAGGGCTTACTATTTTTGTGAGAACATTTGTTTCAGTATAATCTAGGTAAAACCTGGTTTATATACAGACAGAATGTAATTAATGTGCAGTGGCATTTTGCTGAGTGACCTGTAAAGCACTGTCATTATCTGGAGTGATAGAATTCAGCTAAACGGGGCATTTTCTCTAGTGTCAACTCAGGCTTTCTATCACTGAAAAAAGTTTTAGAGACAGTTAAGGATAGTATTTTGCTGCCATGTTTACAGAATGTTTGGACTGGTGATGTTTAATCATAATACCTAAGCAATATAATACGAGCTGTGCCGCAGCTACAGATTATCGCCACATCTGTCATTGTTCCTTAGCCAAAAGGCCAGCACTAATTAATCACAGCTGTGTTTGTAATCGAAAAATGATTGCATCGCAAAATTGCTTTTATACAAAAGTTCAATAAACAAGCCGCTAATATTGAGTAACTGACATTTTTGACTAAATGTTGGCAGTTACTTTGTGTGTTTTGTTCTTCCAATAAATGTCACAGTAGAACTGACATGACATGTATCTCTACTGAACACACAGTAGTAACACACAGCATGAATCAGCATTTTGAACGAATCAGTTATGTAAATGATTCAGTAACTCACTCATAAAGTTTCTCTTCAACCAGCAGTCTCACAATCATCCACCATGTTTGTAGTTCTTTTAATCTGTGTTTGTAGTTCTCTATCGATTTCTCCTTCAAAGAACCATGGGCTGTCAGTATTATCAGCCATTAGACTGTGCATGGATCCACACTTCAATAATCAATTACTTCTAAAAGTTCCTTGTTTTTTTTTCCTTCCTGAATGAATCTGCAATTTTAAACAAATTGGTTGAATGCAGTGACTCACTCATGAAATCACTAGTTTTGTTCCTGAATTAATCTATTTTTGAATAAAACTGTTTGTTGTCTTATAAAACTGTTCTGTCATAGTTACATTAAAAATGTGTACTCAGATTAGTGTTAACATGGAAGATTCTACTTTATAATGTATAATAAAATAAATATAATATTATGACTGGCAAAGATGCACCGTTCTCTCAAGAGCAGGAACAGTGAAGGACTTTTAAAGTACATGAATACAGAGACAGGGGTGAGACTGAGAGTAAAGGGTAAAAAAAGCTGCCTAGGAAGACTCAAGGGAGGTTGTCATTCATTCAAGGATACAAGCTCAAATCTCAGCACTACTGGTCTTAGGTGGGCTGTTTCTAGAAACCCATCTGAGAGTGGGCAGATGAGGGCGCAGCGCTGGAGTAAGTGCACTGATCGTTCAATGCACTGATGAGAGGAGACGGGTTAGAGGCGTGGGAGCATCTGTTTTTAGTGTATCCTCCCTGTGTTTCACCTTCATGTCCTTCCGCTTTAGTACTTAGACCAGTGAAGGCCCATTCGAGCTGTCTCACAGACACTTTAAAGTTTGTAAGTTTGCTTCAGGACAAACAGTAACAACAACAGAAGGAGTATTGTATTTTGTAGTGTGGTAAAGTACTGGGCACCAAAGTACTTTGTGTACTTAACTACTATACTTAAATGTTAAATGTTAACTTGGATGCCGTGGGTAATTTGTACTTTACTTACTTTAGAACAGAATACTTAGATAATACTTTTACTTACATTTCCAAGAAGAAAGTATTTAGATATTTTAAGTAAAAACACAACAAATTCACTACCAGTCAAAAGATTTTTAATGTTTTTTAAAGAAGCCTCTTGCTCACCAAGCCTACATTTATTTGATCCAAAGTACAGCAAAAACAGTAACAGTATGAAACATTTTTACTATTTAAAATAACTGTTTTCTATTTTGAATGCTAATCTTTGGATCTTTCTATTTATCAAAGAATACTAATAATAATAATATGTGTTTTGATCAGCAAATCAGCATATTAGAATGATTTCTGAAGGATCATGTGACACTGAAGATTGAAGTAATGATACTGAAAATGTGACTTTGATCTCAGGAATAAATTACATTTTCAAATAGAAAACGGTTATTTTAAATAGTACAAATATTTCAAAATGTGACTGATTTTGATGTACTTTGGATCAAATAAGATAAATAGAGAGACAAATAAATAGATAAATGGAGAAATAAAGAGACTTCTGTAAAAATACATGAAAAATCTCACTGTTCAAAACTTTTGACTGGTACTGTATATATATATATATATATATATATTGATAATCTTACTGAATTAACAGGTCAATTTAATGTTATTTATTTAATGTTTATGTAAAATGTAATTTGTTATGATCACCCATCCCTGTGAAGAGACGCCTCATCAGTCACCATAGCACAATCTTTGAGCTGAAGCAAAACATTTTAATTACAAGATATAACCGTCACTGAAGATGGATAAACCTGACTCAATATGAACACAGTTAACGATCAGATTATAAACAACTATGACAGATTGTAAAACAAATGAAAAACATTCATAAAATAAGCTGCTGACAAGTTTGAAGTGTCAGAATGTAGGTTTCAGTTGGATATCTGATATGTCCTACAGATGAATTACATCTAATTCGACCCATTTTCAAGGTACTTACTAGTTAATGTCTCTTGATGTCATCAGGCTAGAGAAAAGTTCATTTTTATGCTTATGTAATGATTAAAAGTGCAAACTTTTACTCATATTATATTTTTAGATACTGGTTACTAGTCATACATAGAAGATGTTAACACTTCACATTACAGTGACTATGTTACTTGAATTTTACATGAAAATGTATTATTACAAAAGCTATATGTAATTGTATTGTACATAGACTGTTTCCACAACTAACCAAACTATAATTCACAACCAACTGCATTTTAAGTACATGTACAGGATTAGATCACTTCCAGAATAAACATTTCCTGTTTTCAGAAAAACATTACAGGATTTTTCTTCATATAGTGGACTTCAATGGGAGCCAACAGGCTGAAGGTCTAAATTGCAGTTTCAGTGCAGCTTCAAATGGCTCTATACAATTCCAGGCGAGGAATAAGGGTCTTATCTAGTGAAACTAGCTCTACAATGTACATTGGAAAGGTTAGTTATCATCATTTCTCCTCCAACTTCAAAATCATGTTTTACATTTTGTTGTAAAGGGCATTTGACTTTCTTTGTATGTTCACTTTGCATGACCTTTCCAATGTGATTACATATGTGAAGTCAGGCTAGAAGAGGAGCACTTGTAGTTTTTTTTTTTAGAAAATTACCATTTTATTTTGCGATCGTTTTGCTACATATTATTTGTGTAGAGCCCTTTGAAGCTGCAGTGAAACCGCAATTTGGACTTTCAACTCATTGATCCCCACTGAAGTCCACTATATGGAGAAAATTCCTGAAATGTTTTCCTCAAAAACCTGAATTTCTTTTCGACTGAAGAAAGAAAGACATGAATATGGCGTCATTTTACTGCCATTAATAGCTGAGCGCACAACTAATGCCCGCGCGCGCAGTAAATCACTTCCGAGTGAGGAAAACAGATCTACACGCGAGGAAACAGGAGCTCGCGAGCTCATTTTAAACCCGCGCGCGCGTGACATCTTCTTTGCGCGCAAATCAAGCAATATATATATATACATATATATATATATATATATATATATATATATATATATATATATATATATATATATATACACACATATATATATATATATATATATATATATATATATATATATATATATACACACATATATATATATATATATATATATATATATATACACACATATATATATATACACACATATATATATATATATATATATATATATATATATATATATATATATATATTTTTTTTTTTTTTATTATTATTTAACAATATTTATAAAGGTACTTATATATATATGTGTGTGTGTGTGTGTGTGTGTGTGTGTGTGTAAGTGTGTATTTTAAATACAATACATTAAAAATATATTTTAAACAAATATCTTATTTTAGCAATAAATAAGAACCTAATTAAAACGTTAAAATTTTATAAAATATATGCATTTGCATTAAAATTATACTAATATATATATATAATTTAACGTAACACTGCTGCTTAAAAGTTTGGGATGAGTATGATAAGGCTGCATTTATTTGATCAAAATACAGAAAAAAAAAAACTAATATTGTGAAATATTATTTCAATTTAAGTAATTAAAATGTAATTTATTCCTGTGATCCAAAGCCAAATTTTCAGCATCATTACTCAGAAATTACAATTACCTTCAGAAATCATTCTAATATGCTGATTTATTATCAATGTTGGAAACTATTGTGCTGCTTAATATTTTGTTGAAACGTTTTTTTTGTTTGTTTGTTTGTTTTTTCAGGATTCTTTAACAAAAAGTTGAAAAGAACAGCATTTATTTAAAATAGATTTTTTATTTATTTTGGCTTTAAAAAAAATCTAAATAAAGTTTAAGTTTTATAAAATCTACGCATTTATATTTTATCATGTATTAATTTATTATATATTAGTACAATTTAATCTGTACCTTATATTAAAGTAAGCCCCGCCCCACAACTGACAAAAAGAAAAGTGTTCGCGCGAGCGGAATAGAAGATCGAGCGCGAGAGTTTAAAATGACGCGCGTGGGTTTAAAATAAGCTCGCGAGCTCCTGTTTCCTCGCGTGTAGATCTGTTTTCCTCTCGCGGAAGTGATTTACTGCGCGCGCCGGCATTAGTTGTGCGCTCGGCTATTAATGGCAGTAAAATGACGCCATACATGAACATCTTGGATGGCATGGGGGTGAGTAAATTATCAGGACATTTGTATTCTGGAAGTGAAATAATCCTTTAAATATACAGTACTAAAACCTATACTACTTAATATACTTACGATTCAATACTATAACATGGACAGTAGATATTATTAAATATTTTAGATGAACATTTTAAATGCATCATATGTGTATTGTAATTGGAAAAATGTCACAATATGCTAAAATTACAGAAAATATGAGAAAGAATTCTTATGTAACTAGTGTATGTACGAATGAATAAAGCATAGTCTGGACTTCTCAAGTTTGCAGAATGACAAACGATCAAAAGACAGGAATAGAAGTGAAGGGTGTGAGCTGCTCTTAATGTGGAACGACTGAAACTCCCATGGAGAACATCCACGTGCGCTATATCCAGCAACAAAAAATGCAGACTATTTTAGGCACTATGCATTTAAAGAAACATTGATGCACACACAAATAAAGCGCAACATCAAACACACTAATCTGTTGTCTGCAAACTAATCTAAAAATATACTTTGCTTTCCAATTGTAGCACTCAACATTTGCTGTTAGGGCTGCTAAATAATTGTACAAATAATTAAATTAATTATTAGACACGTGATTAAGTACTGTATTGCAGAAGTACAGAGAGTAACACTTTGTGTGACAGACGATTGGAAATGGTGAAACTTTTTAGTCTTAATCTACTGTATAAGTACTGTGTCTGGGCACATAATCAGAGTAGACGCATATTTTCAAATTGAGCATAGGACATTGTACAGAATTAATTCAGCATGAAAGTTAATAATGATGAAAAAGACAGAATTGGTGTAAATATAGAATGGAGAAATGGGGAGTCCAAGTCTGAAACTAATTCCCCAGCTCACTGACCCGTCATTGAGCATTGCCTTGTGAAGAAAAATGAATAGAATGTATGAAAAGTGACAATGTATGAACGTTCATTTAGAAAGTTCATTGAATGAAAAAGTTAGGGAAAGTACAGAGCAAGTAAGTTAAATAGAAGACAAAATATAATTTGTCTATATATTTTCTTCTATGAGGGGGTTTGCCCTATTAAAATTATCCATGGTTTTATTATAGTAAAATTGTAGTAACCATGGTTTTTGGCGTATTGACTACTAGATGTATAACCACAGTTTTACTACAAATACTATGGTTAAACAATGGTGTAGCAAAACCATGCCTAATTTGTAGTCACCATGCACTGAAAAAAAAAACAAAAAAAAAAAAAAAAAAATTGTTGAGACAACTTAAAATAATTTGTTACCATGCTGTCTTAAAATTTTAAGTTCAGTCAACTCAAATAAGTTCGTTGAAACGTTAGTTGATAAGTTGATAATGTTAGGTTGTACTAGGTGAAAACTTAAATATAGCTTAGCTTAATAACTTAGATATACAAGTTGACTAAAATAAAAAATTGTTTGTTAAACTTTTTGTTACTCGGCTGCCTTAAAATTTTAAGTTGAATCCACTCAAATATCTAAGTTGTCACTTAGTAAAACGTAACATTTCAAGTTGACTAAACTTTTTTCGAGTTGACTGAACTTAAAATTTTAAGGCAGCAGGTAACAAATTATTGTAATTTTTATTACATATATTAATTTTCATAAGGATGACATCACGGTATCCCTGATTGTAATGCGATAGCGTTCAGTTGCTGGCGCTCGTGAATGCGTGCAATTGATTTCGTAAGCATGCTTTTTTACCGATTATACTTATATACTATACACGTTTAGCAAGGAGGGGAGAGGATGGAAAGGGGGGCACGGCCGTATTAAATCATGGGATAAAATACAGTCACAATAAGTGAGTCTGGTAAATTGTGAATTAGCATGCGTTCATTGCGTTAAATATTTTTAGAATTTTTATTAAAATGAAAAAATTAATTGCCTGCGTTAACGCGCTAATTTTGACACCACTGTATATTATTATATTATATTATATTATATTATATTATTACCCTTTTTGATCCCTAAGCCACCCACATCACATAACCATGTCCACAACTCACATTCATTTTCAGTGAGTTTTCTCTCACTAGATCCTTATGTAATCACCAGTAGGGGATCTATAAAGGAAAACACATTAAAAGCTGTTAAGCAATGTCAGAGCTGTTAACCCGAAATGTTCTTATGCTGATTTAGGTCCTATCTCAGTGGAATGATCTGCCACAGCTTTTAGCTCTGGCTGCATTTGTTTCCTGTATGTAGCAGAGGATGTGGGGAGGTGGGCTGTTTCTGAAGAGGAATGTGCAGTGAACCCAAAACACAACTGGAGTTTATGTGTTAACATACAGTTATTTATGTGTTTATGAGTTTACATATGCGTGACTACGCTCACATTTATTTATTGACAGCAAGGATGGGAACTGAGGTTAACTCCTCAACAGCTGTGCATTTGTCATCCCTGCCCACATGGGAAGAAAACTCCAAGAACTCTTTGGTACGTGCAGCTGTTCACTTCTTTTTCTTCATACTATCCACCCTCTTCATTTTTCTCCAGTGGGCTTTCATCAGGAAAAAAAACAAACCCTTCCTCATAGTCTTAATCACTCGCTAAAAAGCTTTCAATTCCAATAGTGAAGGAGTACGGGTGATACAAGACATGTGGAAATACTGAGATATAAACAGCTGCAGGCTGGATCTTAACTGCTGCATTAAAAACCCATCATGGCACTTTGCCGTTTTCACTTTAAGCTACTTTTCCATAGGAAAGAAAAAGTTGATCAGTTTAAAATATCAGTTGTTTCTCCTAGACAGCAATGGGATCAAATGCAGACTTTTGACAAGGCTCCTGCTTCTTAGATTTTTCTCCTAAGGAAAAGAATACTTGTTCTCAACCACAGAGCCTCATCAAACTTATAAATTATTATTATTATTATATTAAAATACTCTAATCTAAATTAAATGAGCAAACACAAAGCATGCATTCTACCCATTTCTTACAAGCGTTCCCACAATGTCTCAGTCTGTCTCTTGAGCCTCCAGCAGATGTGGGGTTTAGATTCCTCACTGTGTCATTAGTGAGGCCCTGCTTCAATTCAGAATGACACATGAAGAAAAGAAAACCTCTGTGCTGGAGACAGATTATGTGTCTCAGATCATAATACAAGTAGAGCCATACTCAAATTTCTTAAGCATATATGAACAGATCAGACATTTACATTAGGATAAAGCATTTAGAGAGTCAGTACGTCTTTAGTATTGTACAAGTCATAGCTGCTAAAGTTTATAATTTCACCTTTTAGTTTGTATGTTCGGAGCACCGTTACTCTGTTTACTGAAAATTGCTGATGTTTCAGATAACATGGTTCAATGGACAGGAGGAAACAGAATAAACTGCAACAACATTCACTAGTTTATCTGATCTGGGACTTGAGCACTGGAACTAAAATAGTAGGGAATGTAACAAAGTGTATATGCAATTGCAACGCATGTTCACAAGAATACCACAGCACTGACACATAAGAGAAAAAAAATGTTGAATAAAGTCATTATTTTTGTTTTCTTTGAGTGCAAAAATCAATCTTACAGCTTCATAAAATTACAGTTGAACCACTGATGGCACATGGGCTATTGTAATGGTGTCCTTACTATCTTTCTGGGCCTTGTACGTGCCAGTTGCGATGCGGTCTATGCAAGGCCAGAAAGTTCTCGGATTTACCAAACATATTTTAATTTGTGTTCTGAAGATGAACAAAGGTCTTACGGGTTTGGAATGACATGAGGGTGAGTAATTAATGATCATTTTCATTTTTGGGAGAACTATCCCTTTAAGTACAATGTAAATACATGAACAAGCAATTTCAAGTGTAACAAGGAATCTGCAAATATCAACACAGAGTGTTTTTACAACGTGTCATCAGTTGGCCATATTGACACTGAACGTAAACAATGCCAGTGAACTGAACTGAATTAAACTGCCAAATCAAGGAGAAGAGGGCAACTTTTTTTTGAGGAACAAAAGGCGTTTGTGGTTGGCCAAACTAAACCAGGATTTTCAGGGTAAGTATCTTGACAACATGTGTGTTTGTTCTTATATTTTCCAGTCAGGAAGGTGAAATATTAGGCTAATATCTTAATTAATATTGCTTGTATGCATCTTTACCACTTATTAACTTTAGTTTGTCAAAATATAGCACCCTTTCCTGCTTACTACGTCCTTCTCTATATGATTTAGCAGCTTCCACACATTTTTTAAGGGGTTTAGACAGCATAAATTAGCAGAACAACATATTTAGTAGTACATTAACCGTGCAACCCATGCAGTTCTTTACATCCGAGTATTGCCAGTATGGCCGCACATCCGTGTAACGTGCAAAATCGTGACGCAAGTGCAAACCCTCTATTCTTTGATTAATAGAAAGCTCAAAACAACAGCATTTAATTTAAATTAAAGTCTTTTGTAACATTACAAATTTCTTGAGTCACTTGAGATCAAAATAATGCACAGCTGAATAAAAATATTAAAAGAGTAGTTAACTTCCATAACAAAAATTAAGATAATGTACTCACCCTGTTGTCATCCAAGAAGTCTTTCTTTCTTCAGTCATAAAGAAATTATGTTTTTTGAGGAAAACATTCCAGAAATTATCTCCATATAGTGGACTGTAAAGGTGCTCATGAGTTTGAATGTCCAAAATTGCTCTAAATGACCCCACCTGAGGAATAAGGGACTTATCGAGCAAAACAAACCGGTAATTTTCTAATAAATAAATAAATAAATAAAAATGTATATACTTTTTAACCTCACACGCTTCTTGTATAACTCTGCCATGCGCATACATAGGCCTACTCTTTGTAATCCGGGTCAATACAGTTAGGGTATCTCGAAAAACTCCCATCTCTCCTCCAACTTTAAAATCAACCTTCATCGCTGCAAAAGTACCGACCCAGAGTTTACAAAGTGAACATGCAGAGAAGGTCAAACGGCCTTTACAGAAAAGGTAAAACAGCGATCATATTGAAAAAAAATCGTACTGATCCTATCCATCCATTTGTAAATTTGGGTCTTGCTTCAGGTCTCATCTGCGTTCAGCTATTTTTAGCTGTACAAAACAGCTCGTTTTGCTGCTTGATATTGGCATGTTCATTTTATTTTAATGTAGCCTATTACCTTAATTATGAACACACTGGTTTGTAGTGCAAACAGTTTTACCGTTTACTGCACGTTGTTATTCTTCTCGTTCCCTATAGCGGTTAATAAGCTGGAAGTCTCGTTTAAAGGCTTACTTCCGCGTTGACGAATAAGGGGTAGAATGATAGTATATTTCTACAGGTTTTATAGGTATAGCAGACAAGCACAACCCAGCCAGCAGGTGTCAGTATACTTCACTCTGAACTGGTCTGTAGTAATCTTGTGTGAACTTTACTTGAGGACAGTAGCACTGTTGATACGGTCGCTATACAGATAAATTTGCGACACACAGCCATCTGCTTCCACTGGCACAGTAAGTGCGCCTGTATTGTTAACTGGGTTAATTCCCTCTGGAACATCCTCTGAGAGATAAACGCCCTGTGAGATAATCTCTAATCCAGGATTTTTTGCAGCAGGATCATCTAACTCAATTAAAGTTTACTCCATTTGCGGTCAGAACTCAGAGTAAGCTGTTGCGTATGATCTCTCTAGAGTCAGGAAATAGATCACAGGGATGGAAAGGGAGGAAAATGTTGCAGCTGTTTTCACACATTTTCAATAGATGACATACTGAAAAAAAACTAAGGCTAAACTGAGATTTTGGTGTTTACCTTACAGACAGAACACAGCCTGAGCACTCTGTTTGGGAAAAACAACATCCACTTCAAATCGTCTTTCTTATTTGTTTATGATACTTGATTGAATTCATACAGCAAGTGAATCAGAAGAAAACAAGTTCCTCGCTTTGTCAAGAAAAACAGCTCAGCTGTCCAAGTATTCAGCCTCAGTGTATTGAGTTACAGGTCACTATAGAAGGATGTAACTTTTTTCAGTCTAATTTTAATATGGAGCTGAATCATCTAACTCTCAATCACTCATAAATCACAACTTTACATTATTTTTAGATATTAAAGTAAGAATGCATTGCAAAACATGGACCTGTTGTTCTCTATCAGCCATTTATAAAATAATAAAATAATTGTGTTGTTGGCATTTCATCATAGCTATTAGAACTGCAAATTAATGAAAAAAAAATAATAATTTAGGTTTCAGTTTTAATGCGGAATTAATTAATATAGAAATTTAATTTCACTTTTTTTTTCTTAAATGTTTTTCATGCATTTGGGATAATGCAGTCTTTTACCTTGCACTGTCCGTTTAGTTAGACATTTTTTGCCTTTAAAAACAATATTTGATCTTTCTGGCATCATATTTGAGGGAAAGACCACATGGTTCAAACAGACGTCAGCTTTCATTTTTCATTATGTGTATGCTCATATTGGCTTCATCAAGCTTAATAGTTCAGCTTTTCTGAAAAGATTACAGTCAGCATTTTTACAGAAAAAATATTGTACTTGGCACAAAGCACAAGAATTCTGACTGTAAATAATTTACTGTAGTATAACGTAAAGCTAAGGCACCAGTTATTTTTGCACAAACCTTCAACCATATAACATGCAATCAGAAATTCAACAGAACTAGCATGTTTTAAAAGAAAAATGCATTGGGTATTATTTTTTATTTGTATTTTTATATCAAATATATAAAAAAATCAATTATAATGTATTATAAGGCAAACTAAACTGATTTATACCAAATTCCACACTTCCACAGATTTAAATGATTTTTTAAGTGATTTAGCACTTTAGGGTTCAAGTTGATAACGGCACTTATGATTCCAAAATCATAAGTAATGGTAATCATTCAATAAACCATTCCTAAGTTTCATGGTTATAATACATATAATCTGTTTGTTGCTGTCAGTAAAATCAAATACTCATTTAAGAATCATATAAAAATGATCCCTCCGCTAAAATCATCTCATGCAGTGCTTGTATCTTACATGGTTGATCGCTAGATGGCGCAGTACTTTCATCAAAAAAGATCAGAGTGCGAGAAGAGTCTTCATGAGAAGGAGCCCCTGGAATTTATTGTAGTGCTATTGTATTACCAAATATCCATGAGAGTTTTGATGTTTTGAGATGTGAAGCCCCCTTTCTGAAAACATCTCCTCGTACTTCCGCCTTATACTGTATAGGTATCATCCTAAAGGCAAATGTAATATGACCCTGCATGTCTATCATCTTCGGAGGAGTACCGGATTCTTATCAAGCACCATGCGGTGTCAAAACAATATTTTTAGAAAATAGATGAGCAAGCACATGCCACTAAATGATGGTGGAAAACAAATCATGTGATGAACAGCCTGTTCCTCTGGTTCAGGGTGTTACCTGCAAAACAAACAACACATTTAAGACAGACAGAGAATGAAAAGAGAAAGAAAGACGTGTTGGCAATATGTTATAATATGTTATTGTCACGTGATAACAAAGAAATAAATACCTTTACAGACTAGACATATAAACCATGTAAAGAGATATGAACTGGTGGGTTAAATTATATGCTATATGAAAACTTAAAAACTAGTGTGTATAAACATCTTCTCCTGCACTTCTCCACCCGCAATTCACAGCAGTACATGGATATGTACGATACAAATATAAAAACAATGTTTTGTTGCTTGGTAACCCTTATGTTGCACAGTAGAAGTACGCTGGGTTCCCTTCAGACTCTGTTTTCCAGTCTCAGAGTGGTTACCTTGAATTCTCCTGCACAGCACTGTCTGAAACAGCAAATTAGCCCGTGATACCTCAAGTGCAGCTGAACGGGTAATTCTAGCGCTGAGCAGGTGTGGTGACGAGTGCAACGGGCTGATCGAATTAAGTTCAACTAGAGGGATTTTAACCACGGATCACTGCGCCTTAACCTTCAACACACACGCACATGATGTTTACGTAGCCTTACTCCACAATGACAAGATTATGCACAGCTGAAGATCACTACAGTGAGTCATAAACTAGAAAGTGACATAACACACACAATTTTTAAAGCAAATAAAGAAAAGTGCAAAAGGGGCACGAGTGACAATGTTTGGACTTCTTTTGCTTGCGCTATGATAATTCAGTATGGTGTGAATGAGCACAAATGGAGGTTTCTGGAGTTTTGTCTAGAATGAAACAATGAATCTCGGTTCAGAGATTAGTCTAACAGTTTTCATATATTTTTTAAATATATAATTATTATCTTCTATAATGACAGTTTTTATGTTTTGTAAGTTGTCTGATAAAGTGTTGCTATTGACAACGTCATCAATCGACCATATTGGCGGCACTGAATGTAAACAATGACACTGAACCGAACTCGTATATTTTACTGATTATTACTGCTGAAAAATGGTCCATTATTGTCATGTTTTGAGCTGTACTATTTGGTCCGACCAGGAAAAACATTCAGAGTACTACTGCCAACATTTATAACAAATCAAGGAAACCAGCATGTATCTCCAATATGGCCGCACATTTGGGTAACTGACCAAACCAAGACGCAAGTGCAAACCCTCTGTTACTTATACACAAAAAAAAAGTGATTTGTGTTTGCAGACGTGTTTACTGGCAAATTTTCATGGGGGAATATCTAGTCATTTAGCTAGACGGGAATCTACGTGAAAGATTTTCCCATGCAGATTTTGCAATGGTTTCAGGATGGTCACCCAACCAAATCGTGGTCACATCTGTTTTTTGCCTAATTTTTGCAAGGGAAGAAATCCATTCATTTAGCTATATAGGAATCCATGCATATGATTTCCCAATGCGATTTTGCAGCAGGTTTGATGCTCATGCAGAATCACCACACTGACTAACAGAAAGCTGTTTACTCTAGTATGAGTTGTCCTTCATATATTGCTATTGACAATAGAGTGTTTTCATGATGCGTCATCAGTTGGCCATGTTGGTAGCACTAAGCTCAAACAATGGCCCTAAACTGAAGAGAATTTTGGTGATTATTGCTGAAAATGGTAAATTATTGTCATGTTTTGGGATGTATTAATCAGTCAAACTGGGAAAAACATTTGGAGTACTATAGACTGGAAAAAGTTATAACAAATCAAAAAGAAGTGTGCAAAAAAATTGTCTGGGGAACAAAAGGCGTTTGTGGTTGGCTGAACCGAACCAGGATTTCCAGGGCAAGAAATCTGACAACATTCGTGTTTGTTCTTATTTCTGGTTAGGTACAGTAGGTGAAATATTAGGCTTTAATTAATATTGCTTGTACGTATCTTTACCACCTTCGTTTCGAAAAGTTAATAGTTTGTTTAAAAAACATATCTTTGTTCATCTATTAAAACATCTTTCTGAAGAAAATATTTTTAGTAGACAAAATCTACTTTTTGTGGAAATTACACAAACTTACACCATAAGTATCAAAGTCCCTTTGAAGCAAGTCATTCCACTCAGCGGCCATCTTTGAAATGCCTCTAGGGCATGCAAGTGCAGCTCATACCTCTTTGAATGGGGAAACATCAAATTCTCCCAAACTGTTCACCAAGTTTACGATTAAATTTTGTATTTGAAATAACCAATGAAATCTGACAAGAACTGACTAATAAATATGGTTCCTTGTGCTTCAAAAGCATTTAAAAAAAGCTTATTTTTCAGGCTAGATCAGCCAGTGCGCATGCGCAATGAGCGCACGTCTTAGAACGCTTACTGTTTCTATAGCAGCCGGGACTTATAACTGCAGCTGCAGTGACGCACTGACTTTACTAATCAACCATTGGCTCTTTCATTAGGAAGGCGGGGTTTCGCGGCCATAATAAGCATTGCATTTTCCCCATTCAAAACTATACATCCCTTTAAGGCAAGTCATTCCACTCGGTGGCCATCTTTGAAACGCCTTTCGGGCATGCAAGTGCAGCTCCTATCTCTTTGAATGGGGAAACATCAAATTCTCCAAAACTGTTCACCAAGTGTATGATTAAATTTCATATTTGAAATCACCAATGAAATTTGACAAAAACCGCCTCATAAATATGGTTCCTTTTGCTTTAATAGCGTTAAAAAAACACTTATTTTTCAGGCTAGATCAGAGAGTGCGCATGTGCAGTACTGAGTGGACGTCTTAGAATGCCGACTGTTTCTATAGCAACCGGGACTTCTGTAGCTGCAGTGACGCGCTGACTTTACTGATCAACGATTGGCTCTTTCTTTAAGAAGGCGGGGCTTCACGGCCATAATGACCGTTGCATTTTTCCCCATTCAAAACTATAGGAGTGACACGTCTTGGGCATTCTATAGTCTTTGGTATTATCATTGTAAAGACAGTAGTCAATCCCTCACAGTCTCATTTTTATTCGCGTTAACTTTAATATGAAATCTAACCTGAATAAATTCTCTACCTTAGTACAGGTATCACCATATTTAATAGTTGACAGGAATGTAAACAAGGCTTTGAGGGTGCATTCTTGTTCAGCAACATTTGGACCTTTTATAAAATCTCAATAAAACATTTTGAATAGTTGTAAGTTTATGTGATTTCTGACCTTTATACAGTGTGTGCCATTGTAAAGACTAAGTCTGTCCCTCAAAGTCTCATTTTCATGTGTTAAATTCAATATGGCATCTAATCTGATCAAACTCTATAGAAGCCCACCTTTTAAGGTTATTAAAACATTTGTAAACCGAACTCAAATCGATATGTAACAGTGATATGTACTTTTAAGACATCCCAACCTTGCCTTGATTTCTTTTACAGAGGATTCAAATCTTAAAGGGATAGTTCACCCCAAAATGGAAATTTGCTGTTAATTTACTCACCCTCAGGTCATCCAAGATGTGGGTAACTTTTTTTCTCCAGTAGAGCAGTAAAGAAGATTTTTAGGTGAAACCGTTGTCCTTGGTGATTCATAAAATGCAAGTCAATGGCTGCCGGTTTTTGAGATAAAAAAAAAAAACACAGAAATACAATGTCAAATCAATACCCGTGACTCCTGGTTATACACTGAGGTCCACTGAAGCAAAACGATCAGTCTGTACAAGAAAATGAACACTACTTACAACAGTATTACCTTTAATCCACAGCCTGGGCAAACGGCTGTCAGCGCGTTCACGACTGGCTATAGAGCGCGACCTCTCCGTCGCATGGCAACGGATGCGCGGGCGCAATACTGCAGCTGATAAGTGAGAGAGCGCACGAGGAGAGCGTAAACAACAAAGCTAAAGTTTAAAGTTAACAATTAAACATTCGGCGTGAAAGAAGGTTACATCGAAAGCAGATCCTGACTTTCCTCCGTTGCTGAGTTGCTTTTGTAAGTCGTCTTTAGTTTGCCACGTATCAACTGGAGACAACGAGGGACTCGGTGGCGCACTATATGTAGAGTAAGTTTTTTTTTTCACTACTACGATGATGCAACGGATGAATGTTTACGAATTCATTTACTGTTTAGCACTGATCAAAGGATCATGAATGCTTCACTGAAAAGCTCCGCTTGACTGAATATAATTTATTATATCAGTGGTGTAGAAAAGTGTAGTTCTTTATCAGGTGGCTTTTAGTATACCGACTTATAATATCCACTGATGCGCATCATTCAGCACTGTAAACCCGAACAGTGAAATTAATTAAATGAAATGAGTTGATTTCACTCAAATAATAATGAAAGTTCATTGGACTTAATTGAAATAAGTTTTGTAAACTCAAAATGCAGTTGTAGTAAACTGAACTTAAAATGATTGAGTTTTCTAGTTCCCAGCATGCTTTGCATCAGACAACATGGAAAATAAATGTTGAAATTAAGTGTTATTTTGTGTGTTTTTGCACAAGATTAATGTAGAGAGACGTATGTGAGTACTTAAATGCTGTGTTATGTTAGGATTTACATAAGTTTCTCTTATGTTGGTTTTGTAGTGTTACCGTTGTGGTAAAGAGTAGAGCCTGTGGTTAGGTTGAGGATGCACAGTATGTGTATATTACTGTTATGATGAGTGGGGTGGGACCATGGAAGCAAGCCTGGGATTGGCTCCCATGGCTCTCGGCCCGCCACTCTTGTTATAAGAATGTAAAGCTTTGCTAACTTAAAAAAAAATTAGTTTGATTACTCAGATGTTTTAAGGCAATAAGTTTCTTCAAATGTTTTGAGTATTCTTAACTTATCAGGTTTTACAGTGTATCAAAATGATTGAGCTGGGTGACTAAGTATTTTAAGTTAGGAGAAATTATTTTGCATGAGTACAACAAACTCAAAACTAGATGTTTCTGCTTACTTAAAAGTGGACATTTCACAACTTAAACAATTTGATGTAACTGATTACCTCAATTTTTTTGAGTTTTGCCAACTTATTTGGGATTACAGTGAGTAGTGTCTGGCATTAGCCACAATCAAGACTGTCCACCACATCCAGTAATATGTGAATAAAAGCAAACATTAGCTAAAAACACCCAGTAATGAGAGTGATGTTGATTTGAAATATTTGATGACTGTGCCTGATGCGCCCGCGCCCGCTCTGTCTCCCGCTCCCCAGGGGCTGCCTGTTCATAAGCGAGAGCTTGTCTGCGGAGGCGCGCGCGTGGAAAAGGTAATCATTATTATTGATTACTGATTTGAATCAGTTTATAATAACGAAAACGCTACCTTACAAAATTTTTACGATCCCTCTTTCTCTCTCGTAAATTAAACTCTCCTTACTCACTCTCTCACTAAACAAACCGCATTATTAGCTCCAGTATTGCGCCCGCGCATCCGTTGCCATGCGACGGAGAGGTCGTGCTCTATAGCCAGTCGTGAACGCGCTGACAGCCGTTTGCCCAGACTGTGGATTAAAGGTAATACTATTGTAAGTAGTGTTCATTTTCTTGTACAGACCGACCGTTTTGCTTCAGTGGACCTCAATGTATAACCAGGAGTCATGGGTATTGATTTGACATTGGATTTCTGTGTTTTTTTATCTCAAAAACCGGCAGCCATTGACATTTTATGAATCACCAAGGACAACAGTTTCACCTAAAAATCTTCTTTACTGCTCTACTGGAGAAAAAAAGTTACCCACATCTTAGATGACCTGAGGGTGAGTAAATTACACGGCAAATTTTCATTTTGGGGTGAACTATCCCTTTAATTCGCTCATTTAAACCATGGATGTCTCTAACTGGAGTGTAATGCTTTCACTGGGACCTTCTTGTAGAGTACAGAACAAACTAATGTAATGAGTCACTTTCTATAGGCCTAGAGACTCCAGCAACACAAAACTCCTCCTCATGTACAAACACTGCTAATCTCACATTCTCTTATCCCGTATCATTCCACCATGCGATAACAAACATAATGGCCAGCATAACCCTGCACCCTTCTGTTGTCATGTGACGTCACGGTGTACTATGATGCCGTAAATATTTGAATCACCTTAGAGATTAGAATCTCCTAGAGATTTGTAACTCTCCTTGGCTCTGGGTCTAAGTCTGACCATCAGTAGAAAACTTTTGAATATTTATGTGATACAGGATATCAGGGCTTTTCACACTGCACTTAACCCCGGGTTATCGACGTTCTAAACACCGCTTTTAACCCCGGGTAATGAAGCGTTTCACACCTGTTATTTGAAAGCGGTGTTAGCACCGCTTTTTACCCGGGGTTATGAAACCCTGCTCCAGAGCAGGGTTAGCACCGCAATTGCGGTGTTAACCCGGCATTGCGGTGCTAAGTTTGTTCAGTGTGAAACGGAGCGGTGTTTGCTTGTTGCTGTTGGACGTATGGCAGCAGACACAGTGTAACGGAAACTTAAGTAGGAGGTGTTTACGTCGCATTTTGGAAATATTTCTGCTTTAAACCATGCAGGCGGGCCAATAGATATCACACAAGCAACGTGCAAACTTTGCGCAATAGTTATGCCGGTGAACGTAAAGTGAAAGTAAAAACATCGCTTTAACTGCGCTCTGGGAGACGACGAAACACGAATCTACTTCTACTACTTTTAACAATATCTTTGGCTATAGTCGTCACAATATAGGACGCAACTCAGCACAGGGAGGTTAACGCGGGCCCAATCAGTGACAGAGACACTGCAAATAAGAACGTTAACCCGGGGTTTAGGAATGTACAGTGTGAAACGTCTGCTAATGAATACCCAGGATTAACAGATAACCCCAGGTATAGTATGAGCAGTGTGAAACGTGATTACAGATAACCCAGGATTCCATTTATCCGGGGTTTAGGATAACCCAGGGTTAACAATTTCAAGTGTGAAAAGCCTAGATGGGTATCTACCAAATTAGATTACATCACATTACTCATTGTTAATAAAACAATAAACAGCCTACTTCTTTTTTTTATTGTTTTGTTTTATATAGATGAACCGGTGATATGTGACTATCCTCATAAATGAAACACCTCCCACACCCACTCATAGTTAAAATATGGCATTATCCATGACGGAGTGCTTTGTTTCAATTCACTCTCCGCAGCAGATTTGAAGTCAGTAAGAAATAGATTCTGTCAATGTTGGTGAATAGCAGTTGACCACAGAACAACCTGTTCCAGCTGTATTTGACGTATCACATGCTAATAACCTGTTTTGTTTTGTTTTAGCACCTACACGTCAACACAGGTGAGGTATGCTAACCTCATTTTGACTCATGAAAGCAGACTTGCATTTATTTTGTGTAAAAGCAAAAAGCAGACACCATAAGCATCAATACTGTTTATTAAAAGAATTTACTTGGTAAAATGTAAACAGACTTACAAGTTTTTCCGATGTTGAACATAATGAATTCACACTTCTCAGCCTCCTCCCCTGCAAGCACGTCTCTGTAGTATTAATGTGTTAATTAAACACAAAACATAACACTTTACCCTTAGACAAAAAAAAGACATACACAGTAAATGTACACCTTGGGCTATGACTGTTTGAACGCACACAGGTCGAGAATGTTTTATGCATGGAGAAAGCGGTAGAGAATTAGACATTAAGCAAATTGATAATAATTCTATAGTCTTTTTCACCATGGTGACAGGCACAGGTCTAACCAGCTTCATTAAATGCAGTTCCAGAGGCAGCCCACACAATCCTACCCACGACTGAAGAGGCATACAACTGTGCACTGAAGTGACTCTGAGACATGGTCGGCTCTGCGGGAGCTTTAACAATATTTTCTGAACACAACATGAGAAATAGGAAGCATAGCGTCTTAGCTGGAATGTGGAGCAACATTTTAGCACATATACAACTGGAAACAATTTTTACAATTTTGGAAAATACAATACAGTAATAATGGAAATGGAATTAGCACATGCTTTAGTAGACTTATTAGGGTTTAATTTCCTTTCTATTGTTATTATTTTCAACAATATCTAATTTTTTGTTTTGTTTTTCAAAAATTGTAAATAATGTTTGCAAAAATGCATAGCCATGCACCATTAACCAACCACAATTTAGAAAATCCCAGTTTGAAATATTACTTAAAATAAATATACACAAAACTGTACAAAACTAAAAAATAAATATCACCACTGACACACTTTAGTTACATTGTATACTGGAATAAAGTATGCATGACTGAAGGGACCAATATAATTTGATTTCTTTTTTTTTTTTTTTTTTGGTCATCTATACAGGGCTTTAACCTTTTTAATTATTCATTAAGCATTAAGTTTATTTTGAAAATGGCGAATGGCTTAATAGTACAACAACAAAACAATGTAACACACTCAATCAATAGCAATTCTCCCATGTACACTTGAGGTCAAAAGTTTACATACACCTTACAGAATCTGCAAAATGTTAATTATTTTACCAAAATAAGAGGGAACATACAAAATGCATGTTATTTTTTTTATTTAGTACTGACCTGAATAAGATATTTCACATAAAAGACATTTACATATAGTTCACAAAAGAAAATAATAGTTAAATATATAAAAATTACACCATTCAAAAGTTTACATGCACTTGATTCTTAATACTTTGTTACCTGAATGATCCACAGCTGTTTTTTGTTTAGTGATAGTTGTTCATGAGTTCAATTGCCTGCTGTCCTTCAGAAAAATCCTCCAGCTCCCAGAAATTTTTAGGTTTTTTTCCGCATTTCTGTGTATTTGAACCCTTTCCAACAATGACTGCATGATTTTGAGACCCATCTTTTCACACTGAAGACAACTGAGAGACTCAGTTATGCAACTATTTATGCAACTATTACAGAAGGCTCAAACACTCACTGATGCTTCAGAAGGAAACACGACGCATTAAGAGCCAGGGAGGAAAAAACTTTTTGAATTTGAAGCTCAGGGTAAATTGAACTATTTTGTCTTCTGGGAAACATTTAAGTAGCTTCTGAAGGGCAGTACTGAATATATATATAGGTAAAATAAAAATAAAGCTCTTAATGCATTGTTTTCTTCTGAAGCATCAGTGAGCATTTGAACCTTCACAAAAAAAAAAAAAAAAAACGCTGTGGATCATTCAGGTAACACCACAGTATTAAGAATCAAGTGTAAACTTTTGAACTTATATGAACTATATATAAATGTCTTTTAGCTGAAATATCTTATTCAGATCAGTACTAAATAAAAAACATGCATTTTGTATGATCCCTCTGATTTTGGAATAATTCACATTTTGCAGATTCTGCAAGGTGTATGTTAACTTTTGACCTCAACTGTACCTCAGTGGTGACTACATTACGCATTATGGATTACATATCAAAATGATATATTGTTTTGTAAGAACTGAAATGTCTAATAATGTAATTTTCTTGTAGTCTTATTCAACATTTCACTTTTTGGGACTGTGCATGTCTTGATATAACACTCTCTTTCAAAAATAAACCCAAAATGGTTCTGTGTTTTGTTTGTTTACCCAGAAAGGGGAATTCTGTCATTATTCTCTCTCCACTCATGTCATTCCAAACCTGTAAGCTGCTATTATTTGCTAAAATTGAAATCATTATGTAGCACTTGCCATTAAACAACATTAAAAAATATCATAAAAGTGGTGGAAATGACTCTTTATGTGGTATATTAAGTCTTCCGAAGCCCGGCAATGTGTGAAAAACAGACCAAAAGTAGCGCATTGTGTTTAGTTACTACACCCAGGAGAGCCAATGGCATTTTAGCGACATTAACATGCCATTTTTGAATGTGGGATCAGATACGGGTGCTGCTGAGGGCTCTGTGTAGCTGCTCTAAATGAGACTAAAAGGCTTAACGACCATTTCCCAATCTATTTCAATGCATTCTCCAGACTCTCGTTTGATCTTTCTCTGTCAATCTTGTTCTCTCTAGTGCACTCTAAATTCACTTTGAATGCGGGCAGCAGACGAGATATTTCTCATCCACAAACCTGTCCTGGCATGTTAGAAGAATCCGCAGGAGTGCCTCTCTCACAGGAATATAAGACTCAAGGGATGTAAACATTGCAGGAACAGACCATACGAGTTGCATGATGACAAGCTTCTAATCACAGATTGTGACCCTCTGGGAGAGCGGAGGTCAGACGTGTATGCAGATCTATTCTGCTCTCATTAGACACTATGATGGAGGTGTATGCACGGACATGAAAGCCATTTGTCAAAAGGAAATAAAAAGGTGGTGGTGGGGGATTCAGAGGGAGAGAGATGATGGAGAAAAAAATGAAAGATTAACGGCAGGAAACATAATCTGTCAAGCTCCAAAAATGACAAAGCACTATAAAGGTACAATAAAATTTGTTCATATGACTTGTGTGAAATATTCATCATGAGAGGTCTGCTCACACAATGTTGTTTTTGCATCATAGGCAATGCCTTTTGAATCTGGCTTCAAAAGATTTGGAATATGATTCTTGTTTTCCAGTAGAAATATCAGAACATTAATAAAACAAGATACATTTACTTGAGAGTCAAAACAACATCAATTTTTCAGAAAACAAGACATCTTATCAAAATCTACACTTGAAACAAGAAAAAATATCTGTCAGTGGGGTAAGGAGACCTATTAACGCCCTTTACAAGATGTAATATAAAAGTCTCAGGTGTCCCCGGAATGTGTCTGTGCAGTTTCAGCTCAAAATACCCCACAGATCATTTATATTTATATCGTCTTGAAAATATTTTTTGAGTGGAAGCAGAAACACCGTTTTCGCGCATGTCTCTTTAAATGCAAATTAGGCGGCTGCTCCCCTCCCCCTTTTACAGAATAGGGCTGTGCCTCTACAGCTCGTACATCAGATACTCTACTAAAGAACATCAGTTTTGGTTTTATCATATCTATTACATTAAAATTGTGCGTCTTAAAGCCATATCAGTTTAAACTTATTATATATGTTTTTCTGAGCACACACACATCAGAAGCATGCACCCAGAAAGTGACTATTACATGGCATTTGGGTACTAAACTAAATTCTCTTTCATCTCTTATTGCGCTTTAACTGCCAAATACACACAAGTTTGTTAAAAACAAGTCGGTTATGTCTGTGAACGTAAACAGCTGGGAAAGAAATTGCATGTTTATAATAGATCTGTGTGGCAGCAGTGTAATATACAGTAAATAAATCAAATATAGCTGCAAGTGATTACTAGGGTTCAACGTCTTTAAGGCATTCAAGCACATTAGAAAAAATACATTTAGCAAGATTGTAACCACCAAAATCAATCATTTTTGAGCAAATCCAGGTAATTTATCATAGAAATATTGTTTTTTAACAGTTATGACTGTTACAGCGCCAGCTGTGGTCAGATCTCATCAAAACATGCTAGTTCAGAATCACCTGTCGCATATGCTCACAAGGTTTCGTGACGTTTTAAGTTTTCCTTTTAGCTTTATATGATTTTGGGTAAATCTGGACAGGCCCCCTTTTCTAAACGACCTGATTATAGTTTCCCAAAGGGTAAATTTCAATTTCTTTTGATAATTATTGATCTAGAGAGTCCAGAGAGAACTGTACTACAGTGTTTTTTTTCCAGGAGTAGTTCGCAAAAGTAGGTTTTTTACATCTTCTCAATGTTTTAACAAACGATTAGATTGACAGCAGTGGTCCTAGAGGCAAAGTTGATAGGACAAATGGTTCCAAATGATTTCAAAAATGTTGGCGTCCTTCTGCGACGGTGAGTTAAAAGTTTTTTTTTCTGATCATTTTTGATATTCGCTCTCCAGAGAATATCTGCGACTCTGAATAGTGTTCTTTGCACAGAACAGTTAGCATGCAACGCTCAAACTTTCGCCATGGTGTTAGGACTGGCACACTACTGTCACTTGCAAAAACAAAATGGCGGCACTGTGGGTGGAAACATGCAGATAAAAGTAAGATAAGATCACCTTACGTCACTAGGGGAGTGAAATCTGAGCATCTTGTTTTTTTTTTCACATGCTTGCGGAGAAAGGCTTACCAAAACAAAGTTACCGAGTTGTTTTCTAGGTTGGTAGATGCACCGGAGACTTGATTATAGCACTTAACACAGAAAAAGTCTTTTCACAATATGTCCCCCTTTAATTCAAATGGAAAACAAGTTCATTTTTCTTGTTTTAAGCATCAATTCACTTAATTATATGTCATTTTGCTTCTCTGGTAAATCTTTCTTAATTTAAGAATGTTTTGAAAAACAAGACAAATATTCTGAGGTTTCATTATATAAAAAAAACATGGAAAGATGCTCAAAATGTCTTTTTTTTGTGTAAAAATACCAAGATACAGGTTTGCAATGACATTAGGATAAATATTTAAATAATGACATTAAATTTGTTTTTGGGTGAACTATGTCTTTAGAAAAAAGCTTAAATTAAAAGTCCAACTCTACTAAACAAGACAAAAACCCTAAGTCTGAAGACATAAGGGAGAGCGTAAGCTGCACTATCAGCAGTGCTCATCTTAGCTCTGCTCTAAACATGTGGCCTTAATGTTCTCCACTCGGCTCCATTGCAATCTGCATATTCTGATCTAAACAGACAGAACCAGGTGCTTCGCTCCCCTTAAGTAGTGGGAGATACGCCAAAATGTTCTTGCACGCGAGTGTGGGCAGTCGGAGCAGCTGGAGCAGTTCCAGGACGAACATTTACACAACGGTTTAATGGACTTACTGGAAGTAAGGGGATAATTAAACCCCCCAATATCACCACGTTACAATACTCATTGTTCATCATGCCCTGACTAGAATTTAATTTAGTTTATTTACTGGCAGCAGAAGCACAATTTCACGACGTTGCGTTAATTCGCTTAATCCCCGTTAAGACCGTGAGACCTGACCGTAAGAGGTGATGTAATAATTGGTCATGTCAAAAGGATAATCTAAGAAGGTCAGCATCAGCTTTACCTCTGCTCTCTGGTTGCCATGGAAACCTAGCAGCCAACTACGGAATTCTGATGACGGATTCCGACAAGGAATCATGTCAGTTCTTGTGCATGTTGACTTATCATACTACAAGAGACATACAGATCTGAGACATAACAGATCTCAAGGCAAACGCATCCAGCCCATTTCTCAGGGTTAAACACATACTGCACATAGTCTTCCCTCTCGCAGCAGTTTCAGAGTCAATTCATATTGTCGCTTTCACATCTTTCGCAACGGCCCCGTCCACGTAATCCATTCCGTCTTCTCCAGATCTGTCACAATAAGCAGCACCTCACGGAAAATAAATGCTACCGGTCCATAAAGTGCATCTCAGTGGTTAATACTGTCATCTTCCAATTCCCACCCCTCTGAAACTATCAATAAATGCCCTATTTACACTATTAGTACCATCAAGTGCATTTCCAATTGTTTTTAAAGTCTGTTATCCCTGCTCTTTTTACGTATGATTATTATTACAAGCTGTTACTGATATGGTCAGTGTTGGCATAAATTAGAAAGTATTAAAATAAAGACATATCAAAGACATTCAGTGCTCAATGCACTAGAGTTTTCACATGATTTGCTCCATCCTGGTACATCCTTGTGAATGTTTCTTCCAACCAGTTTGTAAATGAATCCCAGTTGGCTCTTTTGCTTTCAAGGTTCCCTTGCTGCATGTCCCCAACTATACAACCCCAACTCCAACTCGAATTTACACAAGCATGCTGAAATAAGACAAAAGCTGTACGATACAATTTCCTGAGGTAGAATTTCCATTGTAGGAGTCCATTTTGTGGCCAGTGGGCTTTCCTCAGTCTGTTGAAAGTCACAAGCTCTACATTTGAAATGTAAATGGAGAAGGAGTTTGTTCCTTTAAGAGGAATACCAATGCTTTATCTTCCAATAAAAGCAGTCTGGGTGAAGAAGGGGTATTAGACAATGGCACTGCCCTTGAACACTTGAGAGGACACTAGCAGTTCAAACACATCTCGTTTTCACACCGAGCTTTCATCAGGTTTACTACACAGCTGCGTGTGCTTCCTCTTCTCCAGGATTCTGTTGAGCTCCTCTGTGAAGGAGTAATAGAGCGGAGACGTGGTGTCTCCATCTGTCTGTCTCAGCAGCACATAGCTGTTGCCATTCATCTTGCGTAAGACGCTGGGTAAAGTGGCAGAGAGTCCATTGACGTACTCTGATTCTGGAGGCGGTGGAAGAGGTGGCGCGGGAGGAAGCTCTTTGTTGGGTGACGTTGTTGCTTCTCCGGGTACGATCTGCAGCAAGCCATCGTGAGCATCCGGTTTCCCGTTGCAGTGGCTGGAGATAGTCTTCAGCTCCATATGGGCACCTCGCTTTCTTTCAGCACGAGCTGCGGCTCGTAAAGAGTATTTACCCCTTCGTCCTTGCAAACAGAATCCCACGTACAGCAGGACAACCGTTAGAACAAAACACAGGCCTCCTAGGATAGTGATTAGGGATAGGTACATGGCCTCCATGTTCCTCACGGACAGGAACTCAAAGCGAGGAGACACTGGGGTTGGATCGAAGTCTTCCGGAGAGTCACTTTGGGAAGTTTGAATCGTCCAGTAGGTCGCTGTGGTCAAGCGTGGACGTGTTGGCTCTACTGGAGGAGGTACGGGAAGCTCCTGGCGAACTGTCAAGCTGTAGATCACTACAGGAACATGGACACCATTCTCTAGGGCAAAGCAGCAGTAGTCGCCGCTCTGGTAAGGCCGTGCTCCGATGACCAGGAGGCCGTCGGTGCCGACGCGGTAACCAGAGTCTAGTCCATAACGCTCCAGTTCCTTTCCGTTCAGCATCCACTCGGGGGTTGCCAGGTTGGAGCTGAGCTCACACTGAAGCAGCACATCATCACCCGCCATCACAGAGCGAGAGCGGTGTAATACTTGGCCTATGACAGAGTGACGACACGCATACATCAGTTACGATGACACTGGAATAATTCAGGGTTAATTAGCTTGATTATATTACAGCCGTAATGGTGATTCATTGGACAATCCGAAACTGGCGTGTGCCACAACCTTAGATATTGGCTAATATCCACCTTCCACCCCACTTCATCTGAATTGCTATGACTCAGTGTATTAAAAGGCACATTGGCTACACTCATTTTAAACACAATCATCACAATGTTTCAAACACGTCATCACAGTGTTGCTGTTAGCTAAGACTAGTTAGTTAAGATTATTAAAAATATTTTTTGTAAAATGAAATAAAATCAAATAAAACAGTCTTTTTAAAAATTACAATTAAAGCTTAATATACACTACCAGTCAAAAGTTTTTGAACAGTAAGATTTTTTTGTTTTTTAAAGAAGTCTCTTCTGCTCACCAAGCCTGCATTTATTTGATCCAAAGTTACTACTTTTTTTTATCTGTTTTCTATTTGAATACATTTTAAAATGTGATTTATTCCTGTGATCAAAGCTACACTTTCAGCATCATTACTCCAGTCTTCAGTGTCACATGATTCTTCAGAAATCATTCGACTATGCTGATTTGCTGTTCAAGAAACATTTTTTTATTATTATTAATATTTAATACAGTTGACTGCATTTTCTTTTTCAGGATTCTTTGATGAATAGAAAGATCCAAAGAGATAAAAATAAAAGAAAACGCTTTTGTAACATTATACACTATATCATTCAAAAGCTTGGAGTCAATAGAAATGATATAAATTAATATTTTTTATTTAGCGAGAATGCATTAAATTGATGATAAAACATTTATAATGTTACAAAAGATTTATATTTCAGAAAAAATGCTGTTCTTCTGAACTTTATATTCATCAGGGAAACCTGAAAAAATTCTACTCAGCTGTTTTCAACATAATAATAATTGTTTTTTTGAGCAGCAAATCAGTATATTAGATGATTTCTGAAGGATCATCTGACTTGAGTAATGATGCTAAAAATCCAGCTTTTAAATCACAGAAATAAATTACATTTTAAAATATATTCAAATAGAAAACCGTTTTTTAAATAGTAAAATGTTACTGTTTTTGCTGTACTTTGGATCAAATAAATGCAGGCTTGGTGAGCAGAAGAGACTTCTTTAAAAAAAACATTACAAATCTTACTATTCAAAAATTTGTGTGTATATATATATATATATATATATAAATTGTAAATCTAAATAAAAAGCATATAAGAAAACAAAAAAATATATATAAAGATGACAAAAGCATAACAAAATAACAACCTACCCTAAAATGAAAATGAAAATATAAAAATTAAGCTAATTTAAAATATCAATAAACATCACTAAAACAACACTGAATCATCACCTCAACGTTGATTATTATTGAGTTTTCATACCATCTGCTGTGGATTCATCACAGCCCTGGTTTCCATTCTGAATATCCTGTGTCAGATTGGCTCTGCGTAGAAAGAAGTTACTATTTGTTAGTATTATTATGCACCAATATTAAAATTCTGACCAATACTGATAAATACTTGAATACTTCCATATTATAACTGACAATGAATAAATGACTGATTGTCTAAATGAAAAATAAAATATTAAAAACTAGAAACAGATTTTAATAGTGAATTTAGGAATCACAACATTATAATGTATGGTATGAAAGGTTTGCTAAAGATTAAATTTCAGTGAGCTTATCCATAAATCATACATCAATAAAATCAAGCCATGAGCTCTTTTAGCAGAGTACCTACACTGAGATATAATGTTAGTCACAACGTCACTCAATGAATTAAAAAGTTAAGAACAGACAGCAGAAGTACCTAGTATTCATGACCACACACTCATACCTTCTGTTGTGTGATGTAATCTCCACACACTCCAGTCCATCCCAGGCACAGAAGGGATCACGCGCCATCACACAGTCAAAGCACGAGGAGTATCTGCTGCAAGTGGACAAGGGCAACTGCACCACTGAGGTGGGCGAACCCACATACACACTCATCTGAAAGGTTCAAGTGGGTAGTAAGATTCAAATTGTGGGCTGTACATGAAATCAAGTCATACTCATATCAATTCAAACAAAATGTAATGGATTTGGAGACGTTATAATGGAAACAACCTGGTGTAAATGATGAATTTAGAGACTTTAATTTAACTTCCAGGATGTGCAAAGGTTCATTTCTAACCTGTTTCTCAGAGATGACTATACTTTCCACTGGCTGGGGTTCCTCAAACAGCTGCAGCTCCTCAATGATGTGCAGCTGACCATTAACCTTCACAGCCCTTTGCAGCCAACCTTCATCTGGAAGAACATCAAAACAACTCAGAACCCAGCTGCACTCAATAAAAGTACCAAGAGCTTAATAGATAAGGTCACTACAGCATAGATTACCTGTCCCAATGAAAAGTACATGGTATATCTGACCATCTAGACCAGTCACTCGGTGTACGGCAATTTTTGTGTAATCCACATTCCTCCTAAACAGCAGGGGGCGCTGTTCTTGAGGAAGGATCTGCCTGTACATGAGCGGATGGCGACGGACAAAGTGAAGTACGTCGTCTGGCAGGTTGGTGGATGAGTTGATGCCTTTTGCTCTAAGTTGATCTGTGATGCACTGAAAAGAAAAGGAAAGCATGAGCAAGGTAATATTACTCATGACGAAAACGTACCTCTGGGAACTTTTTCGCAAGACGCAAAATCACTGCAGTGTTTAACAGAAATGAACACTAGAGGCGGTAAAATAGCGAGCACTTGTAATTGTTTTTCATACACAGTTATGATTACAGCTCCATATGTTTCGCTTTCTGGACATAACAAACTTGCTCAGTAGCAACAGTAGACTTAGGATGTGGAATTCTTGAGTACGAATCCAGTTAAAAACATGATTCACGATGAAAGATGAGAGAATAAAAAACAAGCTAAAATGGGATGCCTGTGATTGCTTTTTTCCCTCACATATGATTTTGTTCATACTATCGGGTAGGTTTAGGCGTAGTGCAGATGTTACACTGTTTTAAAACGGTGCGGAGCATTAGAGTTACAGCGCCACTCATTGGTCATTTTAAGTCAGAACTGCGATGACACGTACACAACAAACGTCACATAAAACGTATCATATGTACGTTCATCTCTTCAGAGGAAAAAAGCGCTTCACAAAGAATTTCACACAGAATGTGTCACGAAACGTACATGGCGGTATGTATTTTGTGTCTTGCGACAAAGTTCCCAAACTTTTCGGTTTCGTCTTATATATCTTGCCACATTTTCACAGCCTTGATTGGATTCCTCTCTGGCACAGTGGGATTGCACACTAATTTTCAAGAACCTGTTGAGAATGTAGGACACTGAGTTATTCTCAGGATCTTGACTGAAAATTGACATAATTTAATTGTCATTGTCATATCTGACAGACGCTGTTCAAGCGTTTGAGAAGAAAAGCTTACAAAAATGCTTCATTTTCAAAAACCCAAAACAGGCCAGGAAAACCAGAATACTTTCAATTTCTGAGAACTTCTGAACAGCAATTAAAGCTGCTTACTCACATACAGACTCGCTCATTAGCAATATCACAGATTCAAAATTCATAATGCAGCCAATCAGCAAAGATTTTCTGCCTGTTTCTAATCTCAATGGCAAAACGCTTTGATGAAATAAGCCCATTTTCTCCATGTGCACTCTATAAAATTGCTCATCAGCGTCTGATTTCTGGATGAAACCAGATCTTCACTCTACCTGTACCTCGCTGTGCTCTCTAAAGCAGAGACTTGTGTGCACAGCACACAGCGATTAGAGAACTTCAGTAGCTCCTCCTATGAAGTGCTGACTTGTGCTTCCCCTTCAGAGTAAGCAAGAAGGCAGTGTTTCAGAGATAATCAGGCCAGTGTAAGATGAAACAGGGGATCAGTGTTACTGTAATCCAGTATAGCTACTGTTGGCCGTACCGAGCCGGGTCGTGGTTCTGGCACCTTCCCTGTGTACTGGGTCCATTTGGAGCTGGAGTCCTCTTTGCCCTCCATGTAAGGCCCATCAAAGGCCTGCTGGATATCCGAAAGGGAGTACTGGCAGATAGCAGACGCCTTTACGTTTTTCCTAAAAAAAAAGAAGCACTAGTTAGTACTCTTTCACAGCAGTACAAAGGAGAGAAATCCAACACTACATGTTCTTAGGTAAAACCCTGAGCCAATGCTGGGACCATGAACACCCACACTCATTTCTTTAGGATACATTTCAAGGGAGCACAAAGAAAATTTGTGAATAGACGGTGCATTCATGAAAGTGGTGAATCAGCCTAGGTGTGAGCGCTTTGTGGCTGAGCTAGTTTCCAGTTTGTACACTTGGGTTTATTAACCAAAGAGCCTCTCAGCCTGTGCTGCGCTCATTGTTTCTCAAGGTCTTGGCATGCCAGCATAAAACCCTCATAAGCCCACTGTGTAACCATGGAAACACGAAAAATAGATTACAAATTTATCAAAAAGTGTGTGAGAGAGGTGAGGGATGACAGTGAGTGGGTGAAGGGGGCGAGACAGGAACATAGACAAAGCTCCTCAAGTGATGAGTACAACCTAGTGAAAAAGAGGAAGGGGCACTTATTAGAAGAGACTCTAGGGGAAAAAAACAGCAATGGAGGGAAAAGAGTGCTTCCAGTAGTAGTGTAATGGAATAGTTCAACTAGAAATTGCAATTCTGTCACCATCTACTCACCAAGTGTCATTTGAAAGCCACAGGACTATTCTTGTTCCACGGAACAAAAAAATGAGAAATGCAGCAAAATGTCCAAGCTGCTCTTATCCATACAAGTACAGTGACAGAAACTGTCATCAATTAACCAAAAAAACGTATTGCCAGTGAAATGAATTTCAGTATTTGTGTGTAGGGGTTAACAATATGTTTAAATGGTACCTGGGGATTGGGCCATTAAGACGTCTTTTCACTAATTTGAGCTTTGGGTGTAAGCAGGACAGCTAGTAAGAGCTGTGGAGGTAAATCTTACTTCACTGATCTCAAGAGGTGCACTACTGATACTTTGTAAATAGACTAATTATTTTATAATTATTATATAATTATTTGCATTGTTTTGCCACAGAAAACCTACTATGTTTTTCTTTCAAATGCATTGGCAGTCATTTGGATATATTCATTCATTCATTATTCGTTTCAAATAACCTGAGGGTAACAGTTGCTTCACTAACTAATTTGAAAGATTGCGCCACTGCTACTAGGGATGCGACAATCATACATGAATGTCGGAGATAGTGGAAAAGCGGCTTTTAAACAAGATTGGTACACTACTTTCCAATCTGTCTTGCACTATTAAACATTGTACAATATCTCATTAAGCCTCATTATGTCTTGCAAATTTAGTTGCTCATTTGAATATGTCATCAGTGTATCGTTACATATTTATTTTTAGAAAAATTGCAAGAATGAGTCAGAAGATTATAATTCCATCTGTTATTAGTTTTATTGACATACATTAATTAGGGGTTCAATCACATAGCACTGAAACCCTATTGTAATTGTTAGAACCGTAATTCGTAGAGACTTGAAACTTGGAGAGATGGTAGCACTCACATCATCTACAACGTCACCAAGCTTGCTCCAAATTACCTGGCGGTGGCGCTACAACGATCAAAAGTACGGAATCACTCATAACTCCTAAAACGTTAGTCATAGGCTCATGTGTCTTATATCATTGGAATCCTTGGCTCACAACAGATAATCGTCACCCTGGGACGCCTTTTGGACTATTTGCAAAAATCTACTTTTGCGTACTTGTCCTAGGCTTTTTGCCCAATCAAAACCAAACCAGTGCAGAAAGATTCTCTGGAAAGTGAATATCAATAATCAAAAAAATGTGAAATTGTTCCAAATGTCCAAAACGTTTGGACGACGCTTTTTCTAAATGTCCATAACTGTTGAATCAAAAGAGATACTGTCACTAAATTTGGAGGTCACAGTAAAAAAACAGCAGAGTTTAGCCACTTGTTGGCACTATAACAGGGAAAAAAACATCAAAACGTCTATAACAACGCACATTTTAGTCCAAACTGAAAATGTATATGCCGTGTCATTGTCCAGTGCCACAAGTGTCTATGAGAACATTTGCATATCTCAAAAAACATGGCTGCCATTGGCTAATGAAATTTAAGCACCTATTTGACAATTTTAATAGAGGTTGATTGAAAAGAAACTTATGGCCCTAGAGGTCTGTAAGAACTGAAAGAAATCGACCACTAGGTGGCACTACTGAGTTTTACGCCTCTGTAACCATGTAGAGATGCATCTATCATTTAGATAGATCTGCTCATACTGAGAAACTAGGTTAGCAGGTGATTATAAACAAGCATGCAAAGTATGGGAGATCATATCATAGGTGGCGCTATAATTGTTAAAATTGCCTGTATTGGCTGTAAAAGGTCTTGTTCATCTATGAGTGGTTACATGTTTGCTAAATAAAACAACTCCATTTCATGCATGTGCTTAAATGCCTTAAAGCACTTGAATACTGATAATTGCTGCTTGCAGCTATATTTATATGCTGACATCATATGTTCCATAATTAATATAATATATATTGTAAAACAGACACAAAAAGGTGCCATTTATATTTGTATGTAAACTAGCAGCTTTAACATTCTGCTAAATAACTCCTTTTACTGTTCACAAAAAAGAAGAGGAAAAACATGAGCAGATAATGTATGACACAAATATCAATTTTGTAAAAACTATTCCTTTCAGAGAAAATGTCTTGTCCTGGAGAATCCATATCTGATTCAGAATTGCCTAATACTCAGGAAAACAAGCACCCATGTCAAAGTAAACTTTACACCCAAACTGATGACACGGTGACACCACAGTCATTCAACCTTACCCTGCTAGAGGTCAGTGTGATCAGATCATCACAGCTTAGCTGACATACTCATTCTCATCATCTGATTTGTCTTGCTCTCTCTCCTTCTGCCTCTTAATCATTTGCTAACGTAGCACACATTATAGTCCTGCCTGTCCTGTCATTCATCACTGTTACTCATATGTTTGTGGTTTGCACCTCAGGCAGCCGCAGCCCACAGATTGATTGCCTGGCAGCTCATCAGAACCGCCCCTCTGGTTTCAGCAGGGCGTCAAGACTGTCACGTCAGTCAAAGCGGGAGACGTTAAGCGTGTGTGACCTATGTGTTAGAACCAGTTTAGCTCTGAAGAAATGTGTGAAAGGAAACAATTGAATAAAAAGAAATTGTTTCACTGTCATGCTGACAACAAATTAAATGTGGCCCTTAAGCTTCAAAGTACAACATCTTACAGTTTTATCAATGACTAGTCAAAACTTGGCTCACAGGCCTTTTTAAACTTGTCCAGAACTAATTCTCTGATCTCCTGAGAGAACGTGACCTGCTTATGAATAAAACATGCTTTGTGCTCCAGGCACCAAGAGGATTGTCAGCGATTTTCATTCTGATGATCCTGTTGGACTGTAAATGCTGCCACCTCATTTGATGTAAACGGCCAGCACGAGCCAACATTGACAGATGAACTTACTAATAGACAAAATCCATTTCAACAAACCCGCCAGTTACAGCAAAATGACACAACGCGCCCTGGCAGAATCCTTTAATCGCTATCGACTGAGGCGTCATTTGCATGCCACCCTGAATGCACAGCAGCACAAGACTTTAAGCTTCCACAAACAACTGTCAGGATCATTTAAGAAAGACGGTCTCCTCCCGAGAAGGAGAGCCAGAAGAAGTGACTTTCATCCTGACAGACAACTAATGTAATTGACACCCACAATGAAATCGAAACACAAGTGTAAATAGATAAATAAGTCATTATGCAAAAAAGTGATCTTACCATTCCAGACCAAATATGCCATAGAAAACAGAGTCCTGAGAGCTGGAGTTCTCCAGGAAAAACACACTCCGCAACACGTTGAAGTGAAACTCATAGTCAGGTAAAGAACACACCAGACGGGCCTTCAGGAAGGAGGTCCACTTCTTCTGTAGTGTGAGGAGACCTCCTCTGTCTCTCTACAAGATGAAAGAACAGAAAACAGCTGAAAGAAAGATTTCTATTTCAAATCAACGCTGTTATCCACAAAGAAACCATTTTACAGTTTCCACCAAAATAGTAAGCAGCAAAACTCTTTTCAAATGTTTAAATAAATGTTCCTGGAGCAGCAAATCAACATATTTTAATGATTTCTGAAGGATCATGTGACACTTAAGACTGGAATAAAGATGCTGAAACTTCAGTTTTGCCACAGGAATAAATTACATTTACACAGTAAAGAATATGCAGTGTTTTTATACATTTCATTACTTTATACAGTGTATGTATCATTTCTTATTTATTTCTTCTACTGTAGTAGAAGTTGTCCTATTGCTTGTAATTAGTTTCTTATTTTTTCTTATCTTATTCTTATTTAATCACTGACTGTTTACTCATCTTCAGTGAGCTTGAGGTTTTGGTTTTTTTTGGCTAGTATTAGTTTTTGTCATAATGACACTAGTGACAAGAATTACGAAATTTCTATGGCATCAAACATTTTGAGATCCATCTTTTCACACCGAGGATAACTGTGGGACTCATATGCAATTATTACAGATGGTTCAAACGATCCAGAAGGAAACATGATGCATTAAGAGGCGGGAGGTGAAAACTTTTGAACAGAATGAAGATGTGTACATTTTTCTTATTTTGCCTAAATATCTTTATTTTTATTTTTTATTTTTCCATTTAGTACTGCCTTTCAGAAGCTACAGAAGATACTTACATGTTTTCTCAGAAGACAAAATCAGTTAAATTTACCCTGATTTTCAAATTCAAGTTTTCACTCCTTGGCTTAATGCATTGTTTTATTTTCTTGAGCATCAGTGAGCACTTGAACCTTCTGTAATAGTTGCATATGAGTTCCTCAGTTGTCCTCAGTGTGAAAAGATGGATCTCAAAATCATCATCAATGTTGGAAAGGGTTCAAATACACAAAAATGCTGAAAAACCAAAGAATTTGTGGGACCTGAAGGCTTTTTCTGAAGAACAGTAGGCAGTTTAACTGTTCGGGTTATCAAGGGACTCATAAACAACTACCACTAAACTACACAGTATTAAAAATCAAGTGTATGTAAACTTTTAAACATTAAACATTTAACTATATGTAAATGTCTTTTATGTGAAATATCTTATTCAGGTCAGTACTAAATAAAAAATAACATGCATTTTGTATGATCCCTCTTATTTTGGTAAAATAATTAACATTTTGCAGATTCTGAATGTAAACTTTTGACCTCAACTGTATATATGTATTTAACACTATTAGAAAAATTCAAGAGTGTTACAAAACAGTAGTAGTCACCGGCTCTTGGCATGGCTGGTGGCAGCTAACATTATCGCCAGTGTGACTGTGGGAAAGGGAAATACACTGGAATGGATGAGGGTTTTTGTGTGTAAAGGAATACCCCATCTTGTCAGGGGGATAAAGTTAATTTTCCATGCTGCCTCCCAGGAGGAGAATTAATCTTCATGGAGGAATAACTTTGACGGGACCCCAAAGCATCTTACAGCAGTTCTTGGTTTCCCCAGTACTTCTTTCCAGTAATAAGACTACACTACAATCTAATAGCAGTTAATTTCCACTGTGGAAAAAAGAAAACTGGCTTTTGAATGCTGATTTATGATCCCATCATCTCAACTGGTGATATTCAGAAGCAGATGCATGGTGATATGAAACCAAAGCTTCATGCATTGGCACTGATACGATAATCCGCAACAGATTTTTTGGGATATTTAAAAAACTGCGAGTGATTTCTAGCCTACACCAGTATGAAGTAACAGAACGCTTTTATTAAGACTTTATACAGACTGTTACTGACAACAGCTGAGTTACTATGCTTAATTACGGCTTTCCCCAAGCTCAGTGTCAGCTAGTGTGCATTAACAACATTCAATCCCTCTAGCATGTGGATAATGAACAATAATCTACTCATTAAGGTGATCCTGCTGTGCAAACTGCCACAGAGAAGCTGATTTTACCCTCAGTCCATACAGCCTGCTTCACACACTTCACCAGCCCCAGCCTATTATGTACACTATGATTCAACAGTTTGGGTTCAGAATTCATTTATTTATGTAATACTTTTATTCAGCAAGTGTATACAGGTCATTCCTGGGATTCGGTTCATTTTCAACTTGGAATATACATGTTTTTCAACTACATTTCATTCAACTTCTAAATACCCCACATCATTGGGCACATATCAAACCTCCAAAAAATCATATTTTCCAACCTCAGGCACGAAAGTTGTTTTCAGATTTAGACAACTTTTTCCTTAACCCCGTAACAGACAAAATGGGATTTGTTTAAAAGGGATTTTACACAGAAATTGTTATAAAACAAACATGTATCTACTGCTCATGTGTCCCTGATACAAAAAAAGTCACATTTATCATCATTTTCACATTTTTATAGGACTGTAGCTTGAATTAAAATTAACATTTTGGTTTTGTTTCTCTCTCAAATTGTCCCCTTGTTTCTGGGTCAACATATCTGCACAACAGTGTCTTTCTGCTGCAAATGTGGGTGCAATTTCTGATGTATGATGCTTGTCAAGTTTAAGTGGACATATTACATCAAAAATTCTATTTAAAGCAAAAATATGCATTTTGTAGTCATGATTTTGAAGTATATATATTTACTGAAACCATGACTAGTAATAAATGAAGCAAATAACTCAACCCTGTCACAAGTTTACAACCCCGTAACAATGAGAAATACATATATTTGTTACAGGGTTTCTGGTTTTTCTCTCAAAATGGCCACTGCTCCTCATGTAGTGTAGCAGAGTAGACCATATATGGCAGCAATAAAATAAGTACATTGTATATACTTATGGATTAAAATAAAATGTTGAAAGAGTATTCATTTTCCATCTTAATTTTATAGAACAGGGTTGAGTTGTTAAGCTTGACAGTACCCTCCCCGCCTATAACATACCTCAAAAATATGAATAAAAAGTATGATTCTACTAACCATTTTCTGCACCATTATTAAAAAGACCTGGATGATATCATTTCTGGTAAATTATGTCACATAAGTGTGGAGTCTAAATTATTATGGGTGTAAAATTGTTAGTGTGACAGGGTTGAGTTCATACTGAGGGACATATTTTTTACAAGGAAGGAACACAAATAAATGCTTACATTGTTGCCAAAACTCAAAGACACTGTGAACATTTTGTTAATAATTTTCTAAGTGCCTCATGGACGAGACAAAATCCTTGGTTTAAGTTAGATAGAAGACATTATTTTATACTAAAAAATATTAAAATGCAATATTTATTTTTATTCATTATAATGGGCATCCCAAAGTTTTGTGAAAAGCTTCTAACAATCTTCTCTTCTAACAAAGTTTGGTGAGCCACCACTTTAGAAACTCTGGGGGACTGAAATATTACCGAATCCCAGGAATGACTCATACACTAATACACTCACAATTTACATCTAGCAGGTAGTGTAATATTATTTGAAAACAACTGTACTATTTAAGAGTTACTCTACGCCAAAATGAAAATGGTCATTAATCACTTACCCCAATGTCGTTCCAAACCCGTAAAAGCTTTGTTCGTCTTCGGAACACAATTTAAGATATTTTGGAAGAAAGCCAGGAGGTTTGTAACTGTCCCATTGATAAATAACACTGTCAAGGCCCAGAAGTAAGTATGACCAAGTATGAAAGATGACATCAAAATAGTCCATCTGCCATCATTGGTTCAACCATAATTTACGAAGCTACGAAAATACTTTTGCATGCAAAGAAAACAAAAATAACGACTTTATTCAACAATTTGTCTCCTCTGCATCACCGTAGATCTATTTTGGATAGTATCCCCTGGACACAAACAGCGCACGCTGTTCTCTGTCAGATTCGTCACACGGGTATGCTGTTTTCGTTTAAATCAAAGCGTAAATAAATGTAGAAAACATATTTGCGTGGTGCAGCTGACAGAGAACAGTGTACGCTGTTACCGTCCAGGGGATACTCTCCAAAATGGCACTACGGTGACGTGGAGGAGATGACGTCTTTCATACTTTTCTGGGTCTTGACAGTGTTATTTATTTGGCAGTCAATGGGACAGTTCCAAACCTCCCGGCTTTCATCCAAAATATCTTAAATTGTGTTCTGAAGGCGAACAAAGTTTTATGGGTTTGGAACAACATGGGGGTAAGTGATTAATGACTAAATTTTCTTTGGGGGTGGAGAAACCCTTTAAGCCCAAATTTAAGCCAGTTATCAACAACAAAATGTCCTTTGCAGAAAACATCCAACAATCTGACCTTGAAGACCATAAAGAGCTGCTTTGTGCCTTCGAGAACTTACTTATATGCACTGATCACTGAGCAGCACACTGAATGTGCACAAAAACATCAGATGGTAAATAAACACTGTAGAGTAGCAGTCTAGAAAAGATGTGAAATTGCAGACATTTTCAATTGGCACTTTGATCTGAGTGTGTAGAGCTAGACTGATGGGTTGAGAAGCGAGACAGAGAGGCGAGTCTCGTGGGAAGGCAGCCGTTAGAGAGTGAGATGCCTGGCAACAACGTTGCTGTAAAACCCTATTAGGAAACCTGTAGAAAACCACACTTCAAATAAAGGAGCATTTTGAGGGCAGAACCCTTACAATGCTGAGAATGAAACCATTTAGAGCTTGAAAACGCATTGGCGAGGAACTTTTCAGTATGTGTGCAGGGCAGTATGTTTCCAGGGCAAGGCAGTGGATGTCTCTGAAAAACTCAAATATGAGGACGATGTCTTGCCATGTCCCTATTTTTGTGTGTCATTTTTTTGCGAAAAAAGTATCAAACATTTGTTTGTCCAACTTCAAAATCATCTTACATCGCTGCAGAAGTACCGACCCAGTGTTTACAACATGAACGTGCAAAGAAGATCAAACGCCCTTTACAAAAAAAAGGTAAAACAGCAATGTAGAACTATTTTGAAGTTGGAGGAGAAAATAAGATGGGAGTTTTTCAACATACCCTAACTGTCATAAACCAAAATACACAGAGTTGATACAGAGCTAGACAAGATGAGCATTTTAGTTTAAAAAGTATATAAATTACCAATTTTTTTAGAAAATAACAGATCTTGGATCCCTTTAGAGCCCTCTGAAGCTCTATTTAAACTGAATTTTGGGATTTCAAACTCAGGGGGACCATAAAAGTCCACTCTACAAACCAAATCCTGAAATGTTTTCCTCAAAAAACATAATTTATTTATGACTGAAGAAGGAAAGACATGAACATCTTGGATGACATGGGGGTGAGTAAATTATCTGTTAATTTTTGTTCTGGAAGTGAACTTCTCCTTTAAATTCTTAACCATTTTTGTTCCACTTTCTTATCCAAAGCATGTCTGGGATTCTACCCTTTAATTTTAACTATTCAATTTAACAGCTTTAAATAAATAGTTCACTCAAAAATGTTTAAATTCTGTCATTAATTACTCATCCTCATGTTATTCCAAACCAGTAAGACCCATCTTCAGGAACACAAATTAATAAGGTCTTATGGGTTTAGAATGACATTAGGGTGAGTAATTAATGACTGAATTTTCATTTTTGGGTGAACTATACCTTTAAGATGCAGATGAGACCGAACAAGTACAGTGACGTATGGAGTAAGGACATCTTCTGTAGCTTCATACCTTGCACACACGGGCGACACGTGCGACTCTGCTGTGACTGAAGTATGGACTGAGCTCTTGACTCTTCTCTGTGAAGAAGTAGTAAATCTTATCGTCATCTCCCACTGAGCTACTAATGCTTTCCTTCACCAGCGCTGAGCCCACAAAATCAGCCTCTGTATGGGACAAGACAGAAGACTGCTGTTAGTGCATCATAGCAAGTGAAATTTCAAAATATAATCCAATATGGCACATTAAAATGGTTAAAAAAATAAATATCTATTTTATTAAACTAACTGACACTACATTCGGGTGATGTAAAGTCTTTTATGCTCAAAACGATTGCAATTATTGGATCAAAAATACAGTAAATACAGTAATATTGTAAAAATTATTACAATTTCAAATAACTTTTGCAGTGTAATTTATTTCTGTTATGTCAAAGCTAAATTTTCAGTATCATTACACCAGTCTTCAGTGTCACATGATCTTTCGGAAATCATTTTAATATGCTGATTTTCTGTTCAAGAAACATTTCTTATTATTCTCACCAATCAAAACAATTGTGATGCTTAATATTTTTTGTACATTATAATTTAAGAAAAAAAAAGCATTTATTTGAAACAGAATTTATTATAAATGTTACACTCTGACTTTTGATCAATTCAATGAACCCTTGATATATAAATTATTAGTTTAATTTAAAAAAAAAAAAGGTAGTGTGCATAATATACAGTCAAAATTTGTATTTAACATCAATAACAGAATAATAGAAATTAATACTTTTATTTAGCAACAATGCTTTAAAAGTGATGATAAAGACATTTATAATGTTACAAAAGATTTCTATTTCAGATAAATGCTGTTCTTCTGAACTTTCTATTCATCAAAGAAACGTGAAACAAATTCATCTGTTTATAATAATAATAATAATAATAATAATAGTACATGTTTTTTTGAACAGCAAATCAGAATATTAAAACAATTTCTGAGGGATCATGTGACTGGAGTAATTATGCTAAAAATATGCTAAAAAAATCACAAGAATAAATTACATTTTAAAATATATTCAAAGAGAAAACAGTTATTTTAAATATTAAAAGTGTTTCAAAATGTAGCTGTTTTTGCTGTACTTTGGCTAAAATAAATGCAGGCTTGGTGAGCAGAAGAGACTTCTTTAAAAACATTAAAAATCTTACTGTTCAAATACTTTTGACTGGTAGTGAATGATTCTATTATATTTAAATTTAGAGTTTATTTTTTTTATTTGTAAAAATGTATGGTGGAGAACCATGTGCTTACATTTGATTAGCAGTGTTGGGGAAAGTTGCTTTTAAAAGTAATGCAATACAATACCGCGTTACTTCATAAAAATGTAACTAATTGTGTGTACTTTTTATGGAAAGTAATGCATTATGTTACCACTGAGATAAAGTTCTTTCACAATAAAAGTGTGTAAACAAGTGGGAAAACAATGTAACTTGTGATACTTATTTTAAAAAGTAACTCAGATGTTTTCTTGTAAACTTAAAAGTAGTGCAGTACTCTACTAGTTACTTTGAAAAAAGTAATCTGATGACGTAACTCACATTACTTCTTATGCGTTACCCCTAACACTGTTGATTAGTGACCTAAAATAATTCTGAATTTGTTTTAGATTTTTTAAATCCTACAACTTTACACCAAGTTTAAATGATGGTCTCAGACTTGTGAATGCCACTGTAGTGTTAAATGGCTAATGATTATTTACTATGACTTAAGAGATCCATACATATAGTAATATTAATGGTGTGAGATGAATTATTTTAGTAATAAAATGTGCTGCAGCAGACCGACCCTGTAACCACTGAGTCGGAGCCTCTTCTGTCCTCAACGTGGGATTCGGAGAGTTGCGTCGGATATCAGGAAAGCTCCGGAACTCATACTGAGATGCTGTGTACATCTGCTGATCTAAGGGAAACAAAGCATCAAAATAGATTTTGAAAATCTTAAGTATTTTAATATTGTTTTTAATAAAACAAACTAAGAGCGAAATGTATATCGCAAAAACATTTATTGATACATACCAATCAAGAGGCCAGTATAGCCTTTAGTGGGGTCATATGGACATTTCTCTCGACCCTCCTCGAAGGCTGACGAGATCTTAAACTCCCTCCCATCCTGGAAAACACAACAAAATTAGACAGTCCTACAGTACTAGTCAAAAGTATTTGAACAGTAAGATTTTTAATGTTTTTTTAAAGAAGTCTCTTCTGCTCACCAAGCCTGCATTTATTTGATCCAAGAAGAGTAAAATTTTGAAATATTTTTACAATTTAAAATAACTGTTATCTATTTGAATATAATTTAAAATATTCCTGTGATTTAAAAAATGCATTTTTAGCATCATTACTCCAGTCACACGATCCTTCAGAAATTATTCTAATTTTCTGATTTACTATTCAAAAAAACAATTATTATGCTGAAAACAGAGTAGAATATTTCAGGTTTATTTGATGAATCGAAAGTTCAACAGCATTTATCTGAAATGATAAATCTTTTGTAACAATTTAAATGTCTTTATCATCAATTTGTAGCATACTTTCTAAATAAAAAGTATCAATTTCTCCAAGCTTTTGAATAATATAGTGTACACTGCTACAAAAGCTTTTTATTTCAGACAAATGCTGATGTTTGGATTTTTCTATTCATAACAGAATCCTGAAAAAAATGTACTTATGATTTCTGAAGGATCATATGACAGTGAAGACTGGAGTAATGATGCTGGAAATTTGATAACAGGAAAAATTACATTTTAAAATCAATTCAAATAGAAAACAGCTATTTTAAATAGTAAAAATATTTTAAAATTTGACAGTTTTTGCTGTACGTTGGATCAAATAAATGCAGGCTCTGTGAGCAGAGGAGACTTCTTTAAAAAAACATTAAAAATCTTACTGTACAAAAACTTTTCAGGGTGTACATATAAAGGTTCACATCCTAAAGTAAGATCTCTCTGTGTTAAGAGGCAGTTACTTACAATGTATGCACACAGAGGGCTGAAAGCATGTGTGCCACAAGTGTACAAGTGTGTGCTGTTGAACCTCTGCAGGAATCGTATGTGGTTGTAACACTCTGTCTGTAAGGGAGTAGACATCTACGTCAGTATGTGTACTAGATATGATAACACAATAGATGAAGATCGTGACTTGCCTTGTTATCTTTCCCTTTGTTCAAGCATTGTTGCTTCTGATCATCTGATGCCTCCCAGTCAATCTATCCAAGTACAAGATTAACAAGAATTTTTGAACTGTCAAGACTTGTAAAAATGCTTTCCTGGCACAGAAACTTCCTGCTCCGGTTTGCAGTGCCAAATTGTACCAACTGGTGTTTGTAAACAACTCTCACATTAACTTACTTTGCACACTAGATGGAACAAAATAGTGAAACTAAATCTGAATTCTTATTTGTAATCCTCAAGAGGTTTTAAGCTAACATTTTAGGATACTGCAACACATCATTTGACACAATTTTGCAGTGCTAAAGCAAAATGTACTTCAAATACTGTTAAAATACTGTTTTATTCTATTTGCTGTGTGAATGACCTCTTACATTGCACGTCATTGAGATATTTTCAAATTCCTGCATTTTTCAAAAAGTATAAAGTTTGCATAAACCAAAAATAGATGACACCTAACATAACATTTGAATGGAGTCTGCATCTTAAGCATTTTTTGCTGAATTAATTGCAGAAAATTGTGAAGTGGAAGAAGAATAAAAATAGGATATTTCAGGGATATCAATACAGTTCTGCTTGGCAGGCTCTGTAATTAAGTGCTGATGTGTTTGTCAGTACGTACGGTCTGCAAAGAGCTGCTGGAGATGTCACTAGCCTGCAGGGCATATAAAGCCCCTCTAGCTCCCACGTACAGCACGCCAGCCTCCTCCTCCAGCAGCAATAAACTGTAGTTCAGTGTCGAGCCTCTGAACCGCCTGAGGCCCAACAGCCCTGGAAACACACAGGATAGACCAGTTAAAGAAATTTTTTATCCATAAAAGGATCCGTAAATGCTTCACTAAGGTCTGTGGGCGCTTGGTGTTGTGAAGATGTGCTGTTTCCTGTGTCAGTGAGTCCAAGTTTAATTTATTGACATTCAGCTTCCCTTTTCCAAATCTGTATACTGTAACATCATTAAAGACACCTACATTTGCTCAAAGGTAAATTAAAGGATTAGTTCACTTCCAGAACAAACAATTTCCTAATAATTTACTCACCGCCAAGTCAACTAAGATGTTCATGTCTTTCTTTCTTCAGTGAGGAAAACATTTCAGGATATTTCTCCATATTGTGAACGGGTTAAAGGTCCAAACTGCAGTTTCAGTGCAGCTTCAAAGGGCTCTACACAATCCCAGCCGAGGAAAAAGGTATTTATCTAGTTAAACAAGTCATTTTCTAAAAAAAAATTAAAATCTATACACTTTTTAACCACAAATGCGTCTTGCACTAGTCCAACCTCACGCATTACATAGTCACGTTGGAAAGGTCACACGAGACATAGGCGGAAGTACCAATCCACTATTTACAAAGTCAAACAGCCCTTACAAAAACAATGATGTCAAAGGATTTTGAAGTTGGAGGAGAAAATGAGATGCAGTTTTTCATCCTTCCCTACCTTTTTGAACCAAAGTACACAAACCAATAACTAACCGCATGTGACCTTTCCAACATGATGACTTAATGTATCAAGTCACACATGCGCATTGCAAAGGTAGTGCAAGGTGAGCTTTTGTGGTTAAAAAGTATTTAAATTTGTATTTTATTTACTAAATGACTAATCGTTTTGCTAGATAAGACTCTTATTCCTCTTGGATTGTGTAGAGCCCTTTGAACCTGCATTGAAACTGCAATTTGGACCGTCAACCCGTTGATCCCCACTATATGGGGAAAAATCCTGGAATGTTTTCCTTAAAAACCTTAATTTCTTTTTGATTGAAGAAAGACTTACATCTTGGGTGACATGGGGGTAAGTAAATTATCAGGAATTTTTTATTCTGGAAGTGAACTAATTCATTCTCTGCATTGACTGTATTTTATAAGTAATTGCCTTAAGTACTTTTTGGCATGTTTTTATGTTTCAGTAGCCTTTTTCTGGAAAAAATAATTACTAGATATTAGTGTTGGGTGTGTAATAGCACACAACTAATTATTTAACTGGGCATATAAACCAACTGTAAACAGCCATTAACAGATGCCACACTGTAGACAAACGCAAAGAGAATTTCTAGTCAAGCTCACTTTACCATGTGCAAAAATATTGGAAGAAAATTCAATATATGAATGTATCTCTGATCGGAATTTACGGAAAGTTTAGATGGTATTTTCTTTAAAGCGGAAGCTTATGGGTAAGATGAGAAAAATAAGAAGAAGAATAACAACGTGCAGTAAACAGTAAAACTGTTTGCACTACAAACCAGTGTGTTCATAATTAAGATGATACATTAAAATAACATGGTAAGACACACTAATTTGCAATATCAAGCAGCCAAACGAGCAGTTTTGTACCGCTAAAAATACCTGGACGCGGATGAGACTGTAAGCTAGACCCATAAAATTGACAAAAGGCTGTGCCCGCTCTTATAGAAAGAAAAAGGTAGATGGGTAGATGCCACATTTGGCCACTCCACATTCGCCATCTTGGAGCGTCACCCACAATTAAAAAAAAAGTTTCAAGATGCAACAACATTGCACAGCATCTAGTTGTAAAAACTGCCTGAATTTAAATTCCTGAACAAACTGGATAAACTTTCACAGGTAAGATTGTGTCGGTTTGTGTTTTTAATATGTATTAGCTTCATCTTGTTGTATTGTGTAACTTGAGAAAACCCAACAAAAAGCATCTAGATGCATGTGTACAGCTACAGTTGCAGACACAGTCAACTATTCCAATATGGCGGATGGCTTACGTATTGCAGCCCATAGAAACAACCACTAACAGGGAATCTATGGAACTAGTGGGGAAGCTTGTCAGGCCTAGCAACAGTAACCAAACAGACAGGGGCTTATTAAAGGGTCAATCTGCCTGTTGTTTTTATGTTTCCAGGTCGGTGTCTAAGGTGCCCTGCAAAGGAGGCAAGACAATACACCACATGCTGCCACTACTCCCTGCATGACCTTAAAGAATCATGTGTGCCTACTAATCATGGATCATTTTTCAAAGTAACAAAGGTTTGGTCACAAAACAGAACATTTAATGATATTATGTGGCGGTGTAGTATTATGTTTGTTGGATTGTCATTTGTATGTTCAACTAGAACAATCTCATCGCAGTTTGTATTAATTTTTCAGTTTGGCGAATTTGTAGCTAATTTGTATGAACAAATATGATCTCATTTGTTCAATCTGCTTATAGGACCTTCATGCTTGCTTTTTTCAATAAAATCATGTGTTTTCATTAAATAGTTACGTTTTCCTGTGAGATTTCAAATCCCTAGTTAAAATGTTTAATGGCAAAAAGATTTTGTTTTACACTTGTTTTAATGCTCAAAAAGCATTTTATATTGTATATTGTATTTTTTTTATGAAATAAATACAAGGATGCATTAATGTATTTTTGTGTAAAAAAATATTAAGCATCTCAACTGTTTTCAACATTTCTAATAATAAGAAATGCTTGTTGAACAGCAAATCAGCATATTAGAATGATTTCTGAAGGATCATGTGACACTAAACACTGAAGTAATAATGCTGAAAACTAAGCTTTTCCTCCACAGGAATCAGTTACATTTAAAAATATATTGAAATAGAAAGAGTTTAATTGTAACAACATATGTTTGACATATGTTGTCTACTTGCAAAACAGTAACTAAAGTGCATAATAAACAATAAAAGAAATATTTAAAGTTTAACTAGCACTTTACATGTTTATGTTATGTATTTATCTACGTCTGTACATATAATTAGTCTAAGTAGTAAAAGACAGTCATCACTCATTCCATAATGAGCGTAGGAGGCAGAACGCCCTTTTAAAACAAAGGTGAGCCGATACACAAACAAACATTCCTGGTTCAGTGTGTTGTGTATCACACTATTGTGATGCTGTGCTCAAAACACGTGGTGTACGGTATGCGTACTGCAAAAATACCACCACATGCTAAAAAACATCAACACACACAGCCGACAGGACACACGTCTCCACTCGTGTAGGCAGCAGTGTGTGGCAGCACTGCATGCAGAGACAGGACAGGTTATGCAGCGCAGCCAGATTTGGCTGAGGACCCAGAGCACTACAATGACAGCAGAGCTGACAAACACAGCTATGGAGAGACAGAGAGGAGTGCAGCCTACCAGAGACAGGCAGAAACAGAGATGAATAGAAAAAGAAGATAATTAAGGTGCCCTGTGACTCCCTGCTGACACAGCGCTGCTGTGTTTCGCAAACATGCAGAAACGTCTGCATTTCCTTAATGCATCCTGCTCACACACATGCTCAATACACTTGATTAAGCTCTCTCTAATGCTCAGGTAGTCACATTCATTTGCTCTTATGTTTGTGTCGGCTGGGTTAGGAATGATGACTTACTCTGAGATTATTCATCTCTTAACAAAAAACAAATTATTATTAACGATCAAATCATCTTCATTAAATACATCCAAAACATCAACTCAACTTAAGTCACTCATCAATTATGACAGGCTGTCAATGGAGAAACGTACTTTTTGCCAACAGGTGATAACTGGATCATGATAGAGACTGTATAACGCAAGAATGGTCGTAAAAATAAAAATTATGTCAATTACATTCAGCCTCAAGTTGTTCCAAACCTGCATGATTTTCTTTCTTCGGCTGAACTCAAAAGAAGATATTTTGATATCTTGAGTATAGTAACATTATGAAGCTACATTACGCAGTGGAGACTTACGCGGAAGAAGTCGTTAATTTTTTTCTTTCTTTGCGCACAAAAAAGTATTCTCATAGCTTCATAACATTGAGGTTGAACCAGTGACTATTTTATTGACATCTTTACTACTTTAGCTTTCTGGGCCGTTTAAACATTTCAGCTGTCTATGCAAGGTCAAAAAGCTCTCAAATTTTGTCAAAAATATCTTCAAATGTGTTCCGAAGATGAACAAGGTTGCGTATAAATAATGACAGAATTTTTAGTTTTGGGTGAACTATCCCTTTAAGAGAGCCATTTGGCTGTTTGTTTACTTTTGAATGTGCATTATTAGCTAAAACAGAAAGAAAACTACAGATTTATTTTGTTTCTATGGCTTGAGCTTAAAAAAGCACACCTTATTGTTATCATATTTTCTTCCTGATTTGAAACTGAAATTCAATTTCACAAACATTAGATTTCTGTCTACTCATTCAAGATATGATCTGTACTTTGATGGCTGGAAATAGCTTTATGAATTTGTCCAAATCAAACCGACTTGTTTTAACTTGGCAATGTTACAGAGATAGTTCACCCAAAAATTACAATTCTGTAATTACCCTCATGTCGTTCCAAACCCATAAGACCTTTGTTCAGTGGTTTAACCGGAATGTTACAAAGCTACGAAAATAAAAACTAAAAATAACAACTGTAAAATAACAAACAACAACTATTCAACGATTCATCTCCTCTGCGTCACCCTACACTCTTAAAAATAAAGGCTCCAAAGGGGTGTTTTTGCAGCAATGCCAAAGAAGAACCATTTTGGTTCCCCAAAGAACCTTTCAGTAAACGGTTATTAAAAGAACCATTTTGAAGAACATTTTAAAAATCTTAAGAACCTTTTTCCACTATAAAGAACCTTTTCTGCATTTGAAAGATTCCACAGATGTTCAAGGTTCTTCATGGAACCACTGATTGTTGAATAAAGTTGTTATTTTAGTTTTAGCTTCATAAAATTACGGTTGAACCACTGATGTCACATGACTATTTTGTTGATGTTCTTAGTACCTTTCTGGTCCTTGAACAAGGTAGGACCCCTGCTGTCTATGGAGGGTCAGCAAGCTTTCGAATTTCATCCAAAATGTCTTAATTTGTGTTTTGAAGTTGAACGAAGGTCTTACAGGTTTAGAACAACATGAGGGTGAATAAAATAATGACAGAATTTTCATTTTTGGGTGAACTATCCCTTTAAGAAGAGGTAAATTACATGTACAGTAATACATGATTATTTTTAATCAACTATTAAAAAATAATAATAAATAAATAAATAAAATAACCTATTACCGAACTGTTATTCTGAACATTACTCCTTTCAATTTCTATGGTGCTTATGGCACTGCTTGAAAACTCTACTTTGGCTGAACAGTCATAAAATCAAATAATAATTAGTGTGCAAGAGGTCATGAGACTAGAAGATTTAATTTATCAAACCAATTTCTTGAACCCCAAGAAAAGCTGTGAGTCTAATCCGCTGGCTCAAGAATGATCCACTCTGTGTTCATTTCCAATTGCTGTCATCTTTCCTTTTAATATCTTCACCCTCCACCCCCAGCACAGAGCCAACAATGTTAACAGAAAAAAATTATCCACTCAGACATACACTATCAGATCACAATACGTTTCCCACAGTCCTTTAGAAATGATTCAGTCATCACTCTTCAGTGAGTCAGAAGCACAGGGTCTTGCACACTTTAATAGTCCGGCCACAAATAACATTACACACCAAAACATAACATTTGCACTGTCATACTGACACGTTACGTTGTACTTTCCACTACGCACCAGATTTATCATGAACAGCAGTTTAAAATAGTATACCAATTACAAGCCAAGGTTATTCAAACAGAACAAAGGTTTACATGCAAACAGCACAGAGACCTCCATGATATTCCCGCGTTGGGGTGAGCAGAGCAGCTTTGAACTTCAAACAAATGTCAAGAGATGTGTTAAAATGGCACCGGCCCAGCATGAAGCAACGCCCATCCCAACCAGACCAGCAACCTGACTGACAGCACTCAACAGGCCTGCTATTATACAGACACAAACCACACGACCTAGGCGTTCTTGTCATTCTCAGGCACATGGCAGTACAGCGGAGACACGCTATCATTTACCCAAACCAGAATTACTCGTTTTCCTGATCGCTCAAGTAGAGCTACTTAGGATTTTAAAGCTGAACAAATGGTTGTCTGTTCAAGATGGTCATGGGATCTTACAAGGACCGGATGGAGGTCAATGAAACATTAGCAAAATAAACACACAGTTCGGTGGGAATGAGTTTTGGCTTTAACTTCCACAACACTGGGATTATCAATGCAACTCCATTTACAAAAACTATTTTTTCACAAAGTTTCATTTTATATATATATATATATATCATAAACGTCCAAAAAATAATATTTCTATGATAAATAACCTGGACTAAATAATTGATTTAGGTGGTTACAGGCGTGCTACATAACGTCTTTTTTATATGTGCTTAAATGCCTTAAAGCGCTTGAACCCTTGTAATCACTGTTTGCAGCTATATATATATATATATATATATATAATTCTATTTTAGATTTTCACATTAACTATGTAATGAATATTCTATTTATTAAAGCCATGTATGAATCAATTATCAAGTACCAATGGATCATGGTTTCAATAGTTTACTTTCAACTATTTTCGAATTTTTCAGATCATCAGTCATCAAAGCTCGGTAAATATCGGTCACAGACACAGAGAAATACTTCCAATTCACCAAGCTGATTACTCACTAAAAACTCAAACAGATCGTTTCATGCCATTTTAAGTCTTATTTTGGCGTAACAAAATAAGGTTTTTTTATCTAGTTGCGTGAGTTGTTTACTACGTTTTTAAATTAGTCTACCCATTAAGGCCATTATTTTGTTCATTCAGACTGAAGAGGTGGGATTTATCGCATGAACCAATCACAGCCAATCATAATCAACCATCCAATCATATTGCGATGGAGGCATTGCCTCCTTTCATGTGACTTTTCCCTTAATTACCCCCCACCAAACTAGCGGCATGCTTTAGGAGGTCTGTCTCAATGGGTTTAGGGGAGGCGACAGAGACGTGGAATCCCACTGTAACTTTACCTGCACATGTCGCTGTTGGACAATGTTTCTATAGAAAATCTAGTGATTTATACACTTTTAATGCTATATTTTGTAATACTGTCGTTGTTTTTTCTCATCCAATATTTTTAGGAGGCACTGCCTTCCTTGCCTCCTCTGAGGAAATGCTCCTGGTACACTTATAGGAAGCATTAATAAATTCAACATAAACAGACCAGATACATAAAACACAGACTAACCACTAAACATCACAGAGTCTGTTTGAAGTGGTTGAACTGATGACATTACAATTCACTCCCCTATATTTACATTGGCTTACAAATATTGTAATCATTCACTACCGTGGTATTATTCTCTGATATCACTGTACAATGCAACCTCCACAGTGTTTGTTTTTCTGGGAATGTATAAGGATCTAATTATTCTGGAGGAAAAAATGGTGTAAACCCATTTTCATAAAAAAGGGAATTTAGTTGTTACTCAACAATCGGCACAGTGATGAAACCTCTGGCCCTAAATATATCTTAGAAGAAAGACAGCTAATACACTCACTTGCTTCTTTTATCACAGATTCCTGTATTTCAGTCTGGTATAAGATCCATTGTGGAGTAACAATGAAGCAATAGAGAACAATACCAGCATTTCCTGTTCTCTGGATAAAGTATAATCCAACCATTGAGACAGGTAAGGTGAGGCAGCAGCCCACTAAAATGACTCAGCACTATAGGAAAAGACAACTGATTGCAGATTCGTCATTCACTGCCGTAGACAACACTGCTCACTATTATACACTACTGCTCAAAAGTTTGGATTTTTCTTTAAGAAATGAATACAAATGTAGCAAGGAAGCATCAAATTGATCAAAAGTGACTACAAATGGATCATGGTTTCCAAAATGTTAAACAGCACAACTGATGACTATTAGAGAGAGGGAAAAAAAACTGTCTGCACTGTTAAATTCGGAATTGTGGGCCTAGTTCAACCTGTCAATTAGAAGGAGATATCAACATGCTGTTAGCCATGTAGTGAATATGCAATTGAGCAATGAGAGCAGAATGACTGCCATTAGACCTTTACAACTGGCATTACAGTAGCTCAAGACACTCCCGTCCAGTCTGCGCACACACACCCTCTGTCTGCTCAACTGCACTGCTAATTAACTAATCAATATGACATTCACAACATGATTCGGATTGTCATCCCAGAGGCCTTGTGCATGTGTGTGTGTGTGTGTGTGTGTGTGTGTGTGAGAGAGAGAGAGAGAGAGAGAGAGACTGTGTATTTGCTAAATAAACAAGTGAAGGTCTCCCGAGAACCAGCGAGGAACTCTGTGTTCAGTCATGTTTAAACCGGCCGCTTCACACAGTTTCACAGCAGTGTGAGCTTTGATATTTGACAGAAGCATAATGAGTGTGCTCAGGGTGTCTTTGAGGAGCACAATACATACAGTGCAAATATAATTTACACTGTCCTCCCTCAGGTAGCCTGTCAGTATCTCGACTCTGTCTCATGTCTCTGCGGGTTACTAGGGTATAAAGTACAGTGCTCTCTGAACTCATTAATGATTAAGCAGCCACAGAAAGAGGCGATCATGGGGTTTTAGGATACTGACTCACTCTGTAGTTGAAGCTTTGGGGTTTCCCAAGAAGATATACAGACCACATTAAATGGGTGCTCATAGGTGTTTATACAGAACAGATTTATTTCCCAGCAAAATTCTTGAAAACCATATTAATAACTTTATTATTAACAAGAGTAAATAACGGACTGACACAGAAGAGAATAAATTGTTGAATCAAGTTGTTATTTTTGTTTTCTTTGTGCATGAAAAGTATTCTTGTAGTTTCACAACATTACGGTTGAACCACTGATGTCACATCGACTATTTTAATGATGTTCTTGCTACCTTTCTGGGCCTTGAATGTGTCAGTTGTGTTGGTGTCTATAGCTCAGAAAGCTCTTCTAATTTGTGTCCCGAGATGAACAAAGGTCTTACAGGTTTGGAACGACATGAGGGTAAGTAATTACTGACAGAATTTTCATTTTTGGGTCAACTAAAAAGTTTTTTCCCCCTTCAGTCATGTCTTATCTCACTTAAGGCATAAACTGTGCCAAAAACTTCCCAGTTTAATGTATTCCTTTTTACACACTCTCATCTCTTGCTTGTTGCTGAGCAGGGGTTTGATAATAACTCAGAAGTAATTGACATCTAATTTTCCGCTCACAGTGCTAATCTGAGTTTATGCCTGCATAGGGATGCTAAATGAAATGATGAGAGGACAGATGAGTTCATTGGTTTCTTGTAAGTGCAGCAGAAGCTGCTAAGTAACTTGATGAAAAGATCTACCGGACTGATGTATGCAGAGTTGAATTATGGTCAAGCAAAGCCTCTGAGCTCCAGCCACTTGGCTTTTTCTGAGCAGATCTATGTGATGCACTTTACTATCTACACAAGTAATGGGTCAGATGTTTATAGGTAGCATAAAAATGTATTTCAATAAATGTATTAATCTGTATAAAAAAATTGCAGAGGTTGACAGCAACTAGTATTTTTACTTTGTTACTGCACTGTACAAAGTATCTTTACTTTACTGGAGTATCTTTTATTTTGGGAAACTTACTTTTTTTGTACTTTTACTTCAGTACATTCCAAACCATATTATTGTACTTTTTACTTCACTATATTTCATAAAAACATGTCGTTCCTCATTATTTTGAACTTGAAAAACCATCATGCACTACCAGATGTGATGTTGTGGTGTTTGATTGGTAAACAAGCTGATTCTTTTCAATGAGCCTGTTAAATCAGTTCTCAAATCGCACTGAATGATTCATTCATGAATTGATTGCATCTGTTATTGAGTCAACTCACTGATTCAAATGATATGGTCAGAGCGAGTCTCCAGTTAATGATTCACTTTCAAGTTCTCAACCTTTTTTGGTCGCCCCTTTAAACCTATAAAAAATCTGGCCTATAAAAAATGTAAGGATTTTCTCCTCCTTTTTACATACCGATCCATCTCCAATTCTAAGTTACGTCCTTTGGCTGTTAACGACTCTCCAGTTAACGACTCACTGATTCAAATGATCCGGTCAGAGCGAATCTCCAGTTAATGACTCACTGATTCAGATTATTCGGTCAGAGCGAGTCTCCAGTTAATGACTCACTGATTCAAATGAATCAAGCAAGTTTTGGCCATTTTGAATTTTGTCGTAAAATGCTATATTTTTCAAATCCATTGGCGTATCATTACGAAACTTGGTATGTGTCTTCGGCACGGGACATGTCCCTACCAATATGCAGTGACTGTCAAACTGTCCCTAGCAATAGTTTTGATCAAACAATTAAATATATGTATATGTATTTGTAATTTTGGACACATTTGAAACGTCACACCATTGATATATTACCTAAGAAGTTAAAGTAAATAGGTTATGTTAGAAAATTGTCCCCATCAATGTCAAAATCAAACCTATGCTCTTGCTTGTTTGGTAGACAAAACCGTTTTTGTATAGTGCTACAACAAAATTGAGCGTCCATTGGTTACGAACTAAAGCTGTTGTAAAAAAAAAAAAGTTTGTTTTGTTTAGGCCCACTGCTTGAATGTAGACATGTCCATATCTCAACATCTATCTTACATCTAGCCCACTGCTGTAGCTATGTTTATGTTTATATTTGGCACCACACATTTTGCTTTTCCTCATTTCTATATACTGTATGGTACACATGTTATTTTCACTTGTTTGCACACTTGAATTATCAGTAGTAGTTATCAAGTATTTTTAGCAGGAGACTATATAAAAGTATATCTATATATATATATATATATATATATATATATATAGTATATAAAATTGCTAAATAAATCAAATTCATCAATAACTACTTTTAACTTTTAATACTTAAGTACATTAAAAATACATTTTACCCAAGCAAAAATAAAACGTACTTTACGGAATTTTACGGGAGTGTTATTTTATTAGGGTATCTGTACTTTTTATTTATTTGTACATACTAAAGTTGAATATAATGTGTGACTAACACATCTGCAACTAATCAAACAAATTTTGATTTTTATATATATTTATATGGAGTAGGATTTTATTTTTTTTTTCTAAGAAAAACATACAAATAAATTACTAAAACTAAAATGCAAATGTGGAATCTAAAAATAAAAACAAATTCAAAACATTAATAAAAAAACTATAACAGTATCTCAAATGATACTAAGATAACACTGTAAAGCATAAATGAGCAATTGATTATGAATGCGTAATTGATTCATTTGGAAGTTATGAATGAGTAATATGATATGTTTTTTTAAGCAATTAACTTGTTCACAACAAATACCTCAACTTTAAATTACAATACAACCCTTCAGACCAAGCATAGCCTTACTGTATTGGAAGAGAGCATTGTCTGAAGATGAGAAAAACTAACGAATAGCATGTTGCTTTCCACATATTTAACAAAATTAATCATAATGCCACACATTATTTTTAAAGTGACATCCCATAACACTGTTTGGGCTGTCTTGCATTGAAAATCTACTACAGCGCTCCTTCTCTAGGTCATTGACCTGGCAGGGAAAGGTATGATGAGTCTTGGAGAGAGAACCTGCTGCTCTCTCAGTGTTTTTAAACTCAACACAGGCCTCAAGACTCTCAGCCCTCTGACCTTTCTGCGGTTGTGTAACTAAACACTGGAGATAAAGGAAACCTTGAGTTGGCTTATTGTGCCTTCTCTCCTGCATTTCTGCTTCACAGATGTGAGTAAATGTGAGTTTTATTGTTCAACAGCGAAGAAATATACAAAATTCAAGCTGGCAAGCAGCGAGTCATCTAAATGAGTGTGATAGAACCTTGCTTACATCTGAATGATTAAGTACAGAGTTATAAACAGTCCGTGAACCCACTCCCCCTCACGTAACCACACAGCAGCTTCTCTGCATCTGCCTGAGCAGCCCTTTTTATTTACTTCAAAATTAACCCTTGCGATGTGTACAGAAATATACTGTGGTAGTACCATGTTACTGTGATTCTAATGGACAAATAAACTGTTATACTTTGATATACTTTTGCACTGAATGGCTATCATATTTACATACAATGATAAAGAGCGCAAGAGTTACTACCTACTTTTTCAGCGGTCTTGGTTCTGGAAGCATTTTTCCAAATGATTTGCTCCATAGGGACTTCAAACAATTCTTCACTAAGGCATTCTAACACTTGATGCAAACCAGCTCTCAGTCTTTTAAAACTCATTTAAAACTTTGATTTAAAACAAACCAAAAAATTATGTAAATATATCTTTTTTTTTTTTTTTCAAAAGTTTGGTAAGAAATGCTGCTGAGGAAACATTTATTAATAATAGGGGTCTAAGCACCTTTATTAAGCACCGTTATTATTATTCCTTCTTCTTCTGCTCTGGAAGTCTATGGTAGTCCATTAAACTGCTTGCAGAAAAGTTATAAAATTTGGTACACTGATAAAGGACAGTCTCAACAACAACCATAGCAAGTCTGGCATCTCTAACCCAAACCATACAATTCAAAGTTGCACTCATGCTTATGCTAACAACTTATGAACTGTAAATTTTAGAAGCAAAATAATTTTTTTCCCTCTGATTCATGCAGAGTCAGATGGACACCAAAATTAAAAATGCTACAGATGAAGATTTTTCTTGATTTTTAATAGTTTAAAAACCTACTTTTACAAATTCGTCCTAGACAGTTTTGACAATTTCTGTAAATTTACACAAAAATTGGCTAATTTTTTTAGACAATGCTGGCAAAAAGATATGGAATATGCAGTGTTCATTTTGTTGAGCAACCGACGAAAACAAAGCGATAACAAAACAAAAAATCTGGTAATTAAAGAGAATTTTAAAAAAAAAATTCGCATTCGATTTTAGCCGACTAAATCTGCTATTTATTTAGTCGACTAAAATCTTATGATATTTAGTCGACTAAAACTAAAACAATTCAGATGACTAAAATATGACTAAAGCTAAATGGCATTTTAGTCAAAAGACTATGACTAAGACTAAATCAAAATTTGCTGTCAAAATTAACACTGATAAGGAAGTTGATTTGTTAAACCATTCTCGAACAACAGGCAAATGCATTTGACAAAAAGTATGCTATATCCATGAGGCTATATCTCTGTAACACTTTAGCACATTCAGACCAAACTTGGTGTGTGTTACAATAACCATGACCTGTGGCTACCTGCAGAGTTTCGGCATAGCACCACTTCTTTCTTTTCTTCTTTTTTTAAAAAGATTTATTTTGGGCATTTTTTGCCTTTTAATATGATAGGATTGTGGAGAGCAGACAGGAAAAGTGAGAAAAAGACAGTGAGAAGGGATCGGGAAAGATCTAACTCAAAAGGGATTCAAACTCGGGACACTTGTAGCGCAACGATGCTATATGTTGGTGCACTTGCCCACAAGGCTACAGGTGCCAACTTGATCTTTAAAAATGACTTTTTCTAACTCCTCCTAGACTCTTTCTCTGATTTTCAACAAATTCAAGTCAGATCATGTTCACACTGACAAAAATTACTCTGAGGCTGTATCTCTGCAAGGCTTTGACATATTGAAACCAAGCTTTGTGTGTGCCATTGTCACCTCACACAGAACACACCACATTGATTTGATAACACGCCACCTATTGGTCAAAAATGATAACCCATTAAATAATTTTAGTAGTTGTATTTGATGATTTTTTTAGGCATTTTGACTAAAATCATCTTAAAATGGCTTCAATTACTCATTGCTACAGTTGGTCTGCTTGCTGCCTTGCTTGTTCTGTAATGCTTGTCCCCGATAATTGCTGCTTTCTAAATTTCTTTCAAAAAATTGCATTGACAGCAAAAACAAACATACAAATATATAAATATATAAATTGTTTAAGAGGGTGGAGAGACTCGATGGAGATATTAGCAATGCTTTGTGGGTGTGGATGCTCACAGAGATCTTTTTGCCATAATTTGTTTCCATAGTAACAGTGACTTGTCTGATTGGTGGATCTTTCTCTTCAGAATTATATGAATGAGTAAAAAACAAAACATGTGTATCATACCGTTGGAGAGGACCGTAGTTCTGGGGGTCACATCCAGGTCTAGTGGTGGTCTGAAGGGGTAACCCCACAGAGTGGACACAACACACAGCAACAGCAGGAACGGCAGCCATGCACTATAGGTCAACATCTTCAGCATCAGCAGTCTGACCAGGAGGGGTGAGTACCACGAGACTGCCGCTCACCCCTCCTCTCAAGGCTCAAGGGAGCAGGACGTCAATCACGCTGTCTCTTAATACTGTTTCCTCTGGTGTGCACAAATGCTGCTGTTTTACTCTTCTGCGCTGAAAAAAATAAAACAGCTCTCTCTTCCTCAAGCACTTCACTCTGCAAAACAAGAAAAAGCAAGAGGGTTAGGACAGGTACAGAAATGACTAGTCAGTGCTGATGTCATAGTTAAGCTGACATGTGATCAGGTGAAGCGTGTGTTCTGACGCTTAATCAGATTTCTCAAATGACACAATTTAATTGTTTCTCTGCCCAGATCGCCCAAGGACAACCAGCTATCAAGATTCTCATGTTTGCATGGAACAAAGGAACGTGGGCATGTTAAAAGGTAACCAGTGCACCCTGTGGCACTAAAAGGTTACCCTAATAGGAATGAAGTCTTCTTTTCAAATCTAAAAAAGACTGAGTGACACATGCACAAAGCACATGGACACCCAGAGGAACGTCAAAGTGAAGATCAAAGGCTTTATTGGATGCAACGCCGCATTCGGTGACACCGACCTTTCAGGCCTTTAATCCTGAGCTGTGTTTGAGGTGACTGCGTTGAATAATAAGCTGGTGATTAATGTATGACAACAGAATAGTGTGAGTGCTAATCCAAAAGAGCCAGGACTTCACCCAAATATCACAAACTCAGTGGGAGCTCATCTCTGACTTCCCTCACCTTGCATCAAAAGCTGGGCGGATTAGTCTGGAAATGCTCTGGAGTTTTTATTTACGTGTTTGGAGTCCATGAGAATACTGCAATAAACAGAGAAACTGGGAGCATAAATAAGGATATGCACCAGTCAGTGGAAATTAGTTTGGTTACAGTTCAAAGGTTTGCACACTTTTCTTTTTCTTTTTTTTTTTTTTTAAGAAATTATACTTTTATTCAGCAAGGATGCATTAGATTGATCATAAATGACAGTAAAGACATTCATAATGTTGCTAAAGATTTATATTTCAATGTTGTTCTTTTGTATCACTGTTTCTACAAAAAAAAAATGAAAGGAAAAAAAAGATCTATGAGACTTCACTCAAAACTCTTTCTGACCCCAAATATTTAAATGGTAAAGTATTATAAAAAATACTGTGTAATACTCTATAAACTCAAAAAACAATCAGTGTTTGAGAAATGTGTATTGCTTTAATAGGGTTTTTATTTTCTTTTTTTTCATCTATGCCTGATTATAAGTAGGTGTATTTGTCACCCATGATTCATTTATGCCATTAGCACCAAGTAATAGGGATTATTAAGATTAAGTATTACTAGAAAAGTGAAGTATTATTAAACATGACAGCCACTATAAGTCCCACCAGAATAAAACAGCTTTCTGAAAGGCCATTGATATGACTTGAAGTTTTCATCAAATGTGAATCGGCAATATGACCAAAATCTTATATCACAATGAGTAATTTTATTACATGAAAAGATATATCACAATATAGTTGTTTTTGCTTTAAATAAGGTCTTTTAAACATTTTTGATACCACAGAAATTTCATAATTCTTGTCACCAGTGTCAATATCACAAAAAACTATGAATTTAAAAACAAACAAACTCAAAAACAAGTAAACAGTCAGATCAGATTAAATAAGAATGAGAAAATAATTACAAGAAATAGGACAAACATCTACAGGGGAACAATTACGAAATGCTACATACACTGAATAAAGTAACGAAATGTATAAAAACACTACATATTCTTCACTGTGTAAGTTAAATATATATTTTTTCTTATTAAAGTTACAAAAGTAATGTAGTCATTAGCAGTCAGATTTTTTCTCTTTTGTTGTTTGATTAACATAGGCCCTGTTTACATTAGTGCGTTTTTGTTTTAAAACGGCATTTTAAAATGAAAACGATCCTCATCTACATTGGCATTTTCACTGCGTTTAGATATAATACTATACAACCGAAAACACATGATCATTCAGGCTGCATACATCATCTAGGACGTCTTAACAAAAGTAACCGTAATAAAATTAACTTTTCTTTAATGAGCCTCCGAAATGAGACGAAACAGATGAGCATGTTACTGTTCACATCAGCAGGTTCTCAATTCCAGTCCTCGTACCCCCACCCCCTACTCTGCACATTTTGTCTCTCTTATCGCTTCAGACATTTGTTCTATTCGAACGTAAGTGCCCTGTGAAGTGAACATCACAGGATATTCCGACATGATTCCAGTTTGAAGCGAGCGTATATGTTCCATTTAAAGGTAATTAAAGCGTGCGAGACATGGATTTAAATTGTATTTGTTTACAGATGCATTCATGTCACACTTCACGCTTCTCTAGTAAGTTTCGTCTCTGTGTGAAGACACTGCAGGCAGCAACATAGTGCAAATCCGTGAATGAATGTTCCGAAGTGAAGTAAACTTAAGTTCATGCACACAGCTCACTTCTAAAGAGCTGGTGATCTGAATCAGGTGTGTTAACAAAGAGAGACATGCAAAATATGCAGAGCATGGGGAATTGAGAACCACTGGTTTACATGGTCATCAAGGATGCGCAGAGCGAATTCTCCATTTTGGTCCATGTACATTAAAACGCAACCCCAGAGTTTTCAAACTAAAACCGTGTCTGCAGCGTTTTCGAAAGGCTTAGTTTTCATGGGAAGAAAACAGGTGTAAACGTAGCAAAAGTTATGCGTTTTAAAACGAAACACACTAGTGTAAACGTAGCCTTAGACTGCTGTCACTTTAAGAGCTGCCAGGATCCAATATACTGTTACATGTGTTTTCTTTCTCAGGTGTTTGCTTTCACTTAAGACCTAAATTACTGATCACCAGGATACTTCCAAAAACTGACATTTTGACACACACAGGTGTGTGTATTTAACCGTTCAAGGCATATAACGCAGCAAAAATAACTTTAATACTCCTGCATTCTATGAGCACCGTCTTTACATGCACGTGCCTCTCTGGCACGCAGTGCTCAGAAAGTCTCTCAGACAGCATGCGCATATAACAAAATGTATTCTCTTTCGCTGCTGATTGCGCTTTAATGGCTTAAAATCACTTGTTTTAAACCGCAATGCTTTAAAATGCATGCAAATGATACATTTTTGTCACCACGTAGCACAACAACGTACATGAGGGTGTAACCGTGATAGAGTCCAAAATCTACCGATGGAATACCAGTTGACAAAAGTATTCACTTTTTTAGATCTCAAATTTATTTAATGGTAAGTTATTTAGTGCATCATTTAGTTCAAATTTGTCTCCATACTGACACTATTCTTACTATTTTTGTGTTGTTTGGTCACGATTGACCTGTAAGAGAATGGCTGTTACTTAAAAAGGAAGAGTCATTGTGCTTGTGTGTGTGTTTGTGTGTGTGTGTGTGTGTGTGTGTGAGTCTGATGTGATTTAGGAGGACAGTGGCCTGAGCATCCAACTGTTCGCCTCCCTCCGTCCATTACTCTAACACACTCAGTCCCTCTCTTCTGTAAACACTCCAGACTTCTCCCCCTCTCTCAGATAAACACACTCTCGCTCCCTCATTCCATTAAACAAGCTTACGCACCAGATGAGCGCTGTTTTCTTTTCCCTCTATCTCCTCCTCAGAGAGCACATTCCCAGTGGCTTTCTAGGCCACCGTATTCTTGTTCATTCAAAACTTTTTCACTCCTTTTCTCTTTGTGTAAATGAAAAACAAAACAAATGGTCTCAAACATAACTGCACAGATGTGCTCGAATTCACACCTGCTATAGCGCAGGAATCAGCAGTACTGTGCCAGAGAGGTTTATTGGATCAGCATCCCTCAAACTGTTCTTTCCAACAACAGAAACATAAAAGAGCAAAGCTGAAACGTCCCGTCACTTTTTTTTTAGTTTTTTAAAAAAGTCATTTATGCTTGCCAAAGCTGTATTTATTTGATAAAAAAAATACAGTAAATACTGTGAAATGTTATTACAATGTCATTTTAAAATGTCATTTATTCCTGTTATGCAAAGCTGAATTTTCAGCATCATTACTCCAGTTTCAGTGTCACATGATCCTTCAGAAATCATTCTAATATGCTGATTTGCTCAAGAAACTTTTTTTATTCTTACCAATATTGAAAACAGTTGTGCTGCTTAATATTTTCTTTGGAAACTGTGATACATTTTTATTTTTTTAGCATTCTTTGATAAACAGAAAGTTCAAATGAACAGAATTAATTTTAAATAGAAATGTTTTGTAACACTATTCCAACAACAAGAGCAAAGCTGAAACGTCACACAATGAGAAATATGCTTTGATATTATTATCATTTTTTGTTTATGAAAGAAGTCACATGCTCCCCAAAGCTGTATTTATTATTAATCAAAATTACAGTAAATACTATGACATATTATTACAATTTAAGATTACAGCTTTCAATGTGAATACATTTTAAAATGTAATTTATTCCTGTGATGCAAAGCTGAATTTTCATCATCATTACTCCAGTCTTCAGTGCCACATGATCTTTCAGAAATCATTCTAATATGCTGATTTGCTCAAGAAACATTCTTATTACTACCAATATTAAAAACAGCATTCTTTGATAAATAGAAAGTTCAAAAGAACAGAATTTATTTTTAAATAGAAATCTTTCATAAACCTATTATCTTTACTGACTCTTTTGATCAATTTTATTTGTCCTTGCTTAATAAAAGTAATCATTTTTAATTTTAATTTGAGTTGTAGTGCATAACATTATATTATACAAATAATACATTAGTTCACATATTGTAATACAATTACAGTAAAATCACAATTATGACAGCCAGTGTCACACATTTGATTAGTGACCTAAAATACTGCAAAAATCTGACATATTTCTTAATATTACATATAATACAGTTCTGTTTTAAATATTCAATATCCTAAAACATTGTTTATTTCCAAGTTTAATTCTGATTGAATGTGCTTTCAGCACTTTTATATCTTACTATATATGATAATTTCAGTTTGTTCTTATCATGTTGCTCAAATCATTTTGACAAATTTAATCACAGGCAAAACAGCCTTATTGGTTTTAATAAAGGCGTGATATTTCATCACTAAAATATGCTTTGAAAGGTCTGTGCAGCCCCTGAAGGAATTTTATGTCAACAAAACATTAGCCGAAATGACAGTATGCAGTATTAAATATCACTGAAAGTTTCAGGAATCAAATAACTTTGCTGAACCGCTCAGTGAACAGCGCGGATTGAATAATACTTTGGTGCTAGAATCCAGTTTAAGTGTAAGAGGTTTATGAAAGAAATCCATTATCGGATTATAACTACACAACCATCAGCGGTATTATTATTCAGCCAATTCAGATGTCCTAGACAGAATGAGAACTATAAAGAAAGAATGAATAGGTCAAACACATGAGAGGCCAAATCTTCCCAGTGGAAAATCTCTTAGCACTAACACTATAAGAAAGCAAATGAAAGCAAATCAATTGGTGCCCACTGTAGCCCACAGCGACAGCTCCAGATCAGCACAGTGGTCACATCAGAGAGCCCCTAAAGAGATCAGTCAAACACACACTGCTATTCCTCACTTGCTTTCAGAGCTGGAGAGATGGGCTGAAGCCAATTCCAGACAATGGAAGATCAGCTGCGAGTTGATTTAAAAATAAATCATTGAGTTGTACAACAGGATTCATGGTATCAGGCTGTAGGATGGAAAAGAATTGAGCAGCTGCAGAGAGAACACGATAGCTGTTTCTAAAGCAGCTCAGCTGAACAGTGACTGCATGAGACTCTTCATGCATCTTTAACCAGCTGTCAGTCACTTGGAGCACATTTACATCCGAGTTTAAGGGGTCAGTCGCCTCAAAAGAGAGTGAGAGCAGTGCCGACAAGCACACTAAAATCATATCATGATTTCATGGATGTAATCGAATGACAGTGACATGTTACATTCCATGCATTAAGGACCTGCAGAGTTTGTGAATAAAAGAGGACAACAAGGCGACGTTTCAGACAACCTCTGGAAATTAAAAATGTGTATTAGATGGCTTTTGTGCCAACTGCAGTTAGAATTCTAAATGCTGAGACATGAATATTAATATGCATGCATACACTGTATACGGATATGTGTGCATCAGGGTCATTTCCTCAGAGGAGACAAGGTCTAGTTAAAAAATGCATAGTACTAAAATAAAACAATGCAAATATTACATAACATGACATAAAAAGCATATAAATCACCTGAGCCCACGTCTCTATTGCCTCCCCTGAGCCCATTGAGTTTTAACAGAAAGCCTAAAGCGTGCATTGAGTTGGGTGGGGATAATTGAGAATGAATGGGGAAAATTCACATGAGAGGAGGCAATGCCTCCATTGCGATATGACTGGTTATAATCGTCTGTGATTGGTTTATGTGATAAATTACACCTCATGTTTGTGCGTGTTCCAGATTCGCAAAACATTCTGTATGAACAATATGTGACCCTGGACCACAAAACCAGCCTTAAGTAGCACAGGAATATTTGTAGCAATAGCCAAAAATACATTGTATGGGTCAAAATGTTCTCTTTTATGCCAAAAATCATCAGGATATTAAGTAAAGTTCATGTTCCATTAAGATATTTTCATCATAAATATATCAAAACTTACATTTTTAATTAATAATATGCATTGCTAAGAACTTCATTTGGACAACTTTAAAGGTGATTTTCTCGATTTTTTTTGCTCTCTTAGATTCCAGATTTTCAAATATTTATATCTTGAACAATTATTGTCCTATCCTAACAAACCATACACCAATGGAAATGTTATTTATTCAGCTTTTTTGCCAAATTGGCACTTATGACTGGTTTTGTGGTCCAGACTTACATATAATGGCGTTAATGGGAGGACTATTTGAAAAAGTAAGTAAACAACTCAATCACTCACATACAACCACTTTGTTACATCAAATCAATCTTCAAATAGCCTGAAAACATGATCCATATGCTTTTTTTTAGTGGGGAATCAGCTTGTTGAAATTAAAGGTACATTTGCATCTGTGCTTTTGATTTTACCGAGCTTTGATGACAGATGATCCGATATTTTATCCGATAGTTTATTATTAAAAAAAAAATATATATATATATATATATATATATATAATTGTTTAAATCAAATATATTTTTTTAATTACTGCTTTAAGTTATTATTTTGGAACAAATGCAAAATATTTAACAACATTAAATTGTTGACATTAAATTGTTGAGATTAATCCTTGGTTTATCCTTGGTAAACAGAATAGCCTATTAATTACATTGTTAATGTAAAAATACAATACAGATTTTTATTATGGTAGTGTGAGTAATGATTATTTAATCAAGAAAATGTGACCGGAAGAATAGAATTTACATTAAAAAAAAAAAGTAAAAAAGTAAAGTAAAAGGTTGTTATAGTGTGTTGTGAAGCCAAAGGCAATTTTCCACTTGTGGACAATAAAGGAACTAACTGACACAATTTATATATTTACAAAACCTTGAACTAATAGCATTCAAGAACAGAGTATCAGTTCAAGGCCTTTTAAGTTTCCTGATAAATCAGCTTAATAATCTTTCACAGAAATTCAACAGCACATCCGCCATCTATTTCATCATCAATGAAACAGGTTCTATCAATATTCCACCACAAGGAAATGAACAAAGAAAGCAAATAAACAACTTTTCTTAGAGACCACTAAGGTTAGCTTAAGATATGAGTACAACAACAAATCAGTGTTTGGCTTACAAATGAGAACTGCTTAATTATGCAAGCCGTCTTTCACAAAAAATTCATTCTTGCATGCATAGGACCTTGAGGATAAGTAATGATAGTAGCCGATTGTACACTGGGTCATTGACCGGATGCTGAATCACATGAGGGACTGTCTTTTTTCAGTTGCTGAGAATAAAAATGAGATTCCGTTGAACTATAAAAGCAGTAAATAAAGAAGAAAAATCACATGGCAGGACGCAACAAAGGCATCTTTACACAGCTGAGCAACTGTCGGTATCAGCTCCAAATTCAGTTTAAAGACACAATATCTCATAAATGTCTTAGTAATGTATGCATCTTTGCCCCTGCAGTTTCAGATGTGGCTCTGATGCTACTTTGCATTTGTTTAAATGACGCAGCATTAGAGCAGTCTTAAACTTTGTTGATACCAGTGAGAGAGCAAATATTTTGTCATTTATAGTTTTAACATTTGTTTAACACCAGCAACAATTCAGCAAAGCTAAATAAGAAACAATTATAAGACATTTCAATTTGTTATATTAATGCTGGGCACATTCTGTTACTGGTGTGTCACTCAAAGACTTTTTTCTTCCAGATGTCATCTTACTTAGACAATGTGTTTGTGCCAGGAAAAACTGCCCGGCAAATTCTCACTGTCAGGTGACTAATACTCTGCACATTAATCTGATTAAGCACGGACGTGTGCACAGTCTCTCTGATCACTCTGTCACATCACGTATCAATAGCCTAAAATATCTATTAGTCATATGGCCTTTCACACAGTTTAATGGTTAACTTCTAATGAACTGCTCTTTGGCAGAAAGAAAGATTATACTTTGTATGGCAAGCCATGCTACATGTATTTCCTTAAAATAAACTAGCACCTATTTTTGTTACTAGTGTAACATTTCACTTCCTACTAGTAGGTTTTGCAAGTTTTTCTGGTGCCTACTTTAGTTTCAATTGTTCATATTGTTTAGTTCCTTCTAACTATCCGTTAGTACTTGCCACTCGTTACTGTACCAAAAGTGACTGTAACTAAGTATCTGTTCCATTTACACTGGTAACAAATTACAAATTTGTTGTTCAGACACTGGCTATTCCAATTGTTGCTAACACTTATTTTAGTTTTACTAGTAGTAACTATTTATTATGTACTATTACTGTCATTTACCATTTTAAATAAATGTTTTCTATTTGAATGTATTTTAAAATGTAATTTATTCCTGTGACTTCAAAGCTGCATCATTACTCCAGTTACATGATCCTTTACAAATCATTCTGATATTATGATATGCTGCTAATATTCTGATAATACAAAAACATGTATTATTATCATATTGCAAACAGTTTCAGGTTTCTTTAATAAACAGAAAGTTCAGAAGAACAGCATTTATGTGAAATAGAAATCTTTTGTAACTTTCTAAATCACTTTTGACCAATTTAAAGCATATTTGCTAAATAAAAATATTAATTTCTATAATTTCTTTCTCAAAATATAAATAAAAAACTACAAGCTTTTGAGTGGTACTGTGTATAATGTTACAAAAGCTTTTTATTTCAGATAAATGCTTATCTTTTTATTCATCAAAGAATCCTGAAAAAAAGATAATAAAAAAATGATTTTTGAGCATATTTAGCATATTAAAATGCAGTAATGATGCTGAAAATTTAGCTTTTATCACAGGAATAAATTACATTTTAAAATGTATTCACACAGAATGCAGTTATTTTAAATAGTAAAGATATTTCACAATATTACTGATTTTGCTGTATTTTGGATCAAATAAATGCAGGCTTTGTGAGCAGAAGAGACTTCTTGAAAAACCTTAAAAATATTACTGTTCAAAAACTTTTGACTGGTAGTGTATATATGGTTAGAGTGATTGTTTAAATATTAGTAGTAACAACTGGAATGCACACTAGTGTCTAACAAATAGTATTTTTTTTTATCAATTATCACTAATACTAGAACAGATATAAATATTTGAATATTTACCAAAAATAGATAAAAAGAGAACTTTAGTTACTTGTATTAGTTACTAATTAATTTACACTTGTGAAAGTCAATAGATACTAGCAAAACAGAAAATTATACTACTCGTTTGCAAACATTCAAAAGTACTAGTAACAAAAACAGTTCTTTTTAAGGAATACATGTTAAAGCGGCTTGCCATATGCGTTGAGGTTTCTGTGCGAAAATAAAATAAAATTTTAATAATCATTCATTAGCTTTTTCTTGTCGTCTAAATGATGTTGTCTTCACTCAACAGTATGTAAACGAGACTTGTTCATAGCGAGAGTCAGAGAGAACTTAATCTTTCGCCCGATGCTCACTATTCAGACACAGACGTACACTGACAACAATCACAACAAGAATAAGAAAACGTGCACAGTATCAAAGTGGACTACTTACTGATATGCCTTTCGTCACAAATCGTCTAAAAACGCAGGAAAGTCGTCTAGTAGTTAGTGTAAAGCCAAGTAACGTGAGAGAGCGGAGACGCGGAATGAACTCAGCTGTGATATTCGCTTTGCTGTGCGTGTGCGCGCCCGTGGTGCGAGCCTCGACACAGGTACTGTACGCCCTCCTGCGCCACTTCTCCATCTCAAACAATGCGCTCGAACAGCAAACACGCTGCTGACCGACGGTATTACTGGGAAAACATCTGGGCTCCTGGGACGTATTTGGGCTACCGAATTCCTTCGCTATTTATCGTAAAAAGCACACTTAAACAATATGATTTACAACAAAGAGTACTGTTAAAACACTGTAAAACCTGTTATTGTTAAATATGCTGAGTACAGAATAGGATGCTCAGTATGAAATACATTTCTGAATACGCATGTAAAAATCATACATATTGCTCTATTACCACCACCATTTGGAAGAGATGAACAGTGCAAGACTATGATGTAAACACTTGTAACAGCAGGCTGGTCTGGAGTACGACTGGAAACACAGAGAGACCTTCTTATTAGAACAAGTATTTATTTTCATAAAAATAACCAAAGGATTTTTTCTCTCTCTCTTTTAAGAAATACAGAAAACAGTTTTTAAATATTCTTTATGACAAACATCAGTGTCTTTTTTGAGGAAGACTGGATGGTTAACAACTAAATAATAAAAATACACTATATTCACTCTGTACTCAAACCTACTGAGATGCTTAAACATCCTGGGAACCTAAAGAAAAAGTTATTATTGAAGCCCTTGCTTGTGCTGTTATAGTAATATTTTCTGGATCAAGACGCCCCAGATTTTTGGCAAAGTAAAAAAATAAATGGAATAGATTAGACAGCAGCATATAGAGTAGATCCTGAAAACTACCAGTGTGCACATTAACAATGTAGACATTACAAGTTATAACTAATGAAATGTATGTACATAAAAATATTTTTCAGAGAAACATTCAATAAGACACCTTACATCTTAAAAAAGAAGTATCTTGTAAAAACAAATTAAAGGACAACTGGTAAATGCAGAACACACAGAATATATATTATAAACAAGATGTAAACAATTGCATGCATGATGTGTTTTACTGAAAGACTCCAAAACCCCACATAATGTATGCAAGGATGGCAACAAAGGTGCGATGTAAAATTCTCTCAAAGTGACCTGAGAATGTTTGTATTTTTTCTCAGACTCCTCCAAATCCCTTCCTTTATTTCAACTCGAACAGCTCCTCAAGCGCCTCTAACGTCTCAGGTATGTGCTTTCTGTTTTCTTCATGAGGCTCTTCATCTTTTAGAAGCTCCTCCTCTATGTTCATGAGATCATCATCATCCTCACACTCTAATTCTTCATGACTTCCAAATAGCTCGTCGTCAGATATTGGTTCAAACTTTCTATCATCTGCCAGGTCCTCCTGTCTATTCATGAGATCATTTTCATCCTCAAAATCCATGTCAGACAGCTCTTCATCAGATATTGGTTCAAACTTTCTATCATCCGGCAGCTGCATCATCGGTTGCTTTGGCTCATCATTTTTCTCCTCTGCATCGCTGATGTCCTCCACACAATCTTTGTAACTTGGTTCGACCTTCACCTCATGCTCCAAGTCTTCCTGACTTTCAAACAGCTCTTCATCAGATATTGGTTCAAACTTTCTATCATCCGCTAGCTCCATCAGCTGTGGCTTTGGCTCATCATTTTTCTCCTCTGCATTACTGATGTCCTCCACACAATCTTCATCATCTTGTTCGATCTTCACTTCGCTCTCCAGAGGTTGAGATTCCTCACACTCTTTGGGCGAGTTCTCTTCTTCCTCTTTGCTCTCAGTATCTTCATCTGACTCGGACCAGTCTGCGGTCTGAGTTTCTTCTGCACTATCAGAAGCGTCTTGTGATTTGAGGCAGGTCTGGCCCTGAGGACTGCTGGGCACCTCATCCTCTGGTGGGGGCTTCCAGTAATCATACAGCTTCCCCTGTGAATTACACAAGAGGCCAAGTAAAACAAAGTTCACCCAATAATGAAAATTCACTAATTTACTCACCCTCATCAATCAATCATTCACTCATTTACTCATGTTGTTTCAAACCTTATTTCCCTTGTGGAACATAAGAGGAGCATTTTTTTTTTACGAAAGTAGTACAGACAAAAACAATATTCCAAAGGGTCATTCACACAGAATGCGTTTTTGCATTTAAAGGGTTCATCGGATGCAAAATTTACTTTTGCATGTTGATTAAACTAAAATGTGTACACAACCACCATATAATGATAAAAATCCACCCAGTGTTTTTTTTTTTAATTCCCATAAATCATAACCACTTTCTCAATCAACCAATTCACAGATTCTTGGCAGAGTGACATAGTTCTGCACAGGCCCCTCCCATGTCTATTGACTGACATGGCCGTTTTATTGTAGACCCGCCCTGAGTGAGCTGTAAACAGTCCGTCATCGTTTCGATGCTGGAGCAGGAGTAGGCAAGAATGTCTTCTAAGCAACTTGGGTGTTTTATTGTTGTATGTAATAATGAACATAGCAGTTGTCATTTACTCCCGAAATCTGAGCCAATGAAGACACAAAAGGTTACTTTTGTTTTTGAAGGGAATGCACCCCAAACTACCTAAATGCATCTATGTTCACGCGAATCATTCATGATCCAGCTTCACTTACAGAACAAGTTTTTTTATGAATCTTTGCAAATCGCCTTTTCTAATATCGCCAAGATTTGCAGCTAAATGTAGCTGAAGTTTAAAGTCTCTCAGAGAACGGCTTGTCACCCCACGGAAGAGAGGGGCGGGGTGAGCAGAGTTCATTATAATTTAAAGGAACATGCCCTGAAATGGCTCTCAGTGAACAGAGCTATTTTTAAAAGGGTGTTGTTTTACACTACCATTGAGAAATTTTAACCAAAGTATGAAGTTCAACTTTTAACAAACTTTTAAAGAGTGCTGTTTTCAGAGCAAGGTATATTGAACAATACACTGTAAAAGATGCAAATGCGACAAATGCATCTTTTGAAGTCAAGAGATTTGCCGAATACTTTGACATTAGCTCTAGCTTATGCTCATGAGAGACTTAGCAACAAATCAAGATGAACAAATCAGAATGGTTTCTAATCATCTGATTCATTAAACACATCAAAATTTTCAACAAAACACAAAAGTATCATATTATAAAACTCAGAAAATAGTGCAAAAGTCCTATGGACCACTTTCTGAAACTTTTTTAAAGGGGACATCAGATCATCAGGCCATTTTCCACAAGTTGGTATGATTTTTTTTTAGGGTTGTCATGAAATGTCTGTAAAATACTTTGGTTAAAATTAAACCAAATTAAAATGGCAGTGTAAAAAAAACATCTTTTTACCTTGTCAAAAACAGCTCTGTTTACAGCGACCTGTTTCGGTGCATGTCTCTTTAATGATAATGACCTACTGGACACTTCACCCCTCTCTTCTGTCTTTTGTGTATTTGGTGGCGCTTTACCATCAAAAACAAAACTAATCCACTATGTCCTCAGTGGCTCAGATGTCAGGAGTAAATTAAGACTCTTATGTTCACTTTTACACCCAACTACAAAACACCTGTATTGCTCATGAGACGTTGAGAGCTGAGAAACTCTCAGACAGTATACAACTCTGGGTGAGGGCGGAAATATGGGACAGTCCATCAGCGGTTGTGGGCAGGGTGATGTCATACTGCTCAGAAAATCAAAACAGATTGATAATTGAGACAGTTTCAAATTTTTGTGGATTGATAAAAGGATCATTGTACAGTGGTTGTGTCCACACACTGCTAAGACACATTTATATGCAAACACCATGTAAAAGGGAATTTTGCATCCAATGTGCTCAAAGAGTGACCAGGGAATTCTTGACTGATGATGGTAGGTTCATGTATATCACAGCCACCGCACCAGACATTATTTTAATCGAAGGAGACTATCGACATGTGCAGTGTAAATAAGAGTTCAAGCATTAATGGCAAGGAAAGCCCCTTATACTTGTGTTTCTTGGATGTTATAGTACATTTATGAATGGTCATGTGGCTTTTACATACACAGTGTGAGCCATAAATGCAAAAAAAAAAAGTGTCCATTGCAGTTTGGTGAAATATTCCTTTTTCGAAATTGCCTGAAAAAGCATGAAAAACTTTTTTGCAATATATGGGAGTTTTTGCAAAATTACACCTATACAGGTGTTTATTCAAATTGCAATTTGAATAAAAGGGTAATGGAAACGCAGCTACTGTATGTTATGAACATACTTAAATTCCTGATCAAATTCAGAAAACACATATAACTAATTGTGGCTTTCACAGCCAGCCAAAAGCAACAACAACTTTTATCAGCATTAGCAGTATTCTTGTATTCTTCAGTTGACTGTATTCGTTCACATTACCTCCTGAGGCCTCGTTCGTGTGAGAAGCACCTGCCACTTGGTGTATATCCTTGCCACAAAGTCTTTCACCTACAGAAGAAAAGACAAACACACTGTCACTAAAAATCTGGATCCCTTTGATATCAGCAGAATGAAGGATTCTCGGAGAACCGAATTAAGCTGCTCTTCACCTTGCTCCTATACAGCATTTTCTCGCTCTCCCTTATGTCACACTTAATGTGCTTCTCCAGCTGAGAAGAAAGACTCCGCAGATCGTTCTGGCAGTGAAAGAGGGCTCAAGTTAGTCTAATTAAGAAATACGATTGTGATATAAAACAATAGTGACAAGACAAAGACTAAGGCACAGTCAGATGTGCCTTATTTTATTCATACAATATTGAGAGAATAAATTAGACCTGTCTCAGTAAGCTTTTGTTGTGCACTTGGGATTTTAGCAGCAAAACAACATTAGGAACTCGTAAGTTTGATTCTAAAAATCAAAGATTCTAAAATTCAAAGATTTGTTTTTGTCATAATTCAGAATTGTTAAATATCTCTTTTTTTATAATATTATTAAATGATTGTTTATTTGGCAAGCAGTTGTGTAATAAGTGAGATAATAGGCAGTCCATCAGTCATTATCACAAAATAAGCCCCTTGGGGATAATACAAGACCTGACAAGTCTTACTGGGTTAATTTTGCCATAATGACTATTCCTTACTTAATAATATTAGTGCATTTATAAACAAAAACCTAATTAGCAACAATGACTGTTTTGTTAAAATGATGGTTAAAACCAAAAAATAAATAAATCTGACAATGAATGGCACTGGTATTCAAGATAAAATTGAATACCGGCATATTGAACCGAACCTCCCCTAAACATCACACTTCTATTCAGCAGAAACATCCCTCACTTCAATTCACACAAGTACCGCTTTCTCTTGAGAGAGTAAAATTAGTTATGTTCATAATTGGTCCCTGAGGGTGAGAGTGGTACCAGAAGACAGAGTGGGGCTCTGTCCACTGAGAGGGTCTTTCTGTGACTGATTCATTAACACTGCTCCTTTATGACTGCACTGTAAAATCTATTCACAGAGCATCTCGATTTCTCTGGATCGATCCACAAAAATCTGATTTCTAAATCCATCATCAATAACTCTTCTAAATGAAAAAGCATAAGTCGGACCAAACACAAAAACAATGAAAATTAAGATACACTGAGAACTGTTTTGGATTGTAACTCCCTGAAATGTAATCAAATTGTAAAGATCTCCTCCCTTTAAAAAAAAAAAAAAAAAAACACTTACTCTTTGAGCTGAGGGCAAAAACTCAAAATTGGAGGCTTCATTTGTCAAAGTCAAAAGGCTGTAGCAGAGGTAATATGCCTGTATGAAAGAAGATCATTTATCAGCTTATTAAACTATGTGGTTTTACTGTATCGTTCTTGGATATTAAAAATGTAATGATCCAATATCTCTGAGCCCTCAGACAACTTTGGCTTACTTGTTGGTCTAGAGTGGCATCACAATCTTCTGCTCTCCTTGCAGACCTGAGGGCTTTCAGCAGTGATGAGGGACGCATTTGAGGTAGGAAAGGTTTCAGCTCAGAGAGCTGGAAAAACAGTGATAGAAACAAAAGTTATCATTAGGGTTGTGCCGATAGACGATAGTATCGTGTATCGACGATAGTCAGAGGATGCCTTTGAGTTGCGGATGCCTTTGAAAATAGCAAGACGATTATTCTTATTATCCGTCAATAGAGTGTTCGCTTATATTTAGCTAAGCAGAGCGGAGAGTAGGGCTGCAACAAACGATTATTTTGATAATCGATTAATCCAACGATTATTAGAATGATTAATCGACTAATCGTCGATTATTTTACTAGCTAATCAGTATACTTTGATTTTCAGTTTTTGCAATTAGTAAAAAATTATGTTATACATATTCTAACATAAATTAAGATCGCTTTAGCATATTATGTAATTACAATTATTATACAATGAATTGGTAATACTTTGGTTCATTATTTAACATTAGTTAATATGAACTAAGAATGAAGTTTTGCAGCATTTATTAGTCTTAGTTAATGGTAATTTCAACATTTACTAATGCATTTATAAAAATCACAAGTTGTTTTTTAACATTTGGTAAATGCACTGTGAACTAACACGAGCAAACAATGAACAGTTGCATTTTTATTAACCAACATTAAAAAAAAAAAAAAGATTACATAAATGTAATAAATGTATTGTTCATTCACGTTAATTAATACATTAGCTAATGTTAACAAATGATACCTTATTGTAAAGCGTTACCAAATCATTACACAAATGGATATATTTGGCACACAAAATGAGATGACAGACAGAGAAACTGTCTTATACACAGCATTCTGCCTAACATCTCCTTTTGTAAGACATAAGGATAAGCAACATAATAAAGGTAAGTGATAAGATGCTCTATTTTTTTTGGATAAACTATTTTATTCAAAATATGTCTTAAAATACCTTATAGGGTTATAATAACCAAAACAGTTCTGAGCTAGATCAAGCTTTGATCTCTGTAAACCAAACTATCACTGTAATGAACATTTTTTTAATTTTCCCCACTAATAAAAATATTTTCTCACTAGCCATCTACGCTGGAGAGAGCTGCTTTATAACAGGAAATCAAGTTGTAATTCTAACTGAAAGCGATGGGTTTTTCATGTTAAATACCGTAAAGCTGTTTGATTTAAGGCCATCTGTTGTGTTTTTTAAAGTGCATAAACTCCCTATAGACTAGGCTAGTGATGTTCTTTGCTCGTTTTCTGTAGTTGCTTTTTAAAATAACTAAGGAAATATAAGCATTATATTATCCAGCACTGCATAGTCATGGATCACCGAGGTGGTAAAATGTGGGTTAGACTGAAACAAACAAATATGATCAGAATCCGTCTATATAGTAAACATAAACATTCACCTCAGTAACATCTGTATGCACGTTAAGTAGAAATATGATGAGATAAAATGGCTCTAAACATATGCACATAAAATAACAAGGCTGAATCTAGCTTCTTTTTGCCGCTTTCCGTTCCATCTTAAAAACGTGACGCTTCCCGCGGTTCTTAGCTCCTTATTCATGCGCATTGCTTCTCCACATTCTATATGAACTGAACTACAGCATAGACTAATGACAACAATCAGACATGCAGCAGTAACATTGTCGCAATATGACGGGTAAAGATAAGATAAACTGATTCGCATTCCTGCACGCACATTTAGCCTACTATTCACTGAAGACAGCGGATAGCAGAGAATGAAACCGAAAGTAAACTGGAACCACTCAGGTGGAACTATCGTCAGCGCTCTGTATACGCAACATGCCCATTAACTAGACTACCCTTACAAAACAATAAGGAATTTAGTACATGGATAATTAAATAAAGTAACACGATAGTATCGTGTATCGGCGATCTCAGGCTGACGATAGGACGATATGAAAATTATGAAAAATATGAAAGCACTAGTTATCATCTTCATACAGTACATATTTCCAAAAAATGAAAGTCAGTGGATGATACATCTAAGTAATTGGACTTATCACAAACCATAAAACATCTATAGAGCTGAACTGTGTGAACGTGAAAAAGCCACTAATATTCTGTGGATTATTCTCACCTTAAAATCTGTCCCTGAGGGTTTATAAGTGCAGGTGTGATTCAAAAGCTTTGAGATGATAGACACACTCAGGTGTCGTTTTAATTGCCTGTTGAAGAAACAGCAGATGAATAATTGCAGAAAGCACTTAAAAGTAAAAAAATAAATAAATAAAAAATGTTGATGTTGACCTGCTCATCTTTATGATCTAGATTAAGAAGTCAACAAGCAGAAAAAGTATTTATATTGCAATACAGGTTTTTACTTACTTGCCACGACTACTATCTGGCAGAAGATAAACGAGTCTCCTGAGGTTGTGATGATCTTCTGACAAATCAGTCAGGATCTGACAAGCTTTAGATATCTACACATAGAAAAAAAAAGAGAGATATCTGTGTTAAACGTGAAAAAATGATAAACTAATACTCTGCCATTCAAATGTTTGGGATCAGTAAGACATGTAATTTCTCATAAGCACATCAAGGCTGTATTTACTTAATCAAAAATACAGAAAAAAACCAGTAATATTGCAAAATGTTATTATAATATAAAATAATAGTTTCTATTTAAATATACGTTAAAATATAATTTATTCCTGCGATGCAAAGCTGAATTCTCATCAGCCATTACTTCAGTTTTAAATTCGATCATTCGATCCTGAAAAAGTTGTGCTGGCAAATATTTTTTTGGAACCTGTGATTTTTTTCAGGATTCTTTGATGAATAAAAAGTTAATCAGAACAGCATTTATTCAAAATATAAAGCTTTTCTAACAATATAAGTCTTTGCTATCGTTATTTTTTATCAGTTGAACACATCCATGCTTAATAAAAGTATTAATTTCTACCAAAAAGAGATAGAATTAAAATTTACTGACCCCAAATATTTGAACCATAGTGTATATTGTTACAAAAGATTTCTATTTTAAATAAATGCTGTTCTTTTTAACTTTTTATTCATCAAAGAATACTGAAAAAAGTATCACAGGTTCCCAAAAATATTAAGCAGCACAACTGTTTCCAGCACTGATAATAAATCAGCTTTGGTCACAGGAATAAATAAGATTTTAATTGTAGATTGTATATTAGATTGTATATTAAAACAGAAAAACATCATTTTACATTGTAATAAAATTTTGTAATACTACATTTTTTTTCTATATTTTTGCTAAAATAAACAAAGCCTTGAGAAGCATAAAAAACATTTTTAAAAACATTAAAAATCTTACTAATCCCAAACTTTCAAACAGCATTGTAATTAACAGGTACTCCACCTAAAACTTTCCACACAAAAAAAGACTCACTTTTTTCATTATTTAATAACACTGAATTTTGGGCTCCAAAAAAAAAAAAATGAGGCATGACAGTGAGTAAACCAAAAACAATTAATTTTTGGGTAATATGATTATTGAACACACTCCTTCTGACCTGTATATCCCAGTTTGTGATGTTTTTAAGCAGATTCTGGAGCAGGAGGCTAAAGTGTCCAGTTGGTAGCAGCTGAAAAAGAACCTCCAGTCCAATTCTACACACCATTGTCAGAAGCAACAGCAGCTCTTCATCAGTGTATGCTTTCGGACACAATGCAGTACACAGGGAGAGGTACTGAACAAATTAATAAAAAAAAAAATGGATACAAAGAAGATTAAAACTTAAAATTACATTAAAATTACATTAAAGCGAATTTATCATTAAACAAATTCATTAATCACCTACTACTCATACACGGCAAAAACATTCCTATAACATTCAGTTTACCTTGAGAACACTCTCCAAATTATGTACTGGTAAAGTGGCATTGTCTTTCATGTCAGATATCCCTCTGTCTTGGCTGGCTTCTTCTGGCTGAAAGCTCTCTCTGCCAACACATACATACGTGTTCATAAGCTGTTAGTATAATCATGTATAATATGCTGAAAGTCAAAACATATTTGACATATGACTAGTACAAAAGTATAAAGCTGAAGAGTGTAAGGCTGAAAGACTGAAAAAACTCACAAAAGGTCTCCCTCAGTAAAAGGGGGTTGCAGAGCCTCTAGAGGGAACAGACTGATAAATGACGCCCCCATGTTCAGGAAAACCAGGGTGATGTCCCATACAGAGGGTACCCACACTTTAAAACTCTGGCTCTGGTGTTCAACTATAACATAACAGTCAATTTTAGTGCTTCATCAGTTGTATGGGAACAGCATATTTGGCTATTATGAGGTCTTTCAAGCATACCTATGTGTTGAGCAGCAGACAGAGCAATGGTTTGCAAGGACTTCATGATGTGTGAGGAAATAATGGGGTTTGGGTGAACTGACATCATCTGAAAAACCATTATAGTTATTAGCTATACATACATTTCAGGCAGATAATTGTGCAATGTGTTAAAGTGCTAGTTGTAATTAATTATGAAAATTTTCTTGAATAATTTGGGCTATTGGACCATTCGAGTTGAGTCTGCAAAGCTGTATGCGTGTTGGGAGTGCTAAAAGCATAAGCTCTCAGGAACATAACTGTAATGTATAAGTTTTGACAGGTTTCAACGTAAATGTCCCAAGGGTATACAGGTTTCCCATGAGAGAATGCAACGAGTCAGATAACTATCAAATAAACAGCAACCCTAAAACCCAATTCCAATAGAAAAGTAATACAATAAATACATACTGTATATTGTCTAATAAAACTTATAAAACTAATCAACAGAACGAAAACAGAAATTTATGCAACATAAGACAAAATATACAGTGGCCCCAAAAAGAGCATTGCATTGGATAACAAAATTTCAAACCATATACAGTCGAACCAAAAAAATATTCATAAACCAGAGATAATTTTTGATATTTTTTGCAGGACACTATAGTTCATTTATGTAAGTGAGGATAGCAAAATAAAGAAAACTGTGACAATTTTTACCCAAAAAGTCTTCATATAGTGGAATACCAGTAAATTTGATAAAAATTTGGGACCAAAAATTATTCAGACACTTTGACCTGACCATGTTTTGCTTAAGTATTTTTTCTTTAATTGCTAACGTGACCTTTTTACACCACAGACTAAACAAAATTAAGCATTGCTTAGTTATTGGTCAAGTATTGATAGCCGTCTGAATTTTTGGTTGATTGTAATCCATTATATACCAAAGTTATCTGACATTATTAATTTGTTTTGACAGTTTAACTCAGAATTCTTGTCATTTTTTTTTTTTTTTTTACCATTTTCTAAACTATTGCTAATGAACTGTAATAATGTGAGAAATGTTGAAGGTGTCTGAATAAATTGAGCTTTGACTGTATTTCATTCATATGTCTTTCAAGTGTAGATTAATTGTGCAAATATTTCTGGCCTTCTAAAAAGTACATCCATGTGTTACTGACTAAGCACATTGTGTTTTGCAGGACAGGAAAAATGAGGAAAGAGGGTGGTTTTACCTGGAAAAGCCAGCGTGTAACCTCAGGCTGACAAGGGAAAGAAAAGTAGGCTTTCTTCAACAAGCCAGCACTGATCAGAGACAGTACAAACTCAGGACGGGCCCTATAGAGGAAGAAAACAACACGATCATATTGCAAGTGCAATAATGAATACTAATAACCAAAAAACACACCAAACAAATCATCATGACAGAAATAATAACTGATGCATCTTCTATATTACTTGTTTTTTGAAATCGTCTGTTTGTCAACAGACAGGTTTCATCTAATACTAAAATGGAAGGATTGAATTAATTTGTTCATTTTTCATATTTAACCCTTTAACTGTCACTCCCTATTTTTAATATGATTTTCATCTACAATTTTTATGGTATTGCATGATTTTAAAATGGTTTTAAAGGATGAATTTTGAGATTTTAACTTTAATTTAGTGATATATAATTTCTTATGAGTTCTAAAGCATGATAGGGAAAAAGGCAATGAAGAAAGTATTTTTGTGAAAACGGTCTGAACCTGTTATGATGTAGATTTTAGAGGTGCACTCCTGTCATAAATTAATCTATTACTTTTCCTACATAATTGGTAACACAAAAAAGTGGTTAAATATCTATTTAGGAGTCTTAGACCTTCCCAACAATATATAGTTTGTCATGATTACATTAGGATTTATTTGTAATATGGTAAAGCAAACGTAGGCGTCCTGTACACGGGACGGTGAGAGTTAAAGGGTTAATATTTAAAACATATATATTTAAACACCTTTTACAATAAGAAAAAAACTGAAAGCTAGAGAGAACTGAAAATGATTTATGTTTGGGAACAAAGTGCTGGCAGTCTTACTGAAGGAGGATTTGTTGTGATCTGTTGTGCGGAGTCACGCTAATCTTCTTCAGGTCCAGCGTCTGGTGGTTGAAGAGTCGACCAAACCTAGCAGGCATGAATACTTCCTCTCCTGGGTGGATGTCCCTGATGGCACATGAGGCAACCGAGAACCTTTGCAAAAATTCCCTAAAAATTACAAATAAATAAATTGAGATTAATTATACATTTTCAAGAAGCTGACAATATTCTACATAAGCAGCATATATACTCCAAAAAAAAAAATTATGAGCATACTATATACTTAAACTCCAAACAATTGTATTTAAATTAACTGTCTTAAATCAACTTTTAAACATTAAAAGGCTTCAGTGTGGCTTGAACTGATAAATATAGTCATTACTAAAGATTGAATTGAAAAATCAATTATATGAATGATATTTACAGTTTGGACAAAATACCTTTGCTCAAGTGAGATGTCTTCCTCTTTACTTTCACTGTTCTCATCCTCATCTAAATTCAGCAGATCCCCTTCACATGACTCAAGTAACTGTCTCTCCAACTCTTTTGACCTGTGTAGACAAATGAAAAACAAAGTGTGTCAAGTAATTATTAGACATTTATCAGGGTGAGACTACAGGCTAAATGCAGCATGCTCTGTCTGAACAAATTATGCCATGGCATAATCACTGGTCTGTGAGACTGACAGTCAGAATAAACAACAATCTGTCAATTTTACACACCCAAAGTGTTACTGTCAGCCAGAATGCCTGGCGTTAATAAGCCAAGGGTACTGTACTATATTGCAGCTGGTGGTTTTAAGCATATTACTAGTGGTTCTATGGCAGCATTTCTTAAGCAGGGGTCCAAGGTCCAGGGTCCTTCAAATATTTTCTCAGACACAAGAAGGTTGAGAACCACTGTTCCAATGTGTCTGGCTACTTGATTATTGTTTGAAGTTTAAAAAAAGTCCTCCTAAGTCTTGATTCATTTTTCTAGTTTAACAACGTTAAAAATATTTAACGCAGGGACGGGGCTAGAGCTGGCCACCCCGCTCACAATTGTTGCTTGTGTCTTATTTTCTTGAATAGAAGTGCATTAGTTGCAGAACACCGTTACGACCACATCAAACGGGAGACTTTTCAGACGCATGTTCCACTTTACCTCAGCAACAGGCGGTAGTCAAATGAGTGCAGAAATGGTAGAGATGACAAGGGAGTGTCAGTAGACAATGCGGTCAGATGATATGTTGTCAGGCCATATTTCAGTAAAAACAAATTTATCTATGCTGTCAGCTGTTATACTGTGCTTGTAGCATGCACGAAAAAAAAAAAAAAACACGAGCATGCGTGTCAGATCTGCGTCACGTTCAGCAATGGCAGCTCTTAAAGTAATAGCAGTCTAATAACCCAGCTGCTGTGATGTCTATAAATAAAAAAAAAGAGGAAATCAGTAACTTTTGTTGCTTTAAGGATTATATTATTATTATTATTATTATATTTAATTTAGTATTTAGTGTTTGATAACTTTATTTAATTTCTGTATATGTCCTATGTGCTGAAAGTTACAGGTAAATAATTGGTTTATGCGAAGACTGTTTTAAGTTCACTTAAATTAGAAGTTATTTTCTAAAGTCTAGTAAATGTTAACATTGATATCTCTCAATTATACTGTAATGTTGAATGGCTATAGTATGGCTAAATATTAGGGGAAAAAATAATTTCCTAGAGACATCAGTAATATTGGTATCAGTGATACATTGTCAGAATTTTTATTAACAAATATTAAAAATATACTGTCTTTATGTTGTTTCTACATTGATTTGAAGATTGAAGGTAAAATTATTGTAATATAAAAGCATATTTAAAAACTTTAACATTAAGTAGGATTAACTATGATTAATGGCGATTCATTTCAGAAAAAAAAAATTAGTAATTTGTTCATTTTTTTTAATCAACTGACAGCACTAAAGCTGTGTAATAGCGGATTTAGAGGAACAGCTCACTCAGAACCAAAAATTCTTTCATCATTGACTCACCATGTCCTCATGTTGTTACATTATCAAAACACAAATGAAGATCAAATATGGTAAACGGATGCTCAAGCGTGTTTGCTTGATGCACAGGAAGCAAGGAGGTTTGTTCTCACGCATCAATCAAGTGCAATTGTGCATCTGTTCACCATATTTGATTTGCTTTGATCAGAGTTTATATATATTTAAATGTCTAAATTATATTTGTTCGTAATATAAAGCAATCTTGACTCTTCAGACGACTTGGATTCAACTACTCAATTCATATGAATTACTTTTACAATCTCTATGATTGTTAATATTTTGGTGTGGACTGTTAAAGAAGGGACAGGAATCTCTCAAATATCATTAAAAAAAATTCATCTGTGTTATGGATTTGGAACAACATGAGTCTGACTAAATTATGACAATTTTCACGTTTAGGTAATTATCCTATTACCAGCAATACTTGCTTTAGTAAACACCACTAAAAAAGCTGTCTACATTGAGATTTTTGACCTCTCAGTTATAGATATCCAAAGCACTGCAGCAATCCAAGGGCTGCTAAGCACAAAATGAGACATGCTTGGAATAAATTGGGGGGGGGAGACAAATCAGGTTTTCAGACCAACCTCTGATATTGTTCCTTCTCTTGCAGCATCTGCTCCAATGTATTTTCATAAATAACGACTTTGGTTTTCACTGCCTTGGGCTAATACAGATAAATAAAAAAACAACAACAAAGAAACATAGGTGTTTGTGAAAATCAACTACGTCAAAGGGGGATTAATGACACGTAAGGTCGTGTTTTTTGAACCTCCTTAAACTTACTACTGTTTTTGAGATCGGTGTGTTAGGCTCTGAGAAAGCATCTTTTTCGGGAGTAACCGGCGGCACATGGTCTCTCCGACTCATCAGCTTTTCCAGAGATGGCAGCGGCTCTTCTTCATCACCACTACTACTGCTGCTCAAACTGATATTGCAGTGCTCTCTCAGCTCATCACCAGAATCATCTCCCAACTCAATATCTAAGGGATCTTTCCACTGGGGGCAGCACTTCTGTTCTCTTGTTCCTTCTACTTTCACCGACACAGCTGGGGCAGGCATGATAGCCTTGGGGCAGCGTGACTGCTCCACTTTCAACTGCGTTCTTTCATCTTCTTCCATCTTACATGAACTGGCTTGTTCTGCAAAGCTGGGCGATCTCAGATCCGGATGATGAGGGGACGAGCGAATTTTAACACTCTCCTTATGGTTGGAAGAGGGGCTTGTTTGTGTGCAAGTTTCTCTCTCAGCGTTTGTTTTTTTGTTTTGAGTTTTGGGCGATGGTGAGCAGGTGTCTGGCATAAAGACCGTCTCGATGCTGTCGAATGTAGTGCTCGACTTCGGAGAGACTTTGCGCAAATGCGGTTGGCTGGGTGGAGCTTTGGGATTTTTGTTGGCATGTGCCACCAAAGCGTCTTTAGGCTCTGCAGTCATGGGTGATTTAGTGAGTTGAAATGAGTGAAGTTTGTCGCCCTCCGTATTTGAGTCCTTACATGATTTAAACAGCTGCCTGGGGACTGAAGTCGGAGGTCTTGGGTTGTTGTTGCTGTTTGGTGCGGCAGAAAGCATTGCAGGGGACTGTTTCTCCTTTATAGTTATCACAGAGTCATTGCAGGTTTTCACAAAAGCACGTTTGACAAACTTTGTAGGCGAGTTTATAATGGAAGCGCTGGGGGTGGGTTGGACATCAACACATAGCCGTTTCATTTCCTTCTCACTGTCTGTACTTCCCTCCCTTTTTCTCTTTGCAGATAGGGACATCCTGCCCTCTGTTGGCAAAAAAGTGGTATGTGATATGGAAAGAGAAACAGCTTAGTTTTGAAAGTTATAAAATAACAGCGTATCCGTATCAGTAATAGAGCAAAAAAGTAATAATGCTTACCTGGACTAGTCTTGTGGTGAGTGGTGCCTAATTCCTGTAATAATAATAATAATAATGTAAAGTCATTTGAAAAAGGTGGCACATCATACATAAACTTATTCAACTTAAATGTAGAGCTTGAACTGTACCTTATGTAAGGACATGTTGCTAGAATGGGAGGTTTTGTGGTCTCTATTCTCCAGTCTATCTTTTTTCTTATCGTGCTCCCCTGTGTTAATGGATGCTTTGGGTCTCTGCTGGAATAAGCAGGACCTACTGCTCTCAGGATGAGATGTATGAGGATGAGAATGTCTCCGGTCCTTCACAGCACTTGACTGAAACAAACCTCCTCCATTCTGAACACAGAACATCGGTGGATTGAGGGTCATGAAGTTAAATAAGCAGACACCAACCACAAGCTATTATATAATTATGATAAAATTGACAGGGTTCTCAAATTTTTGGACGTATTTTTTCTGAAATTAGTTTATTTAATTAATACTAATAAATCATTCAAATTGATTTGAGAACCGGTTTAATGGATTCACTGAAAACAGCTGTCTTAAAAGAACAAACAGCCATTGCAAAAAGTTTTATTATACCCAATAGCAAGATATAGCTAAAAAAATATCTTACATCTAAAACCATAAATATATTAATTTCCATAACTTACACCCTGGAAAAACCCATCTTCTACAATAAAAAAAAAAAAACACAATTTTATGATATTTCCACATTTCCTGTGACTGTGACTATTATGAATTCAATTCATGAGGAAACTGCAGAGTGTTCATGAGTTGATAAAAAGCTAATAATTAAGCAATAAAGAAAAAAGAAAAATAAATAAATAAAAGCTAACAAAAAAAAATTTGCTAGAAATACCAAATATTTAGTTTGTTTGCCTGCATGTCATGTGACCATTAACCAACATCAAAGTATTGTGGACATACAAATTAACTATATATAAAATTATATTATTATACAGTGGTGGCCAAAATTATTAAAACAGCTAAACCAGCTAAAAATGGTTTTAAGTCAGTTATTTCTATCTTTTGTTGTAGTGTGTCAGTAAGAAATACCAGAATACATTTTCAAGCATTCATTTTGCCATTAATTGTAATAATCCAGTGAGATTTTGACAACAGTGTTCCATCTTGAATGACATGAAGAAACAAACTGAGACAGCCTAATTTCAGAAGAACTGTGGCAACGTCTCCAAGATGTTTCAAGAGACCTACCTGCAAAGCTACCTGAAAAACGGTGTGCAAGTGCACCTAGAGCAAAAGCTGCTTTAAACGCAAAGAATGGTCACACCAATTGAAGTTAATTGATAAAGAAAATCTATTTGTGACATTATTTTTGACAGCATCCTCATTTTACAGCATTTTTAAACAAGTGCCTACAACTTTTAACAGTACTGTAGCTTTGCAGGTAGGTTTCCTGAAGCCTCTTGGAGGCATTGCCACAGTTCTTCTGGATTTAGTCTGTCTCAGTTTGTTCTGTTTCTTCATGTCATTCCAGAGAGACTGGATGATGATGAGATCAGATCTCTGTCTGGAGCACTGGCTGTTGTTAGACTCCTTGTACAAACAAAAATCTCACTGCATTATTACAAATGATGGTAAAATTAATGTTTGGAAATGCAAACTGATATTTCCTACTGATACACTACAACAAAACGTGGAAATAACTGACTTAAAACCATGTTTTAGCTGGTGAAAATACTAGTGTTCTACTAATTTTGGCCACCACTGTATAATATTAAATATTAAGTTCTTACAGCAATTATTTATTTACTTTTACATTGCTGTGATTTAATTACTTATTGTTTTTCCAGTATGCAAAAGTAATGAAAACAATGAAATCTTTAAACTCATGACAATTTTTGCAGTGAATTTTAGTATCGTTAATATCATTAGCATCAGCTATATCTTGCTATTGTGTAGAATAAAACTCGTCCAATTTGTCAAAGGATCTAATTAGACAAAATATTTGGGAATCCTTGCTGTTAGAACTGTGGATAATAACTACACTGAACAAAATTATAAACGCAACACTTTTGCTTTTGCCCCCATTTTTCATGAGCTGAACTCAAAGATCTAAGACTTTTTCTATATACACAAAAGGCTTATTTCTCTCAAATATTGTTCACAAATCTGTCTAAATGCGTGTTAGTGAGCACTTCTCCTTTGCCGAGATAATCCATCCACCTCACAGGTGTGGCATATCAAGATGCTGATTAGACAACAGCAAAAGTGCTGTGTTTATAATTTGTTCAGTGTATTAATAAGAAATTAATAGTTGCATTTACCCTCAAGTTTTCATTCAACTCTTTACTGAGAGCAAAAGAAATTTCTCTGTCTCTGTTGTAAGAACTTTTCCTCTGCAAGATGTCCTTTTTAACCGTGGGATTGAGAGAGCCATTCTTCTGGGAGATGTTGCCATTACTTGGTTGTAGTTTTCTCACAACAATTTTGCGTTCCGGAATACTATCCTGTTCTGGTCTCTTGTTGGAGGCTTTGAGTGCAGCTGAAATGGACTTGTCCCTCTGCTCCAGCTCAGTTTGTCTGGTGGGCGGGGTGAATTTAGGCACTGAGATCAAGGTTTTTGAAGTCTTCTCAGAAGGTTCAATACGTAGACTTCCTGACACAGGATGTGGCGTGGCATCTACACCGTCACGTCGAGGAACACCAAGTGGAATGAATTCATTCACTAAAAATAAAGAAAACACTGTCAGACATTTAGACAAGAAGTGCAAAAGCAACCTTATCAAATCATCACGGCAGCTGAAGCACCTTGCAAACCTGTATTAAATGTTAGTGCATTTTTATTAGCGAGGCACAAATTAGACTGACATGCAAACATTAAAGAACAATGACATCAGCTGGCTGGAATATACTATACGACTTACAGTGTTGGCCAAAACTATTAAAACACTAGTATTTTCACCAGATAGAAATGGTTTTAAGTCAGTTATCTTTTGCTTTAGTGTGTCACTTTGAACCATCAGTTTATATTTCCAAGCATTCATTTTGACATTAATTGTAATAATCCAGTGACATTTTTGCTTGGACAAGGAGTCTGACAATAGCCAGTGCTTCAGAGATCTGATCTCATCATCATCCAGTCTGGAATGACATGAAGAAACAGAACAAACTGAGGCAGACTAAATCCAGTGGCAACTATGGCAACATCTCCAAGATGCTTCAAGAAACCTATCTGCAAAGCTACACTACTGTTTACAAGTTTTAGGCACTTGTGTAAAAATGCTGTAAAATGAGAATGCTGTCAAAAAATGTCATAAGTAGATTTTCTTTATCAATTAACTTCTATTAACTAAATGAAATCACATCTGGTGTGACCATCCTTTGCATTTAAAGCAGCTTTTGCCCTAGGTGCACTTGCACATAGTTTTATCAGGTAGCTTTGCAGGTAGGTCTCTTGACACATCTTGGAGACGTTGCCGATTTGTACAGATTTTTGTCCCAGTCTGCAGTCTGATGAAGTTGTGGATGGGTGCCGAAAGTCAGAGCCAATCTGCAGATTTTGAGCAGTTGGAGTTAACCGATTTTGCAGAAAATCTGATTTTAGAATACATATTGTCATTTAGTGTATGATTTTAAGAGTTGTGCAATGCATTCCAGCCTTAAGTCTAGAAAACAGAGGAGAAAATATGCAAGCCAGTGTATCCAGTATTATCACTGTGCCATACCGCAGTAAGCCAACAAGCAGATTAATAGCGGCCCAACACACCAAGCATCCCTGTACAGTATATACCACATATCTCACCCATAGAGGTGATGTGCTGCTTGAGGATACTTGACATTTTATACTGGTGAAACACAGATAGGTGCCTTTAAAAGTCTTCTGAGCGATCTGTACAAAGTGAGACGCAGATTAAAACAAGTGAACTTACATGTGGACATGCAAAACTAGCATTTGTTTAGATAATCAAATCCTGTTTTTGTGAAGTCTGTGCCATTACAATACACACCACATATTACAGTATCTCTATAGAAATAGATGTCAGTAACAGATGATATTCAACAGACCTGTGCTACATGCTTCCAGTTTTCTATCAGGTGGGCGTGTGTCTGCAAACAGAAAAACAATAGAAAAAAATTTAGTCGTTAGTCTTGGAAAAAGGAAATGGAGAAAAGGAAATACCTACTTCCTGCGCATCCCTCTCATTATTTTGTGTTGACTTTCACTATTTGTACTTTGTAACTGAAATGTGTATGGGCGGGAACAGAATAGCATGACAGTCTTGAAAAACGAAACTACTGGCAGCAGTTCAAGTCATCGAAATACAAAGTTTTACCCAAAGCGTTTGATGTTTTATAACAAATCCATAAACAATCAATTAACGTTACACAGAAAAGGCGACCGTCAATCGGAAGACGCTGCATATCAAATGATGCTCTTAAACCACGAGGTTTTACTGACTACACAGGCAAACGAAAACAAATACTCAAACCAAAACACTAACTTTACAAAAGGGCGTTTACTTAATTCTAACAAAACGTTACACATTGCGTTACATAGTAATTTTGCCAAGTGCACTAGCAAACCGAAATTGTCTACGTTAGCTGTCAAACCGCGTGAGCGGCGGTGACTTTACTATACGCGTACGTTTAGCTCTGAAAAGTGTAAAATGTATGTATAAACCTTACAACAACGTGATATGCGATGCGTACCAGCCATTGTAGAAATTTATTTGATACACTCCATGATAAAAGTGCTGTTGTGTTTGTGGGGAGCCGCCATCTGTATGTGGGAGGAGCGAGCGTGTGATGTAGTTCACGGAAACGGCCACTAGAGGCATTTAGATTGAGCGCCAAAATCAAAACATCTCACAGTGAACAGAACAGAGACAGCAGTTGTTGCAGGAATTAAAAACGAGTAAAATATACTGATTTAAATTCTTTGTCCTAGAAATACCACTTTTAAATTGATTTTTAATTGGTTGGTTATTAATTAATTCATTTATTTATTGATTTGCTTACTGTTGAAGTCAAAAGTTTACATACACCTTGCAGAATCTGCAAAAGGGTAATTATTTTACCAAAATAAGAAGGATCATAGCAGATGCATGTTATGTTTTATTTAGTATTAAACTGAATAAGATATTTCACATAAAAGATGTTTATTAGTCCACAAGAGAATAATAATAATAATAATAATAATATTTCAATTTATACAAATGACATCATCGTTTGCATACACTTGATTCCTAATACTGTGTTGTTGTTACCTGAATGATCCACAGCCTTTTTTTTAAAGCTATAGTTGATCCAAGAGTACCTAGTTGATCACAGAAAAATCCTTCAGGTTCTACAAATTCTTTGGGTTTTCAGCATTATTGCAACAATGCATTAAGGGCCATTTTTAACAGCTGTGGATCATTCAGGTAACAACACAGTATTAAGAATTAAGCGTATGTAAACTTTTTAACAGGGTCATTTTTATAAATTCAACTATTATTTTCTCTTGTGGACTATATGTAAATGTATTTTATTTTAAATATCTTATTCAAGTCAGTACTAAATAAAAAAAAAACATGTATTTTGTATGATCCCTCTTACTTTGGTAAAATAATTAACATTTTGCAGATTCTGCAAAGTGTATGTAAACTTTTGACCTCAATTGTATTTATTTATTTATTTATTTAGCAAGTGTTTATAGTGTTCAACATGCCTACACAAAAGATGTGACTATGCCCAGAAGTCATGTGACACACACTTTTTGCAACCACATTAGCAGTATAAGCGTGAAAACAAAAACAAGTCTTCTGTGTTAACCCTGTAAAGCCTGACATATGAAAACAGTACTTTCTTTTTTTTTTTAATAGAACAGTTAATATATAGCAAGGGTGCCCAACCCTGTTCCTGAAGATCGACCTTCCTGCAGAGTTCAGTTCTAACCCTGATCAAACACAGCTAAACCAACTAATTATTAACACTTGATGTTGCAGCAATTACAGACAGGTGTGTTTGATCAGGGTTGGAACTGAACTCTGCAGAAAGGTAGATCTCCAGGAACAGGGTTGGGCACCCCTGATATATTTCTATATAATAAAACTGAAACACTGGCCAATATAGTGTTGGAGGTTTCATGGCTATATTTGCGCAGCCTGGTGGCCCATCTTCACTTATTGCACATTCCCCCAGTAAGAGCAAAGTGTGAAGGTTGACTATGTGCACCCAATGGTTCAGACATTGTACCCTAAAGGTGGTGCCATGTATAAGGATGATAATGCACTAATACACACAGCAAGACTGGTGACAAAGAGGTTTGATGAACATGAAAGTAAAGTTGAACCGCTCCCATGGCCTGCACAGTCACCAGATCTGAATATTATTGAGGCACTTTGGGATGTTTTGGAGGAGCGAGTCAGGAAACGTTTTCCTACAACAGAATCACACAGTGACCTGGCCACTGTTCTAGAAAAGGAATGGCTCAAAATCCCTCTGGCTACTGTGCATGACATGTATTTGTCAATCCCAAAACCAAATGATGCTGTATTGGCCACAAAAGGAGGCCCAACACCGTACTAATTGTGGTCTTAAACCAAGTGTTTCAGTTTCATTGTCCAACCCCTGTATATAAAGTTTACATAAGTGTTTTTTGGGTTGAGTATTATTATATGACCCGTATAGCATGAAATATTGGGATTATGGAGCTCATAGTGAAAAAGAAATAACAACTCAGTTTTACCCAGAGGCTCAAAATGCAAAAAAAATAAAAAATAAAAATAATAATAATAATAATAATAATAAATTTAGTGCAGATTCTGTCTCTTACAATACGACGGACTGATACTGAGACTGCCACGATTAAACTGAAATGTGAAAATAAATAAAAAGTGTCAATTCGCGGAATTACATTTAGATCCGCTCACACTAACTACATCAGATTGCTTTTACGGGCTGTTTTGAGCATCGTGGAGCCTTACAGCCAATCAAACGCGTTTCTGTTGAATTTAGAAATGCATTAGCCAATCAGAGACTCTTAGATTAGTCAGCTCTGAAAATTCTGGAGCTGTGTTGACTTCGCACGCTAGCGAATTCCCTCATCATAAACAGTGCGGACACGTAAATAGCTAAAATATCAATTTTTCTTACATTTATTATAACGAGAGTTTTTGCATAACTTGGGCTAGACTAGACTAACGTCATGGAAAGGCATGTTTGTCTGTAAAACAAGAATGTTAAGTGCCCAAAACGTAGACACAAAACAAAAACGTTTTTAAGTTGTTTTTTTCTATATCGTCGATATTAATAATCATTATTACAATATAAAAAGGAATAATTTACAATAATTATTACAAAATGATTTTTGTAATAATATTGAGCCCCTGGTTTTTACATGTATAATTTAGATAGGATACCATTTTAAATTTTTAAATGTTTTAAATTGTTGACAACAGTTTAAAATATTGACTAAATATATTTGACATTAAAGACAACATTTAGCCTATGGTGATTATAATAATAAGGTGTTTTCTAAAAACTGCCCTTACGAATGAAAAAAATATTGCCCTTTAATAGAAAAGTTCCTTTCTGACCATGTTTTTATGGGGTTAAAACCTCTCTTGACAGCACTATCACAGTCCACACGGCGTCTATTCTACAATATACGGTAGTGGCAGCGGTCTGGTATTATGTTACGGGGCGTTCTTCCAATATTTGACTTTTAAATTGTGCTTGGAGGCTTGGACACGAATATAGGTTATTGGAGAAGGAAAATGCCTATGCAAAGAGTTCACGTTTGTGCTGCAATAATACTTTGCATTGCACATGCCTGTCTTTCATATGAAAATCAGACAATCAGTAATAACGTTACCAAATCTCAATCTAATGATTTAAAGTTAATATTAAATCTGGCTGGGAATGTTACTGAAAGTTTGGACACCGCAAAACCCGCTGAAGACCACACTCAGGCGCAGAAGAATACTACTGAAGATGGAGAACAGAAGAACAAAGAGACCCATGGAGCAAAACCAGGCGAGTTTATGAATTCAGAACAATTTTCTTTAAATGTCCTGTATGGTACAAATTTAACATGCCTTAAAAATAACTGTGATCTATTATAAGTGAAAGTTTAGTGAAATGTTTTTGCTGTGGAACAGTCTCAGATTTTTTTTTCTGTGGTTGGTGGTCAGCATTCTTCATAACACCTTTTGTGATCCAAATATTTACCTATTTATTTATCTATTTATTCCAATTTATAGTATAGTTGAGGTCAGAAGTTTACATACATTAATTATTTTACCAAAATAAGAGGGATCATACAAAATTTGTGTTATTTTTTATTTAGCACTGAATTTAATTTAGCATAAAAGACGTTTACATATAGTCCACATGAGAAAATAATAGTTGAATTTGTAAAAATGACCACGTTCCAAAGTTTACATACGCTTGATTCTTAATACTGTGTTGTCCACAGCTGTTTTTTTGTATGTTTGTTTGTTTGTTTGTTCAGTGATAGTTGTTTATGAGTCTCTTGTTTGTCCTGAACAGTTGAACTGCCCACTAAAAAATCCTTCAGGTCTCACAAATTCTTTGCATTTTTTGTGTATTTATACCCTTTCCAACAATGACTGTATGATTTTGAGCTCCATCTTTCCACATTGAGGACAACTGAGGGATTCAAACACAACTATTACAGAAGGTTTAAACGCTCACTGATGCTCCAGAAGGAAACACAATGCATTAAGAGCTAGGGGGTTAAAACTTTTTGAATTTGAAGATCAGGGTAAATTTCATTTGTCTTCTGGGAAACATTGTAAGTATCTTCTGTAGCTTCTGAAGGGCAGTACTAAATGAAAAAGATATGTTATTTAGGGTAATATTAGTAAAATGTACACATCTTCATTCTGTTCAAAAGTTTATACCCCTGACTTTTAATGCATCATTTTTCCTTCTGGATTATCAGTGAGCGTTTGAACCTTCTGTAATAGTTGCATATGAGTCCCTCAGTTGTGTGAAAAGATGGATCTCAAAGTCATACAGTCATTGTTGGAAAGGATTCAAATACACAAAACGCTAAAAAAAAACAAAGATTTTGTGGAGCCTGAAAGATTTTTCTGAAGAACAGCAGGCAGTTTAACTGTCCAGGAAAAACAAGGTCTTGAACATTAAAAAAAAACAGCTATGGATCATTCAGGTAACAACACAGTATTAAGAATCAAGTGTATGTAAACATGCATTATGTACAATGCATAACATCTTTTTGTGTTGCACAAGTTTTTTTTTCTGATCACATCTGTTTAATATCAGGCTGTATACTTAGGGGGAAATCAGGTCAAGAATTTGTGGGAATACAGGAATGCTTAAGCAACAACCATGATGCTGATTCACCAGTCTTTGTTTTAAGCAATAACGGTGAATCAATGGGACATTTGTTGGCTCAGCATTCCTGCACTCCCACCAGAAGATGTTTACTTCTTGAAGTAATTTCAGAAGAGCACCATATGAAATCCTTTGCAGAGACAGAAAAATGTTTCAATGGTTCACTACTCTACAAAATATAGCTTCTTTATTAGGATCAGTAGATACACAAAGAACTATTACACAACAGGTTCTCTATTAAAAAAAAAAAAAAAGATTTCTTTTAAGATGTGTTCATGGAATTTAATGTTATCTTTCTTCCAAACATTCTCAGGCCCTAATCTGGTTTTACATTTGTTTGTCTCAATCTCAATCTATCAGATTGTCCACCGCTGGGTTTGGAGTCTCTGAAAATCTCTGATGATCAGTTGGAGTCTTCTTCGTATTTGAGCGTTGGGGTTGGTCCTCACAGAGGACGCCTTAACATACAGGTCAGCCCACTGTGTGTTTGTTTAAGAAGAGTTTGGAGGCAGATTTGATGTTGTACGTTGTGAATTTGCATATGTGTGTCGTTTGTAGTCTGGTCTGGAAGATGATGATGAGTATGACGGGGCGTGGTGTGCTGGGGTGGAGGATCAGGAACAGTGGTTGCAGGTGAATGCTCTCAGACCGACACTCTTTACTGGCGTCATCCTCCAGGGCAGAAACTCGATCTGGAGGTCAGTGTGTGTTTTTAGATGTTCATCATTATCATCACTGTCATTATTTGTACACACATTCTTTTATTATAATTATTTTTAATTACATTCAATACAATTCATACAATTACATTTAATTACATTTTTTAATTGCAATACAATTGGACATTTTTGAAAGCGTATTATTTCTGTAATAAGTATTCATGTACAAAGTGTTTGTTTTTATTTGTGTGTGTAGCTTGAACTGGGTCCTGACATATAAGGTGCAGTTCAGTAATGACTCATCGGTCTGGCAGCCCTGCATGAATGGATCAGAAGAGGCTGTAAGTTTATGAATTTTCTAAGTAACAGTGACCTACTTTTGTCAGCTCTGCATCATGGAGCTTCCCTATAAATATTGATAAAACATGAATTAGGAGCATATCAATCTTTAAAGCCTATCATTTGTACATTCAAGTTTTCATATATGTGTTTTACAGTTTTTTTCTCTTCTATGTGTGCATTATATTGTCTCTCCTGATCTGAGAATCTCTATGCAGGTGTTTGTCGGGAATCAAGATTTGGAGACGCCGGTTCTGGCTCTGTTTCCTGAGCCCTCAGTGGCACAATACATTCGCATTAACCCACAGACCTGGTTTAGCAATGGCACCATTTGCCTCCGCGCTGAAGTGCTGGGCTGCCCAATGCCAGGTTTGAAATTACACTACTGTACTTTGAAATATTTAGGTCAAGACCATAGCAGACGGAAACTTTTTTTTTGGCCTTTTTTATTTGAAACAGCATTTTGAATATGAAAACATGACACTATTTCTGTTGCTTACAGTAGCATTTATAGGTTTGGGGTCAGTTCGATTTTTTTATGTTTTTGAAAGAAGTCTCTTATGCTCACCATAATTTAAACCTCTATTTGTGTGTTTAAAAAGGTGAAAACAGTTATACTGTTAAATATTTTTTACAATTTAAATGAACAGTTTTCTATTTCGATGTATTTTAAAATGCAGTTTATTCTTGTGATGCAAAGCTGAATTTTCAGCATCATTACTCTAGTCTTCTGTCACAGTCAGAAATCATTCCAATATGCTGATTTGCTGCTCAAGACACATTTATTATTATTATCAATGTTAAAAACAGCATTTATTTGAAATAGAAATCTTTTGTGATGTTATAAATATCTTTACTGTCACTTTTGATCAATTTAATGCATTCTTGCTGAATACAAGTATTAATTTAAAAACAATAAATAAATCTTACTGACCCAAAACTCTTTAACAGCAGTGCATTTCTTCAGTTTTTCCTTTACAAAACCTTAAAAGTATCTACTCAAGTGAACCAAAAACCTCAACAAGTCAGTCAAGCTCAAGTGTAGGTCTTACAACATGTTGTAGGTTTAAATGATTGAATAGTTCAAAATGCAGTTTGACAAAACTTGTTTATATGTATAGATCCTGACAGCCCACATTTTTCCGAGACTGAGAGCAGATCCTCAGATGACCTTGACTTCAGACACCATAATTACAATGAGATGAGGAAGGTTAGAGTGAATTTCAGCCTACATCTTCATCCTGTTTATTATTGTAAGTGAACTGCAACACATTACTTTCCCTCTAGTTAATGAAGTCTGTGAATGACGAGTGTCCAAATATCACACGGATCTACACTATTGGAAGGAGCTACACTGGACTGAAGCTTTATGTTATGGAAATATCCGATAACCCAGGAAAACATGAGCTTGGTAAGTGTTCTAGTACTTAATCTAAAAGAACACACACATAATATGGTGTTCCAGTGATGTTTTGCCAAAGAATTCATTTTTTTGTCCTAGTTTTTGCTTAACACAGATCATAGATGGTGTTGTTTTGCTTTTAGGCTCATTTTCTGCTCATTCATTATACCTTTATGTAACATGTTGCTGTCACACATCTGTTTTTCATCACTGATTTGGCCAGAATAAACATTCCACCATTTATCAAATTTAGTTGGGGACTTACCAGAAGCATATTGTAGCAGTTTGACTCCTCTAATCTTTCTGTGAGGGCAGAAAATGTTCCAATTCAAATTTCATGATAATATCAATAATATCATAAAAAGTCTAGTCCTAAAAGTCCTGAATTTTTATTTTTATTTTGCTGACTGCTGTTTAACTCAGAAATACATAACACACTTAACTAAATCTTTAGCCCTAAGTTTTTGCATTTACATGACATATAACATTTCCATTAGTTTTGCATTACACAGTTTTAACTTACAAAAACTAATAAACTTAATATGATGCATATTTGTCAGGTATACAGCGCGTAAAATAAGTATTGAACATAAGTATTGAATTGTCACCATTTTTCTCAGTAAATATGCAGTATCTCACAAAAGTGAGTACACCCCTCACATTTCAGCAACCATTTTTGTCTTCTCAGGGGACAATACTATAGAAATAAAACTTGGATATATTTTAGATTAGTCAATGTGTAGCTTGTATAGCAGTATCGATTTACTGTCTCTGATAATAACTCAACAACAGCCATTATTATGTTAGCAACAAAACTTTGTCCAAAGTGTCAGTATTTTGTGTTAGCACCATTGTGTCTAGCACTGCTTTAATCATCCTGTGCATGGAATTGACCAGAGCTGCACAGGCTGTTGCTGGGATCCTCTTCCACACCTCTATAATGACATCACAGAGCTGCTGGATGTTAGACACATGGTGCTTCTCCACCTTCCGCTTGAGGATGCCCAACAGGTGTTCAAGAGGGTTCAGGTCTGGAGACATACTTGGCCACTCCATCATCTTCAACTTCAGCTTCCTCACCATGGGGTTATCATGTTGGAAAACTGCCATTCGGACCAGTTTCTGAAGGAAAGGCATCATGTTTTGGTTCAGAATGTACAGTACATAATAGAATCCATATTTCCCTCAATGAACTGCAGCTCCTCAGTACCAGCAGCACTCATGCAGCCCCAGACCATGATGCTACCACCACCATGCTTGACATTGACACAATTTTCATGGTACTCTTCACCAGGGCATCGCCACACATGCTGGACACCATCTGAGCCAAACAAGTTAATCTTAGTCTCATCAGACCATAGGACATGGTTCTAGTATTTCATGCTGTTGGACAAGTTGTCTTCAGCAAACTGTTTGCTGGCTTTCTTGTGAACGAGCTTCAGAAGAGGCATCCTTCTGGGATGGCGCCCATGCAAACCGACTTGTTGCAGTGTGTGTTGTATGGTCTGAGCACTGACAAGCTGACCTACTACTTCTGCAACCTCTAGAGCAATGCTGGCAGCACTCATGCATCTGTTTTTTGAAGCTCAGTTCTGCACCTGACGCACAGAACTTCGAGACCTATTTCAAATGGAACCCACTTGGAAAACCTCTGTATGACCCTAGCCATTGTAGTGTAACTCTGCTTCAGGGTGTTACCGAATCTCTTATAGCCTAGGCTATCTTTGTGGAGAGCAACAATTCTACTTCTCAAATCCTCAGAGAGTTTCTTTGCCATTAAGTGCCATGTTGAACATCCAGTGGTCAGTATGAGAGACCACCAAATTTTAACTGCTCTAATATGAGATACACAACTTTGTATGGTCCTGTCAAGCTAACAAAAACATGAACATGATGAAAAGGACATGTGGCTTTGCATGGTTAAATGACATACTGCTGATATCACTTAGGGTGTACTCACTTTTGTTGCCAGCTATTTTGACAATAATGGCTGTATGTTGAGTTATTTTCAGAGGACAGTAAATCTGTACTGCTAATACAAGCTGCACACTGACTACTCTAAAATATATCCAAGTTTCATTTCTATAAGATTGTCCTTTGAGTAGATATACTAAAATGGCTGCTGAAATGTGAGGGGTGTACTCACTTTTGTGAGATACTGTATTTCTAAATATAATGCTGTGCTGTTGACATGAAATTTTTACCAACAACCCAAGTAATCCAAACATACAAAGAAAACTAAATAAATAAGTTCAAAAATTATGTGTAATAAAATGGAATGACAAAAGGAAAAAGTATTGAACACGCTTACTGAAATTTATTTAATACTTTGTACAAAGCCTTCTTTATGGAGAAACTAGTCGCATACATTGCTCAGGTGTGATTTTGGCCCATTCTTCCACACAAACAGTCTTCAAATCTTGAAGGTTCCGTGGGCCTCTGATCTGTAGTTCTTTCCATAGATTTTCTATTGGATTTAAGTTGGATAATTGGCAGCTTTATTATCTTTCTTTGAAACCAGTTGAGAGTTTCCTTGGCTGTGTGATTGGGATCATTGTTTTTTCTGAGATGCCCACCCTCTCCCAGTATTTCACAGGCTTATCTAAATGTTGTGCAGCAAACTTTAAACGAGCTTCAACATGCTTTTTCTTCAACAATGGAGTCTTGCGTGGTGAGCATGCATACAGACCACAGTGGTTGAGTGCATACCTTGGCTCTTGGACAACTCTTCTGATAATTATTTTCACTCCTCTGTCAGAAATCTTGAAAGGAGCACAATTATTTTCATTGACAAGGGGCAGGATTGCTCTCTAATTACTGATAGATTTTCAGCTGGTGTTTTGGCTTCCCATGCCTTTTTGCACCTCCATCTTTTCATGTGTTCAATATGTGTTTTGTTACACATAACTTAATTTCTGAACTTATTTGTTTTGTTTTCTTTGTATGTATTGATTACTTGGGTTGGTACCGATATCTGGTGAAAATTTCATGTCAACAGCACCTTTAGATTTTTTTTTACTGAGACAAATGGTGATGTGTTCAATACTTATTTTACCCACTGTAATTTAAAGAAGTAAAATTTCTGCACTTAAAAAATCATGGCATAGCAAATGATGGTGGATATTGCATAGCAATTCTTTTTTAATGAATTTTAAGTTCATTCCTGTTAAAAATTGAACATATTTTACTGTTAATGATAACACTGTTTGCATATAGGTGAGCCAGAGTTTCGCTATGTTGCTGGGATGCATGGGAATGAAGTTTTAGGCCGGGAGCTTTTGCTAAATCTTATGCAGTACATCTGCCGTGAATACAACCGAGGAAATCAGCGTGTCGTACAGCTGGTGAAGGACATACGCATTCACCTGTTGCCATCTATGAACCCAGATGGATATGAGCAAGCCTATGAGAAGGTAAGACAAGATGGAAATGCTGATGAAAGAAAAACATTGATTTCAATGTAGAAGTTATAGGTGGTTTTTATTATTATTACTACAGATAATTAAGACTATATGTTCTGTTTACAGTCCCACAGAACTAACTATATTGTGATCACTGTCTTATACTCTAGTATTTATGTTTGCACATCTGTTGGTTTAAACAGGGCTCAGAACTCTCTGGCTGGGCTCTTGGACGCTACAGTTTTGAAGGCATTGACATGAACCATAACTTCCCTGACCTCAACACCATTATGTGGGACGCTCAGGAGATGGCCATGGGCCAGAGGAGAGTGAGCAACCATTACATTCCCATGCCAGAGTACTACACCTCAACTGAAGCATTAGTACGTATGAATTGTCATCCATGCTTGGCTATGGAAGCCTGTTTTTGCTAAAGAATAAAAAAAAATGTGAGAAAATTGCAAGATATATGCTCAAAATTGTGAGAAAAAAAGACAGAATTGTGTTATAAAAAGTTGCAACTTTTTTTTTTTTTTTACCCATGGAGGAAACAAGCTTCCATACTTGGCACATACTAATACAGTATGTGTACTTATGAAATACTTTGGGTACAGTTGTCTCATTATTTTTCAAAAGAGCATATATGGTTTTTCAGAAGAGTCAAAATGTTTCATTTTAGTTAACCAAAAGAAAACAGCAGAGTCTTGAGTTCTTTCAGATGTTTCTATGTGCCCTCATACTGTTTGTTTTATTTGGACGCACAGTCAAACTCAGATTTAGGGGTTGCATTAATTCAACTTTTCATTAGTCTGTTAGTCACACACGAGGACACATTGTGCACAGGGGAATCAGGGTCAAGCAGATCTCAAGAATGTGAGCACTTCCTGTCAGCTGAAGCTCCCTTTGCCGGGGCCTCCGATAGAAAAACAGTGAAAAGAGCAGAAAACAGATTAGAAATGAAATTCACACTTCATCCAAAGAGATGATAGATGCAAACTAAAATATGAAGAAATGTAATAATAAAAGAACACAAACTTAAAATTCTTTTTTGTGGATTATGAGGTTATTATAATCATTTCACTTTTGTGCTTGGGGGAGGGGCTACAGGACTCACATTGAAACAAGACCCAAACCAAGATCCTAGACTAGAGTAGACCCAACAAAACAGATCCTGGGATAGCATTGGGTCCACAGAGTTCTGTGTTTTTGTATAGTATATATTACATATGTGACCCTGGACCACAAAACCAGTCATAAGTAGCATGGGTATATTTGTAGCAGTAGTCAATAGCTGTTGTATGGGTCAAAATTATAAATTTTTCTTTTAGACCAAAAATCATTAGTATATTATGTAAAGATCATGTTCCATGAAGATATTTTGTGAATTTCCTACTGTGAATATGTCATTTTTGATTAGTAATATGCCTCGCTAAGAACTTCATTTGGACAACTTCTCAATTTTAGAAAATTTACCCTTAAAGGAACACTCCACTTTTTTTGAAAATACTCCCATTTTCCAACTCCCCTAGAGTTAAACAGATGAGTTTTACCATTTTTTACCAATCTATTCAGCCGATCTCCGGGTCTGGTGGTAGCACTTTTAGCATAGCTTAGCATAAATCATTGAATCTGATAAAACCATTAGCATCTCTTTCAAAAATGACCAAATATTTTCGATATTTATCCTGTTTAAAACTTGACTCTTCTGTAGTTACATTGTGTAATAATACCGACAGAGAATGAAAAGTTGCGATTTTCCAGGCTGATATGGATAGGAACTATACTCTCATAAATAGTGACCAGCACTAAGCCATTAAGGTAATAGTAAAATAGCTGGGGACTATATTCAGGCACTGCATAATATCATTGCGCCTGCTGCACCCATGTTATGGCAGCAAAGTTCCCTGATTATCACGCCGGAATGAGAGTATAGTTCCTATCCATATCAGCCTGGAAAATCCCACTTTTCATTTTCTGTCGGTCTTTGTACACGATGTAACTACAGAAGAGTCAAGTTTTAAATAGGAAAAATATTGAAAATCTTTGGTCATTTTTAAACGAGATGCTAATGGTCTAATCAGATTCAGTGATTTATGCTAAGCTATGCTAAAAGTGCTAACGGCAGACCTGAGATTGGCTGAATGGATTCAAAAATGGTAAAACTCATTTGTTTAACTCTAGGGGAGTTGGAAAATGAGCCTATTATCAAAAAAAGTGGAGTGTTTTTTTTTTTGGTTCAGGTCACCATATTACATATAGTTAAAGTTTTATTAACATTAAAGTAAGTAATTAACATTTTTAATTTAATAACGTATGTTTTTAGGTAGTATACTATATAATTTTAGTTAATATACTATAATAACCCTATTATAACCCTGGTATATAATATATACATATTTGCACATTTTTGTTTAAGGTTGCCCCAGAGACACGTGCTGTAATCAGCTGGATGCAGGATATCCCGTTTGTACTGAGTGCTAATCTGCACGGAGGAGAACTTGTGGTCACTTACCCTTTCGACTGCACACGTGATTGGATCCCTCGACAGGACACGCCCACCGCAGACAACGATTTCTTCCGTTGGCTAGCCACCGTCTATGCGTCCACCAATCTGGTGATGGCAAACCCAGAGCGGCGAATCTGTCACTCTGAAGACTTCCAGCAGCACAACAACATCATCAATGGAGGGGACTGGCACACTGTACCAGGAAGTGAGTAAACATCAAACCAGATCAAATACACATGCACGTAGTGTGTAACTTCAGTTTATACAACTTTATTACACTGGGAAGGGAAGCTTTCTAAAAGGAATGTTAAGATCACTAAGATCTAAAGACTTGATTGTATTTCATTCCTTCCTTTATTTCAATCCTAGTTAAATGATTCTTATATGGGCCATTCTACAGAATTGGTGCAAATTGTGTGCAAACCCACAACCCCAAAAAAAAAGCTAAAAAGCAGTTAAGTAGTCAAATTATGCTGAACAAAATTATAAATGCAACACTTTTGTTTTTGCCCCTATTTTTCATGAGCTGAATTTAAAGATCTAAAACTTTTTCTATGTACACAAAAGGTCTATTTTTCTCAAATATTGTTCACAAATCTGTCTAAATCTGTGTTAGTAAGCACTTCTCCTTTGCCTAGATAATCCATCCACCCCACAGGTGTGGCATATCAAGATGCTGATTAGACAGCATGATTATTGCACAGGTGTGCCTTAGGCTGGCCTCAATAAAAGGCCACTCTAAAACCGAAAACCAGTCAGTATCTGGTGTGACTCACGCAGTGCAACACATCTCCTTCACATAGAGTTGATCAGGTTTATGATTGTGTCCTGTGGAATGTTGGTCCACTCCTCTTTAGTGTCTGTGCGAAGTTGCTGGATATTGGCAGGAACTGCCAACTGGAACACACTGTTGCATACGCCGATCCAGAGCATCCCAAACATGCTCAATGGGTCTCAATGTGAGTATGCTGGCCATGCAAGAACTGGGATGTTGTCAGCTTCCAGGAATTGTGTACAGATTCTTGCAAAGTGGAGCTGTGCATTATCATGCTGCAACATGAGGTGATGGTCATGGATGAATGGCACAACAATGGGCCTCAGGATCTCATCACGGTATCTCTGTGCATTCAGAATGCCATCAATAAAATGCACCTGTGTGCGTTGTCCATAACATACGCCTGCCCATACCATAACCCCACCGCCGCCATGGGCCACTCAATCAACAACGTTGACTTCAGCAAACCGCTCACCCACATGACCCATACGAGCATGCAGATGAACTTCCCTGAGACAGTTTCTGACAGTTTGTGCAGAAATTCTTTGATTATGCAAACTGATTGTTGCAGCAGCTGTCCAGGTGGCTGGTCTCAGACCATCTTGGAGGTGAAGATGCTGGATGTGGAGGTCCTGGGCTGGAGTGGTTACATGTGGTCTACGGTTGTGAGGCCGGTTGGATGTACTGCCTCTGGGTGTCTCTGAAACATTCAATTCACAGGCAACAGCTCTGGTGGACATTCCTGCAGTCAGCATGCCAATTGCACGCTCCCTCAAAACTTGCGACATCTGTGGCATTGTGCTGTGTGATAAAAATGTCTTTTATTGTGGCCAGCCTAGGGCACACCTGTGCAATAATCATGCTGTCTAATCAGCATTTTGATATGCCACACCTGTGATGTGGATGGATTATCTCGGCAAAGGAGAAGTGCTCACTAACACAGATTTAGACAGTATTGTGAACAATATTTGAGAAAAATAGGCCTTTTGAGTACATAGAAAAAGTCTTAGATCTTTGAGTTCAGCTCATAAAAAATGGGGGCAAATACAAAAGTGTTGCGTTTCTAATTTTGTTCAGTGTAGATGTTTACTAAGATCCTTTTATTATCTATTGAAACCCACAATAATGTTTACAATATCACTAAGTTTAAAATATATAAAATCATCAATTGGAAGGTTGCTGTCCTGAGCCGTAACCCCTAAATTTCAACTCATGATATTGAAATAATTTTTGCAATTTATGCCATTGTTGTTTTTAAAAATGTAAAAAAAATATATATTTTACATGTTCTATCTAAATTATGAAACTTGTTGAAAAATTGGATTCAAAATACAACAAATCTCATAAATCACACAAATATTGTTAAAATTGTAACTGTTTTTGATTTACCTCTGAAAACTTTTTAATAAAATAGAAAAATATATATTTGCAAGGAAGGTGTAAGCAAAATCCTAATAGGTCAATATAAACCTTCTAAATTATATATTACTGTGTTTTGGTAGTGACAAATTTGGGGAGAAGACAACTATTTCAAAATCTCTCTGAAAATACAATATGAGAATTAATTCCACAATTATTAGAAATGTGTACCTTGGATATTATACAGTTTGCATACATACAAAATTTGTGGGATTTTTTTTTTCAAGATGTTTCCAACTTTGAACCAATTCTGTAGAATGGCCCATATAAAAGGCTTCAATACTGATGAGTTTTAATGTCTAATATTCTGTTTCTTATATTTTATTTTTGCTTTTTAGGTATGAATGACTTCAGCTACCTTCACACGAATTGTTTCGAAATAACGGTAGAACTGTCCTGTGATAAGTTCCCACATGCCAGTGAGCTTCCTATCGAGTGGGAGAACAACAAAGAGTCTCTCCTGCTGTACATGGAGCAGGTAAATTCACCTTCCCTCTGTCCTGCATAGAAAATGAACCTGCTGGAACCCATTTCCATTTTCATTTTCATCTGCTCTCTGGTTTCTGCAGGTGCACAGAGGAATAAAGGGTGTCATCAGGGACAAGGACACTAGAGTCGGAATTGCAAATGCTGTCATTAAAGTGGATGGCATGGATCATGACATAAGATCCGGTACACCTCAGTTTTATTTTAGGATCATTGATATATTATAGTTTATTACTTTTAGTTTATATCTGGCAATTCTGACTTTTTCCTGCAATTCTGAGAGAATACCAATTACATTATGTTAATAATGGATTTTCTTTCTTTCATATGCTCGCAGCTGTAGATGGCGATTACTGGCGTTTGTTGAATCCAGGTGACTACAAGATAACAGTGTGGGCAGAAGGCTATTTCCCACGAATCCGCCACTGCTCTGTGGGGTCCGAGCCCCGTGCGACCATCTGTGACTTCACCCTCACCAAGACCTCACAGGATCGTCTTAAACAGATATTGGCCAGGGGTGGAAAAATTCCCCGGGACAATCAGGTGCGGATCCGAGCCATGCGAATGCGCAAACTCCGCGCCAGCACCAAGATTCTTAACCGCCGTCGAGAACAACAGCAGCGTCTTAACCAAGTTAAACGGAAGTGAGCGGCTCGTTTATAAAATAATGAGCCGGTCTGCCACAGGTTGAGAGACTTTGAGATTCTGGACTGGAAACTGACAAAACAGCTTCCACTACACTCTTAAAAGCTCCATATCTTTGAAAATTAGATAAGAGACAACTGTTCCCCAAAGCCGACTGAGTTGATGAAGGATTTAAAGATACTGGTTTTCAGGTTTTCAGCTGTTTTACCCAATGTGATTACACATCTTATCCCTGGTCTGCTGTTCAACATTTGAATGTTTTTTTGTGTGTTTTTTTTACCATTAACAGAGATTTTTTAAGAATGCCTCATATGTGAGCGAGACCCTGAGGTTGTAGCTGGTTTCTACACTCGGAATGTGATATTATAATAAAGCTAATAAAGGATTTTACAGAAAGCACATCTCAGTTTCCTCAGATGTCTTAATTTATTGGTGCAGCACTGCAGGATTATTTTTGGGGAAGAAAATGCTGAAACACACTTAAAATACGTCCATAGTCGTTATGTTCATTTTATATATATAAATATATATATAGCTACCGTGAGTTACATAATCACATTACTTTTTTTAAGTAACTAGTAAAGTAACGCATTACTTTTTAATTTACAAGACAATATCTGAGTTACTTTTTCTGAGTATTCATTTCACTTTTTTGTGTGAAAGGGCTTTTACATTTGCTAAAAATGTAACTTTTTATATTAAAAACAAACAAATGAGCCCTGCCCAGATTTAAAAAATAATGCAAAAATAATGTAACGCATTTCTTTCCATAAAAAGTAACTAGTAATGTAATTAGTTACTTTTTAGGGAGTAACACAATATTGTAATGCATTACTTTTAAAAGTAACTTTCCCCAACACTATATATAACACTATATTTAACTTTTATATATATCATTAATTTGTTTCACTTCATTTATGTTGCAACCTTATGTTAAACTGTTACTTTTTTTTGCCACATCAGTTTACACTCCATACACCATAATGACAAAGCACAAAACAGATGTGACAAATTTGCATGCAAATGTACTACAAATAAAACACTGAAATAAGTACTTTGCATAAGTATTTATACCCTTAACTTAGTACTTGATGCACCTTTATGAATGATCCTGAGCTAAATTTCAAACGTTCCAGAAAACAGTATGAATACTTATGCAATGGAATCCTTTCAGTTTTTTTATTTCTAATAAATTTGAAATGTTGTTACAAACCTGTTTTGTGCTTTGTCATTATAGTGTGTGGAGTGTAGACTGATGTGGGGAAAAAGTATTTAAAGCAGTTTAACACAAGGCTGCAACATGAGAAAAAAAAATCAAAAATCAATATATATATTTGTTTTCAAGAAATTAATGCTTTCATACAGCAAAATAAACTGATCATAAATGACAGTAAAGACATTTCAGTTTTTGAACAGTAAAATTTTTAATGTTTTTTAAATGTTTCTTGAACAGCAAATCAGCACATTAGAATGATTTCTAAAGGATCATGTAAAGACTGGAGTAATGATGCTGAAAATTTAGCTTTGATCACAGGAATAAATTACATATAAATATATTCAAATAGAAAACAGTTACTTTAAACAGTAAAAATATTTCGAAATGTTACCGTTTTGCTGTACTTTGGATCAAATAAATGCAGTCTTTTCAAAAAAAAAAAAAAAAACATTAAAAACCTTACTGTTCAAAAACTTTTGAATGGTAGAGTATTTCACAATATTACTGTTTTTATTTTATTTTTGAATAAATAAAGGCAGCCTTGTGAGCATAAGAGACTTCTTTCAAAAAAAGAAGAAAAACAAACCTATAAATGGTATTGTATATATTATCTAAAACCCACTGGCATATGAAATTAATCAATTCCATCTGTTTTCCATTTCATATGTATAAAGAAAGTCCAGCGTTTTACAAAAATTCAGCCCAGAAAAGGTGACATTTTTCCCCAATCCAGCTCTTGACCTTAAACAAGTGACACCCCTTTCCTAAATGTGATCTGTTTAAGCAAGCCAGATGGCAATGCTTATTCAGTGACTCCATCAGCCTAAGGTATGCTAATACAAGTCTCTTTTTTTACAGCATTTTTCTTTTTCATGCCAAACAGAATATATGAAAAAGTTTCTTTATTTAATATATCTTTACCACTGCATCCTTAGTATTGTTAACATGAATAAAGTGAATCAAATGAGAATCATGGATGAATAAAGGTAACTTTCACTGTTACTCAGCTGTTTTTAAATTTCTGTGTTCAAGAACGGTCACTATTTTAATATCTGATAAGGATAACCAACTGATATTAGTCCCAGAAGAGCTGAACATTCAGATTTTGTCATTTTTCATCTTAAGAAAGCTAAACTTATCTGTATAAAACACTCATCCAACAATTAAACCTGCATCAGAACTGCCTTCTCCTATTGTCCTCATGTCCAGAGTTCAAAGCTCCTTTCATACATTTTCAACTGCTGATTGTCCATGTAGGGACCAGAAGCATATGAAAAACATAACATTACAAAAGTCCCAGTCCACTCACTCAACCATCGGCAGAAATCGTATTCATCCAATACTCACACGTACACGGTACATACTGCATTGACAATCTACGAATCAGACCTCAGTTAGTGTTGTTACAGACAAGCAGTCCAAAAAATAAAAACGAACAATTAGTAAAAGTGACATACTTCCAGAAAAAACGTTTCTGAAAATAAATATGGCATTGTCTAAAATGTTTGGCAAAATGCAATCGGCTTGAACTGCTTACAGTTATATGAAAATGATTGGCTTAAGCGGTTACTGCAGTGCTGCATTGGATGAATAACCAAAAAACATCCCATAACGCTCATGTGACTCATTCAAAACTAATGCTGTTAACTTTCATTCAATTTACACAGCATAAAGAACAGTTACATCTAAAAATGACAAACATGTAGAAGGTCATTCACATGCAGTGTGACCTTACACACACACAAAAAAAACAAAAAAACACACACACTCTGTTTCAGGTAGTTTCGTTCTCCCATTATCCGCCTGACTAATCCGAAGCTTCTTCCAAACAGTTCAGCGATCAGTGTAAATTCTAATGCGTTTATTTGTGTTAAAAGTGTGGTTGATACAGAGCTACGCGTCCACTAAGGCAGCCCGATGCGAACTGACAATGAGTGGGTGAGAACTTTGAGGTGAGCACCACGTCGCTGTGAGAGTAGATGGAGCGAATCTCTCTCAGCAGTGCCGTCCGCACAGGCATGCAGTCCGACAGCTCTGCACAGTTCTCATCAAACGCCAGCAAGCGCACGCCATAACCGTACGGCGAGCAGATGAGCCGGCCATCGGGACTGAAGCACAGCTCCTTAATGTAGCCGCGGCCGACGTTAGCCTCCTCGATGTAGTGCGTGAGACGCAGAGAGCAGCGTGGAGACACCGGAGGTCGAGGTGGAGCTCCCTCTTGAAACTCGTACACACACGTCCACTGAGAAAGACACAAACAAAACTTGAAACTGGTTCAACGTTTCATACTTTTCAGGGTTACTGTAGGTTACGTCACTGACCTCCTGGTCGTCCATGTTGCTGGAGCAGCGTAACAATGTGGCCCAGCCTTTAGGATGCAGTTGTAAGGAGGTGATGCAGTTCCCACGGTCTCTCTCACCTGGGATCTCTGGGGTTAAAACCTCAAGACTGTTTCTGGGTGACAGACCTGGATAAAGACAAAATGTGAAGAGTAAAAAAACTAGTTGTGTAGAGTCAAAGAAATAAACAACCGATGTTCACCAGACTAATCTACTAATGTATGCGTCACTTCCATAATCGTTCTAATTCAGTTTTACCCTCTCTGTGTGGATGGTTTTTGCTGTCAATGGTGTGACGGGAACCCCCCGACCTCGAACCTGCTGAAGAACCTTCTGAAAGAAAAGAAGAGATTTGATCTTAAAAATAATGAGGATGGTGATGGGCATAGAATTCACAACACAACTACCAGTAGTTCACTTGTCATATCTGAATTAAAGAATTACTCCGCTGCCAAGATGAAAATTCTGATAATTTACTCACCCCCATGTCATGCAAGAAGTACATGTCTCGTCTTTCTTTCTTCTGTTGCAAAGAAATTAAGTTTTGGAGATTTTTCTCCATATAGTGGACTTCAAAGGTGCACAATGGAAAAAACGCCATTTCAGTGCAGCTTCAAAGGGCTCTACACAACCCCAGTCGAGGAATCAAGTCCCGTTCACACCAAGAACAATAACGATAACTACAACGATAACTATGTTTGCGTCCACACCAGTGAACAATAACTCTGTTTTTGTTGCATTTACACGACTTCAACCAGTAGATGTCCTCAGCACGCACATTTGAATCGCGTCTAAACAGTGAATCTAGCCTAAACTATCTGATCTATAACGTAGTTAATGCAGTGGAATAGAAAGAATACAGACACCTTCAAAAGGAGGCAAAACAATGTTGTCCAACCCTGCGCTGAATTCCTGAGGTAATTTTATGTTTTATGTTACTCTGTTTGCTGTGCAATGTCTGTTTGTTTCTCTGCATTGCCGCCTGCTAATTTAAATGCGCAAGCCCTTTAAATTTGAGTCTGATTAGCTGTCATGTTTTATCGTTCATCAGCTGTAAAAAAAAAAAAAAAAAATCCTTCTCAAAGTGATCCCAACACCGTTCCCCTGTATCGTTGTAGTTATCGTTCTTGGTGTGAACGGGCCTTAAGGGTCTTATCTAGTGAAACGATCGGTTATTTTCTAAACAAATTTACAATTTATATACTTTTTAACCTCAAATGCTCATTTTGTCTAGCTCTGCAATGCGCATGCGTACTCAGTTAGGGTATGTCGAAAATGACTAGATTATACCCTAATTCAGCGTGTGGAAGAAAAAATAATTTACAGATTTTGCTTGATGTAAAACATTGTGTAGGTAGTGTGAACTTTATTTAAACGTGCTGTGAGGATGATATGGGATAGGCTTGGGGCCAAAAAAGGAAGATGTATGGCTGACAAGGGAGACCCATAGGCGCCTGTCCATAATTTAAAGGGTCACCATCTTCCTGTATATGGGAGTGTAAGCTTCAGAAGTATTATATAATAGAATGTGTTTTTGACTTTCTTTCCTTTTGTGGAAAAGAACAGCTGTTAAGAGATGTAACCTTGAAGGCTAGGGATAAGATAAGGTGGGGGACTGCTCTCCTTGGTCTCACACTCTGCAGCAACTTGGGTTCTATATGACTGACCTTTCTTGCAAGAAATAAACCTTTGATCGTTTAGAGCTCTTTGAAGCTGCATTTTTAGCCTTTAATTTATTGAGCACAATTGAAGTCCACTACATAGAGAACAATCCTGGAAAGTTTTCCTCAAAAAAATTTTATTTTATTGCGGCTGAAAAAAGAAAGACACGAATCTCTTGGATGACAAGAGGGTGACTAAATTATCAGGAATTTTATCAGCCTTAGCATAAGAGACTTTTAAAACATTTTTGAAACATTTATCAACCCCAAACTTGATTACATTATATACATTTCATTATATTTAATAAATTCACTTTTATTTTATGGGCCAGTGAAAAACTTAATTTTTAAGTAATTAATAAAATAATATTTTGTCTATGTGACTGTTGAATTTCTTTGAATTGCAGTACAATAAATATTAATTAAGATTCAGTTCAAAAATGAAAATGACCCCATGAAGTCTGGAACCCTATTCACTACTACTATAAAGCCTGGAAGAGCCAGGAATTTTTTTTTATATAACTCAGATTGTATTTGTCTAAAATAAGACTATATACATATACACCTAGGAAGGCTTGAGAGTAAATCATGAGGTAATTTTCATTTTTATGCGAACTATCCCTATAAAAGAAACACCATTCTTAAATTCTGAATCCTGCAAATTTTAACCTTTGAATCCAATCCATTTTCATGCTGCCTCCATATTTTTCATTTCAGGCCTCAGTATTTCTTGTTTCAGTCTGACATGGTTTTGATTAGTTTATGCTTTATGTATGTACCTGTGCTGAGTGGAGTTCTGCGGGCCCGTAGGATGCGGTAGCTGCCGACCTCGAGGCTTTGAGTTAGGTCGAGGTCATGTAAGATGAGCAGGTAACCAGAGGAGGTGGAGATCAACATCTTACTGCAGTCTGGAGTTAGACGCATCCGCATTAAATAGCGTGTGTGGAAAAACTTCTTATGTGGACAGCCATCTTCTGTAAACCTAAACAAACAATGACAGTATATTGACACACAGTTGCACACAATTACTTAAATATTCTTCTATCTTAAAAGGAATAATTCATGAAGAATTAAAATTTGCTTAATATTTTCTAAAAATACACTTACCCTCGGGACATCCGAGATGTAGGTGAGTTTCTTCATCGAACAGATCTGGAAAATTTTGCATTACATCACTTGCTCATCAGTGGATTTTCTGCAGTGAATGGGTGCCGTCAGACTGAGAGTCCAAACAGCTGATAAAAACATGACAATAGTCCAAAAATATTCCACACAACTTCAGTCCATCAATAATGTGTGTAAAGTGAAAAGCTACATTTTTGTAAGAAACAAATACATCATTAAGATGTTTTTAACTTCAAATTGTTGCTTCTGGCTACAATACAAGTCCTCTGAAAACTGAAAACAGTCCAAAATAAGTTCTTAACAAATATGTAGGTGGATTTTGGTGTGAAGGGATTGCCTTTTTCACTGGAAGAAGCGGTATTATGAATTATGGACTTGCGTTTTGTCTGAAACCAACAGTTTTAAGTTAAAATGCCTTAATGATGGACTTGTTTCACAAAACACACAGCTTTTCACCTAGTTAATTGATGGACTGGAGTGGTGCGGATTACTGTAATGTTTTATCAGCTATTTTGACTGTCATTCTGACGGCACCCATTCACTGCAGAGGACACATGAGTGAGAAAAGTTATGAAATGCTAAATTTCTCCAAATCTGTTCAATTAAGAAACAAACTCATATTGAAACTCATCATTTTGATATTAAGGGTGAGTAAAATTTTAGCAATTTTTCATTTTTGGATGAACTCTTCTTTATTTAAGACTGCTAGGAAATACACACCTCCAAACCACAAAACGTACCTGTTGGTATCCCACGTGATGACATTTCCGTCAAATCCTGACGTTACCAGCAGACGAGTGTGTGTATCATACTCTATGTTCTTGACCCAGCTGGCATGGCCATGCAATGAGCACACCTTCGAGTTGAGTTTACGCAAATCCCACAATGCAATGGTGGTGTCATCAGAGCAGGTCGCAAACAGCCGGTTGTCGAGAAACCTGAATAATACACAACATCAGCCATACAACCTCACACTTAAACGACATCCGCATGAACTTTATGAATGTGCCAGACAAGAAGTATGTATAAGAGATGGAAAAACAAAAAGATCACAGAAGCAACTAAGCCATGCAAATTGTTCAATATGCAAATCCTAGTATTCAACATGCAAATTGTTTTGAATTAGTTCTTACTACTAAGAATTAGTCCCTACATAAAGAAACTGCTATAGAAAAGCTTTCACTCATGTAACTGAGGTTCCTGCACAGCACACTGCAATCAAATATATAGTGTTTTCACGACACGTCATCAATCGGCCATATTGGCGGCACTAAACGTAGACAATGCCACTGAACCAAATAAAACTGAAATATGCTGCTGATTATTGCTTCTGAAAAAGGACAATTATTGTGATGTTTTGGGCTGTACCAATCCGTCGTACCAGGAAAAACATTTGGAGTACTATAGACTGCCAAAAATGATAACAAATCAAGATAAAGAATGCAGGAAGGAACAGAAGACATTTGTGGTTGGCCAAATTGAACCAGGATTTCCAAGGCAAGAATCTTGACAACTTTCATGTATGTTCTTACAATTTCCAGTCAGGTAGGTGAAATATTAGGTTAATATCTTAATTAATACTGCTCATACGTATCTTTACCACCTATTAACTTTAGTTTGTCAAAATATTGTGCCCTTTCCTGCTTACTAAGTCCTTCTCTATATGATTAAGTAGCTTCAACACATTTATCTGTGGTTTACGCAATATAACTTAGCAGAACAACGTATTTAGTAGTAGGGCTGTGCCATAGGCGCCGATTTATGTTTTTGCCCGTGGGTGCTCAACCCTCACCCCAAAGTTTGCATTTTTTTTAATAAAACACATTTTCACAGCTGTTTTCCACGACTAAATAATAGCAGAGAATCAGGCCGATCTCACAATCTTAAGTATTTTACGGGTTCCCAATTCGTATGAATTCATACGAATGTCCTTCACCTAACCCCGCCCCTAAACCTACCCGTCACTGGGGTCTAGGCAAATCGTACAAAATCGTACAGTGAGGTTTTACGAATTCTACGAATTAGCCACCTTGTAAAATAAGTACGAATTCCCATGAGATAGCCTTGCGAATACATATCATACACATGGGCAACGAATTTAATATTTTCAGATATTTCATTCTCATTATTCAGTAATTTATTATACTGGGTTTTAGTTTTTTTCTTGAGTACACTCCCTTGGATGGTGCATTGGTAAATTCACTACACAAAATGTATCTTGCAAAGTGAAACACACGTACTGCAAATACATTATTTAGTAACCAACACACACTCTTTTTCTATGAGGGCTGTGCTTCACTGAACAAAATGATTTAATATATACCTGTTTACAGGGCCGCATTAATGCATGGGCTAACCTGGGCTTAAGCCCAGGGCCCCGGGCTGAGGGGGGGCCCCGGTGATGCCGGAAAAAATTGTAACCGCATTTTATAATGAGTTGACTGTTCCATTAAAATTAGGCTTTATCGGTTTGCTTTGAATGCACGTGTGGGCGTTGCAAGTCCTGCGCCAGAAGTATCAGCCAGTCAGAAAAGAGAAAAACTGCCAAAATTGAAGCTCAGAGCATATTAACGCGGGACTAAGAGAAGATGCCGATGCAGATCAGTAGGCCTGCTATATCACGTTCTTCGCGCCGATAGCACTGTCCGGATTCCAGCTAGAGCACCATAAAATAGTTAAATTTTGTTTGCGATGGCAAAGTGATTATATTTCATTTCGTTTTGTTTATAAAGTCCATTTAGAGAAACGTTTGAAGCATGTTTTGTTCGTTAAATATACGTTTTTTTTTTTTTTTTTTTTTAAATAAACAGTGGTCAGCGTAAAACTGTTCATAGTCTGTTTGATCAATTTGCCTTCTCAAATCATCAAGACGTGACTAAAATAAAATCTATAGATATAGAACAGTTCAAGTATAAAACAATTGAAATGTTAAACCTTGATAAATGTGCGCTATTAGGCGCATATCCAATTGTTTGTGCGGAGAGTGGAAGCTAAAGCCCCTTTGCAGGACATGGAGGCGCCAGCGCGATCACTTCCTTTTTTTATACTGGAAACAATTTAAAATTATCCTCATGTTTGCTCACAAATGTAAGAGTAAAATATCATTCGGAACTGTAAAGGGTCTACTTTTATTTGTGTGCAAAATAATAATAAAAAACGTTACAAACAGTGATTTTATAAAATAAAGAAAACAAACATGATGCACAGACATGATACATGCATATTTAGGCAGCTTTAAATTGTTACTTAACGAAATAAAACAAATCGAAAACAATAACACTTTCATTATGTAATAATCCGTATAGATGCATTTAAAGGCCTATCCAAAACTATAGATTGCAAGTCAGGTTCTTTGCGACACTGACTCACAATACACCAAATAATTCAAATATCTCCTTACTATTTCCCCTGACACGTTCATTGTTATTTATTTTTGCCGACGCTTTGTGGCAAGTTTCAACCTGTTGTGTGCAATACCTTATAAAAAAGATGCAGGTTTTACGATCAGAAATTAAGCGTATTCCCAATTCTCCAGGCACCATACATCACTGCCTGGTTGTATGCGACGTTAAACTTTCAGTTTCATTTTCGGCAGTCCACGGCGGGTCATATCTGTGGAGATGCGTGTTACCATGGTAAAGTCAATATCTTGTTCAACAACCAGATGCATTTACACTTGTCCAGTTGGTTCTGGAATACGTGCAGACCACCTCCTGTCCTGAAGTGTTTTGCAAGATCTGATTGTAATCGAATGCGTTTGTTCGGACCAGTCCATAGTCCATCTTTCTTTCTTTAAATATAATTGAGCCGGGTGATGCGAATTATTCAGGCCCACCCACTCTTTCAGAGGCCCACCCGCCTACAAATTTCTGTCTCCGCCACTGCTCTGATTAAATCGGTCGGGTTTTCTCTGTTTAGAACTTACTATTTAAACGCATTCGTTTACTGGATCCTTGGGCTAAAAAGTTTACAGGAGGGGTTCAAGAAAAATTTCTGCCGAAAACCTGCTTCTTTTAATTTTAAGGTATTGTTTTCGTTATAATGTACTCATTCAAATTAGTAATCAATAATAATTATTATTTTACCACTCGGTGTGCCTCCCCTGATGTTCTCGTGTCATCCTCTTACTTGCGGAGGAACGGAGTGGTCGCGGGCGCATCAGGCACAATCATCAAAGATATTTCAATGGAAGCCGGCGCCCGGCTTCAAGAAACGACGAAATTATTCACTGCTCTTGACCGAATAGCCTTTGTAGCTTTATTAAATTAAATTAATACATTAAATTTTATGAAATGATTATAGACCTACTTATATTTGATTAAGTTTTGTATTATTCTTACTTAAATACTTCTGTAAATTAGATTAGAAGCACCGCTAATTCAGTTTTTTTTTTTTTTTTTGTCTATTTTGTATTTGCTCCCCTTTTTATTTTTCATCTTTGTGTTTATTGTTAACGAAAAAGGACAAAAATAGCTTTATTTTGGATATTCATTTACTAGGTAATTAGTTGGTGGAAAAGATGCATTATGATGCATCATCATAATCAAATCGTGAGGCAAAGGAAGGTTCACATGTGATTTGGTCATAAGGGTTCAACAGTGGTTTACATTTTTACTTCCCCTTCCACAAAAAAAAAAAATAAAAAAAAAAATAAAAAAATAGTATGAATTTTACAGTTCTCGATTCCAAATGAAGACACAGTCAGTAAGAACAAATGAACAAATTATAAGTAATAGCTCAAATAAATAAAAAGAAGAAAGATAAAAATTCAACAAAGTTTTAGGTTTTGGAGTTTGAAGATGTTCTTGTACAGAAACGGAATAATAAAATGTAAAATAACATTGCATAGCCTACTGTTATTTTTCTGTTCAAGAAAAGTTGTCTATTATTATCAAGGTAAATTAATAATTTAATAACCGCAAAGATCCACAAACAGAAAGACATATTTGACTATGTGCATGTGTGTAGTTCATGCAGTGATATTTGTGTATATTTTATATGACAGACCTTAAGGTTTTGATGTTTTGTTAATGGCATTTACTATTGCAAATTTAAAGGCTGGTGACTTGTGCTTTGTGATTATCAACATTGAGTGAATGTAGACTAGTTCTTGTTGAAGAAAGGGCCCCTCAAGAGGTAAAGCCCAGGGGCCCCTTACAGTGTTAATGTGGCCCTGCCTGTTTACAATAAGGACTAATTCGCGCGTAAACAATTCGAGGGTGCACACGTAATATCAGAGGAAGCGCAGAGCCCCTCGCAAGCCCGCTGCAATCCGAGATATTCGTACTGGCACCCTCTCGTATTACAATAATGCACTCTTTACATTTGCCATTACAAAAACGCCAAAACCTGCCTCAAATAAACTATGAAAACGAGAATACGGTCGTACAAGCTACAATACACTTTTTATTGGTTAAAATGAACCGAGAATATCTCGTGTTTTTCCGTGGGTACTCGATCATTTCCCTGGGTGCTCGAGCCCCTGAGCACCCACGGGATCGGCGCCTATGGGCTGTGAGATATTTGGACGAGAATTGACCTTATGCACGGAGCGTTTTTTAGAACTTCTGCATAATGATAAGCCAGCACATTTTATATGTGCTATATATAGATAGAGACTCTTGAGACTGCTCTCCTGCCACTGCTCTCCTGCCACGTTTTTATCAGAAACTGAGAAAAATAATAATTGCAACATCGTAAATAATGATAGGGGCATGAGCATTCAGTTTCATATTATTTAACAACATAATTTAAATGCGAGCCTGGTAATCCCAGGAGAGTAGTTGTACATTTAAATGCTGACAGCGAAAAACTATCATAACGTGTTTAGGCTTATGTTATTCTTCTTTTTAACGACATCTTAATAGTATTCTTGATCAATAACTTGCCTTCATAGTCATGAACACAAATATTACATTATTTTAAAGCTTTTATTAATTTTCAACTCTACAGCTGTGCGCTGTGCAATAAAATTCACTTCAAAGATTCACTTTTCATTCATAAACACGACATGGAAAAAAGGTCTTTTAACGGAAAACAACGAATTTTTAAGATTGATATGAAATTACCCTTATAACCAAAAGATGGCAGCAGAGGATTAGTTATTGGCTGCAGCTGCCATTTAAACTCCTCATTCTTTCTTTTCGATTCATTATTAGTTTAACAAATGTTCGTACTTTTACCGCACTACAAACTGAAAAACTTAAATATTAATCATATAATAAATAAATAATGCATTCAATATGAATCAATATGAATTTGAAATATTTTAGATAAAATTTTATTAACTAGGCTACATCTTTTATTCACATATCGTTTTCTCTTGAATTGTAAAAGCTATTAAATAGCCTATATTCAACCAACACAAACTTGTTACTGCTGTAGTTTTGTTACTCTGAATTTAGTTTGAATCATTGAATGCACAGCTCTGTTTTTGACATTGGCTTGTCAGATGTTTTGCTCCATTAGCATACTGTCAATCACAGCAACGGCTCGCGCATATTTAGCGGATTTAATCATGTAATTTAAAACTAGTGTTTGTCATTCTTGAAATGGTATACATGGACGTTTGGTCCTCTTAGACAAAAAAAAACAAAAACAAAAACAAACTTTTCTTTGATTGTGAATGGATTATGTAGAAAACATAGAGAGCAAAGGACAGTCATATTACGGCTCAGTACAGCTGACCGGAAATGACTGAGCTGGCTTATCTAAACAAGGAAGTAATCCGTGCATATCGTATCTCGTCAGTAATGCCGGTTCTGTGATTAGTCGTAAATCTCATTCACGTGTTCATTCATGCAGCCGCGTTTACTACACAGAGCCGTAGTTCACTGACAAGCTACGCAAATATCGCCTTCATTATCGCAGGCGATACATATCGATTATGCACGCGAAACTGCGTAGCTTGTGGACTACGGCTCTGTGTAGTAAACGCGGTTGCATGAATGAACACGTGAATGAGATTTACAACTAATCACAGAACCGGCATTACTGATGAGATGCGAATGATATTGCGTCTGATTATCGGCACAGCCCTATATTAACCGTTTATTCCATGCTGTTGTTTACATCAGAGTATCGCCAGTATGGCCGTGCATCCGGGTAACTGACCAAATCGTAACGTAAGTGCAATTGTATTGTGTGCACATGTACCTTATGTTGTTGACACAGTCCTCATGAGCCTCCACCAGTGTTTTGATATGTCTGGAGGAAACGGGGTCAAACAAAAGCACTTCTGTCTGCTCACAAGCAACTGTCAGAACTGACCTAGAAAAAAGCAATATACAGGTGTTTGTCAATTAGGACAGAACTTTCTGTACGGCAGATGCATCCTACTGTTAAAAAAAGGTTTCATTTAATAAAAAGATACATTTAAAATGTTTAAAAGCATGAAACATTTAAAAGCATTGCTTTAATTTAATGATTGCTTTGGCTCATTTTTTTATAAGAATGTCAGTTTTGTCTAGCTAGGCTAAACTTTTTAGAAATAGGTTTCAAAAGTAGGTAATAGTTTACTGGAAAAAGTCAATACTATAGCACACACACTTGCCAATATAGCAGACATAACTAACATTCCATTTCATATATGAAATATATACAGTCAAACCAAAAAAAATTTCAGACACCAGATATAATTGTTTGATTTTTTTTTTATTAGTGGGTGCAGGACACAATAGTTTATTTATATAAGTGTGAATAGCACAAAAAAAGTAAATTGTGACATATTATACCCACAAATTATTCATACAGTGGACTACCAGTAAAAAATATAAATTTTGGAGCAAAAATTATTCAGACACTTTGACCTGACCTTGTTTTGCTTATGTTTTTTTTTCTTTAATTGCTAATGCAAACTTTTTACGTCACAGACTGAACAAAATTAAGCATTGCTTGCTAACTGGTCAACAAAGTATTGATAGCTGTGTAAATATTGTCATACTAACAGTTGTCTGAATTTTTGGTTGATTGAAATCCATTAGGCTTACATACCATTCATACCTTACATACCAGAAGTTATCTGACATTATCAAGATGAATTTGTTCTGACACAATTTCAGTTCTTGTCATATTTTATTACCATTTTCTAAACTATAGCGAATAAACTGTGATAATGTGAGAAATGTTGAAGGTGTATAAATTAAATTTTGGTCAGTTTTGACACATTGAGATAACTAATGGATCACTTTGCATGTGATGGCTCACACCATGTTTGGACAATGTTAAGAGTATGACAATTTCATTCTTCAGCTCATCCTGGGGCAAGTTGCATAAACTCAGCCTCTATGTTAAGACAGTGTCTTAAGCACTAGTTTGACCAACCATCAGTTAACCAAAGGGTAATCAGTCTTATTTTTTTTGGATTCAGCTTGGACCAATCTACATTTTTCTGTAACTGAATGGAAAAAAAAACTATGACCAGACTTAAAGATAAAAATCAGCTGACTAACTTTTTAAGACTAGTCTAAACCTTTTATGTAACCGGCCCCTGTTTTAATTAGCAATCCATGTTCACAAAGTGTGCGAACTGTACTTACTCTTTAGCACATGTGCAATTCAATTTTTGGTGTGAGCAAAAAGTAATTGTTTAGAGATCTAAACTTTTTTTTTCAAATAGGAGAATTAAGTGATTAACAAACAAAAAGCACTGTGTTAAGATAAAAAGGTGAAGTACACAACCCACATAAAATAAGTTAGTTAACAAGTGTGTTTCTGAATAAAATTCTCAAATACTGATTGATTTGGTGATAACGACTACTCTAAAGTCAGCAAGAATAAAAATAGTGCGGTCAAATGATGATTTGCGATTAGTCGCATCCAAAAAGTTTTTGTTTACATAATGTATGTGTACTGTGTATATTTATTATGTATACATAAATACACACACATGCTTGTATATTTCAGAAGAATGTTTGAAATTATTAAAATATTAATATTTTTATAAAAATTAGTGCTGGACAATGATTAATCGCATCCAAAATAAAAGTTTGTGTGTACATAATGTGTGTGTACTGTGTATGTTTATTATGTATATGTAAAGACACACACATACAGCATATTTTTTTTATACGTATATACACGTATATACTAATGTTCATATAATTTATATTACATATAAACATACTTAATATAAAACATTTTCTCTTAAATATATCATGCATATTATTTATTTATTATATATATATATATATATATTTATTATGTGCACAAAACTTTTACACTAATAAAACAGCACTAATAAAAAATGTAACTGTTGTGCTGGGAAAGTGTCACTCCCCTGTTTGAACATCGGAAATGTAATTTTAGTTCGTTTGTTTTTTCTTCTGACTTTATTGTAGTTGTCATTACCGAATCAATGACTATAAGAAACTCAGAATTAATCTATTTATTCAAAATGTATTTATTCAGAAACAAGCATTTCTTTTTCATTTTTACTTGACTGCTAGCAAATAACAAATATCAGCAAATATTCCACCTAAAGTGTATATGTTCCAGTACATTATGTTTTAACAAAGAATACATTTGGGAAGCGCTTTAAAGTTTATTTTGTTTAATGTCAAGCAGTCAAAAGTGCACATGGCTGAAAAAAAAACACATATCTGAACTGAGCAACAAGACTCATGACAAGGGCAAAACTTAAACTCAGCTCTTACCCGTCCGGTGAGTACTCCAAGTTGAAGACAGCCCCGTGGGTTTGTGTACTGAGGTTCACCGAATCCGTAGCCGGGCTCATGGACGAATAAAGCCGTGTCATGGTACGGAAATGATCCCGCGCTGGATCTACGTACGGCCCCCTGCGGACTTTCCTCCTACAGATCCAGGAGAACAGAGAGTCGCAAGGACTCGAGACCCTGCACCCCGAGCCTGTCCCGCCGTCTGTGGCCAACTCGAGCTTTGAGCTGCCCTGCATCTCGGCACTCTGCCCGCCCGCTTGCGGTGATGATGGTCTCGTGGAGCTCTTGTCTTCATCGCTGTCGTCCTCCTCCTCCTCATCGCGCAGTAGATCAGAGCGCGGCTCCTCGGGCTCCTCATTGTCGCTCGGCTGTTCCGAGCTCATTGTTGCACGAATGTTGCTAGCGGCTCCGTTTTGAGACTCACCCAAACTCACTCTCCTGCAGTGGGCGGACAGGCACTGGACCTGCGAGCCAGGCCGTCTTGCAATGTGTGCAGAAACCGCTTAAACATCCATTAATACAAACACAGGAGTGCTGCGGATGTGTGCGGATACAACAGACTACGTATTTCCGGTTCCTTCTCTGCATAAATTAACACCTAATCATCTAGCTCAGGCTAGAGAGACAGCTTTGATTGATATCTTTGTTTGTTTTAAGACTTCTTAGATTATATAGAAAGCCTTCATTTTACTTTAAGAATGTGGTTAAATTTAAACACGTTCCATATATCTGCCAAGCCAAATTAAAACAAATGCTTTGAAGATTTATATCAGAACTGCTCGTGACAATTTTTTTTTTTTTTTTTTTTGGTATCAACTTACAGTCTTACATTACCTACAGTTTATGATGGGGAAAAACGCAGCCACAGCGAAGCTGACGGCACCTACTGGTCAAAGCGGTGTAAAGGTAACAAAACTCAATCCAAATATCCATAGCAAGAACTTTTATGACCTAATTGCAAATGTATAATCTTCATCGCGAAATGTAAACTGTTATCAGTTATACTGTTAGCACTTAGATCTGCTAAATGTGTCTGTAAAGCATGAACATTTTTGTAAACCAATGGCGTCAAGCCCCGGGCCCATATAATGTGGGCTTCAAAGCTCATTGTTGTGTTTTCTGCGGTAAATCACATACTATTCACAAGCTATTTTACTGTAAAATCCTTGGGGGGGAAAACATTTATAAACGTTTTCAAGTCTATTCATTATTTGTAGCGTGCCAGCCACCCAATAATTTCGAGAATAAAAAAATAATAAAATAGCTGTGGTGCAGTACACCGCATCTTAAAGACATGTATGTAAATCACATTCATATAACAAATACAGAATGTTAATTTTATCCTGTTTTGTTTAGATCATCACTCCATCATTTCGAAACATTCTAAATAGCTAACTGAAAGTTTGAAGAGTAAAGATTAGAAGAATAAAAAAACTACAGTATACATAAATGCCATTCGAAAAGTAACAAATGCAGTAAAAAAAAAAAAAATGGTAAAATGTTTATCGTTTAAAAAAAATAATAATAATAATAATCCAAGACTAAAAATTAAACTATTATTAAATTATTATTAGTAGTAAAAACTATTAAAAGTGATGATGTCAATATATAATATAATGTTTCTGAGTTATGTTTTCAGTCATATTTTTTTATGGTAGAAAAAAAAAAGTCTTAAAACAACACATATACACCCCTTAGATTTCAGCAACCATTTTAATATATATTCTCAGGGGACAATACTATAGAAATAAAACTTGGATATTTTAGAGTAGTCAATGCGCAGCTTGTATAGCAGTATAGATTTACTGTTCTCTGAAAATATCTTAACATACAGCCATTATTGTCAAAATTGCTGGCAACAAAAGTGAGTACACCCTAAGTGAACTTGTCAAAACTGTGTCCAAAGTATCAGTATTTAGCACCAATATTATCTAGCACTGCCTTAATCATTCTGGGCACTGAATTAACCAGAGCTGCACAGGCTGTTGCTGGGATCCTCTTCCACTCCTCTATAATGACATCACAGAGCTGCTGGATGTTAGACACATGGTGCTTCTCCACCTTCTGCTTGAGGATGGCCAACAGATGTTCAAGAGGGTTCAGGTCTGGAGACATACTTGGCCACTCCATCACCTTCAACTTCCTCAGTTGTCATCTTGGCAGTGTGTTTGGGGTTGTTATCATGTTGGAAATCTGCCATTCAGACCAGTTTCTGAAGGGAAGGCATCATGTTTTGGTTCAGAATGTACAGTACATAAATGTTTCCCTCAATGAACTGCAGCTCCACAGTACCAGCAGACCATGATGCTACCACCACCATACTTGACTGTAGGCAAGACAACTTTCTTGGTACTCCTCACCAGGGCATCGCCAAACATGCTGGACACCATCTTAGCCAAACAAGTTTGTCTTAGTCTCATCAGACCATAGGACATGGTTCTAGTAATTCATGTTCTTGGACAGGTTGTCTTCAGCAAACTGTTTGTGGGCTTTCTTGTGAGCCAGCTTCATCCTTCTGGGATGGCGCACCTTCAAACAGACTTTTTGCAGTGTGTGACGTATGGTCTGAGAAATAACAAGCTGACCTTTTATTTCTGCAACCTCTTAAGCAATGGTGGCAGCACTTATGCATCTGTTTTTTAAAGCAAGGTTCTGCACCTGACGCACAGAATTAATATTTAACTCCATTGATTGACCCTTGCAAGGCCCATACCGAATGGAACCCATCTTGGAAAACCTTTTTGTTGCCAGCTATTTTGACAATAACGGCTGTATGTTGAGTTATTTTCAGGGGACAGTAAATCTATACTGCTATACAAGCTTCACACTGACTACTCTAAAATATACCCAAGTTTAAATTCTGTAGTATTGTTCCTTGAGAAGATATACTAAAATGGTTGCTGAAATGTGAGGGGTGTACTTTCTTTTGTGAGATACTCTAACTGATAGTAAAAATTGGTAAGCAAGCGCTGCTTTTTCCGTATATCTTTTTTGGTTTATCCTTTTGAATGATGAAAAGAACACGCACATAGTTTGCACATGAACGCACATGTTAGTTTGCAGTCGGCCGTAGTCTGTGCGGTGTGTTCAACACCGTCAGCTTTTGTCGCCGCTAGTTCTTTGAAGTCAGCTTGGTTTGTACCGGCCTTTACCTGGCAAATCTCACTTTTCCCCACGGGTTTCCTGCATGAGTTTTCTGACCGCCCACTCCAGCCCACAGCAAAGGTAAAACCGCCTGCTCCCGCAAATTTTGCGTTGGGTCCCACAGATCCCAAACCCAATGCAGCCCTCTACCACAGGGGGGATGGAGAGATGTCGCCACATGCTATAGCTATAACATTCCTGTTGGTTTAAATGGTCGGCCATCAGGGGCCCCTTTAAAATGCGGGGCCCCAAGCATTTGCCTGCCCCATTGCTAAGCCTCTGGATGCTAGTTCATCAATTCACTAGATCAACGCCATCTTGTCATGACATATGTTATAAAATCATGTCAGAAGTCAACCACTGTTTTGAAAACATAAGTGTTTCGAAAGCATCTATCATACTGACAACACAATCACAGTTTGTTTTTGAGAAAATGATTTATTAAAGGTTTCCAAATACTGAGACAGAACAAAACAAAACAGGTTCTGTCTTTATAATGACAATATCTTATTAAAATCAAAATAAGATCCACACTTACTCCACATACGTAATCACTGCATCAGTAAGGTAAGTTCTATTCACTTAAACTGAAAAGAACTTTTTTGAGGTATAGTTATGCAAAATGTGAGCTGGATTCAGATCTGAAACCCTGAGATGCTGCATCTCATCCTCTGCTGGATGTTGCCGTCATATTTTGCTGCATATTCTAGTATGACAAAACCCACTGCACTGTAATGGTATCTTTTAAACTTAAAGGTCCACCTAAAGTCCACCTTAAAATGAAAATTCTGTCCTTATGTACTCCAAAACCCTATATGACTTACTTAAAGAATGTTTTTTACTACAAAAAGAATGTTGGTAACCAAACCGTTTTGGTGACCACTGACTTTTTATTTTCCACAGAAGTCAGTCATACAGGTTTTTGGTTGAACTACCCCTTTAAAGACCATTATGCTCTACAACATATCTCTAACTCTCTGTGATTGGCTCTCTATCATGTTGTCGTAGACAGAACGATACACACTGAGGACCTCATGCGCAGTGGGTCGCATGTGAGGTTCCTTTCTCTTGCATTCTGTGTAGATCTGAAACAAGTGGAAGTGTATGACATCACTTCCCAGGACATCCCCCAATAGGAAACGTGTCACATCTGGAATCTTCCAGATGTCTGTCTTTTCATCATAACCAGGCATGGCTTCATCAGAGAACTGAACATCCTCGCCATAAGGCCACAACTGCTCCGGAGCAACGAAATCCCCAGTGAGCTCATGGTGACCACACTTCACCCCTTGACGTCCCCTCTCCACCTCAGGCAGCGCATCTAAGTCGTTGGCCAACAGACGCATGTCGGATGCAAGCAGAAACTGGCTGAGAGTTTTGTGCAGATCGTTGGAGTCACACATGACTCGGATGCCCACCGGACTGCTGTGCAAGTATGCCAAGAAGGCAACATAGTCTATTGCCAGCTGTAGTCGAGTATGCCAAGAGTTTCGCCAGTGATATCGGTCTTGCGCGAGGGTGGCATCGAGCGTCAGTGCTGATCCCAGAGGGTAATACTCTGTAACAAACACACCATCCTCTTCACATGCTCCTACAAGCGTCACGACGTGGGCGCTCTGCAAGGCACGTAGCATAGACAGTCCATGGAGGAAATCATCAGTATACTGCTCTGATGACAAGACGGAGAGCGCCACCTTCTGACCCCGCCACTCCGATAGATAAACCTAGAAAACACAATCAAGCAACTGTGTAAGTATCTGTAGATGTATTAAGAAAAGAAGTCAAAGGTGTTCCCAGATATTCATGTCTTTCTTCATTTGCAAAGAAATTAAGGTTTTTGAGGAAAAATTTCAGGATTTTTCTCCATATAGTGGACTTCAGTAGGGATCAATGGGTTGAAGTTCCAAATTGCAGCTTCAAAGGGCTCTACATGATCCCAGACGATACATAAGGGTCTCATCTAGCGAAATGATCTGTCATTTTCTTTAAACAAAAAGTTAGATACTTTTTAACCACAATGCTCATCTTGCACCAGCCCAACCTCACACATTACGTAATGATGTTGGAAAGGTCACGTGTGACGTCGGCAGAAGTACCGATCCAGTGTTTACAACGTGATCATGATCATGGTCTTTAAAAATGGCTAAAATTAATTTAGTGAAAAATTACATCCTCATGGAAATATGATTATATTTTGTAATTGTCATTTAAACCAGAATCATTTTCTAATTGTTTATCATAAAGCAACATCTCAGGAAAATGTTATTAGTTTTCAAATCTTAAAATATGACTTCCTGTTATGAAACAGGACATCATTTCATACATGTCCACTGTAGAGGACACCAGGACTAAAAGCATGTTTATTATGCATTTTGGGAGACATAACAATTGAATAGGGAAAAAAAAAACATATTCATCAATAAATTATTATTATTATTATTATGAAAATCTGACCAATTAATACTCCAATTATGACAATTCTTTTTTCAACATGCTGTCCCAACAGCAACACATTAATATTCAAATTAGATACAGTGTATAGATATACTGTGATTAATGGGAAAACCAGTTTATGGACATTTTTACACACACATTGCATAAAACAAAATGGTATATATATATATTATATTTTACAACATAATTGAAAATCATCCCTAAACAAAGTTTGGTATAAAAAATCCTGAAACCTAAAAATTGATTGATGATTAAAAAAAATCCCATTGTTTTTCCTTTTTGATATCTATTTATACCATTTTATTTTTTAGAAAAACTTAGACCTAATGTCCTCTACAGAGGACACTGAATAAAATATAATTTTTCAAAAATGTTTTCAATTTTTAAATTCACGCCCTAAATAAACGCCTTTTGTTCCTCATAGTTTTTTTTTTATCTTTGCTTCTTGATTTGTTAAAACTTTTGGCAGTCTATAGTACTCCAAATGCTTTTCCCCCGTCTGACTGATTAGTACAGCTTAAAACATGACAATAACTGACCTAAATCTATGAGTTTCAGGTTCATTGGCATTGTTACGTTCAGTGCCATCAATATGGATAATTGATGATGCGTTGTGAAAACACACTATATGATTTAGCACCTTCCACATGTTTTTTCCATGGTTTAGAAAGCATAAATTAGCAGAACAATGTATTCGTTAGTGCATTAACCGTGCAATCAATGCTGTTATTTACATCCGAGTATCTCTAATGTGGCCGTACATCTGGGTAACTGACCAAACCGTAATGTATGTGCAAAACCTCTATTTATATCTGCAGCCAAACTCACCTTCTTCACAGCTCCTTGTCCAATGAGCTTCACACGGCGGATGTCAGCACGAATTTCGGAGCACTGAAGCCAAGGTGTACAGGCTGTCATAGTACCCACTTTGAAGTGGCGACGCGGGCACTGCGTATGTGTTGAGAGAGGGTTAGTCTCCTGATACAGGGCATCTAGGTAGAAATACAGCAGCAGATTGGCGCAGAGAAGAGCTGCCAGGCAAAGCAAGACTGCAGGCAGTCCACACCTCGTCCCAGCAGTGCCACCCATAATGACATCTTAACCTGTTGATCAGAACATATTAAGATTTCAAACAAATATTAAGTGGAAAATTAAAACGGCAGTCAGATTATTAGATGTAAGAGATTTGGGTTATAATAGCTAGCATATTACTTACAACAGATGACTAACATAAGACTTTCTATTTGAGAAATTTCGGATCTAGGGAGTGCTTAAGCGCCTTATTGGACTACCAACTGTTATAATACATTTTGTCTAAACTCACGACGCTGCTTACTACATTTTTAAACGGATTATATTGTATTTAGGCACTTAAACAGAATTCAAATTCAAACCACACTGTTGTTTAGCCCAGAGGTTGTGTATTATATGATGTTATGAATGTATGCCTTCAACACACCAGTTTGCATTAGTATGTGTAACGTTATACTGGTTCACCAGCCGCAGACACTAATGTGCTCTTGTTGACACGCTGTCAAAGCAATTCACTTCTGTCGTGCAAGCGTTGAATAATTGGTGGTTCAGATTCCACGCCGTTAGATTCCTCAATGTTGTTGTTCCGGATTGTCTCGCTCTATGAAATTATTAAGAGAAGCGCACTGTATCCTGAAGACACATCGACATCTAGCGCCATCACAGTGTAACAACATCGCAGTCCAGCGCCCAATCCACAGGTCGATAACTCTACTGATGTACAGAGAGAAACATTTTGGTAAAAAGTTACCAAATTATCCTAAAACAAAAACAATTTACTACAAATGAGCGTTCAATATAAACTATATGCGTCATTCTACAGAGTGTCCCACAACCAAAAAACAATCTTAGATGGTTACTAAGATATTTTTGTTGAACCCCACAATAATATTGAAACACGACTGAAACATGTCATCATTGTTTTGGTAGTGACAAAAAGGAACACATAATCCTTTACCTGGGGGAAATAAACAAAATTTTAGTACAGTTATGCAAATTGTTTTTGTATTTTAGTATGTTTTAGTAGTGTTTTAGATTTTTTAATTTCTGTAATGTGATGTGGTCGCAACCAAAATATTACTGTCACTACCAATAATGTGTGCTGTCAAGAGACATGGGATGTTTTGTCAAAAATAAAGTATATTGAATTATCAACTAAGCTGTTACAATAGTGTTTAGTTCAATGTATATTCAAACTAATGAATCCTTAATTTTGAAAGCATAATGATCAACTTTTTGCTTTTTACAAAGTAAAATTGGATTCAAAATACAACAAATCTCATAAATCACACTTAAAATATTGTTAAAATGTAATTTTATTTACAAGAAAGGTGTAGGCAAAATCTTAATATGTCAATATAACCCTTCTTATTAAATTATATATTACTGTGTTTTAGTAGTGACACATTTGGGGAAAGGAAAATATTCCAAAGCTTTCTGAAAATACAGTATGAGAATTAACTGCACAATTACTAGAAATGTTTACATTGGATATGATACAATTTGCATGCATACAAAATTTGTGGAAAAAGACAAATATATCCAGTCAAAAAACTTTATTAACATTATAAGTAAACCTCAAGGAATGTATTAAAATAATAAACAATCCCATCATGACTTCTTTCATATTACAAAAAAAAAAAAGGATATTTATATTTTCATATCAGTATGTATCAATATTTCAAGATAACTTCTTTTATTACTAACGTAGGCTACTGGTGAACTTCAGGCATCTGGAGTCTGTTTCAAAGCATCGTCAAAATGGGAAAAAAAGTATTTCACACTTTAGGTGCTTTTCTTATTAGTTACACACAATATGTTCTTTAACCCACACGTGAGGTATCTTTTATTCATAAGAGAACACAAGTCGGTTTCCACGGTTTCCATGGACAGCGTTTATTAAATATTAAAGCATATGGTGTCGAATTGACACATTCGTGCCACAAGCCCTTTATCTGAAGATCAGGCAAGACCTTTAATGTCAGGGCAATGCACTTTACCTGGGGTACGCTCTAAATTCAAGCAAACAAAAACTATATAATGTAGATTTTTTTCCGACCGCAAAATGGAGCGACGCACATCCACGGCTGAGGAGGACCGAGCTGAGAGGAGAGTGAGGTTTCGCGTGGCGTCCGCGCACAGTGGCCGCGTCCTGAAGGAGGTGTTCAGAGAGCACACGCTTGAAGACTCCGCGGACACGGACACCACTGTGAGCTCAGAGCCGGAGCGTGCTTCCTCGCCCGTTATCACGGAGGCAAACAGCCATCTGAGCGGCCTGGTGGGGCAAGAACCGGACGACAGCGGCAGCGAGCCCGACGAGCTGCTCATGTACGCTAGTGCAACCAAGGACAAGCTTTTCACCGGAAAACGCGTGAACATCTTCAGTAAGAACGGAACTATTCGGGGCGTGAGAGACAAAGTGAGCGCGGGCCAGGTGTTGTTTAACAACCTGTCCAAAATGTATGGGGTAAGTTTTAATTACTACATTACAATAAATACATTTATCGATGTTTATACAGCTGTGAAAAGATTTTTTTTCTGTAGGCCTAAGGGAAGAAGAGAACGGATGGTTGAGTTTCTAAAGGAACTCAATCACCCTTATTAAGACATTCAGGATTAATGACCGACTAATTGCTGGAAGAAAGAGGCTATGTTTACAGAACAACATGTCCAGGTTATATTTGACCTAAAAATTACAAGAAATAATAAAATGCTTAGAAACATAAAGACTATAGATCATTGCGCACTGTTACTGTGACATTTAAAGGGGTCATGACATGACCCTCAATCTGACCCTTTGTCTAAAATGATCTGGCATGTCATTTAAGGCTTGTCAGTAATCGGCCACTGTTTGGCTAACAGCATAGCATTGAAAACAGCATCAATGCCACCCACTATTGAATGTGAGTGTTTTGACAACATGATAAAAAAGACAAAGCATTATGAAACTATTTACTTACAGTTTGTGATGCAGCTGCAGTCAGATCTAGTACCGCTTTATCTTTCAACAAAAGTTTCTTTGTGAACTCTCCATGACATTATGCCTTGTTTACAAAACAAAGCTCAAAGCTAAATAAATGCTTTGTTTATAATGAGGAGGACATTTTAAGCTATAAAACTTACATGATGTTTTAATGGTACAAAGACCTCTTATATGCCAAAAGATCAAGGCAAATTAGATTTCTCATGTCATGAGAATATAATTTTCCCCCCCTTTAGATTTCAGGGTGTTTTCATGAGATGCACCCAACAAGGTCTCATAATTGCCATATTCAGAAGAAAATGATTACTTCACTTTATATATATCACATATTATCAAATTGGTATAATAATTTAAGTATTACCAAGTGTTACAACCAGTAAAAAGTTTGGACCCATCCTTTATTGTTCTAATTTTTATGTGGAGCAAATTATATTTGTGTATAAACTTTTAGTTTAAAGAGTTTAAAAATACGTTTGGTTATTAATTCAGTTAGATATGTCAGACTTCACTGCTAGAATACATATTTCTTATTTCTTCACTTTGATTTTTGGTATAGTGTTTTCAATGTAATGTACTATATTTTACCTGTACATTACTTGCTCTTGAATATATATATATATACAGTTGCAATCTAAATTATTCAACCCCCCAGAGACTGCAATACTTTACAAACACAAGCTTTTCTGAAGATCCAGGACTTTATAAAAATTGGATCTACAACAGTTTACTGGCATATTAAACGTGATAATGTCAATATATGATGTAATATTTTTGAGTTATAGGATTTTTAATAACATCTATGTCATAATTGTTCAACCCCTATTCAACATTTAAGTTACTTATTTTTATGGTAGAGAACAAAATTGTCTTAAAATACAATTAAGCCTTTAGAAACTCATTAAAAAACACATACATACAGCATTCCAAGACATTAAAAGTAAGATACACATCTGGAAGCCTTATTCCTTAGCTTAAAATGTGTTGTACCAGAAAACCTTTGAGGGTGTTGAATAAAAAAAAAAAAAAAAAAAAAAAAAAAAAATCACAATATCATAGAATGTTTGATCAGAGCAACTGAGAAAAACCTGCTATGTAAAGCCAAAGACTTGCAAGATGACCCGACAAAAGGAGGAAAAACATTTCAATGCAGAGTATAAGAACACCACCAGACAAGTATGGCCTTCATGTTGGGGCATCTTGCCGAATGCCACTCTTGACCAAGAAGAAAAAGGCTGACTTGAACATGCTAAAATTCATTTGGATAGACCTGTGGAGTTCTGGAAGAATGTTTTATGGAGTGATGTGACCAAACTGGAACTTTTTGTACTCATGGATCAGCGTTATGTCTGGTGCAAAAAAAGGCAAGGATAATAATCAGAAGAACACCATCTCCATAGTCAAGCACTGAGGTGGATCAGTCCTGTTTTGGGGTTGATTTACTATAGCAGGAAATCATGACTGTATGAAGAATATCATGGATTCTTTGAAGTATCAGGCCATTTTGGCAAGAACTGTAAGGCCTTTAGTGCAAAGACTGAAGCAGATGATCAATGGATTTTCATGCAGGACAATCATCCCAAAGTATACATACAAATCTACTTATGCTTGGTTCAGGGATCAGTCATAGAATGTTTTTGAGTGGCCTGTTCATTCTCTAGATTTAATTCTCACTCAAAATGTTTGGTTGAATTTGAAGAAAGCAGTGGCAATGTGAAAACCAAAGATTATCAGTGATCTGAAAGCTTTTCAGGCGAGGAATGGGCCAATATTGCAGTAGAGAGGTGACAGAAGCTTCTAAGTACTTACAGGCAGCATTTATTGGTGGTTTTAAAGAATAAGAGATACTGCAAAAAATTTTACTTTTGGGGGTTGAATAATTTTAAACATTTAATTAATGTGCATTAATAAACTTTCTCCAATAGGGGTTGAATGATTTTGACTGCTAAAAACAAGTTTTTTTTTTTTTCAAATTTGTTTATAATTATGAGTCTAAATAAGCTATTGGTCAGTATTATTGAGGTTGTTTCACAGACCATTAATCTATAATGTGTGTCTAATAAATTAATAAATAATGTCTGTCTCTCAGGATTCGCTTATTATGAACCGGCCTAAAAGACCTTGAGATTTTGTCTGAAAACAGCCCTGGATGTCCTGCAGCAGAGGATGCTGGGTCACAAAGCAGGACTTAACCCTGGATGGATATGCAACGGGCTTGAGTGTGTGAAAGTGATGAACAGCGGCCAATGTTTTTTTTTGTTTTCAAGTGCTTTTCAATATTTGTGTATATTGCAGTTCTGTAAATATATTTTATATTCACTTTTTGCAAAAGCTTTTTTTGAAAAAAAAACAAAAAACGAAGGGAACCAAAGGGATCTGTAAAGTCAACTGGTTGCTTGGAACGTTGTCTTTGCCTCTGTTTGAGGTGCCTTCTCTTTATTTTGACCTTTCATTGTTTGTGATGAAATCATTGTGATTTTTTTTTTTTAGAAAATAAGATGTAATCAAGTTTTATACATATCTCTCAAGTTTTAATGCAATAAAAAAGTCATACCAACCATTTTATTTTTGTTAAAACTTTTTTAAATATAAATTTTTTATTAATCCAGTGTCAGATTACGTGTGCATTCCAATAACCTAGCTCTTCCTATTAGTTTGTTATTACAGTAACTTAGATTTGCTGCCACGTTGCCAGGCAATGTGAATTATGTACAAACTAAATTTTCATCTGATCTTAGAGTGATAATCTCTTATAATAGTTGAGATTTCAGAAGACAGTAAGGAGAGCGAAGACCCCGTACAGAAGAGCGCAAGGGTAGGCCACAAGCAGCTGCTGCCCGCTCATGTCGAGAGTGGAACTGAAGATCTTAGAAGCTGATAGACTGCACCAGCCAATCACAAACAAGGCCAACAGCGTCCCCAAGAGCCCTCTGCATTAAAAGAAAAGCCATCTGTTATTCACATGCAGCATAACTGAAATTATGCACTCTTAAAAAGAAGGTTCCAAATAGGAGGTTTTGAATTTTGAGAAGTTTTCAGTAAACTATATTTGTTTTTATAAGTGTGAAGGACATTTTAATAATTTTTCCACTGTCCACCTTAAGTAAGTCTTAAGCTGTAAAACTGTTAACTGTACATTAAAATACATTAAAATGATAAGGTAAGACACACCACACCCATTTGCAATATCAAGCAGCAAAACCAGCTATTTTGTACAGCTAAAAATAGCTCGATACAGATGACACCGGAAGTCAGACCCATAAAATTTACAAATGGCCACGTCCGCTCTTACAGGAAGAAAAATGTGGATAAAGAACTTTTTCCAACAGGTTTCTATACAGTTATTGATACTCACTGAAGGGAATAAAGAACAGCAAAGGTAGAGAGTCCCACCATTGGCAGAAGACAGTATCCCAGCACACTCGCCACACATCCACAGGATATGCTGTAACCGCTCATCAGGTTCAACAGCATGTACATCCCAACACATCCCAGAGCACTGATGCCATACACATACCCAAAGTGTGCTTTCCCTGCCTGCCGAAAAGAACACAAATCCACAGGTACATGCTCTGGACATTACATATGCCTTTACCTCTTCTGTCCAATACAAATTAATGTGTACCTCTAGTTAATGGTTTCACAAAGGATCAGGATGGATGTAGTTTGTACCATCAATAGTGTGGCTCCCAGAGCAATGCAGAAAAGAACAGGCCCAGTGAGGTCTGTCTCATTCATAATACTGCCATCAGCAGGCTTCAGTGGATTTAACACAGTCAGAGTCTTCTGCCAGATATGGTCAAAGTTAATGCCCAACTCTGAGAAAAATACAAACATATGTTTTGTTAAGTTTGATTAAGGCATAAAATGCCCAAATTTTAAAGCTAAAGTAAGTTTTCAGTGTTAAGGTGTGGCCACATTAGAGAAATAATTGCAAGATTTAGCAGGAAAAAGATCTCGTCTATAGAGTGTTTTTTCATGACGCGTCATCAGTCTGATTATTGCTGCTAAAAATGGTCAATTTTTGTCATGTTTTGGGCTGTACTAATCGTCAGACCGGGAAAAACATTTGGAAAACTATAGCCTGCCAAAAGTTATAACACATCATGGAGAAGAGTGCAAAAGACTCTCTGAGGAACAAAAAGCATTTGTGGTTGGCCAAACTGAACCAGGATTTTCAGGGCAAGAATCTTGACAATATTCATGTTCTTATCATTTCCTGTCAAGTAGGTGAAATAATAATGTTTGTACGTATCTTTGCCATCTATTAACTTTAGTTTGTCAAAATATTGCGCCCTTTCCTGCTTACTAAGCCCTTCTTTTTATTTCCCAGGGTTTAGACAGCATAAATTAGCAGAACAACATATTCATAGTACATTAACTGTCCAATCCATGCTGTTGTTTACATCAAAGTATCGCCAATATTGCTGTGCATCTGGGTTACTGACCAAACTCTGACGCAAGTCCAAACCCTCTATTGTCAGCAGCATAGTGAGGTGTGAAGCTCCAGCTAATACTAGCTGTACAAAACAGCTAATTTTGCGGCTTTATATTGTAAATTGGTGTCTTACCATTTTATATTAATGTATTTTCTTAATTATAAACACTGGTTTGTAGTGCAAACAGTCTTACTGTTTACCTCACTTTATTCTTCTTGTTATTTCACTATTGGCTTACTTCCACGTTGAAGAATAAGGTATACACAATTTGTTGAGTCAACTTAAAATAATTTACCCTGCTGCATTTTAAGTTCAGTCAACTCAAATCAGTTTATTCAAGTTGAAATGTTAAGTTGTACTAAGTGACAACTTCGATATTTGACTTGACTAAACTAAAAAATTGTTTGTTAAACCTAACAGCTGTGTTTGCTACTTGGCTGTCTTAAAATTGTACATTGAATCAACTCAAATATCTAAGTTGTCACTTAGTAAAACGTAACATTTTAAGTTGACTATATTTTTTTTTTCAAGTTGACTGATTTAAAGCAGTCAGGTAACAAATTATTTTATGTTGACTCAACAAATTGTTTTTTACAGTTTAGGTGAATTAATAAAATAATTACTGTGCGCAATATTTTGACAAACTCTGTGGTAAAGATATGTATGAGCAGTATTAATTAAGATATTAGCCTAATATTTCACCTACTTGACCGGAAATTATAAGAACAAACATGAATGTTTTAAACTTCTTGTCCTGGAAATCCTGGATCAGTTTGACCAACCACAAACACCTTTTGTTATAACTTTTGGCAGTCTATAGTACTCTAAATGTGTTTACCGGTCCAACAGACTAGTGCAGCCCCAAACATGACAATAATTGACCATTTCAGCAGCGATAATGAGCAAAATATGCAAGTTTTGTTCAGTTCTGTGGCATTGTTTATGTTCAGCGCCGCCAGTATGGCCGACTGATGACGTGTCGTGAAAACACTGTATTTTTACAGTTCCGTTTGCAGAAATACACACTTCAGCTTAAAGATATTTTTATATTACTGATTTTTATTACCTTCTAGGAGTGGCGGCTCTTCCTCATACGAGTCTATATATTCTGTTTGCTCGGGTGGCGCTACAGGCTGATACACTTGTCCAGTATAAGATGCTGAAGTGGTATATTCATCTGGTAAATGTGCGGAATTATCACTGATGATCAGACAGTAAATAATGAATCAACAACTAAATTGCATGCAGAAACACATTAGCTGATATACATTAATAATTGAAACACAGGTATGCAGTTAGCGACACTTACAATTCATTGCAGTCTGGATTGACGTAGGCTGGATCATAGCTATATACATCCTCCTGCTGACCGTCCATATAATATCCAGACTGATAGAAGTCTTGTTCAAAGTTTTGAAAATCACCCATTCTGCTTAAAATAATACGGAATGTCTACACAAGTTCAGTTGTGGTATAAAACAGTTCTGAACTTAAGTTCTTACCTTTTCTGTCCGGGTTTGATTTGAAGATCTTGGTTTGTTGTACTGAGACTTTGCTTGGTCACTGAGCAGCTGTTTTGCTGTATGTGTGTATGAGAAGCTATTAATAGTCTTCTATATTTACTTGTGGGACATGAGCAGCACATCAGTGTGCTGGGAGGTCAAGCCATCCTGATGATCTCTAGATCTACACAGTGTTAACTAAACTGCCCGCTGTTCTTCAGAAAAATCCTTCAGGTCCCACAAATTATTTGGTTTTTCAGCATTTTTGTGCATTTGAACCCATTAATGACTCTATGATTTTGAGATCCATCTTTTCACACTGAAGACAACTGAGGGACTCATATGCAACTATTACAGAAGTTCCAAACACTTCAGAAGCTACAGAAGAGACATCCAGTTTTCCAGAAGACAAAATTAGTTACATTTACCCAGATCTTCAAATTCAAAAAGTTTTCACCCCCAGCTCTTAATGCATCGTGTTTCCTTCTGAAGCATCAGTGAGCATTTGAACCTTCTGTAATAGCTGCATATGAGTCCCTCGGGACAAACAAGATGTCAACTATCACTAAACGAAAAAACACATTCAGGTAACAACACAGTATTAAGAATCAAGTGTGAACAGGGTGATTTTTATAAATTCAACTATTATTTTTTCTTATGGACTATATGTAAAACGTTTTTTATGTCAAATATCTTATTTGGGTCAGTGCTAAATCAAAAATATTGTATGATCCCTCTTATTTTGGTAAAATAATTAACATTTTTGCAGATTCTGCAAGGTGTATGTAAACTTTTGACCTCAACTGCATTTTGGATCCGTTCATGACAATGAGTTTTGTAACAGTCAGATAAATATTGGTATTACAAAAAAGACATCCTTGCTTTAGATTTATAATACAGAGACAGACATCAGACTACATCATAGATTGTGTATAATGCTTCATAACAGCAAAAGATGCAGCATCTTTAAAGTATAGGCTAAATGTTTGCAAATACAAAAATAAAATTGTCTGCTTACAGTTTTTACTTTCATATTTTGCAACCAAAGGAACTAATACAGTACATTTGATTCACCTATGTTAATGAAACAGTACAGTTCAATTTCCAAAAATACATCATTACCTAGGAAAATTACCTTATGTAATAACAATTATGCCATCCTCACACTAAAAAGTTATATTAGTAACATTTAGTTATGTTGTTATTCAAAACTGCATCAGAAGACATAAATCATTAAGGTCAAAGTTATGGCCATGTTTAGTAAAATTTTGTGGTTGGTTTCATAGGAAGAGTCTTGAATTCTGTGTCTAATCTTCAATGCCAGCATTATCAGGTAAACATGCACTTCTATGTGGCTTTTTTAAGTTGCAGTTTAGACATTCATGAAGACTTCCTGTATTTCTTAGCTAATATGCGATATTTAACCTATGTCATTATTGAGCTCTCTTATCTGTAATAAGGTCAGATGATCTACACATCTGGCAGAGCACTGGAGTTTCCACTGGAGCTCATAATGGAAACTGGTGCTTCGGTTAAAAAAGTCGCATGGGATTCCTCCTCTTCATTCCTGCGGAAAAGACAGACAGATAACTGCAAATGAGTCTATGTGTGATGGCGCAAAACAAAAGTCTTTAATGAGTATTCACTGCTTTTTTTTTGTCAAACCAATGTATTAAACAGACATCTTTTTAAAACTTTTTTTATGCATAATGCTCTATGATGTTCAGAATTATATTTAAAAAATTACTTGTAAAGTCCATTCTTGTTTTATCAATTAGAAAACCATACATTTGTAGGCATGTCTCACCCTGGACTGCTGCTACACCGGTTCCCTTCAGAATCTGTCAGAGCCGGAGCATGAACTGGTTTCCTTCAGAATTGTATAAAACAAAAGTGGCATGAAAATACACATTTGTTACTCCTTTGAGTCAGTGTCCTAAAATTTCTGAAACTGCGTTTTCTACCCATAAACTGCAAATAAGTTTGACATTTTATATTTTATATAAATATATTTTTTACTATAGTTATATTACTGTCTTTGTCTCCAACTTTGCTTTTTCTTTTAAGGTAGATGTTACTAAATTAATTTAGGAGATATTGACTAATTTACAATTTATCATTATGTGGTTTCATGTGCCTGGAAAAATTTCATATATATTCATACATTGTTCAATATCCACTGGCAAATACTTACTTTGATTTCAGGCTATTCATTTTAGCAAAGAGCAGTCTGAGAACTCTCTCTCTTTGCTCCCAGGTCATCTCTGATATGTTCACTTTGGCTGTCTTTAGATTGCTGATGAAGTAACACAGTGTTCTTACAGACGGTTTTATAATGGTAAAAACATATTTCAGGTAATAAATAACATGTTTAGTTATCATTTCATTAGAAGAGAATTTTGAAAGTAGTCTAAAAAACATAAAATAAGTATAAGACCCTCACCCTTTCTCAGCCTCGTTTACACCAGTGGTAGTGCTGTGGGGCGTTTTGTTGAAGGTGTGAATGTGAGCGTTGTCCTTTCTGCTTGATAGGAACTCATCCATCCGCCTGCTACGATTCCCTTCTGCTTCCTGTCTGGATAACATAATGTAGATTATAATATAACTGATCTAAAATGGTTTGAATGTTTTGCAGTAAAATGGAGCCTGGATCTCTTGCTTGTCAACTTTTACTTCTACAATGAGTTACAATGAGGGGTGTGCGATATTGAGAAAAAAATATATCTCAATATTTTCTGTGAATTTGTCAAATTTATTGAAATCAGCTTAAAAAAAATCCATCTTTGCACTGCAGAAGTGGCACTGAAGTCGCATCTGAGTTTGCATTTAGATGTATTTACACGTTTTAATGCAGCTCAGAGTTGGTTTGAATGCATTTACAATTGACTCTTCGCAATGAGTTTGACTGACAGGCGATCTGACCAATCATATCGTCGAATCTGCCATTTTTGTCCAACAAACCATCCAGATAGAAGAGTAGTTTAATGTCAGTGAACCTGAACTTGAAAATGGTATGTACTGACATCATTCCACGACTGAAACAAGACCTTCTGATGTTCATTCATGTTTATTTAAAGTTATAATTAGTAAAGAGGAAGAGATGATCGGTTCATGTGCCGCTTATTACAGAGCCATAAAACTATATTTATTTGTTTGAATTTATTTAAAAATTACAAAATTTTCAAGCTGAGACCTAAAGTAACCTGCTCTGTTTTGTCTGTCGGCAAATTGTCAGTGGCTGAAATTAAACGGTTGTTTAAATATGAAACTAAAACCACCAGTAAGTGACAGCAAGTCATTGTCTGAACAAGTTGAATTATTAAGAAATTTTTTTTAAAAGATTTGTTCAAAAAAGGAATTAATTCATTAAGCATTTATTAACCTTAGTTAATTTCAGCATTTATTAATAGTAATGGAACCTTATTGTAAAGTGTTACCCTAAAAGGTAACTCAAAGTGGTAACATATTTTTTATTGAAGAGTTTTATAAAATCAACACAACATTCACAATCGTGCTGATAAAAATAAGAAAAACAGCACTCTTGCTTATCATTTGTAATAAATATAAGACAAAAGTCAAAATTAGGTGTGTTTTTTGCAAAGAGAGTGATTGAATGAATGGTAAAGCGCACCTGTGCATTAGCATCTCCTGCTTCACATGGTTCAGAGCCTCATGGAAGAGCATCTCCGTGTCTGAGCGCTGCTCCACTATGCTGCGGGCTATTCTCTTAACTCGACTCAGCTCCCTGTCCCGTACGCTTAGGAGCTTCTGCAGTTTGTCCAGCTCTACACCACTGGCCTGAGTTCGAACCGCAGCACGCTGCTTGATGTCAGCCTTCTCCCATTCAAATTCAGCCACCATGCTGGACAGGGCCTGCTCCAGTGTGAACACCTTCGCCCTCAGCTCAGAAACTGTGCTCCTCTGGGCTGAAAGCTTAGATACGTTGTCATTTGAGGTGTCCTGACTTGTCTCCTGCAGGGTGAATAAAATGTGGGTTCCACTGAAAGTGATCATTATCAATGTCATAGGCAAGCTTTATAGTAGACAAGGATCTAATTAAGCTAATTTTAAAGTTCAGTTAATTTGTTCATGCGTGTATATGGGGCCATTTCTACAGAATTGGTTCAAAGTCGAAGTCGAACTAAAATCAGTCTAAAACATAAAATGTTTCGGTAGTGACATGAAAATGCGGGACATTTTTTTTTTACATAAAGTTGCATAATTTACAAAGAAAATATAATATATATATATATATATATATATATATATATATAAACAATGGAAAAAATATTTAAGTATTTTGTAATATTTCAAAAATTATTTCAATATCATATTTGAATTTTTGAAATTTAGGGGTAAGGGTTCGGGACAACCACCTCCCAACTGAACGTACCCAATATGAATATTTATGAATATATAATATATAAAATTATGATTTTAAATATATTAAGCTTACTAATATTTTAAATATTATTGTGGATTTCAATAGATAATAAAATGATCTTGGTAAACATCTAAGATTTGAATACTTAAATGTCTTTTAAATGTGTTTTTTGGTTGTGGGACAGCAGTTTGCACCAATTCTGTAGAATTGCCCATATAGAGTATGTGATTGTTTGTGTGGGTGCCCAAGAAAGTTAATGTTATTATAATTTTTAATTATTAAGTAATATAGTATAAATAAATTACACAATGTACTAATGTAAAAAGTAGTAAACAGTAGTCTAGTTGAACTTCAGTGCAAGGATAATAACTATGTGTGTGTCACCTTATGCAGACTAAGGATGTTGTTCTCTTCTGCCAGTGCTGCATTTCTCTTCCGCAGATCCTCCACCTCTTTGATGTGGTAACCCAATGCCTTATTTAGACGCACATTCTCCTTGAACGTGGAGCGAGATGCGTCATCCAGCTGTCTGATGGGGCCAAGATGGGGGATGTCATCTAATTTATCTCATGCAAAATGTATCTCACAAAGAGTTAGAAAGGCATCAGGTAGAAAGGTGTAGTGGTGCTGGGACATTGGGAGAGATGGAGAAGATACTTACATGATAGCTTCATTGTGAGCCCTTTCTGCAAGCACAGCAATCTTTTGCTCAGCTTCCTTCTCTAGATGAACCTAATGAATGTAGAATGAGAGAGATTGAGAGAGTGAATGAGGAAGATTTTGCTGAAATGTTTTGTAGTATATATACCTTATTATTGAGGAATTTTTGCTCCATTCTTGCAAGTGTTTTCTTGTGTTCTAGATCTGCATTGTCCATGGTCTCTTTCATCTGTACAAAACAACTGTGATGTTATAACAGACATAGCACTGTGTAAATGAAATAAACAGGATGATTTATACATTTTTAAGTTCTTGCTCCATTTGGGGCTTCTTCTTAAGGAAGTCATTGATGATCTTAAGTTCCTCTTGAATCATGTTGAACTCGCTAGATCTCTTGTTAAACTTCTCCTCCAGCTCATTGATCTTCAGTGTGTATTGGGTGGCCTGTGATGACAATCAGTGAGAAATGCTGAGCGGTCAGCAACAAGGCAGTGAGTACAAGGGAGACCTGATCAGTTCCTTTTTAAAAATAACACTGGACTGGAAAACTGTGTTTAATATAAAATATATCTATTGAGTATTATCTATTATATACAGTTGAACGTTTACATACACCTGGCAGAATCTGCAAAATGTTCATTATTTTACCAAAATAAGAGGGATCATACAAAATGCATGCTATTTTTATTTAGTACTGACCTGAGTAAGACATTTCGCATAAAAGATGTTTACATATGGTCCACAAGAGAAAATAATAGCTTAATTTATAAAAATGACCCTGTTCATAAGTATACATGTTTTATTTAGTGATAGTTGTTTACAATTGAGGGACTCATATGCAACTATTACAGAAGGTTCAAACGCTCACTGATGCTCCACAAGGAAAAACGATGCATTAAGAGGCATGGGGGGTGAAAGCTTTTTGATTTTGAAGATCAGGGTAAATTTAACTTATTTTGTCCTCTGGGAAACATGTAAGTATCTTCTGTAGCTTCTGAAGGGCAGTACTAAATGAAAAGAAATATGATATTTAGGCAAAATAAGAAAAATGTACACTTCATTCAGTTTAAAAGTTTACACCCCTGGCTCTTAATGCTTTGTGTTTCCTTCTGAGTTTATCCTTGTTTTCCAATATGAGAAAAGGCTTTTCTTACCAAATTCTCTTTTTCCTGAGAGGCCCTTGTTTTCTCAAGCTGTATTTGTTGTTCCAGTGACATTATCTGAGAAAACAACATTAGTTTAAAGGTTTAGTTTACCCAAAAAGTTTTAATTGTCATAATATTCTTACTCCCATGTTGTTCCAAAACCCATAAGACTTTTGTTTGTCACCTTTGAAGCACAAATGAAGTTCCCTCTGTTGAAAATCTGTTATATCAAAACTTTGACACATCCAAAAATTCATCAAGAGATCATAAATTAATCTTTATTAATCATGCAGTCAAGTCTTCTGAAGAAACACAATCACTTTATTTGATGAACAGTTTTAATTTAGGCTTCACATATAAAAACTGATCAACGCACATACATAGAACATATAAAGTATATGGCAAACGAAGGATTTGTGCAAGAACAAATCTCATTGGTTCTTGAGTGTGACGCAAGCACATTTGAGTTTCAGTTTCCACCTTATTTTTGTAAGAGTGGGCGCAGCCATTTGTAAATTTTATGGGTCTGGCTTCTGGTCTCATCACATCCAGTTACTTTTAGCTGTACAAAACAGCTCGTTTTGCAGCGTGATACTCTAAATTGATGTGTCTTACTATATTATTTTAATGTATTATCTTAATTATGAACACAGTGGTTTGCAGTGCAAACTGTTTTACCGTTTACTGCACGTTGTTATTCTTTTTGTTATTTCCCTATAGCAGCTAATGAACTGAAAGTCTCGCCCATAGACTTACTTCTGCGTGAATGAATAAAGTGGAAAATATTTCATGTGTCATATATGTTCGTTGATCAATATTTATATATAATTAAACCTATCATATAAAGCAGTGGTTCTCAATCCTGGTCCTGGGGACACCCTGCTCTGCACATTTTGCATGTTTAAATGTGTTATTTAACACACCTGATTTAGATCATCAGCTCATTAGTTCAGTTCATTGATCTCTCTACTAATGAGCTGATGATCTAAATCAGGTGTGTTAAATAAAGGAGACATGCAAAATGTGGAGAGCAGGGGGTCCCCAGAACCAGGATTGACAACCACTGATATAAAGCAATTGTGCCTCCTCAGAAGATCTGTATTAAACTGCTTGATTCATATGGATTGCTATGATCTCCTTCTAAACCTTTGGAAGCATCAAAGTTTTGGTGTAAAGGACAGAAATCTATTAGATGTAATTAAAAATGTCTTCATTTGTGTTTTAAAGATAAACAAAAGTTTTAAAAGAAACTCTGGGAGGCTTAATATAATGCAAATTATGTCTTGTACTGAAAGTAATGTAGTAGAAAACCCATAAAAGATTAACTTATTTTTAAAATCCACATTGTTGTATACATATTTTGGACCTGGGGGGCTGATATTTTATTGTATCAGTATCAACAAAATACTGATACAATGACCACAGCTACTAACGGGGTTAACAGGTGACAATAGATATGAGCGTAGCCTTAAACCAAATGCCATACCATAGATTTTCTTTGGTAAGCTTTGTAAGCTCTTTCAGTAGCTGTAGTCTACTAAAAGCCTCAAAAGCATTGGGGCTAAAGTGAAGAGAACAAAGACGTGGCTCTTTAGGAAGTTTTATGCGTCCACAAGCATCTTCCCATTCTTTTATCCACTTCTTATCGCTAGGAAAAGCAAGACTTACATCGCTTCTCTTGTTGTCATTCAACTGAAAATTACAACCAAAGGCTGCACAATGTGGCACTGTGTTAGTATTTTATAATCAAAGTTGTGCTGCAGTAAAAATAGCAACAGGTAGGCAATTCACCCAGTGCAACCATTTGACGTCATCAAAACAATGGCGCCCCCCATAGTCTAAAATATGTATAAAACGTTGTGGGGTTTTTTAAACAAGGTAAATCTTTCTAGGTTTTCTATTACATTTTTCACTAAAGATAGGCCTACATCATTTCTATTATATTAAGCCACACAAGTCTTAATACCTGGTGTACTTTTTAAGGGTTTACAACAATAAGAGCGTGAAAAGATTCGTTTCCAAAGCTGAATTATACATGAACCCTTTAGCGATATGATTAATGATGTGAGAATAATACTTGTACTGTAGCATTAATAATCAATTGCATTTAAATACCTTCTCCTCGTTTTGTACGTCTTTGCTCCTGAGAATAGCGATGATCTCGATGGTGTTCTTCCCAGTGTTGTTCTGTAGATCAGTGAGCTGCTGGTTGATTTTGTTCAGTCTTCGCGCTGTTTCACGGTACTCCACCCGTGAACTCTCCGTCAGATCACACCTGGCCTCCCACAGAGCCGCGTTTGCTTTTGCCCTCTCTATATCAGACTCCTTATCTCGTTTTGACTCTTGCTTACCATCTTTCTTTCCTTTTCTAGATTAAAAAAATATAATTAAATAAATAATAAATATAAACTATGCTGTCATATATTTTTGAAATTCTTAAGACTAGTTAGATTCGCATATTTATTTTTCAAATGGAAGGACATATCGGAATAAACAAGCAGTTCATTGCGTTTTTCACTCACCCTTTTCCTTTCTTTCCCTTCTTTCCTTTTTTAATCGGCATCTCTCTGCTTTGATCAGCAGCGTTCAATGCACCGCTTCTGCAGGATTAGTTTGTTTACAGCTGTTGCCATGGAGACTGTGACACTTCATGTGTCGTGAAACGTTTTATTTTCCATAAAATCTTTAATAACCTTTGATTGTTACGATTTTAAAATATTTTGAATGTTGTATCAAACGTAATGCAGCCCTCCACATAACATAATACAGATTGTATTCATATTTGAAAAAAATTTAAAGTAAAAAGCTATTTGTGTAGTGAACATGACCATCATATTGTGGCCTCGTTGTCTTTTTAGATATGTAGTGCACACTCATAGCCGTGTCAGAAATGAAAAACAAACCATTTTTGTTGTTAATGAGCATTCACCTACTTAGTTTTTAAAAGTTGAAAAGCACACAAACACAAAAGCTCTTACAAATAGCTGCTTATTTATTAACCTCATATAAAATATTGCTAAAACTTAGCAAAAAAAAAATCATAATAAAAATTCATTTAGCAACTATAAGAGTCATAATGAAATAATCCAATACTACAACTCCATAAATAATACACAATCACAATAATATAAAATCTCACATCTAAAATCAAAATGCGCACATATCTCTAACCACATTTGCATAACACACAACCAGTATAAAATATATTCGCCCCATATAAAACACCCACAGGACCCGTTACATTCAAAGAACAGTAAGGCTTGAGTCAATTCTTGTCACTGCCAGGGTGCTCTACGTCCCAACACATGATTAGTTACTTTCTGCAGAAGAAAGATGACATGCATTAGAAAGGCTAATCAAACTAGTCACGTGCAAATCTGGAATTCTTAAAGAAATATTCATTTAAAACATGCATTATTACTGTGCCTGGGCTATTGTGCATAACTCCAGAACAGTCTGTATACCTTGTTAAATAGTTGAGCGTTGAGGCGGTAGGAGCGGTACTCTGCCTGTCTCCTTTCCTCCTCCCTTCTCTTCTGGACCTCAGGAAGTTGAGCATATTTCCTGAGGGAATATACATTTATTTGGCAATTAAAGTGCAAAATGATCAATAACAACCAATAATATCCACATAAATCAAACTGGAGTTTAGGTCCCTGTGCCTCTGATCTTGAATCACAGATATTCCACATAAAAATAGAAAAATTAAAAAAAAGTTGGACAGAGATCTGTACTATTTTAGTAGCACTGACTATTATATTTATACTATTAAATATGTACTTTTTGTTTTTTGCATTTACTATTAAAGTTTTTGTTAATATTTTGAATTAAATTTTTTAGCTTAATTAATTATGGTTGAACCACTGATGTCACATGGACTATTTTAACAATGTTCTTACTACCTTTCTGGGTGTTCAATGTGTCAGTTGCGTTGCCATCTATGCAGAGTCAGAAAGCTCTCGGATCTCATCAAAAATATCTTAATTTGTGTTCTGAAGATGAATAAAGGTCTTTCGGGTTTGGAGTGACATAAGTTGGAGTAATTAATGACAGAATTTTCATTTTTGGGTGAGCTATCCCTTAAAGCTTAAAGGAATAGCTCACCCAAAAATGAAAATTTACTTCTTAAATACTTCTTGCACTGACTTCAAACTTAACGAAAATGAGAAATGTTGCCTCAGAAACGTGCTAAAAGATTTTTATGAAGTAATGAAAATGGCTTTTCTTTTAATGGTTGTAGTTAATGTTAATAAACCTGACAGATACACTCAAACACAAAACAGATATACACACACACACACACACACACACACACACACACACACACACACACATTTTATTACCTGTCTGTCCTGTCTATTCGCTGACTGTGTGACTTCCTCCCTATCCAACTGAAAGCATGTAGAATGCACAAAAAAACTTGCAAATACAATATCAAAAGTCTTGGAATGCTGTTTGAAGGAGAAGTTCACTTCCAGAACGAAAATTTCCTGATAATTTACTCACCCCCAAGATAATCATGCCTTTCTTTATTCAGTCAAAAAGAAAATAAGGTTCTTGAGGAAAACATTCCATAAATTTCCTCCATAATTTCCTCTACAGACTTCAATTGTGGCGGGTTGAAGGTCCTAATTGCAGTTTCAATGCAGCTTCAAAGGGCTTTACACAATCCTAGCCGGGGAAAAAGGGTTTTATCTAGCAAAATGATCAGTCATTTGTAGTAAAAAAAAAAAATAATAAAAAAATAAAAAAAATAAATAAATTGTATACTTTTTAACCACAAATGCTCATTTTGCAATAGCTCATTGCGCAATCACATTGGAAAGGTCATGTGTGGTTAGTTCTTCGTCTCAATTTCTCCCCAATTTTAGAATCGTCCAACATCGCTGTTTTACCATCTTTTGTAAAGGCCGTTTGACTTTGCACAATCACTTTGTGAACATTGGGACGGAGCTTCTGCTTATGTGCGTGATTATGTAATGCATGAAGTTGAGCTTGTGCAAGACAAGCATTTGTGATTACAAATGAATAAATTAGCATTTTTCTTCATTTTTATTCGGTGAATAAATCCCTTATTCTTAAGGCTTGTGCACACCAGGACGAATATTATGTGAGATTATCGTTGGCGTTTAACACATTGTGACTAAACAAAGGGCGCCAATGTGAGTGTACACACCGACACGCAAAACGCCAGGTGTAAAAGTGTAATAAAAAAAAAAATGGCCCAGGCTCGTTTTTTGGTTTTACACACCACAATAAAACTGACCAATAAGATTGCTGCTTTAGTTCACATGCCTGGAGCTGCTGAAGTTACAGTTAACACGGCTTGGTGGCGCTTAAGCACAAAACAGTCTTGCCGAGCACACACTGATTCCTAACGACAAAGAGGAAGTAGACAACGATGATGCACTGATTGAGGCAAGATGAATGTAGAGCTGCTGGTCTCACTGGTGTCTGAACACAAAGAGCTTTATGACAAATGCGTCAGTGACTTCAAAAATCTTGATAAGAGGGAGTTGTTATGGGGAAGAATTCCACCTTGTGTACCGGGTGAATTGCTGTTTATCATAAATCTAATGTCAGGGAGTGAATTTGCACATTCACTTGGCTCATCGCCAGTGTAAATCGTCTGGGTATGAACACAAAGGCGTGGCAAAGCTTTAGGCTGGGATCGTATAGAGCCCTTTGAAGATGCATTGAAACTGCAGTTTGGACCTTTGGCACCACTGAAGTCCACTATATGGAGAAAAATCCTGGAATGTTTTTCTTAAAAAATTTTTTCCAACTGAAGAATGAAAGACATGAACATCTTGGATGACATCAGGCAATTTTATGAACTTCTCCTTTAAATCTGTTAAATGACCCATATATGCACAATATGCACAATTTGGTAATATATGCTGTGTCTCTGTCATAAACCATCTAGATGGTTTGAAAATGAGATAATGGACACTTACTGTTTGGATCTTTGGACCATCTCTTTTCTTGGAACGACTCGTTTACGCGGTACTGGAGCTATTGACAAGGGCATGTTTTAGTTCACATCTTAATGCAAGCTGTTCCCAGCCCATAATATATATATATATACACACAATACCGTTCAAAAGTTTGGGGTCAGTAAGACTTTTTTTTTTTTAATGAAGTCAAGGCTGCATTTATTTTATCAAAAATACAGAAAATTGAACTGCAGAACTGTAATATTACAAAATGTTATTACAATAGAAAATAATGGTTTTTATTTTCATATACTTTAAAATATAATTTATTCCCTTACTCAGTTTCCCAGGCTTAAGTGTCACATGATCTCTCAGAAATAATTTTGATATTCTGAATTATTAGTAGAATTATCAGTTTTGGAAACCGCCAATTTATTTTATTTTTTTTTAACCTGTATTTTTATTTAATCAAACTATAAATCTTTTATAGCAATGTAAATCTATTATGTCACTTTTCATTAATGTAATAATTTATTCATTTCTTTCAAAAAAAAAAAGAATGAATAAACATTTACTGACCCTAAACTTTTGAACGGTAGTGTACATATATATATTATCACAAATAATCTTATGGTATTAGGTCACCTGGTCTGTATTGACGTGATGGTGCGGGGTAGTTGAAGAGCTCTTCTCTCTCTCTACTGAAGACTGCCTGTAACCTCCTCTCTTCAACCAGAAACCCCAGACGCTTCATCCGCTCCCGTGAACGAGACACGAACTCTGGCCGATGGAGCTCCAGAGCTTCCTGTAGGAAAACCATCAATGCTTGATGTTACACTAAAATCAACAATCAACATCCATGTAATCTCTAAAACCACACAGTAGGATCCAAAATGAACATTTAAAATCAGGTCCAAGCTTCAGTGATGTTCTTATTAGCATTCCTGGTTATCATTACAATTATGTGAACGGACTCAGAGGGGTAGTTCACCCAAACATGAAAATCTTGTCATTAATTAGTCACCTTTACGTTGTTCCAAACCCGTAAGACCTTTGTTCATCTTCAGAACACAAATTAAGATATTTTTGATGAAATCCAAGAGCTTTCTGAACCTCCATAGACAGCAAGGGCGCCACCATAATTAATGACAGAAATGTCTTTTTTTTTTGCGTGAACTATCCCTTTAAAACATGCAAGTAAAACAGTTTCTTGTCACACCTGTAGTGAAAGTCGAACAAGAGCTGAGGGTTTATTGCTGATGTCTGTCTCCGTAGCTGTTATGGAATCTGTTGGCCTCTCTTGTTCTTGCTGGTTCTGTCTCTCTCTCAGAGGTTCTCTGGTCGTTTCTCTCCAGGGTCGGGTTTTAGTGTATGGCTCAAACCAGGCTTGGCTTGGGCAAGGTGCTGATTCACTCTGCGGCTGGTTTTCCTTGCGACCATCACACTTAAGCTCATCAGCTGAGACGAACCATGACACACCTTTAAGAGAACGTGATATATAAAACAGTTAGAGAAAAGGAGAAAAAGGTCAGTTGCAGAAAAATGCCGTGCCTGTGCGTACAATATGCACCATTTGGGTAACGGGTCCGGATGTTTTTGTTGCTGGTGTCTTTCTTTAAAGCAGTCGAGGTTTGGGTGGGTTTAGATGTGGAAGCAGTGGGGATGGGAAAGCCACTCTGAATGCCTCTGCCAAACGTGACTGATGCACGGACATTTTTGAAAGCACCTGGTGAGGGAAAGGTGGTGCCCACATCCCGAGTGTGTCTGCGGGTGCCATTTATAACAATTTCCAAATCACCTGCAAAACGAATACAAAATGCTACATGACATATTTTGTTGTCTAATTTACACAGGTTGATTAGTTTAAAAAGAGGACCATTGTTGTGTAACTGACCTGCCTGCACACCTTTGCTGACCAGTTTAACCTTTGTCCTTTTGGAATTGAAGTTTTTGGAGACACCTCTTTGAGAATGACGGGAAAAAGTGCTTGAAGATGATAAAGAATCAGCAGAGACCTGAAACAATAACAAGATTAGACATTAGATGAGGAAAGAATGATCATCTCAGACTACGTTTACATGTTTAGTTTTAAAACGGATAACTTTTGCTATGGTTACGCCTGTCGTTTACATGATTTTAAAATGAAAACGCAGTAGTGTAAACAGGGCTCAGAGAATAAGCTACTACTGTATTTCACACTGGAGCTTTGCAATATATATTGTACACATGATACATGTGATTATTTTAAAAACATACACTACCTTTCAAAAGTTTGGGGTTAGTAAGATTTTTTGTTTGTTTTAAAGACCATTTTAAATACTTTTATTCAGCAAGGATTAAATTTATCAACAGTGATAATAAAGACGTTCATAATGTTACAAAAGATTTTTTGAAAGTTTCTTGAAGTTCCTGAAAATGTATATTCACAAAAGAAACCGGAAAAGTTGCACAAAAATAGAAAATAATTGAGCAACTTGATATGATGTTTCTTGAGAATCAAATTAGCATATTAGAAAAATTTCCAAAAGATCTTGTGACACTGAAGACTGGAGAAATTATTCAAAAAAAATTAGCTTTGCCATCACAGTAATGAATTACATTTTAAAATGTAAAATAGAATACAAATAGAAAAGAGTTTTAAATTGAAACACTATTTTACAATATTCCTGTTTTCATTGTGTTTTTGATTAAATGAATGCACCATTAGTGAGCATAAGAAGACAAAAACAACAACAACAAAAAAAAACATCCTACCGACTCCTACCGAATGGTAGTGTATGCAGGAAAATACTGCTGTACGATAGTATGTACTGTGCCGTTAGTGAACAAAAATGAAAATTATTAACAGATTTTAGCTCTATTTTACTTAACTTTAAATGGAACTCAGGATATTAAAACTTTTATGGCTTAATATAATGTTTCTTACTGAAATGTGTAGTAGAAAACCCATTGAAAGAATCGCCATGTTTACATCCTGCCAGGATGGCATCTAGTGTTTCTTGTCTCTGCCATTTGTAAGCTCTTTAATTAGCTGTGGTCTACCAAAAGCATCAGGAATAAAGTAGAAAGAACAAAGACATGGGTCTTTAAGAAGTTTTTCAATTGTCCAAAGGCGTCTTCCCATTCATTTCTTCTCTTCTTATCACTAGGAAAGTAGTGAAGACATCGGTTGTCTTGTAGCCCTTTGACTGAAAATTACAACCTAAAGCCGCAAAATGTGGCATTGTATCAGTATTTTATTTTCTGAGTTGTGTAATGTGTAGTGGTAAAAACAGCAACAGGCAGCGCCAGCAGCTGGATTTTTAAAATAACATAAATCTTTCATGGGTTTTCTACTACATATTTCAGTAAGAGATACATTTAGGTTATATTAAGCCATACAAGTCTTAATACCCTGGGTTCCCTTTAAACCAAGCTACAAAGTGTTTGTGGAAATGTTTGTTTCTCTTTAAAAAAAAAAAAAAATTAAGACTTTTCAAGGAACACTCCACTTTTTTGGCAAATAGGCTAAACAGATGAGCTTTACTGTTTTCAAATCCATTCAGCCGATCTCCGGTTCTCTCGGTAGCCCTTTTAGCATAGCTTAGCATAAATCATTGAATCGGATTAGACCATCGTGCTCAAAAATAAAACCAAAGACTTTGGATATTTTTCCTATTTAAAACTTGACTCTTCTGTAGTTACATTGTGTACTAAGACCAGCAGAAAATGAAAAGTTGCGATTTTCTAGGCTAAATGATTTATGCTAATCTATACTAAAAGGGCTACCGGGTGAATCGGAGATCGGCTGAATGGATTTGAAAACGGTAAAACTCATCTGTTTAACTCTGGGGGAGTTGAAAAATTAGCCTATTTGCATAAAAAGTGGAGTGTTCCTTTAAGGCAAAAAAGCAATCTAAAAACATTAATGTGAATTTAATAAAGCCAGGCGGCTAAAACTACTGAGATGTGTAACAATGTAGCATCTTTCCATTCAATTTGTTGATTATCTTTCAAAACTAAGAAGCTAAACAGTCTGTATCAAAGAATTTAATCTTACTGTGGAGTCATCTGTGCTCACATCATCGGTAGCAACAGAGACGGCTGCATGTTTAGTACTGGGTTTCCTTCTGCCAGTTTTCTGCGTATTGATGGTGTTGTAAAGTCTGAGCAAGCTGTCACTACTTTTCAGTCCCATACTGGTGACCCGCTGAGGTCCAAAAGCTCGCAGCAGCCGCTCTGTGTCAATGGTGGATGGGCTACTGCTTGTCTCCACACTCGCAGACTCATCTCTCTCGGCAGGATAGCGACGCACTCTCTCCTGACTCTCTTCATGCTCAGGCCAAGCTTGTTGAGTCACTTCTAACTGGACACTTTCTCTTTGCTCTTCTCTCTCTGTGTTCCCATCCTCTTGATTACTCCTCCTATAATACTCTTCTTTATTATATGATTGTTGTATAGTTTGATTTGTTGGAGTGGTATTGTGAATGAGACGAGACAGACGTTCCAGTCTATCAAGCAGAGACGTCTCTCCATCATTAGTCGGTCGTGTCTCCTCCATGCTCCATTTTTCACTGAAGCGCCGCCACAGCTGGTCCAGAGAACTGCTGATCTCCATGCTAACATCACGAGGTGTTCTGTCATGCTCTTTCTTGTCCCCCCTGTAGGACTTTCTGCTTGCCTGAGAAGGTAAATGGTGTGGTTCTAGTGGTAATTTAGGCTCCTGAATGGAGCTGCTATGAAGATGCACATCATCTGTGCTGTAGTCTGCCTCCATGTGTAAGGGGACAAAATTTTCTTCCTCATCATTATACTCCTCATCCATGCCAAGAGTGTCCATGTTCTTCTCAGAAACATAAACTTCTGGAGCAGGGTTGTCATTTTGGTCAGCAAAAGTGGCTACTGATTCTGGAAAACTATTTCCAGACACAGTGGAAACTGACAGTGAGAGAGACAAAGGAGATTACATGCTGATGTTATTTAAAAAAAATTATGAACTATTTTTTAAATTCAGCAAATATTGTACAACAGAAACAGAAACACTAATGTGCATCTTACCTCTCTTCATACTGGCCCTCTTACTGTAGATGCCTTCCTTGTGTTTTGGTATAATTTTGTTGTCTTCTAGCTCTCTAGAGCCTAAAATGTCTGTATTGAAGGGTGGAGGGACAGCATCATCAGAACCTTCAAAGTGAGCGAGAGAGAAAAGGGAGCGTGAGATCAAACAGAACTGAAGCAGAGGGGCCCAGAAGGGTTTGGCATGTGGATCAGATGAGGCTTGTGTTGCTGGATTGCCTTTCTCATGGACAAAGACTATGAATAATGCAGGACTGGGTGACAGCGTGAACCATCTGCAAGACTCGGGGGGAGGGGCCAGAAGAGGTGCACGTAAAATCCCATTTTTCACTGATTATGTATGGGAAATTTTTTTTTATATCAGAGCTCTTTGAGACAAAACAGACGTACATGAATTAAAGGTTTGTCCAGCAATGATACATTCTCTAATGATCTATATAGTATCTTCAGCATTATATCCGTAATATCCTTTGTACAAACTAAAGTTATTATAAAATAATTTATAAATACTAAAATAGTATTTATATAATGCTAAAAATAACAGTGTACATCACCAGAGTGACATCACCTACAGTTGTCCTTTTATCGTAAATTCACATTATGATATTTTAAATTAAATTTTACAAGGTCAAAACTATTTTTTTACATTTTAAAACATGCATGGATTAATTGTTCACTGTAAGATCAATAACATGCATTTAGAAAATACATAAATAAAATAGGCTTTAAAATAGCATTATAACACAGTAGGGGTGTAACTATTCACTCAAATCGTGATACGATACGATTCACAATACTGATTCCACAATAACATTTTTCTGTTGAACTGTAAACTTGCAAAAACAAAAATAAGTTCAGATGGGATTTTGACTAACCTACAGAAAACACCTCTGACTGGCCATTGCTTTCAACAGAGATGCCTGTGATTGGCTACAATACTCAGTGCTGCAAAAACATGTAAATACATTTTTATAATTCAAAACCAGAGCCCACAAGTTGAGTTGAGGGAGAAAATGAGATGGGAGTTTTTAACATACCCTGTCATAAACAGAAATGCACACAATTCAGCAGAGCTAGACCAAGACGTGTGTTTGAGGTTAAAGAGTATTTAAATTGTAAAAGTGTTTTAGAAAATCGCTGATCGTTTCGCTAGATAAGACCCTTCTTCCTCGGCTGGGATCATTTACAGCCCTTTGAAGCTGCATTTAAAGTGCAATTTGGAAGTTCAAACTCAGGGGCACCACTGAAGTCCACTATATGTAGAACATTCCTGAAATGTTTTCATAAAAAAACAATTTCTATACAACTGAAGAAAGAAAGATATGAAAATCTTGGATGACAAGGGGGTGAGTAAATTATCTGTACATTTTTGTTCCAGAAGTGAACTTCTCCTTTAATGTTTCGTGACTGAACACTATGGCTGCGTCCGAAAGCTCTAAAATGCTGCCAAGGCTGGAAGGCATCAAGACGTCCGAATCTAAATTCTGCTTCACTTCCTGTCTCCAGAGGTACCTTCATCTGATCGAATTTTGAAGGCAGCATAGATGTATCCTTCGCTGCCTTCAATTTCCCACAATCCTGTGCGTGTGCGTCATATAGGCTATATAAATAAAGATATTCCGGTGAAATTAAACTTGTTACTTTATATAATAGATGAGATCTTGACCATGATATACTTTATGAATAGTAATAATGTAAAAAACATAAGCAATATTATTTATAATAATAGTATTTTATAAAAATGTTAAAAGGGTTCAAATAGTGAAATAAGTAGTGAGAAGGAATAATATATATAATTTACTACTACTAATAATGAAACAGCCTCTAGTAACCTGTTCTACAGTAATACTTGCATCAGTGCTTTTATTTATTTAAGCAAAATAGCTGCCATTCTTAGTTGTCCTCTCCGACACACAGACCTTCGGCAGGCAATGACATCGAGGTCAGATCGTTTTTCTCTAAAAATGTACAACTTAACCGTTAAGTAACCTAGCAATGGCGTCACGTTATGCTCCTTCTGAAGCCTGTCCGAAACTGTTCCTGGAGTTGCCTTCACAGCCTGATAGGGCAGCAAGTCAGCTGCCTAGGCTTTCGGAGGCAGCCTATAGTGCCTCAGTTGTTCATCTGTTCCTTTTCACTAGTTACAGCAAGAAATAAACATGAATGAACATCAGAAGGTATAATGTTTCATATATTGTTGAAAAGACGTCAATACACACCATTTTTCAAACTTCAAGTCCACAAACGTTAATCTATTCTGCTGTCTGCCTTGTTTGTCACACAAAATGGCAGATTCAGCATTATGATTGGCCAGATCGCCTGTCAATCAAACTCCCTGCGAAGGGTCAATTAGCTCAAGCAAACAATTTCCTTAGAACGGTGCTAGTTTCATGACTTTAAAAATTTTGACTCAAATCAATATTCATGTCCATCCAGTTATTTGTTTGGTAAGTAGTCGTATATCCAAACAGGAACTGTGGCCACATTCCATATAAACTGGTGTGGTTATGTAGGATGCTATAGTGTAATAACTGAGTACAGTTCTCTGTGACATACCTGGATGAGAGCTTTCTACAGTTGTGTCAGAGCGACCAGGAGAAAGCTCTGGATCAGACTGCGGGACGTAGAACAGCTCGGAGCTTCCATGAGGTTTATATGGCAACAGGGCAGGGACAGCTACAAAAAGTGTATATTAAAAACATAAATAAATGAATTGACTAATTTAACAACAAAGCATATATGAATAAAATGTAGCCTACATCACATACCTGCTTGAGCAGAGAGAGATCTGGATGTACCAGCCAGCCTCTGAGAGGGAGCAAAGGTTTGTGGGTATCTGGTCTGTACGTGTGCATTCTGGCCTTGAACTGGCTCTCTGTGTTCATATGATCTAGTATAGTTTGATGTTAAAATTCGATGTATGGATGGTAGATGTTCATCAGTCATGTTTGACACCGTAGGTCTTTGAGGTGGAACATCTTTACTGGGGTTTTGACTGGATAGTCTGCTCAAGTAGTTTGGATTGGACTGATGTTTAGGTTTGGGTGATAAGGTGAGGTGTACATGAGAGAGGTGGGACTTCTTGTCCAAGGTTAAGTCTGACGCAGCACTGGATAATATCTGGTTACTGCCTGTGACAGTATAGTCCATGTGAGGTATTCTTTGGACACTCTGGGGATCATTCGAAACAATGTTCTCTTTGTTGTCATCTGTCATTTCTTCTCTGTCCTTCTCTTCTCTATGTTGTCCTTCTCTCACCATCTCTTTTTCTATGCCAGATACATTAGGTATAAGTCTCATTTGGCTCGTGCTCTCTAAAGTCTCATGGTCAGAACCAGTATTTTCCAAATCTTCAGTAGCAGTAATAGGGCAATGTAACGTTGACTGTGGAGATGGAGTGCGGCGAGTGGTTGCTATGGTGATAGAAGTAAAAGGCTGGGAGCTGAGCCCCTCTCTAAGGGCGATCTGCTGAACTTTGGCCTCTAGATCCAGTTGTATAGGAGTGTAAAATGAAACTGTGTCCGAAGGTTTTGGATCAACTTTCTGTCGCTGATCTGAGTTATAATTCTTCATTTGACCCAGTCCGTCAAAGCCCTTCTTCAGCTGAGATTCAGGACCAACACTTGACTGAGCACTGCCCTCAGAATCTGAGCTCCACTGAAAAACAAAGCAAGAGAAAGAGAACAAGAAGTGTTATTACTGATAAGAGCCAGGGTTGGGGAGGACTGTGGGAAGAAGATAAGACTGCGGGAAGGAGATTCAGTAGAAACACTGCAAACATGAGAGAACAGAATAGAATAAGTCTCACAAACGCAAACAACAGATTTACCTTGAACACTCTCTATCAGGACTTTCCATAATGCAGTCTGCCGCACCAGAAACAAAACTCGTATTATTTCAGACTCACCCTTAAGTGTGATATTTAGGATATAAAAATTTTGCCTTAAAATGATTAACAGTTTCATATTATGGCCAATTACTGATAAGTGGCCCATATTAACATTCTTACTTTGTCTAAATTAATAAAACAAACTATCAACTATCACTAAACAAAAAGCTGTGGATCATTCAGGTATCAACACAGTATTAAGAATCAAGTGGATGTAAACTTTTAAACGGGGTCATTTTTATAAATTCAACTATTATTTTCTCTTGTGACCCCATTTAAAAGTTTACATCCGCTTTATTCTTAATATACTGTATTGATACCTGAAAGATCCAAAGCTGTTTTTTTGTGTACAATTCTGTACAACTATTACTAAAGGTTCAAACACTCACTGATGCTTCAGAAAGAAAAATATTATGAATTAAGAGAAACTTTTGAAACAGAATGAAGAATGTAAATTTTTCTTATTTTGCCCAAATATCATATTTTCATTTAGCACTGCCCTTCAGAAGCTACAGAAGATATGTCTGTCTTCCCAGAAGACAAAATAAGTTAAATTTACCCTGATCTTAAATTTTACATTTATTTATTACATTTTTAAAACAACAAGACATTAAACATACAAACGTTAGAGGAAAAGGAGAAAAAAATTATGTTAAAAACAATAAATTAAAAAATAATACAAATAAAATAAACAATTAATTAAATAGTATAATAACAAATGTGTGCTACTGACATGACAATACAAGTGCACAATCGGATAAGTGGAGTAATAATAGTACAGTGTGTACATGGATAATTACTCGAGAGAGATTGCATCCAGCTGCAGAGTTCTCAAATTCAAAAAGTTTTTGCATTGTGTTTCCTTCTGAAGCATCAGTGAGTGTTTGAACCTTTTTTAACAGTTGCATGAGAGTCCCTCAGTTGTCCTCAGTGTGAAAAGATGGATCTCAAAATTATACAGTCATTGTTGAAAATGGTCCAAATACACAAAAATACTGAAAAACCAAATAATTTGTGGGACCTGAAAGATTTTTCTGAAGAAAAGTGGGCAGTTTAATGGTTCAGGACAAACAAAGGAATCATTAACAACTATCACTAAACAAAAAAAAAAAAAAAACAGCTGGATCAGTCATATAACAATACAGCATTAAGAATCAAGCGTATGTAAACTTTTGAAAGGGGTCATTTTTATAAATTCAACTGAAGCTAAATTTTAAAACCAGTATGGTGCCAGTTTATTGTTCATCCCTAGTTATATTTATTGACCTACATAAGCAAGTCAGTAAAAAAAAGCTGTCATTACACAAATTAAATCGGCAGACCTTTCTGTGTTGACGTATGCATGTTACCTTGGTGTATTTGGTGTTCAGTAGAAGCTCTCTTTTGATGTCTTCAATTCTCTCTCTGTCCTCAGCATTTAGTTCTAAACTTTCACATCGACGGCCAGAAACCTTCATCAGGATCCATTCTAAAGAGACAGACCAAATTCAAAAAACCACATTCAACTCAAAAAAGCACCACTGGTACTGACAGAACATGCATATGACTATAACATCAGTTTGTCTACCTCGAGCGCGGCTATCTTCTGGATCACTGGTGCTTGGCCGGCTTGTAACCATAGAAACAGGTGACTCACTCTGCAGGAGCCTGGCAACTCTGGCAGCCAATGAACTCTCACTGCTACTGTCACTCATACTCTCAACCTCAGCTGAGGCATGAGACGAATTATTCTCAGAAGAGCCGATCGCAGCATCTTCAGTCTGGTCCTGGTTCTGTGGAAGGTTCCCTGCTATCGAAGGAACATTTATCTGCATGGCAGATGTGGTTGTTGGTGGCTTTGCCTTATCTGGATCTGCAGCATTGCAACCCTCCGGCTCAGCCCGCCGTGGAGTCACACAGAGGTCACGTGACTTCAAACTTTCCTCTCTGCTCAAAGAGAGAGCTGTAGGCTCCATAGTTGTGCGTTCAATTTGCTGTAGTCCTTGGGAGGATGACAAGCTTCCTTTCAAAGCAGAATCTGATGAAGAGCGAGTGAGCAGCAGAGAAAGGTTCCCACCAGCTGACAGAGATGTGTCGTTGTGATAACCTTGAATGTTTCGCCCTAGTGAAACAATGGATGTGTCACTCTCCGAGAGGCGGTGTGAGCCGGGAGAGGAAGTCAGAGAGGATCGACCAGAAACAAGGCTTTCTGCTCGGCCCAGCAGACGTCTAATTTCATGTAGTGTGCCAGAGCCTACAAAAGAGTCATCATCCTCCTTTACCACTTCTCTGGGACCTGAAGGAGGCACAGATTCTGAACTGAGTTGACTTGGAGGGCCAAAGCTTCCTTCACTTTGTGGAGCACTGGAGTGCTGTAGGTTTGATGAAGGATGTAAAGTTGAATGAAGTCTTGGAGGAGTATCCGCCTGGCTGAGTATCTTCTTTACAGTTCTATCACTGGCTGGTTGGCCTTGCTCATGCACTGACAATCGGTGTGTGACAGAAGCACTGGAGTCAGCTGAGAGCTGACTAGAACTGGAGAATGTCTCCTTCTGAAGACTGTCAACTATACAAACAAACATACATTATTATAATATAACCAGATACACTATACATATAAAACCAACAATATCCTAACCCAATAAGCTTAACAGTACACAAAGACGTCAGGTGTCTTTGGCTCACCTTCAGATGGCTGTGTGCTTTTAGTTGGTGTTCCTATGGAGCCTTTGATTGTACATAAGTCAGTAGGAGAGAATTCAGGCTCTCTGATTGGTCCTCGACGAGTAAACGGATTTAAGATTGTTGAAGGTGACTGGTCGATACCCAAATTTAAGAGGTACACCTATAAAACAAAGAGATATCAGGGTTAATCAATTTCAAAAATGACACTAAATCAATGGTTTTCAAGAAGGACATTAAGTCATGTAAGTGACTGGACAAATTATAAGAGAAAGGTCTGTTGTTTTCACTGGAAGACTGAACTACAGTTGAGATCAAAAGTTTACATACACCTTTACGAAAATAATGTGTTTTCTGTTATTTTCTGTTTAGTACTGACCTGAATAAGATATTTCACATAAAAGACATTTACATATAGTCCACAAAAGAAAATAACAGTTGAATTTATAAAAATTACCCCGTTCAAAAGTTTGAATACACTTGATTCTTTAAACTGTGTTGTTAACTGAATGATCTACAGCTGTGTTTTTTTGTTTAGTCACAGTTTTTCATTAGTCTGCTGTTCTTCAGAAAATTCCTTCAGGTCCCACAAATTCTTTGGTTTTTCAGCATTTGTGTTTTTGAACCCTTTCCAACAATGACTGTATGATTTTTGAGACTGATCTTTTCATACTGAGGAAAACTGAGGGACTCATAAGCAACTATTACAGAAGGCTCAAACGCTCACTGATGCTTCAGAAGGAAAAACAATGCAGTAAGTGTGTAAACTTTTGAACAGAATGAAGATTTTTATTTCGCCTAAAAATCATATTTTTTTTCATTTAGTACTGCCCTTAAGAAGCTACAGAAGATACGCAAATGCTACCCAGAAGACAAAATGTGTTCAATTTCATTTCATTCTGACTTTAAGTGCATCCTACTAGTTCATTTACAGCACTGTGAACTTACAGGGATCCTGTCTTCAATGTTGAGTTCTCTTGTGTGAGGAGGGGACGCAGGTCTGGAGGTCCAGTAGGGTGCATAATTATCAACCTCAAGACTCACTACAGAAGAAGCTGCTCCCACTGACGCCCGCATACTCTGTTCACCATGGTAACTGCCTTGAGAACTGGAGAGAGTGCTACTCATATTGAGGCTTGATGACACATCACTAAAGCGACCCAGACTGAAGAGCGGAGACATCTTGACTGGGCTTTTATCTATGTGAGGAGCTAAGCTATTCCTTCCTCCACCCCTTCCACCTGAAACTAACGACGACTGATAGTCCAATGATCTGGTAGCTGGAATGAGGTCATCAGGTTGTGTCACCTTAACTTGCTGACTGTGTGCACCAGTGTCTCTCTGAATAGAGGTCACCACAGAGCTCAAGGAGGAGTGAGATTGTGAACGATTGACAGGTGACTCAGATGCTTGTCCTCTAAATGCACTAGACCCAACTACATCCACCCGACGAGGTGAGACACTTCCAGAATGAGAAGAGGAAATTGGAGGAGTCATCTGGGAGCTGGGATTAGCACCAAATGCCAGGCGTGTGTCTCGAGAAAACATGTGATGAAGTGTGTCAGACACCACGTCCAGTGCTTTTTTCTTGGGCGACACACCATCAGATCCCTGTAGTGTCAAATTATCATAAAATGACCTGCTAGAACTTTGATTGACTTTCCAGGCATCTACTTTTTGTAAGTAGCTCAAACTGGGAAGAGAATGAACTCTCCCAAGGGCCAAATGAGGAACCTGATCTTTCATCTCTACACCAGTGCTGGAGTGAGGTGTATCAGAGGCAGGTGGATTTAAAACAGAAGGATAAACTTGTTCGTTTGAAATGGAATGAGCATGTGACATTGTTTGCGCAGTCTCTGAAGATCCACAAGGGACTGTAGTTGTTGTTTGAGAGACGATGGGAGAGGAATGGTGATCGCTTAGGTCCAACGATGGAATTAATCCCGTTTTGGAGTGACTGTTTTGAGACAATGTATCTACAGAAGCAACAGCCTTTTGATTGGACTGTATGAGTTTGGTTATAGCAGGTGGGGGTCTCACAAGAGGTAGCGCAGGTGTGGATTGAGAGACAGGCTGAGAGCTCAAGAATGAACCATCTGTTGCTGTTAGATGACCGGAGCTCCAGAGCACTCTTTGCAGATCTGGTACATGCGTCACACCTTCAACAACTGGTGTGACACATAGTCCACTATGAGAGGTTTTGCTCCCACTATGGTGCCTACTTGCTGGTGCTGAGATGGAGCCTCTTTGTCCTGCAGACAGAAGCTGATCATGAAGATGCTCAGTTGTTTGAGGTGAATGCATTCGTGCATCACGTAAAGTTATATTTGAAACATCTACAGTCTTCTGAAATGAAGATGATAATGACAATGAGCCACCCTGGGGCTGCTCTCTACCTTTTCGAAGATTCATGGAAGAATCTGATTGTTTTTTGTTTGTGTTTTGGAGTTCAGGTTTAGATGCAGACGAAATTGCACTGCTGTCACTTACAGCCCCAGTAACTTCCTCTTCCCTGAACTCTAATAAGAGCCGAGCAGACATTCCCTCAGTAACCTGCTGAGCAGTGGTCTGCTCCTCTCCTTCCATATGTCTTTTGATTTTGTTCTCAGCACTATATGAAAAACTCCCTTGATCCTCAAGCCCTTTAGAATGGTCTCCAGGTGACAGGCTGTGCTGGGACAGTGAACAGCAGCTTTTTTCACCCTCTGATAGAGCTGTTGGTACATCTAACGGGTGCTGGGAAAGTGCAGCCTGGTCATGAATAGTATTTTGGAGGTGGGAATCATCAGTTGCAGCTACATTTGAAGTCCTGGGACGTCTCTCAGACATAACTGAGAAGTCAGGAAATCCTCTGTGTACACAAAAACAATTGAGTAAAAAATATGATCTAAAAATACAGAACAGTACAGTTGACGTCAAGTTTACGTACACCTTGCAAAATCTGAAAAATGTTTATTATTTTACCAAATTAAGAGGAATCATACGAAATGCCTGTTATTTTTTTATTTAGTACGGACCTGAATAAGACATTTACATATATAAGTGAAAATTCTTAATACTGTGATGTTACCTGAATGATCTTTTTTGTTTAGTGATAGTTGCTCATGAGTCCCTTATTTGTCTTGAACGGTTAAACTGCCCACTGTTTTTCAGAAAAATCGTTCAGGTCCCACAAATTCTTTGGTTTTTCAGTATTTTTGTGTATTTGAAACCTTTCTAACAATGACTGTTTGATTTTGCAACTGAGGGACTCATATGCAACTGTTACTAAAGGTCCAAATGCTCACTGATGCTCCAGAAAGAAAACACGATGCATTAAGAGCCGGGGGTGAAACATTTTTGAATTTGAAGATCAGGGTAATTTAACTTATTTTGTCTTCTGGGATTGTAAGTATCTTCTGTAGCTTCTGAAGGTCAGTACTAACTGAGAAAATATTATATTAAGGCAAAATAAAAAAAATGTACACATCTTCATTCTGTTCAAAAGTTCACAACTCATAAACAACTATCACTAAACAAAAAATACAGCTGTGGATCATTCAGGTAACAACACAGTATTAAAAATCAAGTGTATGTAAACTTTTAAACAGCGCCATTTTTATAAATGAAACTATTATTTTCTCCTGTGGACTATATGCAAATTTCTTTTATGTGAAATATCTTATACAGGTCATGTTTGTATGATCACTCTTATTTTGGTAAAATAATTAACATTTTTGCAGATTGTATGTAAAAGTTTGAACTCAAATGTAAAGAAAAATTTGAACAAGACTAAACAAACAGTACCGAAGAGGGACAAACTCTGCATCTGTATGCTGAAAAAATGTGGAGTCGGAAAGAAGGTGAGATTTGTCCAGGCAGGGAAGCAGGGTAAGTGCAGGTGACAACTGGCTATCCTGAAACTCTGAAAAAAAAAAAATCAATGCAATAATTATAAATTCTATACAATAAATTCCATTATAAAAAAAATGAAAAGAAACACATTACTTTATGCCACAACTTTCTTTTTCTTTTTTTGTGGTATTAAGTCATGTGCAGTGGGTTTCAAACATCTAAGACCCCCCCCCCCCCCCCCCCCAATCAAAAATGTTTATTTAAAGTTTAAAATAAATTTGAATCCCACATTTTCAATGTGATCTTAGATCTTTGAAGCTCACTGTATAAATACACCTGCTCTCTGTACCCAGTTGTAAAGTCTCAGTTCTGTCTATGAGTGGTTGCACGCTTAAATCCTGAGTGTTACTAATCGGTCTTCCATCATTGTCAGGATCTGTATATTGTCTGCTAGCCTCTGAATCATGCATATTTTGTCCATGCTGTGGGCAGGGAATCTCTGCAGGGGGCTGGAAAAGTAAAAACATACTTATTAAAAGGAACTGGCGTATCCGAGATTATGTTTTTTTGTGTGTCTGACAAATGTACAGTGACCTGATAAGGACAAATCAACCTGTTAGTACAATTAAATTTGAATAATGCCCCAATTTTTTAAGTAGTTTAAAAAAGTTCAGTAGGTTCTTTCGTAGTCATTCACATAGGCCAAGCCTATAAAATGTGTCATTTTTTATGCATTTTAGAAGACTAATTGCATTCTGCAGAGCTCTTTGTCCTGTCCCCTGCCTTGACTTGACTAAATCCTTAAAGGGATAGTTTAGAAACTTCTGTCATTAATTACTCACCCTTATGTCGTTCCAAAACCGTAAGACCTTCGTTTATCTTCAGAACACAAATGAACATATTTTTGATGAAATCTGAGAGCTTTCTGACCCTGCATAGACAGCAACACAACTGACATGTTCAAGGCCCAGAAAGGTACCAAGAACATCAACAAAATGGTCCATGTGATATCAGTGGTTCAACAGTAAATTTAAAAAGCTACGTGTATACTCTTTTTTCGCACAACAACTTTAATTTGTGTCCTGAAGATCAACAAAGGTCTTACAGGTTTGGAATGACATTAAGATTAGTAATTATACTAATTACTGTACTATCCCTTTAATCTTTAAGGAATAGTTGACCCAAAAATGTCTAGAATTAATTTTACAGCAATTTTTTGGGTTAGCAATTCCTTTCATTTGTTTAAGTTAGTCAAAAATCAGATTTTATGTTTTCAATTTATTTCTATATTATCAAACCTATAACCAGTGTATTCGAAATACCTGTTCGTTAATAATTTCATTATGAGTCATATAGTATGATTTCTCTTTCTCTCATCTACCTGTCCTAGATTACACTACATTAGGAATACAAACATGCATCTATGCATCATATGCAAGTGCCTGTATGTGAACTTCTGCCATCAATTGTAAATTATAATTCATTACCAGTTAGTAGAGTACATTTACATTTAGCAGACGCTTTTATCCAAAACGACTTACAAAAAACGGACAATGGAAGCAATCGAAAGAGCAATAACAAGTGCTATGACAAGTCTCATTTAGCCTAACGCAGTGAAGTTACACACAGCAAATGGTTTTTTAATTATATAATAAATAAAAGGAAAATAGAATAAAAAAAGAAAAAGCGAGGGTACAGTGTTTTAAACTCAGCTACTAAAATACTCTTGCTCTGCAGCGAAAAACTGCTAACGTTACTCATTGTTTAGCCTGAACAAGCTAGCAATTGATTAGCCGATGACTACAAAGCTTTTTTAAGTTCATCCAAGTATGCTCTAGTGCTTTCGGTTCAATAGTGACTATATAAATTAGGAATCATTCACACGTTCACTGCCATCAAGTCACTGTACAGCCATTAGCGCTAACTTTGAGCACTGCTCACTTGTTGCTATGCAGTGACAGTAGTTACAATGTTATCTCGATTACCTAGTCATGTAGGAATTAAGTCGACAGCTCGCACATTTTAGAATAAAAAGCACTTAATTAAACCACATTTCTGCTTTTACTATGTTACAAGAATTACCATCTACTTACATTGTTTACGTCTGCACCAGACCCCTCTGAATCCATGTTGTGACGGACGCAGACGTTGGCGCGCATGCGCACTTGTTTGAATTAACCGGAGTTTGAATTAACAGTGAAACGAATAAGATTCAAACACACTAGAATGTATAATTGGTATAAAAAACATTACCATTAACAAAATGTATAACGTGTCCAAATTTAACAGATTTTTTTCCAACTATGCTTTTAAACACAAGAACCCGATAGCCACACCAGTTTAGCTGACAACATGGGATTCAGTGGAGCTTTTGCTTTCAGAATGAAATGACGCTGTTGCTCTGGCAACAAAAAGCCCGCAGCGTTGCGCGGGATTTGTGAGTACGAAAGGTACTTTACTTATACATATTTAGACATTGTACTGATATACATAAGGCAAAAATAGTGAAATATTAAAAGATCATCAGTATTATTATGAAAGACAAACTAACGTTACCAGTCAAAAGTTTTTGAACAGTAAGATTTTAATGTTTTTAAAGAAGTCTCTTCTGCTCACCAAGTCTGCATTTATTTGATCCAAAGTACAGCAAAAACAGTAATATTATAAAATATTTTGCTATTTAAAATAATTGCTTTCTATTTGAATATATTTTAAAATGCAATTTATTCCTGTGACCAAAACTTATTTTTTAGCATAATTAAGTCACATGATCCTTCAGAAATCATTCTAATATTCTGATTTGCTGCTAAAAAAAAAAAAAAAAATTATTATTATCAATATTTACTGAAGGATCATGGAGTAAAGATGCTAAAATTCAGCTTTGATCACAGGAATAAATGACATTTTAAAATATATTCAAATAGAAAACAGTTATTTTAAATAGTAAAAATATCTAAAATGTTACTGTTTTTGCTGTACTTTGGATCAAATAAATGCAGGCTTTGTGAGCAAAAGACACTTCTTTAAAAAAATACAAAAAATAAAAAACCTTTGACTGGTAGTGTAAGTTGTGGTTTTTATTTATTTTAATTATTGATTTTAGTTTTTTTGGTCAATTTAGATTCATTTAGACAAAAATATTTTGGTGGCCTATTTTCTACATTTCAGCCAAATAGAGTAAATGACTTTCACTACAGAGGATTTCAATGGTCTGCAATAGACAGAGCATAGACTAACTGAGAAAAAGTTTAAAATAATAAGATTACTAAAATACAGTTTTGTTTATTATGTTTTCTTCAGTAATAGGCAATGTTTTGGTGACCAAACATGTTTACAGCAGCAGATGTTACAGGCAAATTCAGTTAGGAAGAAGACATGGGAGTAAAAGAAATAAAAGACTTTGAAAAGACAAAAAATGTGAAACCAGGAAAACCAGACATTCATTATATGATTTAAAACATCTGGCCTTTGGCCACCAATTTGATGTTTTACAGGTTTGGACCACAGATATCATTAGTAGATGCCACACTACCAATATACATTAAAAATACTGTTCATATCATCTATCTGTGATTCAGTTGAGATGCTCTTCAAAGGTTAAAGTGTCAAATGTGTATTTAGCCAAAGGTCCTGCTGCTTCCCTCAGGGGTTCCTCAAACAAACCAGAGGAAACATATATTGCCCCTCCTATTTTAAAAGATCAGACACCAGGATGTAAAGTAATTCTTCAAGCTGCTCTGGATTCATTTATTGTTCTTCAGTTTTTAAATACATTTGAAAACTATTCATATCTTTTGCATTTTTAAAAAATCATTTGCATTAATTATATTTATAGGCCACCGCTATAATCAACATGCAATAATAAACAAAAAACAGGGTTTTGTGTTTGTACTGAGATGCAGCATGTGTTATATTTAATAGACAAACGAATCATTTTCAAAATATGTTATAAACTCATTCGTCTTTTTTATTTCAATGTAATGATATTTTTTCTCTTTCAAACCGCACCACGTGACGCACTGTGAAAGTTCAACCCACGCGTCCAGCATATTATGCGCATGCGTGTGAGCGCGCACTGTGTGCAAACTGGAAAGGTGGAGAGAAATCTCGAGAAAACACGATTGGAAGGAATGTTAAACCATTTGGAAGTTACTTAAATATTTTTAAGTTTAGAATTACTTAGTTTCATATACATATAAAATATATTCGCTAAAATGTCAAGAAAGAACACCATAGTTCCAGGTAAGATTGCTATGTCTTTTTTTTTATGACGTCTACGTTACCAAAACTTCGCCAGCTCGCCAAACACATGTAGCTCTAATAACAATAGAGAATACGTGTCGTTTAACAACGTGCTTGAAACCTAGAATTAAGTTAGCCTTTTCTTGTTGTATCCGTGCTGTCTTGTGAATCTAGTATATTTTAGTTTTATTGAAAACGAACTTAAATAGTATATGAAAGATGATACTTTGATATATGCAGGATTAAACCACATAATTCACTATTTGTGCGTCTGTGTTTATGTAAGGCGTGTTCAAACTGTTTTCAAACTTAAATATGTTTTTCCAATGACTCTTTCAGAATACTTCCTGCTAAATGATAATGAGCGCCTCATGCGGACTCACGTAAGTCATTACGTTTCTGCTAATCAGTCATGAATCAGCTTTATTTAAATTCATCTGATGTGGGTAGGTTTGAGTCTGTAATTTCTATTTTGTGTTTTTTTTGTTTTTGTTTTTTTTTTAGGAGGCAATGGTCGACTTTATAAATGATAGACCTTCGAACCACAGCTTCTTAGATGCCTTAAGTTTTGGTTATAGGATGGGTAAGACATGATTTATCTTACACATGCCCAGTTATCCATGGTCACTTACATACAAACTTGTTGTAAAGCTGGTTTGAAGTAATTAATACTTACAATAATTTAAAACCACTCCAAATATCATGCTTGTTCTAGTTCTCTAAGTTTTTAGATGTGAACTTGAACTCTGTTTTGGTTCAAGGTTAGGTTTGGTTCACCCAAAAATGAAAATTCTGTAATTTAATTACTGGACTTCATGTTGTTCCAAACCTGTAAGACTTTCGTTCATCTTCAAAACACAAATAAAGATATTTTTGATGGAATCCGAGAGCTTTCTGTCCCTGCATAGACATCAATGCAACGATCACGTTTAAGACCCGGAAAGGTAGTAAGGACGGTGTTAAAATAGTCCACGTGACATCAGTGGTTCAGCCGTATCATTATGAATCTAAGAGTATACTTTTTGTGTGCAAAGATGACAAAAATAACTTCATTAAACAATTGAATATTCAAAGCATTCAGGAGATTACCTTGGTTTTGTTTTCTTTGGCCCTATTCACACGGGATTAGTAATATCTGGGGACCTCGTGTGATTTTGAAATTACCCCCCAACATCTGAATTTCGTGTGACGCATTCACACGGGATAAATGAAGTCTGTGATTTTACTCAAATTAACAGGCCTATCTCCCGGATTTGATGTCAAGGCTTTAAGTTATATTCATAAACAGAAGATCGCATGCTGCTGTACCATCTCCATCTCCAGCTAATAATTTGTTTTAGCTCTTCTGATGGTTTTCAGCCATCTCTTTATGCAAAAACTGTATATATGGTGTATAGCGTTATGACCCAGCACCCAAAATACTTTCAAAACACTTCTAGCCTCCATTCTTCACGAAAGATGGATAAAAAGGCAAACAGGTAACTAAAGCCTTGAAGAAATAATAGACGACACTGCCAAATCACAGAGATGCCGATATTAATATTATCACAGGACCCCTGTGTTTGGCGAAATATGGTGGGTCATTTGCGGGCGAATTATTACTTTTACAAATTTTAGACATGGCCGATTCGCACAGGATTAAGATCACAGACAACCTCCGCAAATATTACAAATGACTAGAGGTCACCAGGTAATGCTAATCCCGTGCGAATAGGGCTTTTGTATGTCCTTTTCTTCAATATCCTTACTACCTTTCTGGGTCTTGAATGTCAGTTGTGTTGCTGTCTATGCAGGGTAAAAAATATCTTTATTTGTATTCCAAAGAAGAACGAAGGCCTTAGGATTTTGAAACAACATGAGGGTGAGTAATTGGTGACCGATTATTTATTTATTTATTTATTTATTTATTTATTTATTTTTTTTTTTTTTTTTTCATTTTTGGGTGAACTATCCTTTTAAATCAAGTTAGTATAAATAAATCCTTATTTTAAAAGAATAGTTAACCTAAAAAGGAAATTAACATTTGCTGACTGTTTGTTTCTTCGGGGCAGATCTAGAAAAATTGAAAGTTATCGCTGCCCACAGTTGGATCCTCTAGAGCAGTGGTTTTCAAACCCTGGGTCAGGAGACTTAAAAAAATGGGTCGCCAGGATGATCTGAGGAAATTGTATAGCCTGTATGTATGCATGCATGTTTGAGCAAAGTTTAAGATTCGAGGAGGAAGGAAGCGGGAACCGGAAAAATTTACTTTAATAACTAAATAAACATAAACAACAAAAGTGGCAGCTGCCTCACGCGGAATCCAACGTGTATTTTGCACTCTGTTTTGCAGTGTTGAACATTGTAGCCAATCACAGACATATCTGTTGATTTCTGAAATGCAATAGCCAATCAGTTATTCAATGTTATTCAGTTATTCAGTTGGTCAGAATCCTCTCGCCAAATTTTTGTTCAGTCCTGAGTTCTGGAAACTCGCGGATCCTCACATTATAGTGTAGACGCAATGTAAATAAGAGATTTCATTGTGCTGTGTAAAGAGATTCATGGATCATTGCAGAATTTTCTGAGATCGCGATAAACCGAAATGAGTGTCCACTTTTTAGTGATTAAGCTTTGTGCACTTTCCCATCTACATATAGTCCATTCGGAATTTGAATACAAGATGTTTTTGATGCTGCTCAGAGGACCAACTTGCTGCAAGTTTCAGGAGTGATGCATATATCCGCATGTAAATGGGGGATTCACTCAAAATCTTCTTTCTTTCTTTCTTTCTTTCTTTCTTTTTCTTTCTATATGTGTCAATTTAAAAAGGAAAAAATAGGGTTGCTCTTAAATTTTGAAAACCACTGCTCTAGAGTAAATGGGTGCCGTCAGACTGAGAGTTCAAACAGCCGATAACATCACAAGAAACCTACATGACTCCAGTCCATCATTTAATGTTCTGTGGAATGTAAAGCTATTTGTTTGTAATAAATCCATCATGAAGACATTTTTAATTTCAAACTGTTGTAGTCCTTGATCCATAATATGGCTTTTTCCAGTGAAACGGTTTGAATCTGGAGAGAAAAATGCACAGATCAAGCACTGTTTACAAGCAAAAAGTGTCCGAAACAGTCCTAGATGAATATATTGGTGGATTTTGATGTGAGAGTATAGTATATTTTTAGAAATCTAGTTTGGCACCAGACTTAAGAAAGCTTATGTAAGCTAGTTAATCATTTAATATGTACCAGGCTCTTCATTATACAAAGATATCACCTCTACATAAATTATTTTTGTAATTTCTATTAACAAACCTTGAAGCATAATATAATCAAAGAACATTTTTAAAGATAATCTAAATTGTAAGCGTGCTACCATTATTAAACAAAAACAAAACAACAATACAAGATGGGGAAATACTTGTCGTGAGAGATTGGGGATGAGCCTAAAAAGAAAAGGAGGAGATCACTTGTAAATGAGGTCACTCACTGGCTATGAACCTATAAGAGAAGTTGCAAGATTGTTAAAGGTTCTGTAGGCATTTCAGCGTTGTTGTCGTGACTCTTGACTAGTTAAGTCTACCTTTTGGCATGTGAAACTCCTTGACTCAATTTTTGAAAGAAAGCGGATACTCTTTTACTGGGGAAAGCCTTATGGATTATGGACTCAGTGGATTTGTTTCTTACAAACATGCATCTTTTCTGTTCATGAAATGTTAATTGATGGACTGAAATCATGTGGATTTATTATGATGTTTGGACTCTCGTTCTGACGGCACCCATTCATTGCACAGGATCCACTGGTGAGCAAGTAATGTAATGCTGAATTTCTCCAAATCTGTTATGGAGAAAGAAACTCGAATACATCTTGGATGGCTTGAGGGTGAGCAAATTTTCAGCGTATTTTCATTTTTGGGTGAACTATTCCTTCAAGATGAAAAAAATAAAAAATAACTGGACCACAATATAATATCCGCAGTTACGTTTTTGTGTTATTTAAACATTGTTTTTGTTTTAAAGTTCCAGAACTGGACCACTTTGCAAGTCGTTTTGATGAGTATGAAGGTTCATCTGATGAGGATTATTATGATTATGATGATAAGTATGCCTACCGTACAAACAACAGATACTGTGGCTTTACTCACAATTTCCTTGAAAGAGGTCTGCCAAAACCATCTAAACGCATAACAGCTGAGGTTTGTGTCAAACACCTGTGATTCAAGCATTTTGTTTTATATGATTTTGAGTTTTTTGTTTTGTTTTAATTATTGTACTTTATTTTAGGAAGCAGAAAAAAATGCAAAAGAGCTAGTGGATGAAGAAGAAAAACTTAAGAAAAAGGCAGAGAAGAAAAAAAATAAAAAAATGGTGAGAGCATACATCTTATCTTCTCTGAAAACACAAGTGTGATTATTTTGTAAGCTATATTTTTCTGAACTATAATAGAGACAGAAGGAGAGACGTCGGCTGGAAAAAGTAGAGAAGGAGAATGAGGATAAAGGAGAAAATAAACCGGTGAGGAAAAACAAATGTTATTGTTTGTAACATTTAAGTATTAGTCAAAATGATGCTGCAGTTTGTCACACATCAAACCTCTATCATTTTGTGCTTGTCTTAATGAAATAACACAGACTTTGTTTTATCTTGTTGGAGTCTAAGCGTTTCTTGCTGCTTTCTTTGGTTTAAGGTACAAGTTGACCCTGGACTAGAAAAGACTAAACATTCAGATGATGAAAATGAAAATAAAATTAAAAACAAAAAATCTGTGCCTCCTGGTCCTCCGCGCCCCTCAACACCTGTGCAGAGTAGTGATAGCAGTAGTGAAGACGATAAAGATGAAGACTCAACTATAGATCCAGAGGTGAACTTCTGCAATATGACAGTGTCATTCACAAAAGTGCTTTATAGATAAAGAGCCGTTTATTGAGTGGGAGAAGCTGATTTTCATGAGTTTATTATGTGTGTTTTAGGAGCTTGACATGAATAGCTGCTTTGTGTCAACGGCAGCTGCTATTGCCAAACGCAAATTGGAACAAAAACCCAAACATGACAAAAAACCTCTTCAAGCCAACTCAAGAAAACCGCGTGGGTCTGAGCAGAAAGAGACCACTCCACCAAAAAAACAGGTTGGTGAAGGGGAAGGATGAAATTACAAGAAATGTGGGAAAGTTGTGAGCGTTTTTTTTATATTAGGTTAGGCAAAGTTTTCCGATCCAGACAACAAACCCAAGATGCCTACAGAACATCTAGCAATCACACATTTGTTCATTTCTTAATCAATGATCTCATTGCAGGTGCTTTACTCCTTTTTCTTTTTTTTCTTTTACCACAACAATTTCAGTAATCTTCTGGCTTTTTTTAAATCGTGGCATACTTCAGGATCAGTTTATTATTGAAGGAGTAGTTCAATTCCGGATCAAAAATTTATAGATAATGTACTCACCCCCTTGTCATCCAAGATGTTCATGTCTTTCTTCAGTTGTAAAGAAATTGTTTTTTGAGGAAAACATTTCAGGATTTCTCTCCGTATAATGGATATGTATGGAGCCCCCAAGTTTGTACTCCCAAAATGCAGTTTAAATGGAGCTTCAAAGGGCTCTAAACGATCCCAGCCGAGGAAGAAGGGTCTTCTCTAGCGAAACGATCAGTTATTTTTGAAAAACAAATTTCTCGTCTGCTATGCACATGTGTAGTCTGTATAGTCCGGGTCAGTACAGATCAATGTGTCAATTCATGTCTTTCTTGAATGACAAGGGGGTGAGTAAATTATCTGTAAATTTTTGTTCTGGAAATGCACTCCTTTAAGTGTAATGTCTTCTTGAAATATAAAGAAGGGTATATTTTAAACATGGTAAACTTGCATAACCTTACAATGTCCTAGTTTTACCTACAGTTTCTCTAAAATGTTTTATATGAAGAATAATTAAAATGTACAGCAGGTTTTCAGTATAACAGCAAGAAACCTTTTTAGATTGCTTTGCTTTTCTTGTATGAGACACTGGGTGTCCTGATTCAGTGTTATGTTTAATGATCTAGAGCAAAGTCGAATGAGCTTTGGAGACAACCAGGTGAATATACAATGCGTATGTCCAAATTGTTTACACAGGATTGTGAGGCAGCAAAGAATTTTCTTTTCTGTAGATTTATGGGTGGGGAGATGATAAAAATACGGATGTAGGCGAGACGTGATGCGTTGTTCTTGGCGTGCTTTCTTAAGTCTGGCCTTCTTTTTACTGAAATAGCATATTAAGGAAACAAGTTAATAGCCAATATTATAATAAAGTGCATGCAATAAACATAATCAGATTAAAATGAATAAAAGCAGAACTAGTTGATGGATAATGAAAAATTGCTTAGAGAGGGATGAAAATAAATGCGTCTGGTGCGTTATATGGATGTTAAAGTGTTGAAGTAGAGCTGAGCTGTTCTGATAGGAGAAGCTGTATATATGTGTGTATATATATTTTGTTATTTTTGATTCATAACATTTTAGAGACAATGAAGGTGAACGTAGGACATTGTAAGGTTATGTACGTTCACTTTTTATTTAATATTTAAAGGATTAGTTCACTTCTGAACCAAAATTTCCTGATAATTTACTTGCCCACATGTCATAAAAGGTGTTCATGTCTTTCTTTCTTCAGCTGAAAAAAAATTAAGGTTTCTGAGGAAAACATTCCAGGATTTTTCTCCATATAGTGGACTTCAAATGGGGATTAGTGGGTTGAAGGTCCAAATTGCAGTTTCATTGCCACTTCAAAGGGCTCTACATGATCCCAGCCAAGGAAAAAGGGTCTAACCTTGGGAAATTATCTGTCATTTTCTTAAATTTATTTTAAACAAATGCTAGTCTTGCATCTTCTCTGCATCTATGACTTTATGAATTTACGTAATAATGTTAGAAAGGTCACACATGGTTAGTTTTTCGTGTGTACTTTGGTTTGAAAACTCCTGAAGTCAGCTATATTGAGAAATCCTGAAGTGATTTCCTCAAAAACCTTAATTTCTTTTTGATTGAAGAAAGACATGAGAGCGAGTAAATTGTCAGGACATTTTAGTTCTGGAGTAAACTAATCCTTTAAAAAAAAAAAAATGTTTATTAAAAGCATAATTTTCAAAATTAACTGATTGGAAGTTGTTTTTTTTCATATAATGTAGTTTCATCATTTAATCGATTATATATGTATCAGTCTCTCTAATTGCATGTTGTTGAAAGCATGATTTTTTTTTTTTTTTTTTTTTTTTTAATGAACCAGACAGTAGAATGCCACCATTAGATGCAAGTTAGCAGATTAATAAAATAACTGTTGCAGGAGCACTGGGGAAAATTCCAACAAGATTGAAGGGGCGGAAAACTTATACAAAGAGATCATTGTTTTAAACTGTATAAAAGTGAGATGGTCAAATGTTCTGCAGGCTTGTCTGCTTTGTTATAGACAGTCCTCTCTTTTTCAAAAAAATCTCAAGTCAGAAAGTTCTAGATGACAAAATCAGACTTAATTGGTCAAGACGACAAAGTATGCCACAGTTGTGGTGGGAGTATTGAAGGGATTTAAAAAAGAAAAAGGAGGAAAGCACCTGCAATGAGATCATTGGTTAGGAACTGTATAAAAGTGACAGGTTGTTTAACACCGTGGGTGGACTGCAAGCAGACAGGTTGCAATAGTATAGATTTTCACAAGCTGATTATGAAGTTAAAGTTGAATAGAATGATTTGGTTTTCTTTTTTGACCTTTATATTAAAACAATTGTCAACAATGCAGACACTTCCCTTACATGTGGAACTTTGCCTCACGGGTTAACGTTTTTATTGATGTCATATCAGCAATAAAGTGCTAAGTGGCCAAATGGAGGCAATTCAGTAAACAGGATATTCACACATTCAGTTTAGATTGGAAATTTTCCATTCATCAAACATTGAATAGTTTCCACAAAAATACACGGTTGTTTTCCACCTTGACAGGAATGTGAAATGTTTCATTTAAGCCAGTGGTTCTCAACCACGTTCCTGGAGCCCCCCAACACTGCACATTTTGCATCTCTCCTTTGTCTGACACATCCATTTCAGGTCTTGAAGTCTCTACTAATGAGATGATTATCTGAATCAGGTGTGTTTGATTAAGGAGACATACTATTACTAAAATATACTAAAATACTAAAATATTTTACTATTTAAAATAACTGGTTTGTATTTGAATTTATTTTAATGTAATTTATTCCTGTGATTTCAAAGCAGAATTTTTAGCATCATTACTCCAGTCACATGATCCAGAAATCATTCTAATATTCAGATTTTCTGGTCTAAAAACAGAGTAGAATTTTCTTTTTTTTTTTTTTTTTTTTTTCCAGGTTCTTGATGAATAGGAACTTCAGAAGAACAGCATTTATCTGGAATATAAATCTTTTGTAACATTTATAAATGTCTTTATCATCACTTTTGAATAATTTAAAGCATCCTTGCTAAATAAGTGTTAATTTCTCTCATTTCTTTCCCCAAAAAATTATACTGACTCCAAGCTTTTGAATGATATAGTGTATAATGTTACAAAAGCTTTTTATTACAGATAAATGCTTATCTTTGGATTTCTCTGTTCAAAAAATCCTGAAAAAGTATACATGACTACTGCTGAAAATTTGGCTTTGATCACAGGAATAAATGTGAAAATCTATTCAAATAGAAGTTATTACTAAAATATTTCACAATATTATTGCTTTTGCTGTATTTTTGGATCAAATAAATGCAGGCTTGGTGAGCAGAAGAGACTTCTTTAAAAACATTGTCAACGTTTTTGAACAGTACAATTTTTAGTGTTTATTCTTGCAGAAGTATCTTTATATAACCATGATCTTTTTTTGAGCCATTTTTGGAAGCAACCAGTTCATGACATACTCTGTATTTCCATAACACTTAGATTCTGTCATTCTTGTAGATTAATAACAAGGAGAAGTCATCAGAGGAGGCCATCAATGCAAATGACTTTATTACAAGAAGCGTGGAATTTGCAGGTGCGTGAGTGGAGTTTTTCTCGAAAACTAGTTTAGACATGAAATGTCTGAATTCCATCTTCTCTTCTATAGTTATAGGTAACCAGTATGCTGTCTCAGGAAACTTGGAAATGGCTGTGAAATATTTTACAGATGCTATAAAACACAATCCTAAAGAGTATAAGTAAGTCCATGTTGAACTTAACTACATAAACAAGTTAGAGTAAAGCTTTGTATAGGTTTACACTTTAATATGTTTGTTTGTGATCCAGGTTATTTGGAAATCGTTCTTACTGCTATGAAAAGATGCTGCAGTATGAAAAAGCTTTAAACGATGCTGATATTGCTCTTTCTATGAACCCCAAATGGGTAAAAGGGCTTTACAGAAAAGGCAAAGCGCTAGTTGGATTGAAGGTATTACTGCAGTCTTTTGCCAGTGTCATCCATCATTTAGAGATTTATCCTGCTATTTTATTCTCACATAATCCTATTTCTCCTTCTGTCAGAGATACTATGATGCCAGACTTACATATAATGAAGTGTTAAAACTGGACAACACTTGTAAAGACGCAGCTGAGGAGATGATGAGGGTGCAACTCATGCAGCTTATGGTGAGTGGTGGAGAAAAGTGCTGATGCTGCTTGAATATTGTCAGCACCTGTATATTGGTTTTATGTTGTCCATTTGGTATAAATGACCAGAATGGTAATGTCAAGATGTGCTCGTTTCTTCAACAGGAAATGGGATTCACTAAAGCGCAAAGTTCAAATGCCCTTATTCTTCATGGAACTGTAGAAAAAGCCTTAGAAAGTCTCTCTGGGCTCTCAGGTATGACAAAAAATTTAATAATGTACTCACCCCCATGTTCATGTGTGTCTTTCTTCAGTCGACAAGAAATTAAGGTTTTTGTGGAAAACAATTCAGGATTTTTCTCCATGTAGTGGACTTCAGTGTTGACCAACAGGTTGAAGGTCCTAATTGCAGTTTCATTGCAACTTCAAAATGAAAATGATTGATCGTTTTGCTAGATTAGACCCTTATTCCTCAGCTGGGACCGTGTAGAGCCCTCTGAACTGCGTTTAAACTGCAGTTTGGACCTTAAACCCGTCGGCTCTAATATGGAGAAAAATCCTGTAATCCTGACCTAAATGGTTTAGTCATAACTGTTTTGATTTAAATGTGCAAGGGCATGTTTTGCACCTGTATCTTGTTTGTTCCTTCCTAGTCTCTAATTGTCGAATTGTAACTCTCATTCTGTGCAGGTTTAAACCCTGTCCTAGTGCCCGGAGAACCCACGTTTATGACTGTAGCGCAAAACCCACAATCTCCAGCTAAATTCCCTCTCAGACCTCTTCCTCAGAATCAGTCTCGACCCAGTATGCCACCCGCTGCTCCAGTTCATCATCCTCCACCGTAAGACGCATGCATACAGACATTTGTGATACAAACTTTCACCTCAAAATCATTTAAATCTGGATGTTTTTCATCCCTGATCAGAGAGCTATTCCCCATCTGGGTTGGAGATCTGGTGCCTTCTATAACAGCGGCAAAGCTTTATGAATTATTCAGATCGTAAGTGACCTTAGATTTTTGCAAACATCTTTTAACCAGTAAAATGCTATATTCAGCTTTGATGCGATTGAGCACATTTTAAGTTCAATACATTTCTCTTTATAAAACAGTGCTGGGCACGTCCATAATGTAAGAGTGTTGCAAACGAGACGCTGTGCATTCGTTAACTACACCAAGAAGGAGGACTGTGAGAAAGCCATAAATGATTTCCATGTAAGTATGTTTGCTCTGTTTCTTTGGTAGTGTATATTGTCATCTACGTATCCTACATTTCACTAAACGGTCAAAAGTTTTTGAATGATGCTTAAAATTTAGCTTTAAATTCACAGGAATAAATATTTTAAAATATTCAAATAAAGTTATTTTAAATAATGTTTTAGAATTGTACTGTTTTTGCTGTACTTTGGATCAAAAAAAATCATTGTAAACTAATAATATTTCATAATAGTATTGGTTTACATTATTTTTGATCAAATAAATGCAGTCTTGGTGAGCATGAGAGACTTGTTTCAAAAACTTTTGAACAGCAGAGTACTTGCACTACCAGTCAAAAGTTTTTGTTCAAAAGTTTTTTTGAAATTTCTTTTTGAAAATTGTTTTTCTTCTGCTCACAAAACCTGCATTTATTTGATCTCAGCAAAAACTGTAATATTTTTACTATTTAAAATAACTGTTTTGTAATTAAATATATTTTAAAATGTAATTTATTCCTTTTGATTTCAGAGCTGAATTTTAGCATCATTACTCCGGTCACGTGATCTTTTAGAAATCATTCTAATATTCAGATTTTCTGCTCAAAAAACTATTGTTGTTTTCTTGATTGATAGGAAGAACAGCATTTATCTAGAATATAAATCTTTTGTAACATTTATGTCTATTATCACTTTTGATCAATTTAAAGCATCCTTGATAAATAAAAGCATTGATTTCTATCATTTCTTTCCCAAAAATTATACTGACTCCAAGCTTTTGAATGGTATAGTGTATAATGTTACAAAAGCTTTTTATTTCAGATAAATGCTGTTATTTTAATTAGTAAAAATATTTCACAATATTGTTTTTGCTGTATTTTGGATCAAATAAATGCAGGCTTGGTGAGCAGAAGAGACTTTAAATATCTTAGTGTTCAGAAACTTTTGATTGATAGTGTAGCTGCTTATGTCTAGCCCTTGCTCAGGTGATATCAAAATTTGGGGTTTGTCCCATGTTTCTGCTTAAATTAAGATCTTGCATCAATTTCAATGAGGGGGAAAAAAACATGAGCTGTATGTTTGTAATTTGCAGGGTTATTCCATTGATGGGACAACTCTAGTGGTGCGTTATCCAGATAGGATTCACACACGTCTTGGAGTGTCCAGAGATGCATCTACAGAGTCCTCGGGAAAGAATGGGTGAGTGAACATGCTTTTCCTGCTTTGTTTTTTATATGTTGCACATAAGTGATATCACGGTTTAGATTAGAAATGCATTTGTATAAGTGCAAACAGTATAAGTTTTGTGTAGCATAATAGTTGTTTCAATAGTAATTGATAATTTTTGTCTATTTTTTTTTCCTCAGCAAACAGCCTGATGAGTGTTATTTTTGGAGGACAAATGGCTGCGTTAAGAATGAGCGCTGCACTTACAAGCATATACCAGAAAACAAGGGCATCGACCGAAATAAAGCCAAATCAAACCCCTGATTCCCAGCACACAGACAGGGATTTAAACACCTCAATCACTTGTAATTAGTTGGATACAGTAAAAATTTCACATGCATAAAACAGCAGCTTGGGGCTTTGGTGTTTGTTTGGTCATTCTTCAGAATATTTTATAATTTCCGTTTTAAAATGGTCTTAATATCAGCCTGTACACACATTGAAGAGAGTCTTGATTTGCTACATTTTAAGCATTTAAATTTTTGTTTTGTCCCACAGAATAATACATTCCTTTTTACCAAGTCAGTTATTGGTTTGTCTTTTTCAAGACAGTAAAGCTTTGTATTTAAGGCTGTCAAAAATTTTAATGAATGGTCACTGCTTTTTTTTTTTTTTTTTTATAAAGCAGTTGGAAAAAAATATTTGTCTTCTGACCCTATCCGAGGGTTTTAAACCATAAGTATTGTTATATTAAGAGGTTTTATTTGGACTTCTTATCTGCAGGTTTTAACCTGTTTCTGTAAAAGCTGAAATGTTACAAGTTTTTTTTTAAAAAAATTCTATCTGTCAGAACTCCTGATGTCCTGTGCAATTTCTGCTGTAGAGATACCATCTTGATGAGAGAAAAAAACTCTATTCAGTTGTAACTGATATTACCTGTAAAGCAATGCAAAATGACTCTAATACAATAAAAGATGCCCTAAAAAAATGGAAATGTTTGACATTTTATTTTATTTTTGTGTCATTATCTAATGTTACCTAAAATACTGGCTTGTTTTTCATCCATGTGCAATCACATAAAATCTAATCTTCTCAAAATAAAACTTAATAAATAAGCCATTTACATATTAAATACAGATTAATAGCATTTTACAATAGATGTACTTTTTACCTTTTTTTTTTAACAGCCTTATGTGATTTGTACTACCTACAAAAAAGACATTTTGTACATTTTCATTCATGAATTAAGATTTTGCCATTAACAATTGTGAACTTTACCCATAATTATCAAAAAATTTATCAATTATCAAAAAAAACGTAAATCGCAAAGGTATGCCAAAACTTTCAAAAGGGGCAGGGACACTTTTAGTAAATTGTCTATATAACTCCTGAACGGAATGAGATATCTTCACAAAACTCAGAACACGTATGTAAAAGCTCAATCTGAGGTCACAGGAAAAGAATCGTAGAGTTTGGCCACTTGGTGACGCTATTAGAAGGAAAAACATAAAAATGGCTGTAACTGCGCAACCATTTGTCCTATCAACATGTAAAACGGTAAACACGGTCTTGGTCCAAAGTGCCACAGGTGTTTAAAGGACGATTGTGTATCTCAAAAAACATGGCCGCCATTGGCGACAAGTTTTATCATTATTGACCCCGTGTTTAATAAAAAACATTTACATTTACATTTAGGCATTTGGCAGACGCTTTTGTCCAAAGCGATATACAGTTTCTAAACTGTATGCTCAACGGTCTCTAAAATGTCTTAAAAAAAACGGCAAAAAGGCTGGTTTATAAGGATTATAATGACTCCATAAGTTTTTTTTTTTGTACCTTTTGTAATGCCATTTTTCTAACTTTATTAAATATGTCATCTTTTGTGCAAAAAAAAAAAAAAGATTTATAAATGTTTTTATCAAAATGTTTAATTAAACAATAAATTAAAATAATAAGATACAATCAGGCTGAATAAGTTACCAATCAAATGAAATCAGTATGAACAATTTGTTTTTTTCATGGAACAAAAGAATTTTTGACATGACTCAGAGGTAGAATTAATGCATTTCATAATAACAATGTTATGGGATTGTTTTAAATATAATGTTTTGAATATAGAAGTTGTAATCATTTAAATGAGTTTATACTTAAAAAAAATAATATAAATGTATAAAAAAAATGTATAAAACTGTTGTATAAATTCAATTTCTTAGCTATAACGGGGTCGTTTAGAAAAGGGGCCTGTCCAAATCCTATAACGCCTGAAGAAAAATGAGACGATCAGGTGATTTTAAACAAACATGCAAAGTTTTAAGGAGATCCGACCACAGCTGTCGCTATAACAGTCATAACCTTTAAAAAACAATGTGTGGTGATACGGTTCTTCATACGCTTAGCTGATTGGTTTGTTCGTTGTTCCCCAGTGGTCCTATCATTCGGCAGTGAGGTACATATAAAGGCGTGTGCGAAGTAGTCGGGTGTTATGGGTTCCGCCCCTTACCCCCCCCTACGTCACTTTCACTCACCGTTCAGAAAAAGCATACTGAAGGAAATCCCGTGGCTGATATTGGTCTGAGGTTGCCCCTCTACAGTTAGAAGTTCAGGCGAGACTGAGTTGGCCCAAGTGTCTGCCCGCTGTTGTGGACACGGTTGTCCTCCCGTCGAGCCCTGCTGTTTTAGACAGACTGAACGAGCTCTCATGTTCCTGGTATATTTGCTTTTCTAAATGACTTGGGAGTCGGACCTTGTCTCTACGACACATCTGAGGCGTCGATACTGACAATTTTCGTTCGTAAAGTTTCCCTGTTGCTCGGGCTGCGTGGGAACTGTTATCTGGAGATGCTGCTGCTTCGCTTTGGTTAAAGTCGATTTGCCGTGTGTGTGTGTGTGAGACTTTATAAATCTTGTCCTTTCGTGTGTTTGATCGCCTTTGCGAAACGTGATCATCGTTGTGAGTGTGGCGTGTGAGAAGTTTAATCGTGCTCTATAGATTTTTTGGGATTATTTTGTGTGTGTGTGTGTTGGTTTACCTTGATCTACTTTTTGATTCTTTATACAGCTTTTGTAATGTTGTGAGTTTGTTTAAATTTGTGTTTGCAGTATAGCAATAACTTGTTATTGTCATTTAAAACCTTATTATAATTTTTCTTTATTATTATTATTATTATTATTGTTGTTGTTGTTGTTGTTGTTGTTGTTGTTGTTGTTGTTGTTGTATCGTTTTGTTTGTTTTTGGTGAATTCAAGTATTGGCTAGTTTTTGTTATTGTCACTTATGTGATTTAGGGTGTCATTTTTAAGTGTATAACCTGATTTTTTGATTTGTTACAGGAGCTGAGTGCAGAAGGCAGTGGCAGATTTCTGGTGTTGGTGCTTTCACGAGTGTTGGCTGGAGTGACTGTGTCGGTGTGCGTGTGTCACAGGTATAAGTGTGGGGTGTTTGCTGTGGAGGCCTATAGTGCCCTTAAGCCCTGCTGTCACGCCTCAGTTCCTGTACTTGTATTTGTGGATGTCTTAGACAACCCCGGTCACCATCCTCGTGTTTGTGAAGTGTGTAATGGAATTTGTTAATTGATCATTGTGCCCAGTGACTTGCTTTTTTTTTCCATTTTTCTATTCTTGCACTAACCTTCTTTTTATTGTAATAAAACGTATCTTTGATATATCCACGTCTCCTGCTAACTTTATTGTGAGCTGACCTGTGTTGCCTAAAAGAAAGCAAAACAAATTTAAATAATAAAGGTCCCTGGCCAAGATCCAGGGTGGCGTAGTCGTGCTAAATCTTTCTCTGCTTAGTGCTCTGCCACAAATGTTTCTATGGTAAATTACCTGGATTTGCCAAAAATGCTTTTTTTTTTTTTTTTTTTTTTAATTGATTTAGGAGGACCTTTCCTCACAGACTTTTTATCCCAAGTCAAATTAAAGAATTTAGTTTAAAATTTGTTTAGATATACTTATAATTTATTCTTGAGCAGGTTTTCTAAGAATATATCTTCATTGTGTTAATTTTGTAATATTTTCCCTACTGAAAAAAAAAACAGCTGGTTGGTTGGCTAGTTTTAGCTGGTCAAAAGGCTGGTTTTAGAGGGGTTTTGGCCACTTAGCTGGTCATATTGGTCTTAGCTGGTCAGGCTGGAAGATGGAACCAGATGGAACCAGCTACTTCCAGCTTAGACCAGCCAACCAGCCTAGGCTGGTTTTTGCTGTTTTTTTATTTTTATTTATTTTTTTATTTATTTTTCTTCAGCATGGATAGTCTATTCTACATCTGTTTTATTATTGTCCATTCTTTTTCATTGCCAAGTGTTTTTGGTCAGAAGTTATGGTGATTTTTTTTTTTTTTTTTTTTTTTTTTTACTATCATATTTAATTCTAAGGACATTAACCTTAAACACACTGTATTTATTGCTTTGTTGTAAACCTAACTTAGAATGTGTTCATCTGTTGTAAAGTTCCATTTTAAAGTTCGGGAACATTTGAACTCAAAGGCTTCTAAAACATTTAACATCCTTGAGTCTGTTGTGCTTTTTTGTCGTCTTGGTCGCCTCTGAAAGTACGCATCACTGCACAGCGTCACTACGGGAAGCCGAAAGTGCTACGAGTTCACGTCTCCGTTTTCAACTCCTCTGACTGCAGCTGCTGCAAGCGGCAGAAGTCGCTCACACACATTTTGATTTGCGTCGTGTGGTCCTTTATGCAGGTTACTCCTGATTTATTTTGAAACCTGAACAAAGGATTTCAAAACTTTCAGTTTCTTTCGTGAATCCAGTGACTGGTAAATATTCACTGCGTTCATTTTAAACACCGTAAGGAGAGAAAGTAGCCTAAACAATTTGAATTAGATAAGAAACAAATATGATTTAATTGAATTTAATTGTATTTATTGAAATATTGACATTGAAATATGAAATACAAATTAGTGTTTTTAAATTCAGTTTCCTAAAATGTAACCTGCAATACAATTTACTTTATGCCACGTCTTTTTGACGTTATAGTGAAAAGAGTAAACATCTTAATGTACCCCAATTGATATATTTTGTGTTCCGTTTAGTGAGGAAAAATTAATCTAATGTGGTATTGCTAAAACAGGGCCTTAAGCAGAGAATGGATGTGTGTGTACCATTCACGGGAGTGAGCAGGTGTGGGATGGTTCAGTGAAAACTATTTTGCCTCCTTAAAGCTTTGCTGAGGTGGTTGAGAATCACTGTTCCAGAGGAAGGCCTGCTTAAAGAGCTACTCCACACAAAAATGAAAATTCTCTCATTTCTTCCGCCTCATGCCGTCCCAGATGTACTATGACTTGCTTTCTTCAGATGAACACCAGCAAAGATGATTAGAAAAAGAATTCATCTCTGAGTCCATCTAATGCAAGTGAGCAGTCATCCAAAAGTTTAGTCTTCAAAAACCTGCAAAGTAATCACAACGGTAAACCATACAACCCCATTTCTTTTAAAGTGAAATGATAGGCGTGTGTAAGAAAAATACTAAAATTTTAAACTATAAGTCATCGCTATTGGTCAAATTGGTTTCAAACAAGGCTTTGTGAGCTTATGCTTTATGTAAATAAATAGCACCAGAAGTCTTTAGAATTGGCTACTATTAATAACTGACTAACTTTTAGAGAAAATGTAAAACATTCATAAGTAATCCATCTCAGCCTTGAGATCGACAAAATGCATTCTTGGTCAAAGTCCACTCAAATAAAATGGAAGTAGAAAAAAAAACTTCACACCCAACTGTTTTTTGTCATTGTCTGATGTAGTCAGTTTAGAGTTGTGTTCATTTTTAACCTTTAAATTTAGAGATTTTCAGAGTTCTGTAGATATGTGCACCTTGAACAAGAGCTTGTTTAGAGTCTTGATATCTGCAGCAGCTCTTCTTGCATCTGAAGGTAAGAATCACCCTTTGTTTGCTTTTGACGTGTGCACTTGCTTTAACAAGCCCATCTGAATCACTGCTGTTTCTTTTTTTTTTTAAGGGCTCTTGGTTCAAGGACCTGCTCAGCCTCTGGTTGCACAGCTGGGAGGTTCCATCATGCTGCCCTGCTCTGTGGAAACCCCATTAACTGTAGAGGAGCTGGAGGTCCACTGGAAAAGGACAGATGAAGAGACATTAGTGCAGTTGTTTCAGAATGGAGAGGACAGACCTGAGGCTCAGTATCAGTCTTACAGGGACAGAGCACATTTTTTTTCTGAGAAGATCTTTAAAGGAAACTTCTCAATTTTGTTAGAAAATATAACAGTTGCAGACACTGGTATCTACAGATGTGTAGTTACTCTTACCAGGATGTTGGAGAGATCTCTGTTATGATTCAGCATGTGGGTAAGTATGTATCTTATTTAAAAATGATCTTTAAAGATGGCTTTTGTTATTATAATGATTATTTCTCTTTTGTTTATAACAGAGCGTGTAGTTGTGACAGGGGAAGGTCAAACTGTATTTACACATGTTGGTGAGGATGTTGTTTTAAACTGCATGGTGGACTCACATATCCCTCCTCAACACTTTGATGAGGTCTCATGGAAGAAGGTGGACAAAAGGCCAGACATCGTCCCTGTGTTGCTTTTCCAAAATGGGACGATATTTCCAGGATCATCTCACAAGCGTTACAGAGACAGAGCAGAGTTCTTCAGTGAAGAAATTCTTAAAGGAAACTTCTCAATGAGACTAAAAAATGTCCAGACTGCCGACAAGGGAGAGTACATGTGTGAAGTCCACACAGAGAATTCAGTGAACTCTGCAACTGTGGAAATTGGGCGGTTGGGTAAGTTGTTTGAGACATAAACTACCAGTCAAAAGATTTTTTAAAGAAGTCTCTTCTGCTCTCTTAGCCTGCATTTATTTGATCCAAAAACAGTAAAATTTTGAAATATTTTTACTATTTAAAATAACTATTTCTATTTGAATATATTTTAAAGTGTAATTTATTCCTGTGATTTTAAAGCTGAATTTTTAGCATCATTACTCCAGTCACATGATCCTTCAGAAACCATTCTAATATTCTAATTTACTGCTCATTTATTATTATTATTATTATTATTATTATTATTATTATGTTGAAAATAGCTGTTTTCGACATAATAATAATTTTAAAAAAAAATTAGGTTTCTTTGATGAATAGAAAGTTTAGAAGAACAGCATTTATCTGAAATAGAAATCTTTTGTAACACTATATATGTCTTTATCATCACTTTTGAAAAATTAGCCTCCAAGCTTTTGAGTGGTAAGCTTTTTATTTCAGATAAATGCTGATCTTTGGATATTTCTATTCATTAAACAATCCTGAAAAAAATGTACTCAACAAAATATTAATGATTATAATAATAATAATAATAATATGATTGTTTCTTGACCAGCAAAACAGCATATTAGAATGATTTCTGAAGGATCATGTGACACTGAAGACTGGAGTAATGATGCTGAAATTTCTTTAATCACAAGGAAAAAAATACATTTTGAAAAATATATTCAAATAGAAAGCAGTTATTTTAAATAGTAAAAATATTTCTCAATATGACTGATTTGAATTTGAGAGACCTCTTTAAAAAAACTTGTCTGGTAGCGTACACTATACATTATTTATCAATTAATACTTTTATTTAGCAAGAATGCATTCAATTGATCAAAAGTGATAGTTAAGGCATTTAAATAAATTTCATTACAACTAACTGTATTATTTTTGTTTCCACAGAAATATTAAGCAGCACAAAATTGTTGCTATTTTTCAATAAAACTGATAAATAGTTTAATTAATTGAAATAAAGCTAAAATAAAACATGGACAAACTTAAAACACAAACGAAAATTAAAAATGTTGCATTGACAACTAAATAAATATTTGAAAAGAACACCAAAAATATGACAAATGTAAATAACAAATTTACTGAAAACTAAAATATTAAAATAAGAGCTAGTTCTCAAAATAGTAATAATTAGTATAATAATCACAGTTTACTTTGGCTTAATACTAATAATACTACTGTTTTCAACAGCGATAATAATAAATGTTTTTAAGCAGAAACAATTTTTTTTTTTTTATAAGATTTATTTTTGCCCTTTTTATGATACGACAGATCATAGCTGACAGGAAGCGAAGGGGGGGAGAGAGAGAAGGCGAGAGAGAATTCATTCTGTGTTTCTCATGTAGGGATGTCTGCTCTGCACATCATCACACTGATGCTCTGTTTTACTTCCCTCTTACTGACTTTTGCATTATGTATTCCAGTCACAATCTATATTAGCAGAAAAGGTAGGACAAACATTATGAAGTATGCATTTAATTGTAATATTATTTATGTAAACCAAATGTAAAGAATGTTAAATTACTGTTCTTACAGTTATCTACTGTTCTAACAAACTCAGTGATTGTATATGGTGTTTATGTTTTACAGATACCGGCACAAAGCCCATGTACATCAATTATTTGCAGGTTATGTGTCCCAACATCTGTATGTGTATTGCATTTGTTCTGTGGGGAGTTATTGAAGGTAAGTCTCCTGATCTCCTGAGTCTACATGTATGTTATTTATCTGTTCTAATCTTAGTTGGTGACTTGAGTGTTTTTTACTGCTTTGCTCAGGGTCTGTAGTTGAGGTAACAATGTGTGCAACAATTAACCTGACAAGGATCATATTATTGTTTCTTATGGCCCCATATTTTAATTGGGAAACTACTGTTTCTGGTATGTATGTGTATTTTAATGAAAGACATTCCATAATACATTTTATATAATGCTTTACGGCATTGTGATAAATATGCAATCTGACAAATGTGTACATAGAACTATATGAATATGGTTTAATTTTTAGGAAATTATTTACATTTAAAAGTCATTTTAGGAAAGTTTTACTATTAATTATTCTTCTAATTCATGTTTTGTTATTTTTGCAGTTGATTTTCCAAATTTCATTCACAGAACAATTGAATATGTTGGGATTCCCATTGCATATCTTCTGATTTCCACAGCATATTGCTCAGGTTAAGAAACTGGGTTTAGAGTCTGGGTGTAGAGTACAGTTTGTTTATTTAATATAATTGAATAATACTACATCTATCTGACGTGTGGAAATAAGTATTAACTATATAATCTGTCTTGTTTTGTAGCTGTTCTTCATGATCTTTGGAATGCATCTCAGTGGTCTGAAGTTGTTCTTGTCAGTGTTGGGATTATTCTTCTGTCATCCATACCAGTTTTTCTTCGAGCTTTAAGTGACGTTTGCTTCACAAAATTCTTTGAGATACATTTTTCCCTTCAATTTGTGACAGGTATGTCAAATTGCATTCTATTTTTATGCAATTATGTATTATGCAGTTTATATGCTAATAACACTATCTAGAATTACATCAAGGCAAATGCCAGACTTCCATATTTATTTATGTTTATTTATTGTTATTTACTCATGTTAAGTAAAGATCAGTTAATAGTCAGTAAAGCTCTAATGTTGACATGAACTCAGGATTAAAAGTATAGACAGTTTATTTAATAGCAACAACAACAAAACTGAAAACAAGAAAGAGAATCAAAACCAAGTATGCCAATAAAACATCAATGTACAGACAATACCTCATCATAACCACAAAAAAACACTAGCACTTAAAGGGATAGTTCACCCAAAAATGAAAATTCTGTCATTAATTAATCACCCTTGTGTCCTTACAAACCTGTAAGACCATTGTTCATCTTTGGAACACAAGATATTTTTTTAAGAAATCTGAGAGCTTTCTACTGCATAAACAGCAATGCAACAATGTTCAAAGCCCACAAAGGTAATAAGGACATTGTTAAAATAGTCAATGTGACATAAGTGGTTCAACCTTAATTTTATGGAATTTTATAGAATAGAATCAATTGTGCACAAAGAAAACAAAAATAACGACTGTATTCATCAATTTCTTCTTATCCCTTAAGGGCACAAAAGTGATCTCTTGAAAGCTTTCAAAACCTACAACCTTTCAGTTTACAGCCCAGGACTGCATTTCCCAAAACCACCAATGGTCTCTACCTAGCATACATTGCTTTTGAGAGAAACAGGCCTAATCTTTAGTCTAAAGGTTCTGATGTGTAATGCTCATATGTGTTTTCATTAGTGTTGCTCTGTGATTGCAGAGTCATTAGGACATGTTCTTATGCAGTCAAGCAACTTTCTTCAAATGCGTCTTCTCTTCTTTAAATCATCAGCCGTTGATGAATGTAAGTAGGAATTGTATTTATAAGGAATTGTTAAAAAGTTGTTTACTTACTGATTTTCATTCAAATGTGTGTCTGTTTACATTTTCAGCTATGATTACAATGACATATGCCTTAGGGGGAATTTCTGCTGCCATATCAATAATAGTTCTTCCAATTCCAGCAATTCGACAGTATCTTTGTTCAAAACTTGGCAAAAATCAACTTCGAGCACTTATAGGGAGATGTTGTAAGTACACTAACAAATGCAATTTTAATGTATTTTATTGTACATCGCAAATCATTTTACAAGTCAAAAATCAAAATCAAGTTGGAAAGGTCACGCACAAATGTGTACTCTGGTTCAAAAAGATGAAAAACTCCATCTCATTTTTCAGCTTCAAAATCGTCTGACATCATTGTTTTTCGTTTTTTTGTAAGGGCCGTTTAACTTTGCACATTTGCTGGGTTGGTACTTCCGCCTACGTCACGTGTGACCTTTCCAACATGACTACGTAATGCATGAAGCTAGTGCAAGATGAGCATTTGTGGTTAAAAAGTATACAACATTTCATTTGAAGCTGCAGTTTGGACCCCATTGAAGTCAACTATTTGGAGAAAAATCCTGGAATATTTTCCTGAAAAACCTTAAAGGAATAGTTCACCCAAATATGAAAATTTCCCCATGATTTACTTACCCTCAAGCCATCCTAGGTGTATATGACTTTGTCCTTCCAGATGAACACAGTCAGAGTTGTTTTAAAATTTATCCTGGCTCTTCCAAGCTTTATAATGGTGGTGGATAGTGGCTGATATTTTGAAGCTCCAAAAAGCGCATATATCCGTCGTAAAACTAACCCATACACCTCCGGGGGGTTAACACATGTCTTCTGAAGCAGATCCATGGGGTTTTATAACAAAAATATTTATATTTTTAAAATTATAAACTCAAATCATTGACTTCCAGCAACAGCGTATGCGTGTTCACGTTAGTCGAGATCCAGCTTCTTCGCTGACCTCTGTAATAAACAAACGAGGATAGAGCAATACTAAACACCGGTAACAATTTAAATGTCGAAAATGAGAAGTTAAAAAAAATGTCAGCGGATTTCACTATAAGAGAAGAAGAGCTTGAGTTTTTTTACACAGCCTTATTTGTTTGAACCGGAGTAACGTTACACCGACCGGGAACTCACGAACACGCATACGGCCATTGTCAGAAGTCAGTGATTTGAGTTTATAATTTTAAAAGTAGAAATAGTTTTGTTCTAAAAACCTATGGATCTGCTTCAGAAGACATGTGTTACCCCCCAGAGGCGTATGGGTAAGCTTTTCGCCGGATATATGCGCTTTTTGGAGCTTCAAAATATCAGCAACTATCCACCACTGTTATAAAGCTTGGAAGAGCCAGGATAAATTTTAAAACTGCTCTGACTGTGTTCGTCTGGAAGGAGAAAGTCATATACACCTTGGATGGCTTGAGGATAAGTAAATCATGGGGACATTTTCATTTTTGGGTGAACTATTCCTTTAATTTCTTTTCGACTGAAGAAAATAAGACATGATCTTGGATGACATGGGGGTGAATAAATTATCAGGAAATTTTAATTCAGGAGTGAACTAATCTTCTTGGTTATTAAATCAGCATCAGGGTCAGGAAACATCCTTTCAGGACAAAAATAGTTAGCTTATAGACAAATCCACAAATACTCTGAAAGCAACGGTGATTGGGAAGCTGCATTTTAAGGTGATTTGTTTTCAATCTGTTTGTGTAAATTATGACCTGTCTTTGTCTTGTTTTTGATGATGATCTATCTTTCTCCCAGATTTAGTTTGGGTTAACGTCATGGTTATTACGCTCATTGGGCATACTGCATTTATTTTATATTATGTCGATATGATTCTGGAGAATACTAAGGGTAAGCTTGTATCAAATGTCAACAAACTCTGTTTTTTATTCTCAAAACACAAATTGCTTGCATTATTACTTCAATGTTTTTGTGGTTTATGTGCTATATGATTTATGTCATTCATTTTGTTAGTTTATCGTGGCATAGCATGGGTATCCAGGAATTGTAACTTTACTATAATTATGTGTCATTCATCACAGACCGTTTTGGATGGATCTTTGTCACATTTCTGCTCCATGTCTTGACTGCAATTGCACCCACACGATTCCCCAGAGCAGTTCCTGGTAACTAAATACACTGCAAGTCAGAAAATGAGGAAAGAAAGTCAAGACTTTAAGGCTAACAATCCTTCTATATTTTAAAAACCCAATCTTTTCAATTTTGCAGATGTAATTTACACTACTTTATACATGTATGGGGTGGCAGGTCTACCGGTGGTCAACTCTGTTTCTCTTGCTACAGAATTATTACTGCAAGTTTGTAAGTGTCAACGCCTAAACAATATTTCTGTAAGGTTCTGTTGAGAAGTCACTAATTATTTTCGTCCATCTTATGTTTGCAAGACATGGGGGAGAGAACAGTGGATGATCAACGTGGAATAGTTCTGCCGTTTGAAAGCATCATGTCTGCTGTGTGGCTGATTTTACAGATCCATGCATACTGTGAGTTTCATTGGTCCCTTTTGACATTCTCGTGTAAGAGATCATGCATAATATTGATGTAGCTCACATTGTCTTTACTTATGAATTATAGGGGCAGTTGGTGGGAGAGAGTAAGTAAAATATATATAATTGGAAATCAGCAGTATGATGACTCAATATTGTAACTTAGTATTATTATTGCTTATTAGTTTCACCAAGTGTTAATTAATTGTCTTTCAGTGTACTGAAGGAGTTGTATGAACTGAGGGATTTTGCAGCACAGTGCACACCACAGGTAACTGTTTTAGAGGGCGAATAGCCCTACTGGTAAACAGTAGGGCTAGGCGATAAAATGATCATTATCGTAATATAATTTTTGTTGATTAAAACGTTATCAAGAGTTTGATAAATGTTCAAGATAACATGACATGGGCTGTATTTCCGCCTAAAATGAAGATCAAACGGCAGTGCAGCGCAAATTTACTAAAGCACATGCGTTTACTCGCTGATAACTCTTCGTCACGTGACCACTAAACAGGGCTGTGAGATCCAGCGCTTGAATTCAGCAAAGAACACAAATGATTCGCCAATTTTAAACTAGTTTAAAGCTAGATGAAACAGTGCTAAGAAACAGGAGAAACAATGTGTACAAAAATACAGTCAGATGCCTTTTCAGTCTACAAATTGCCATCATTTACCGTGGATTTACTGTTGTAACACTAATTGCACCTTGGTGTTGTTACAGAAATACCTAGAAACCATATAGTTAAATTTTTACCATGGAATCCATGGTATATGTGTGGTTGTTATGATCTACAGTGCCCTTTTTAATATGTTGCTGCCTTAAACAGTTTTAAATTACTTTTTTTCCAGTCTACAGGTCCATAAACCCTAATGACAAAGCAAAAACAGAATTGTCACAACTTCATAGATTTATTAAAAATAAAAAAAGCTGAAATAAATACATTGCATAAGTACTCATAACTTTAACTCAGTACTTAGCTGAAGCACCTTTACAGCCTCAAGTCTTTTTGGCTATGATGTGTCAAGATTTCATCAAGATCAACATTTGGTAATTATCTGCCATTCTTCGCCTCACCTCTTCACCTCTCAAGCTCTGTCAGCTTGGATGGGGTCTGGCAGACATTTTCAGGTTTCTTCAGAAATGGTGAACCTTCTGCCCACTATGAAGTTCTGAATGCTCTGGACAGGGTTTTCATTAAGGCTATCTCAATATTTTGGTGCATTGAGTATTTCTTCTACTCTGATGAGTCTCTCAGTCTCTGCCACTGAAAAACAGCCCCAAAGCATGAGGCTACTACCAGCACACTTTACTTTTGGGATGGTACTCTGCAGGTGATGAGCAGTGCCTGGTTTCCTTTAAACATGATGCTAGGAATTGAGTTTCGCCACACCACGAATCTTATTTCTCACAGTCTGAGGGTCCATTAGGTGCCTTTTTTTATTTTTTAAATTTGCCACAGGTTAACTTCACTCGAAGTGTAGTAACATCTACAAGCAATATGAATGCTTCTGAGCTAAATTTCAGCAGTCCCAGATAAGGGTATGAATACTTATGCATAAATTATAATAAATTATTATAAATAAAGTAAAATGATGTGGGGAAAAGTAATTTAAAGCATATTAACATAAGGCAGCAACATGACAAAGAGGTATGAATACTTTCCCAAGGCACTATAATGCATGCTACTATGGAAGACTAATGGTTCATTTTAAAATTCAAACAGAATAATCAAATTTCACCAAATAAAAATTAGGTTGTTACAGTTTTTACATACTTTTGTCAGAATTTGTATTGTTTTTGATAATGAACATAAAGCTACTACTATTATCGACTCAAGCTACTGTCAAATGTGCAGTTTTAAGAGACAATTTATTTTTTATATTATTAATATTGCAGCCTGCTCTGCAAACTGTACTGAAGAAACGGGTCATCAACGTCAGGCAACACAAACCTGTTTCATAACTTGAAACAATACCCAACTAAAAAATAAAACAAAAAAAATAAAAATGTAGTTAAAAACCCCTCAGTGTGGAACTAAACGTATATTGCTCTCAACATTTATTCTAGAAATCCCGGAATAACAGTGTGTGTTCAACAATACAGCAAGGAGACATCCTTTCTGAGAACCAAAGATGTCAGCCAGAGGCAGTGCCAATTCTTTGAAAAGCAAGATCTAGAGGTTTAAGTCTTTAAAACAATAACTTAACACCATGACAAGGTAATGTTACCCTACCAGTGCTAACTTTATTTAATTCAATTGATTTGAGTGGAAAAATTCAGCATTACTGTACAATTTGTTTTAATGATGTGAACACTGCTTATTCTTCTTCTCTCCATTTCCACCTTCAGATTGTTCCATCTTTTGTTATTGTTTATTCCCACAGTATTAATCTGACTGCATAGATTTATTTAAAACATGTTTCACACACAGATTCACAAAGCCATTTGAATAACATTTCAAAAATTTGTCTGGAAACATGCAAAGTGTCTCTATAATAAAACTGTATCAATTTGCCCTACCTCCTGATATGCTTCTTCAGCTAAAAAAAGAAACACAAAACCAATCGGCAGCATCATGACACTGCTGAGCTGTTGATTGGCTGAGGACCTGTGTGTGTGTGGAGAGAGTGTGTATGTGTGTCCTGTATAAAGCACACCGCTCTGCAGCATTTCTGAACTGGTGCAGTGCCGGTTCATCTCCACTAATGGTGTGCAGAACAAGGGGGACTTAAAGAGAAAAAACTTCTCCAACCAACAAAACATTAACATCATTTGAAAACCAAACAAAAAGCAACAAAAAAAATCCTGCATCATGAGCTTTGACCCGTTCATCTCCTCCTCCTCCCTCTCCCGGCGATGGGAAGATCCCCCCTCCAGCAGATCAACCTACCGGCTCTCCCGGGGGCCCCTGTCATCCTCCAGGTGGTCGACCACGCGTCCGGAGCCGTTGCAGCGCTGGGAGCAGAGTGACCTGAGTCAGGCGAGCATAGTGAACGCAGAGCTGCTGGAGCTGCGGGCCCAAGAGCGAGAGCAGCTGGTGGGTCTTAACAACCGATTTGCATCCTACATCGAGAAGGTGCGACACCTTGAGCAACAAAACCGGGTGCTTCTCCTACAGCTGGAGGGCCTTCGGCGCAGGCAGAGTCAGCCGTCCCGCGTGCAGCAGCTCTACCTACAGGAGGTACGGGGCCTCAGGGAGCAGCTGCACCAAGAGGCCCAGAATAAGGCACGCATGGAGGCGCAGAGGGAGAAATTGCGGGATGCGCATGCAAAGCTGCACGAGCGCTGGGAGGAAGAGGCACAGCGGCGTAGCCGGGCAGAGGCAGAGGTGCAGAGGTTACGGGAGGAGGCGGGTCAGGTCGCTCTGTGCAGCTGTGACGCCGAGGCCAGCGTGGTCTCCCTGGCGCAGGAGTTGGCCTTCTTGAAGCAAGTGTTTGCGGAGGAGCAGGAGGGGCTGAGGGTCCAGCTACAGGTTGCCAGCCTCAGCGTGGAGCTGGACACAAGTAGACCGGACCTGTCTGCCGCTCTGAGAGAGATCAGAGCACAGTATGAGAGCCTGGCTGGACGCAACATGCAGACCGCCGAAGCCTGGTTCCGGGGGAAGGTAGCGAGTGTGGTGGAGCTGACAGATAAGCAGGAGGAGGCTGTGCGTTTGGTACGTGAGGAGACCGCTGAGTATCGACGGCTGCTGCAGTCCCGTTCGGCTGAGGTTGAGGCGCTGAGGAATGTCATCGATTCACTGAATGCACAACTAGGGGAGCTAGAGGAGACGCAGAGCACTGATGTCACCAAGTACCAGGTAGAGATCACCAGCAGCAATCAATCCAAGTGCAGTTGCACCATGTGCACAATACAACCACACAAGTGTCTTAAGAGGTCATTATGCTACTGACTGCAGAAACATTCTGAGAGAGAAGATTAATGAAATGGGGAAAACAAAAAGGTGCATATATTTGTACCTTAAGAGTAGGTAATATGTAAGGACTATGAACCTTTTGGGAGTTAATAAGGTACAAATTTGTACCCAGTGACAAGCTATTGTACAACATTTTCCTCATGAGGAAACTTAGAAACTGACTGTAAATTAGCTTTTTCATGACACGTCAGTTCGCTGACCTGACTAGTTTCAACACTGATGAAATACTATTTCTGCTGTGCTTTTGGCATTGTCCAAGTGATACCAAAGTTGCAGAAATGTTACTAATGCTGACTCATTCCATCAGTGCTGAGTCATGACTGACAAACTGAGTAGGACAGATGAGTCTGACTCTAGAGGGAAAGATAGTGCTGACTAAAATCTTTAAGATCTACTACTCTATCTCTGGCACAAAAACTGTGTGTAGGACCCCTGAAGCATCAGCATTAACTCATGCTTTGAAATGTTCTCTGAACAACTTCTAGGAGAAGATAAGTGACCTAGAGAGGGACATTGCTGATGCGAAAGAGGAAATGTCACGCTATTTGCGGGAGTATCAAGATCTGCTTAACGTGAAGATGGCTTTGGATGTTGAGATTGCAGCTTACAGGTAATGAGCTTGACAGTATGATGCTTGCAGTTTCAGAATCAATAGTTCGGTCACAAATGAGTATTGATATGATGCGGTTCTTCATTTTTCTCTTCACAGGAAACTCCTGGAGGGAGAAGAAATTCGATTGACGTATTCCACCCTTCCAGCCCTGGCCTAAACCCCTAAAACAAAATCCTAATAACACGCATTCATCATATTCATACTTTGAATACTGTTGTGCCAGACCCATATTGAGATCCTGAAATGCTAACCAACAAATCAGGCAAATAAATCTACTTTTTTTCTCCAAAACCCCTACTAACCTAGACCCGCCATTTAAGACCCTCTTGGCCAGATCCACATCCATAACCTTTACATTTACTTCCGACCCTAGTTCTTTAGTTAATTCCACCCAAATTTCATCTAACCATGAAACTAATCCACAGCATATCATCGCTTTAAAGTCAGACGAGCCCTTGTGTCACACAAGAGGTACACATAAAGAGGTCCCCCTTCTTCTTTACACTTGATGATGGATAAATGACCACCTTGGAGACATTACTAAGGGCAGCACTCACTCAGCCAGAGCTCGGTGTCTTGTTGGCAGATTCTCATGGAGGACCTTACATACTATTTTCACTAAATTGTCGTACCTTTGTTTCATTCCCAGCACCCATTGAGAATCCGATTAGCCAGTGATCACCTATATACAAACTTTTAACCAATTGTTTGTTGAGGTGAATCATTGTTCAGTCTCACTCTCTTTGGGTGCTAGGAATGGACTAACTAAAGCTAATTTGTTAATTCGACCGAGAATCAGCCAACAGGACACTGTCCACCATCCCTGGCTCTTTAAATTATATGTATTTAGTGCAACAGTTTAGTTTTAGCTATGTAAGAATGTGTTAATTTTAGTAAATGTTGTAGTAATGTTTCATTTGCTGTGTGTCTGTGTTCTGCTTCTCATATGTTTGTTTGGTTAAGAATATTTGATTCCTTTGCTTTAGCATTTACTGTATTTTCACTTGATAAAAGCATGACTGAAAATCAAGAGTAGCGATAAAAGCTCCAGAAGTGGAGTTTTTAGACTCGTGGTTAAAATACAACTATCATGCTTTCATCTGCTTTTGTTGTGTCATCTAAGTTACAACGTAAGTCAATTATCAGTAATTTGGAAATGAACAAGAAACCGAGACTGTTTCCCATGACAGTCTCTGAACTGAATGGTGCTGTATGTTTGCACCTAAATACATGCTGAATAAAGCAACAGTACCTCTTCTGGAGCACGTCTCTGTTGTGTGTTTGCTGGTGAGCCTGTATGCAAGACATGCGGCGAGGTATTCAATGAATGACTCAAAATGGCTTCTTTTAGTTGTCAGGACGTGACGTGACTAGTGCTGTTCCTGTTCAAACAAAACTTAATAGGTGGTAAACATACGTATGAGCAGTATTAATTAAGATATTAGCATAATATTTCACCTACCTGACTGGAAATGATAAGAACAAACATGAATGTTGTCAATATTCTTACTGTGGAAATCCTGGTTCAGTTTGGCCAACAACAAATACATTTTATTCCTCAGTTGTTGTTGTTTTTTTTGCACTCTTCTCCTTGATTTGTTATAACTTTTGGCAGTCTATAGTATTCCAAATGTTTTTTCCAGTCTGACCGATTAGTACAGCCCAAAACATGATAATATTTGACCATTTTCAGCAGCAATAATCAGCAAAATATTCAAGTTTTGTTCAGTTCAGTGGCATTGTTTACATTCAGTGTAGCCAATATGGCCGAATAATGATGCAACACGTCATAATTAAGGCAAAAAGTACACTTTTAATGTTTTCATTATGACTCATTTTGACTTTAATATCATAAATATAACTCATGTTATTATTATAATTTACTATTTTTTTGTTCTTGTGTGGTGAAAAGTAAGTCTCACAGTAACAACAATAATGTTACTGGCTGTTCTTTTTACTGAATTTTTATGTAAGGATCATGCGTCCGCAGTGTTTAATCAAAATGAATGAATACGTTACCAAATTTATGTAGAATTATGAGGTATAAACTTGCAATTGTAGTTATAAAGTCCGATTTGTGAGAAATCACAGTTGATTTCTTTTCTCAGAATTGTGAGATATAAACTCGCAATTAAGTTATAAAGTCATAATTATGAGATATAAACCTGCATTTGCGAGTTATAAAGTCAGAATTGCGTGATGTTAAGTCACAATTCTGAAAAAAAAGGCTAACCCTAACCACGCAATTCTGACTAACGTACCTTTCTTAAAATTGTACAATTCTGACTTTATAAGTCGTGAATTTATGTTATAATTCTGAGAAAAAAGTCAGAATTGCAAGTTTGTGTGGTGCAATTGTGATAAAAAAAAAAGTCGCAATTACCTTTTTTATTCAGTAGCAGAAACGGGTTTTCATCGTTTATGGAACCGTTAAAGGAGCAAAATCATTAAAATAAACCAAAATAGAAACAGTTAATTTCCTAACGATTCCCATCCCTGTAGTTTTACTTCTTTACAGTGCGCGGCAGTAGAGAGCGCTCTGCGTTCAGCTCAGTTCTGTCTGTGTAATCGAGTAAAAGAAACAACTTCCTTGGTTAAAGTTCAAGAACATGGCGGCCTTGGTGAAGATGCTCAATGTTATGTAGCCATGCTGGAATCTGTTACTATTTAAATACTATACTATATTCCTTCATTTCTTCTGGTTTGACTGTATGTTCTGCATAGACGCTTACCGTGAATCATAACTAGATATAATCTTCAACATGTTGCGGGCTTTATCTCGGTGTCATGCTCCTGTAGTCCGTCTACTCTCTCCTCGTACTGCTGTTATGGTCGAAACTGTCAGGGGAAGAAAATCTCGCACAGAACCTAAAGCGAAGTCAAAAGCGGGACGGATCAAGACTCCCCCTCCGGTGGATCCAGTGGAAATGATTGTACTAAAAGAGCGTTACACTGAGTACAATCTGATCTTAAGAGCCCTGCGGTAAGACTGCATGACATTAAATCATTTTCTGAATAATTATGATGTCCAGTCATCAATGAATAGATCTGTTTCTGATTACCAAGGTCACACTGTTTATCACAGTGGTGACTTTAGCCATTTGAATTTGAAACTGACATAATTGAACATTTTATGCATATAGACTTGAGTTCAAGGAGCAGATGTTGAGGAAGAAATATGAAGAAGAAGTTGGTTCTGTGGCAGAGGAGAGAGCTAAAAGGGAGGCAGAGGAGCATCGGTCACTAATGGCCTTGAATGATGCCGAAAACCTCAGAATCCATAAAATACGGTGAGTGGTTTATACATGAGACACAGTTGAGGTCGAAAAATAATAGGGATTATACAAAATGCATGTTGTTTTTTACTTAGAACTGACCTGAAGAAGATATTTCACATTTAAGACATTTACACAAGAGAAAATAATAGTTAAAGCTTCTGAAGGGGATTACTAAATTAAATAAATTATATTTAGGCAAAATAAGAAAAATGTACACATCTTTCAAAACTTTTTACCCCGTGGCTCTTAATGCATCGTTTTTCCTTCTGAAGCATCAGTGAGCATTTTAACCTTCTGTAATAGTGAGTCCCTCAGTTGTCCTTCGTGTGAAAAGATGGATCTCAAACTCATACACTCATAGTGGAATGTGTTCAAAAAACAAAAATGCTGAAAAATCAAAGAATTTGTGGGATCTGATAGATTTTTCTGAAGAACAGCAGGCAGTTTAACTGTTCAGGACAACCTCTTTCAGGTAACAACACAGTATTAAGAATCAAGTGTATGTAAACTTTTGAATGGGGTCATTTTTTATAACTATAAATACATATTTATAAATATTATTCAACAAATATTTTCTATTGTGGACTATATGTGAACGTATTTTATGTGAAGTATCTTATGCAGGTCACTACTAAATAAAAAAATAACAAGCATTTTGTATGATCCCTCTTATTTTGGTAAAATAATTGACATTTTGCAGATTCTGCAAGTGTATGTAAACTTTTGACCTTAGCTGTACTTGAGGGGCCTTTTGTGAGAAGGTTTTGGATGCATCCAAAATAGTAGGCTAAAATATGAACAGAATAGTCTGAATTCACAGTATTTATGAAACGGTATGAAATAAAAAAAGTCCCTGGATGACCTCCAATATCTAGTGATAATGGGCACTTTACTATCCCATGATGCTGCAGGAGATGATGTGAATGGCAGTTAAAGGGATAGTTCACCCAAAAATAAAAATTTGCAGTTAATTAAACATCTAATGACATTCTTTAGACTGTTTCTTTTTAGGGGCTGCGGGATGTAGTCAGATACTCTTGCATTTTTTGCTGTTTGAAATTAACGTGTATCATCTGGTCTTCCAGAGAGCAACGCATGCTGAAGGAAGCTGAGGCTGCGGAACTGAAGAAGAGAGAAGCAGCCATCTTACGCCAACAAGAGCTGGAGGACTACATTAAAGAAAAAGAAAGACAAATTCTTCAACTACAGGTGAGTGCTTTTACAGAGATTTAGTTCAAATGTGAACTATGTTTGAGTAGTGCTGTTACTTTTTGTGTTGTAATATTTTTATTTGCTTCATATTCAAGCTCAAGTTATTTTATACGTTTATTGAAAAGGTTGTCATGATTTATTCATGTCATTAAAAGTACATTTGATAATTTAGTGTTGTTATATGATTTAACCCCTTTGCATTCATTTGTATTTCAGGAAGAGGCAAAGGACTTCATCACACCGGACAATCTAGATCAGCGGATTGAAGAGGCTCTCGACAACCCGAAAAACTACAACTTTGCCATTGATAAAGAAGGACGTGTTGTGAAACGGACTGCATTTCAGCAATAAATACACCATTTCAAAAACCAAAATACCTGCAATGTACATAAAATATATACTGTCAGTGTCATCGTTCAAACTGTGAGTGCTTTTTCTCATTGGAAGCAGCGAGTTGTGTCTTTGTGTATGTACTGTGTGAGGAACTCATTTTCAAAGTGTCTCAAATATAAAGTCTGTATTCTTAAGATGGTCATCACTAGTTGAAGTGGTTCATACAGTAAACACACCAAATAATGTCTTGTTTGACATCTAAAAATGCCAAAAAAAAAAAAAAGTACAGTAAGGGGTATGGTGTGTGCTGAATTAATTATGATTACCTTAAATGTGGAACAATGGAAGTGCTAAAAAATTTAGCTATAACACTTAAATATTATACATGTTAGCAAAAGACTACACAACCAGTCATAAGTTTTGTAATGTAATTTTAAAGAAGTCTCATCTGCTCACCAAGCCTGCATTTATTTGATCCAAAATACAGCAAAAACAGTAATATTGTACAATATTTTTACTATTTAAAATAACTTTTCTATTTTAATATATTGTATTATATCCTTCAGAAATCATTCTAATATGCTGATTTTCTGTTCAAGAAACATTTATCATTATTGTTATTATCATGATAAATATTTAAAACGGTTGAGTAAATTTCTTCAGGATTCTTTGATGAACAGAATAATACTTTCTATTACAGATAAATGCTGTTCTTCTGAACTTTCTATACATCCAGGAAACCTGAAAAAAATCTACTCTGCTGTTTTTAACATCATAAAAATAAATGTTTTTTGAGCAGCAAATCAGAATATTAGAATGATTTCTAAAGAATCATGTGACTAGAGTAATAATGCAAAAAAAAATCAGCTTGAAATCACAGGAGTAAATTACATTTTAAAATATATTCAAATAGAAAAGAGTTATTTTAAATAGTAAAAATGTTTTACTGGTTTTGCTGTACTTTGGATCAAATAAATGCAGGCTTTGTGAGCAGAAGAGACTTCTTTAAACAACATTAAAAATCTTACTGTTCAAAAACTTTTGACTGGTAGTGGGTGCACTTAATTTATAAGTGATCATTACTATGCCTTCCAGAAATCTCTGTCACTCCATTTCACTAATACATTCCACTCCAGTTTTCTGTTTGCTCGTAAAGTTAAATATTCACTTTTTGTTGTTGTTGTTTTTGAAGACATGTCACAATAGCAACAGTTACAATACAGTCAGACTGAAAAATAATAGTTCCTTGAATAGTATTTTAACTTCTATATTCTTTTCCCATGATATAATAATATAGCATACTCTTTATAAATATATGGTAAAAAATAGTATGCGGTTTGGAGTTTTATAACACCAATTAATCAAAGATATTTAATAATTAGGTTACTTTGACTTTAATCATAACTTTTTCTTGACACAGAATTACGTGGCTTGTTAGATTATGTACTTTCAGTTAGTAATAGTTTAGGAGTTTCCCACAGGGTTGCCAGGTCTGTGTAGCAAAAAACAAGCCCAATACCCTATCCAAATATTAAACATATATTTGGATCAGCATACTAGCATGCTACTCTCACGATATAATAATATAGCATACTACTCTTTTTATAATGATATAGTAAAAAAGCAGTATGCTAGTATGCGTTCTGAATTCAGTAAGACATTTATAACACAACATTACTCAAAATTGATAATTATATTGCATGTATTACCCTTTACTCTAATCATATCTACAAAACATTTATGATTATTAGTTTTTACTTGACACTGGACAAAAATGTATGTGGTTTATCAGATTTTCAGTGCATAACAGATCCTCCTCAGGGTTGCCAGGTCTGTGTAACAAAACAGCCAAATGATCAATCAAAAAATAGTCCAAAACCCTATCCAAATATCAAAACTCAACATATGCCACTCCCATACTTAAAGTAATTTCAATTTGAAATCACTAGTAGAAATCATAAACCGTTTTCATAAAGGATATCACACTCTAATCTATCAGTTTTATCATCGGTAGAATATAAAATATTTCAAAACACGCATTCCAGTCGAGTACAATCTATTCCTCTTTAAAAAAAAAACACCTGTAATACTAACTAAATTGCCCGGGATAACCGTGAACTTGGCAACCACTCTCACAGACATGTCCATACATGCGCAGACGCTTTGGTTAACTACTACTTCCGGTACAGTCACCAACACTACAAAAAGAACCGAGGAGTGGACAGACGTGCCTCTATAAGCATACGTGAAGAACATTTTATCACACATTCCTATTTAAAGGAAATTTTATATAGATTTTCACAGAAACTTTTGCTAACCCATAATGTGTTTGACATAGTGATATCCTGCTTCTACCGGGATTGAGTGTTTTTTACGATAAATCTGATCTGATGCAACATGGCAACATCACATGTGAATCGATGTCTCTTAAGGACAATCACGAGATGTCTCCGGGACAGCAGTCGGCAACCAACTGTGATGACAGTAAGGCCTTTAGGACACTTTTCTAACTCCTCTTCAGGTAAACAGGAACATGAAGCAGGAGCTATAGTTTCACACCGGAGTTCAGGAGGCAGCAGTCGCACCGCTCGCCTGGCGGTCGCGCTTGGACTGGGACTCGGAGGAGCAGCAGCCTTCTATTCATTAAGAGACGAGGACAATAAAGATGCCCTACAGAGGACAGTCGCGGTCAGGAATTTGCTAATTGACAGCTTACTACCGACTGTCCAATGTGCCTCTCCATTTAAACCTGACAGCCCGCGGTACAAGTACAATTTCATCGCAGATGTGGTTGAGAAGTCCACACCTGCTGTAGTCTACATCGAGATCGTTGGACGGTGAGTCTGCCAAAAATACAACCAAACTGTGTACTAGTCCTGCTGAAAACATCTTAAACTAGCTTAACATTCTGGTCAAGCAGCTGACAGATGATGGTGTCTAGCAAACCAGTTTAGGCTTGTTTAGGTTGTTTTTCTCAACAGAGACTTAGTAAGTCAGCATGTGTGAATTCTTTGTGAACTTGTGGACATAGTTTCAGTTGTGCTGGAATGTTTTTTGTTTCAGACATCCTTTTTCTGGCCGTGAGGTGCCCATCTCGAATGGCTCTGGCTTCATCATAAGTAGTGATGGCCTGATAGTGACCAATGCCCATGTGGTCGCCAACAAGCGTGGAGTCCGCGTTAAACTGACCAATGGAGAGACTTACAACGCCACCGTCCAGGATGTCGACCAGGCGGCAGACATCGCAACAATCAAAATTAATGCTAAGGTACCAGTTTTGTTTTGACTTTTCAGAAGGTTGAAAGACAAAAAGTAGATAGTTTTAGTAATTAAAGTTTAGCTGAATTTACAGATGACTTCCAGAGCGCAGGCCAAAGAAAGACTTAATTTAACCTTAGTGACGAAAACGTCTAGAAACACAAAATTAAAGCATGCTGAGATTGATTAGATGGTAAGTGTATACAAATATATGCCAAAATGAGGCAGTCATGCCTTTTTATTCCATAAACCTACAGAAGTTGCGATTACTTTATCATATTTAAAAGCAGTAGACTAAATGTGTAGAATTGTTCATTTGAAAATAAATGTATGTAAGCTATTTATATTAGGCCTAGATGTCTTTTATCTTATTTAACAATAATCATGATATTATAACTGTTGTGTTTTGCTCACTTTCCTGCAAACAAATGTGCATAAATCATGACTTGGACTAGAGAAATTCAATAATGATGGCGGAGCCACATTCGTTTTGCAGTGCTGTGCACTATATCCATTCACACTGCTGCTGAAGTGAATGACAGTCCTCATTGCTCACCTTCTGTAGCCTAACTACAGTATATATAATTTTATTTTGTAATTTTTTTTTAATGCTTCTATAAAGGACTAACAATCATGTATACACTGCAGAGTTTAAGGAGATACAATGGCGTTTAACAGTAAAGGCATATTCAAATATGTTCTTTTCATTTATGAAGAATTATAAGCTTTTATTTCATGCACAGTTGTTCAGCCTGGCAGATTGTTCACAAGATGTAAGCAAATGTTTTTATTGTTTACAGTAAGGATGCGTGTTCTTATCCTTATCCTTTTTTTTTTTTTTTTTTTTTTTTTTTTTTTTTTTCTGTTGCGCTGCTTGTCTGTTTTTTTTTTTTGTTTTTTTTTTTCAATGAACCAACTTAGAATGCCTATTTTGGTCTGATTGCTTGTGTTATATGAGAAAATAAATAATTTTGCTCTTTGCTTTACTTACTACCACTCATACTATTAAGGCTACTTATGCTGTAGCCTTAATTTAGTGCTTGTTTGGTTTAGGTCAAGGTCTTTATATCAAATGGGTCTGGGACAGAATTAAAAATGTGCTGCTGTCGGATAACGAGTTGGGTGTTCTGTTAAGAAGGCTATTGCAGGTGCGGGTTTATCAAACAGAACCCGTGCAGGACTAACTGTTTTGCAGATAACGTAATATACATAATGCGCCATATACAGGCATTTCACTAAAATGGCCTCCTCAAAACTGTGTCATGGAGTTTTTTGGATTATTATTTCATTTCAGTTAGTATTTTTTTCAATAACTGTTGTTAGTTTCGGTTCGTTTTAGTTTATTTATTTTGACGTTTTTATTTTATTTCAGTTTACAAAAAAAATGTTTTTGATCAATCGTTTCAGTTTTCGTTTTACGCTATTGCATGTGAGTGTTTTGACAACATGATCAAAAACGGTAATTTCCAGACAAAACGTTATGAAACGTTTTACTTACCATTTGTGATGCAGCTGCAGTCAGATCTAGTACAACAAATGTTTGTTTATGAACTCTCCATGACACTGTGCCTCATTTACAAAACAAAATACTCTTTGGTAGTCCTCTGACACAATCCGGGATGCAAGTAAAAATAAACTATCCACTTGTTCCTTATACTGGGATTTTTCCGATATCTGTACAAAGATGCGAATGAACTGTTTAAACCAAATGCTTCAAAGTGAACGTCCTTAACTCCATTTGTACTACTGACGACAGACTCAAGCGCATAGATTGAGAAAGGCATCAGAAAGCAAACACGCATCTGTATACTGTATCCGGTGTAGACAAGATAGTGGCAGTGATTGTAATTTCTATTTGCTTTTGACACAACACCACATTCAGTGAGTGTCAGCCGTTAAGTGGGCAAGGCCTACGGTGAGAAGATGACTATTCACTGATGCCTTGCTCTGGAGGCAGTGTTTATAAAAATGTGTGCCCGAATGGCGTCACCTTGCACCTCAAATTCAAACAAGTTGTTTTTGGAGCTTGATAAAATAAGTGTTTTTTTATATAATAAGTAGGACATTTTAAGCTATGAAATTTGCAGGATGTTTTAATTGTACAAAGACCTCTTATATGCCAAAGGAACAAGGAAAATTTAATTTCTCATGTCATGACTCCTTTAAATTGATCAAAAGGGAAAGTAAAGTCATTTATAATGTTACTAAAAATTCTACCTCAAATAAATACTGTTCTTTAGTACTTTCAATTCATTAAAGAATTCTGAAAAAAAAAAACATGTATTATGGTTTACGCAAATTCTAAGACCAATTTAAACATTGATAATAATACTAAATGTTTCTTGAGCAGCAAATCAGCATATTAGAATGATTTCTAGAGGATCATGTGACACTAAAGACTGGAGTAAAGGCAACTTAAATTTAGCTTTGTATCACAGGAGTAAATTACATTTTAAAGTAAAATAGAAAGCATTATTTCTATTTTTACCATATTACAGACCCCAACTTTTGAATGTTTGTGTATGTGTACAAATAGATCAAATGTGAGTGCACCTCACATTCTGTTCTTTTCTCTTTTCGTTTCATCCCAGCATCCCCTCCCAACGTTGCGTCTCGCCCAGTCATCTGATGTGCGTCAGGGTGAGTTTGTGGTTGCTATGGGGAGCCCTTTTTCTCTTAAAAACACAATCACATCTGGAATCGTCAGCTCTGCCCAGAGAGGAAGTAAAGAACTGGGCCTGTCTAACTCCAACATTGACTACATCCAGACAGATGCTGCCATAGATGTAAGATCACAGGAAATTACATTACATATACACTATGATGTCATTTATCAAATAATTCACATATTGGATCACATTTCTGTTTTACAGTTTGGAAATTCAGGAGGTCCCCTTATAAACCTGGTGAGTCACTGACTGACATTTACACAACATACTGCTACATTTTAGTTTTAGAAACAAGGAAGTTGAGGTTTTTAATTTCACACGTCCGATTATCTGGCTAATAATAGAAGAACATATTTGTCTAACTAATCCTTCTGATTGATTATGTGATGTAATGCATGTGATATAAACTTACATGTGATGTTTGTAACCTTCAGGACGGTGAGGTCATCGGCATTAATACCATGAAAGTGACTGCGGGGATTTCCTTCGCCATTCCCTCAGACAGAGTCCGCCTCTTCCTTGAGCGTGCAGCAGACAAACAGAGTAAGAATGACCCTTGAACTTACACCATCTCATCTTGTTAGTGACATCATTTGTATTGAGCTCACTTATTGATGTGTATCAACAATTTTTAGAGTCCTGGTTTGGAGAGTCAGGATCAAAACGGCGTTACATTGGAGTGATGATGCTGACTTTGACCCCCAGGTGCCAATCTGTGTTTTGATAACAGATCCTAAATCTGTGTAAGATGGTTCAGTATTTATTTATTGTTTTAACTTTAAATGGTGTTATAGTATAATCGAAGAGCTGAAGATGCGTGACATATCCTTCCCTGATGTTTCTCATGGAGTTCTTATCCACCGTGTTATTATAGGATCTCCAGCCAATAGGTAAGCAGTACTGCTCTGACCCCACAGTGCTGTGGTCTGTTGATGGAGGCCTCCTATTGTTGATGCCATTTCCTGTTTCTCTTTCACAGAGCTGGAATGAAACCAGGCGATGTTATTGTTGAGATAAACGGGGCAAAGGTGAACACGTCAGAGGAGATCTATAACGCTGTGAGAACAAGCGACAGCTTAAACGTGGTGGTCCGGCGGGGGGCCGACCTCCTTATGCTGCACATGACCCCAGAGTACACAGAGTGACGTCACGGCTGAGTGAACAAGGAGAAGATTTGAGAATTTATTATAGTTGAAGATGTTTTAAGAAGCACTAAACAGTATAGTAACAAAGCTGGACATTTGTGTAGTCGAATTGTGCAGTTTGTGCACTTTTTTTTGGAAGTGTGTGAATTAGTGTGGATGATTCTGAGCATTACACTGGATGACTATCAGTGTCCTCTCAAACTACGGTTCATCAGTATTGTTTTTGAAGGAATAGCACTAAATATTTATGTGAAACGCGGTTTGTCATGAGATGACTGGACATTTGGCTGCCATAATAAACGTGGGTGCTTTTATTCCAACATTGCAAATTTTTTTGTATTCAGTGTATTTTAATACATTTTAAAAACAGCTGTGACTTTAAAATAAAACATTGGAATATTAACGTTTTTGAATCATTGTCTATTCACAGTGCTTTCAGAAAGTAACCAGCTCCTATTGATTATGTCGCAGAATCTGTGGATTAAATATATATGTATATTTATTTTTTCCACAATAATTGTTGTCCAATGAAACTTTTATATAAAAGGCAATGAAAACAAATGGTGAAAGTAACCAAGTAGGCTGTAGTCTCTCATAGCTAGACCTTCAGACTAACAGCAGAAGTTAGAGGTTCAGCCTGCAGTCCATGGGCATTATGTCTGAGGCTGAGACTAAGTAGGCTGTCCACCTTTTTCATTAATGTGGAAGTAAGCCTATGGGTGAGATTTTCGGTTCATTATCCACTATAGGGAAATAACAACGTGCAGTAAATGGTAAAACTGTTTGCACTACAAACCAGTGTGTTCATAATTAAGATAATACATTAAAATAATGCGGTAGCATACACAGTTTGCAATAACAAACAGCAAAACGAGCTAAAAATAGCTGTACCTATAGAAGGGGCTAAATCACATTACATTTTAACATAATCTAAAAACAAACATTTTTTTAATGCAGAAGTTGAATTCACTAAACTAAAAATGAGAAGAAATAAAAACAAAAGCACAGATGAATTGCTTTATATTTTTATTAACCCATTACAATAGCCACTTTACAGTTACTGCTACATACTTGTTTAAAATTTTACTCATGGCACATTTATTGTCCACTCGATCATTCTGAGAAGTTTAGCTGAGAATCGCATGGAGAAGGCTCATGCATTCCTGACAGCAAAATGGAAATATTTCTTTGACTTTTAATTGCGAGTTTATATCTAACAATTCTGAGGGAAAAAAAAGTCAGAAGGTTGAGAAAACTCGCAATTGGAAACGGGCTTCAATATTTTTCTGCACTGTAAAATTCTGGGTTATTTTTTTTACCCAAATACTTGGGTTCAGCTTGTTGGGTAATTTTATATGGATATTTTTAGTATTTTTTTTTCCCAGATACTGGGCAGTCTTTCTGGAACGATCCAACGCTCTCCATTGACTTTCTATTGCGGGAAGCTGCCCCCTTGTAATTTCTGACGTATAACAAAAAGTCTAAAAGCTGGTATGTGACAAGGTGTACAGCAGGGGTGCCCACACTTTTTTATGTGATGATTTACTTTTAAAAGGATCAACTCAACCAGATCTACCAACAAAAACACACAGTTTAATTTAAAAAAAAAAAACACTTCAGATGCTAGCTTAAAGATTTCGTGCTCAGGGCCCGGTTGCATGAAAGTCATTAAGCTAAGAAATTCCTTAGTTATAAGGTTAAGGGTACCCTTAGTGAAACTTGGGTAGCAAGAAAAAACCTAAGGGTCAACTTAAGGAACTTTAAGGCTGTCATTAAGTATTTCCCTTAATTATCTGAGAGTTTGCTTAAGTGTTGCTACAAAGTCCTTAGTAACCATTTCACTTTAAGAAATGTAAAGGAGCAAAACAGCTCCCTTAAATCATCTTAAAATCAGTATCTGCAAGGTTTTTAAGTTCAAATGTTTAAGCTCGTCTTTTAAGTCCTTTTTTTAAGACCTGCAAAAATAAAATCAACACCATATGAGTGCGGTAAGGAAATGTCATGGTAGCATGTTAAACTGTAAAATGACTGTAAAAAGCATGACTTATGGGTTTTCACAAAAACAAAATATTCTATATACATTTTTAAGAAAATGGAGTCGTATCAGTCATTCTATTAATTTAAACATTTGTTTTCAAACTTAAATAACGATATAAATATATTTTACTGTCTTAATTCTTTAGATTTTTATATGTGTTATCTTCTTGTCGATCCACTAGTTTACACTAGTTTCAAAACGTGGGTTAATTTTCACATTAGAAAATTTCCAGTCATCGTCAGCAGGTGGCGCTTTATAAAAGACTTTCTTTTAGACTGTTTCCCCGGCAATGACTGTACACAAAGCAGCTCAGGAACATGCAGCGCTCATGTTTAATGAATAAAATGTTTCTATTAGGTTATGTTTCCATTTCGTTATGTTCTGTTTATTATAAAATGCAGCAAATATAGCAACCGCAACCGGATTTTTTTCCCCTCAGGGATACCGTTAAGTCGAATTACTTAAGCACTTTCATGCAACCTGTTCTCCGAAGCTCTTAAAGCGGCTAGTTGTCATGGCGACGGAATAAACAAAAATCTTCCCTGGTCAAAATTTATTTGTAAAGTGCAACTGCAAGTCAAGACAGAAACTAAAAGGAGACTGAAAGACATTATATGTAATAATAATAATAATAATAATAATAATAATAATACTAATAATAATAATAATTATTATTATAAAAGCACATGTTAAAATGACGTGCGATCTGCCAGCACTGTCTTTGCGATCGACTGGTAGATCGCGATCGACCTATTGGGCACCCCTGGTGTACAGTAAACAAGCTAAAAAAACAGATGTATGTTTTAAGAAGCTGTCGACCCCCCCAAAAAACGAGCGTTTAAGGACGAAATAGAGCGCAAGGTGTCATATTACTAGAGAACTACACCCACTGGCGGGAAGCTTAATCGGCGACAGCGACAGTAAACATTCATTATTTTTAACCATGTCAAATCATTATTTCACCACCATGAGACGAGGAGATATTGAGATACTAAATTGTATTAGTCTATGTAAGTGCTTCTTTTCCTTACCTTCCTTTTGCTGGATAAATTACCCAACTGAGTGGCCCAACGTGAAATACCCTGACATCTACAACAATTTGTGTCCTTAAACGCTCGTTTTTTGTGGTTGAGCTTATATAAACGTAGTTCTGTGTTTTTTAACTTGTTTACTGTACACCTTGTCATGCAGGTTTTAGGTTCTGTTTTTTGTTGTAAGTCAGAAATGTCAAGGAGGTATAGCTTCCCGCAATACAAAGTCAATATGGCGAGCGTTGGATTAAAATGCTGATTTTAAATGTTACATTTTATATTTAAAAAATGCTTGTTAAATGAGTTTAAATGTATGTAATGTTGTAAACTATGCTATATTCACCCAAATTAATTCAGTTTGTCTTGTTTGTCCATGGGTGTTCTTGTTTAATAATTATTTAAAATGAAATTTTTTAAAATTGTTATCTGTTTTGCCATGAGATAGCCATTGCAGCTGATTAAATAAATAAATAATGAATGAATAATTGTTCATCTTTTGATTATTGCTGTTGCTTCTATAATTCTGTGTGTGATTTTTAATTTCCAGCCCATTTTAAGATAGTAATATAATTATTATTTTAAACAATATTAAAGCATGTTGAGTAAACATGCTTTAATATTATCCCAACCAGCTGAGTCAAAATAACCCAGCATTGTCCAATATTTACCCAGTGCTGGGTTGCTAAATAATTAAGTTGTTTTTTGGTTTGTTTGTTTGTTATTTTATAACCCAGCATTAGAGTGTATCAAATCAAGCCTGGAATACACTACACATTTTTTGCTGTGATTTTCGGTCGATTTACAGTCTGGAGAATTTGACCCATTACAATAGCCACTTTACAGTTACTGCTACATACTTGTTTAAAATTTTATTGTCCAATACATCTGGAGAATTTGACGCTAGTTGCTGACAGTCAGAGCTGAAAATTTGCATAGTGTATGATGGTCACAGACTTTTTTGGCTTCAGACTTTGATTCCACCCAGTCGGAGGATATCAAACATGTTGGAGATCGCTGACAAAAGCCTAAAATTGGAGGCAAATTGGTACTTGTTCACATGCGCGACAAATGCTATGTTTAAATGTTCTAATATTTTAGTTTGCTATGCGGTTGCTTGGGTGTTCTGGGTGGTTGCTATGCATTACTAGAGCAAAATAAAATTGAGATATTATAATATATAAAAGGCACTGTGTAGCTTTTTTAGCTTTTCTAGATTTCCATCTTTATGGGTGTTAAGCAGAGGCCTTTGTAATATAACATGAGTCATGACTGATCATTTATTATGACCATTAATTTGTTTAATGGCTCATGAAACTTGAAATACTTGAAATGATTTGTATTACAACTTTAAATAACACTTTATTTTTTAATCTTTAACAGAGTTGCATGTGACATGAAATATTTTACTGCAGCTGAACACATGAATGCATAACCAGTAAGGTAAAAAGACAAATCTAGGACAGCGTGTAAAAAAACATCACTGAAGCTTTAACAAATCGTACATGAAAGACCATTTGAAAGTAAAATAGGAGTCGAGTCAGAGCTTTCAAGCATAACATACATTCACACTTTGCAACAGCTTTTAAACAGGAATGCTTTTCTGGAGTACAAAACATTCAAGTACTTTAAACTCACAGAGACAGCAGCACATGGGCTGCGTGATGCATCACCTTTTAGAAAATAAGCACCTGATTGCACTGTAAACATATACGGCAGGCTGTACCACTGCACGGCCTGAGGCAAATGTTCATTTTCATCTATTCTTCACACTACCTAAGCCAGACTCAGTAGCCCAGAGTGTTTTTTCAAAGTTCTGTTTTCATAAAAAATACAGGTAATGTCAATACAGTTATACTTATGGCGTAAAAACATTGGATATTGTACATTTTAGGATTTCTGTAATTGCAGTGTGACAAGTTAATTAGTTTATGGCTGGTTTGAATGAATAAATATTTTACTCTGGGTTAACCTACATATTAGATTGTCTCAATATGCGAATTAGATCAATCTGGTGAGAAGATTATGAGATCTGGTTGTTAAGTTGTCCAGGGTATTTCTCAAACTTCTTCTCAGCCTCCTCACTGAAAGCATCACCTAAAATAAAGGGAAAATATACGTCTTTCAGTATTTCACACTGAATTAAAGCACTATTTCTGCAGTATATAATATTTAAAATGAGCATAAAATGTAATGCACAGAATTATTTACTACTTGGATGATTTTCTATATAACAGATTACACACTTAAATGAACTGGATTTAATATCAGCAGTATAATAATTTTCTTGAATCAGTATTTGATCAGCAGAACGTTTGTATAAAAACAGCATTAACCGCAAAATAGGTTTTAACTAAATGTTCAGCAAATTTTCATTTTTGGGTAAACTATATAACTTTGAAATTTGTGTCTCACCAATATGGCAGTTATGGACCCAGATCCTGTGGCCATCATATTTGCAGTTACATTTCATAGCATTGTTTGTGAAGTCACTCTCTGCAACCTCATAGTTAGGATTTATCACAACCTGGAAAAAAGCAAAACAAGTCTAAATATAGCTGCAAACAATGAATACTGGGGTTCAAGTGCTTGAAAGTATTACAAAGACATTACATATTATTTCCCTAGCCTGCAACCACCTAAATCAATGATTCAAATTTGTTTTGTTTTTTTGGCAAATCCTGGTTATTTACCATAGAAATATGACATTTTTTTTTAAAGTTTATGACTGTTATAGTGCCAGCTGTGGTCTGATCTCCCTTTAACTTTGCATGCTTGTTTAGAATCGCATGTGCTCATCGGGTTTCGTGAAAATTTTCGTTTTCATTTAGGCTTTATAGGCTTTTGGGTAAATTTGGACACTCCCTTTTCTAAATGACTTTGTTATAGCTTCCCAAAGAGTAAATTTCGTAGATTTTTTATTATTTTTTTGACAATTATTGACCTAGAGAGTCCAGAGAATTGTAGTGCAGTGTTTTTTTTTTTCAGATTGAGCGAAAAACCTAGGACTAGTTCGTAAAGTAGGTTTTTTACATTTGCTCAATCATTTAACAAATGGATTGATTGACAGAAGATTGATTGAAGTTATTCAAAATGAGGAGGTCTATCGTATGATATGAATATTGTGCATTTGAATATTGTGTGAAAAACGTGCAATATATAATCGTTTCTGATTGTAAAAATGTGATATCACCCCCCAGTGGTGGATTTCTTTCAAATTTCTCACAGACTGTGAGTCAAACACGCCTACTTTCATTCTCATCCACCTCTGTTGAACTTGTTTAATAGGTGGTCAAAGTTCATCGGCCTATGGCAGCTATGTTTTTTATGCTAATTTTTATGTTTTTTTTCCCTCCTGTAATGCCACCAAGTGGCCAAGTTCCACACCTTTTTTCATGTGACTTCAGATTCAGCTCTTAAATACGCATTTTGCATTAAAGTTTGGCGAAGATATCTCATTCTGTTCAAAAGTTCAACTTTTTATGATAATTATTGATATTCACTTTCCAGAGAGCCTTTTTTTTCCACTTTTGGCACTTTGATTTTCAACGGTTTCGTAGTTTGCCGTTTTTATGTTTTTTCCTTCTTATAGCACCACCAAGTGGCCAAGCTTCACTGCTTTTGTTGTGAGTTTGGCAAAGATATCTCATTCAATTCAAAAGTTATAGCAGTTTTAGCAAAGGCAGCCCTGCCCCTTTTAAACGTTTTGGCATCCCTTTCCGACTGAGAGTCGAAAGTTAAACTTTTTTTGATAATTATTGATATTCACTCTTCAGAGAATCTTCCTGCACTGATTTAGTTCCGATCGGGCAAAAAACCTAGGACTGGTTAGCAAAAACAGGTTTTTCAAAAAATCCAAAATTCCACCCAGTCAGGCTGATTAGGGTGAGCCTTGGTGACGTTGTTGACACTGTCAACAACGTCGTTGGTCAGCCCAATCAGTTTTACATGGAGATTGCTGATCCTTGGCCATTTTAACAATTACAGTTAGGTTTCAAACCCCTAAATACTCTTAAATTGACAGAATACATGTTTTTGCAGACTGGGGACAATGATCTGCACCCATAATCTGACCTGAAGGATATAATTTCCTGGTTTGACATCAGTAATATCGATCCACTGGCAATCAATGTCGTGGCGATACAAATCCCAGCATCCCACTGTGATGCCCTGCTCACCAAAGTTAGCGCACTCATACCTCTTGGAAACACCTGGAATTAACACAGATATAGACATAAGTGAAAATATGTCCTACTGAACATCTGGCTGCAAATTTGTATTTGGATGAGTGTGATTTACCCTCGTCACAATCTGAGTCCTCTAGGCAGAAGCTGGCTTTGTGCCCTTCTGCCACTTTAGTGCCATTGGCAGTCATCAGGTCATAATGTGTGAAGATGTCCATACTATGATAATGCCTGTGGAGTCACACATAGAAGTGAGTGCAAACAAATCATATAGAACACTAAATATTAGAAAGAAAAACATTGTCTGCTTTTCTAAAGACTGGTAAGAAATCGTAAGATTGCACCTATGACCCATACTCAGTTTTTTAAATGCTTAAAAAATTGTAATTTTTCTCATTTTGGGTCAGGAATGTGGACTGTGAAAACCAAAAAATCGACACTGAAAAACTATTTTTGCTCTATTGAAGTTGTTTTTAACAGCATGGTTACCCGTGACATGCGTGCCAGACCCATGAGTGACGGCCTGCTTTGGGCCTGAAGTCAGCCCGTCCGATGTTGTGTATCTGTGACGAGAAGCGGAGCAGACGGCGGTGACCGTAAGGCCAGTTAGCTTTAGCGGCGGTCTTGGACAGACAATCCTCTTCTGCTGCACAGTACAGCATGTGTAATGGCCGGTCCTCTATATATGTCGTCTGCTGCACTAGCGGTGCGTTCAGTACAAGATCAGATGCAGCTGGGGAAATAAAATTGTACATATTAAGATCAAGATAAGATTAAGGTCAAGCTAAAACATGCAGAAAAACCTTGAAATTGTATGCTAGAAATTTAAAATGAAAGTTCAAAGAAAATATAGTCCTGGTCAAGGAATTTGATTTAGATTTCTGTTTCTATTTTGATACTGCATGTTGGTCACTGAACTGGATGTCTGAGGTTTTAATGTCTGAACAAACAGTTTTGCTCAACGTTGAGAAAATGATATGTTCTCTCATTTGTATACATAATCCAGACAGGTGTAAGTCATTTGAAGTCGAGCCTTTGCCATGTGAGGTTCACTAATTACAGGCCAGTGCACAGAGAAAGATAAACAAGAGACTGACCACAGCTCTAGATCTACCATCAGCAGCAGACTGACCGTCTGAGAGATGAGAATTCCAGTCATCTATAAAAATATTACAAGTTTTGCAAAACAGTCAGTTTTGACTCTTATACTGTTTGACTGAATACTAAAGTCTGTACTAGATTTTGAGTACATTATTGCTTTTAAACAGCAGTTATATAAACAAGTTAATATTGAGTGACTTACATTTTAAACGCAATATTGCCAATTACTTTAGATGTGTCCCAACTCACATACTTATTGACTACTGTATGCCATTTTAGTAAATAGCGTAAGTAGTGTGTTCACACCGAAAATAAACACTGGGTCAGTACTTCCGCTTATGTCACGCATGACCTTACCAACCTGTGTGCTTTTTTTGGATGCAGAACTGGACTAAATACCAGCTTAATATCAGCCAATCACATTCAAGGTATTCTTTGTATCTGTGTGTGCATATGTGTAAGATTACTTACTTTCTGAGCAGATAACTCCTGCTGAGAATCGTGCAGCTGCTTTCTGGCAGCTGACCGTTCTGTGGTGTTGGCAATGGCTCAGAGACATCTCATCTCCAGTACATTTCACTCCACTCATAACCATATCTGTCACGTTACTGCTGTCCCAATACCATGTTTCCTTAGCAAACACACATCAAAACAAACACAGACAGTGATAAGTAGTGTACTAAGAATAGAATGAGGCAGTCATAAATTCTTTGGACTTAAACCAACAGACCTATATGGTAAATATTCTATTTTGAAATGCCATTTTCATAACTATTTAAAGATTGTAAAGCATTAAGCGTCCAACACTCGAAGACGAAAAAATAATTGAAAAAAGAAAAAGATTTATTCATTCATTCATTCATTAATTTATTTTTGCATTAAGGTGTGGAAAATGTGCAAAATTAAATGAATAAATGAACAAGCCACTAACGAAGCCCATTTTCCATCTCATAATTTATATATTTTTTTTATCTCACAATTCTGACTTTTTTTTCAGATTTGCATCAAACACACAATTCAGAGAAATAAATAAAGTCAGCAAGTCTGACTTTTTTCTCAGAACTGTGAGATATAAACTCGCAATTGCAAAAAAGTCAAATTTTGAGGGAGAAAAAACTGATATGTTCTCAGAATTACTAGTTTATATCTCACAATTCTGACCTAATAACTCGCAACTGCATGTCATAAAGTCAGAATTATGAGACAAACGTGCATTTTTAAGAAAAAAGTCACATTTGTGAGTTTATATCTCGTATTTCTGACTTTATTTCTCAGAATTGCGACTATTTTTCAGAACTGCGAGTTTGTCTCAATTTTATAAATCACAATTACGAGTTTATATCACAATTCTGAGAAAAAAAAGTCAGATTAGCAAGTTTATATCACCCAAGTGTGAGAAAAAAAAGTCACAATTACTTTTTTTATTTTTTATTTAGTGGTGGAATCAGGCTTAGCAAGATAAGAAAGATATAAAAAATAAATAACATTTTATAAAAAGTATTTTTTCAATGTATTTCTTTATTGATTATTTGTTTATTTTTTCACTATGGTAATGATAATTTTGAGAGAAATTTTCATTTCAGCTTATTTTTCATATAAATAAAGGTCACAGTGAAAAAAACACAATCTTGGTTCTAAAATATAATATCTATAATTGATTTCTTATGGTGTAAAACAAATATTAAAGTAAATAAATAAATAAATAAATAAATAAGCCTGTTTTACAAATATATATGTGACCCTGGACCACGAAACCAGTCTTAAGTAGCACGGGTATATTTGTGACAATAGCCAAAAAAACATTGTATGGGTCAAAATTATTGATTTTTCCTTTATGCCAAAAATCATTAGGATATTAAGTAAAGATCATGTTCCATAAAGATATTTTGTAAATTTCCTACTGTAAATATATCAAAACTTAATTTTCGATTAGCGATATGCATTGCTAAGAACTTCATTTGGACAACTTTAAACGTGATTTTCTCAGTATTTAGATTTTTTGCACCCTTAGATTGCTGATATTCAAATGCTAGTATCTCGGTCAAATATTGTCCTACCCTAACAAACCATACATCAATGAAAAGCTTATTTATTCAGCTTTCAGATTATGTATAAATCTCAATTTTGGAAAATTGACACTTATGACTGGTTTTGTGGTCCGGGGTCACATATTTATTAATTTAAAAATTTTGGTCCTTTCTTTGTTTTAGGGTAAAAGATGACCAGACATGTGGACCAACTTAAAAAAAAAATAGGGTAAAGCATCCAAACCATCAATAGCTGTTCGATACAGCTACCAGACAGATTACTTATGTTCCTGAAAAAAGTAATTTACAAACATCTGTGTTGCCTAAAAAAGAGCATTCCATGCGTCTGCGAGCATGTGTGTATGTCATGTACTCACTGTAATAGCATGCATGCTGAACCCCAGCCCTAGCTGCCTGCATGCCACCATAGCCTCTTTAGTGGTCCAGCCCTCACTGCATACACTGCCCCACCGCTGCCCCACCCGCACCTCCACTCGCCCTTCATACTGCGAGCGCCCACCTGACAGACGCACCTGAAATCACAACCTACGCCACGTCAAACACATTGACATTGCACCCCGCTCACCCATCTGTCTCCTGCCATTCGCTGCTTACCCACATACACAGACAGACAACTCTGCTGAAAAGACCGGGGCCTCATTTATAAATTGCACAGATAATCAGTTTGGAAAATCCTAGATCCGAGATTGTTGTATAAATGAGGCCCCATAGAATAAGCTGGTTAGTACTTGTTTGGTGCTGGTTTAGCCAGTATAACCAAGCTTACCAAACTTGGCTAAAGCTGACTGATCTTCTCAGCAGGTTTATTTCTGTCCGTCCCTGTACTACATGCACAGACTCATGTGGTGCGTTTTCAAAGTTCAAGGCTTTGAATGTGTATGTGGGAGTGTGTAAGCCAGCACCTGATTTGTTCGATGTTAGCAGAAATTTTCAGGCATTGTTAGCATGCAAGTGTGTGTTGCTGTTACTGTTAGCATCCTACTTGCAGGCCATGGTTGGCGTACCCAAGGCCCAGCTGCCTGCATACAACCATGGCCTCCTCAGTTCCCCAGCCTTCTCCACAGATCAGGCCCCAGCGCAGCGTCCCATTAGTCTCAGTATGTAACACCTCCACACGGCCCTCGTAGCGAGTTCGGCCCCCTAAGATGCGCACCTGAGCAGGGCACAACCAGGGACGAGGGGTCAGAGGGGTTTCAACTAAAATATAGGGGAGACCGAGGCTAATTGTCACACTTCTTACTCTAAAGAATGTTAACCCTGTTGAACAAAACAGCCTATGCTGTTTAGGTATGTTCTAAAACTTCTAATATTTTATTGCCAAAGAAGGGAAAGTTGCATAGTGGGGTTGTCACATTATATGGGCTAAATTTAAGCAGCAAATTATGCAACAGCAAAAATGGAATTGGTTTTAATAAAACCACAATGCCATTGTTTTGAGCAACAAAACTGGAAATTAAAATGATAAAATTCATTTAAAAAAAAATTCTACCTTTTTTGTTTAGTTAAAAGCTACCCTTATTAAATAGTTGACTCTTATGTACACTACCGTTCAAAAGTTTGGGGTCAGAATTTTTAAATGTTTTCAAAAGAAAATCTCTTATGCTTACCGAGGCTGTATTTATTTGATGAAAAATACGGTCAAAACATCAATATTGTGAAATTATTATAATTTAAAATAACACTTTTTTATTTAAATATATTTTAAAATGTAATTTATTCCCCTAATGGCAAAAATGAAGTTTCAGCAGCCATTACCCCAGTCTTTCAGAATCATTTAATATGCCAATTTAGTGCTCAAGAAACATTTATTATTATCAGTGCTGAAAACAGTTGTGCTGCTTCATATTTTTGTGGAGACCATATTACATTTTTTCAAGATTCACTCATGAGAGTGTGTGACAAATAGCCCCGGTGTCTTCTACATGCATATAAGAGGTTTTCTAGCAGTAGGTAGTGGTTAAAGGATTAGTTCACTTTCAGAACAAAAATTTACAATGTACTCACCCCCTTGTCATCCAAGATGTTCATGTCTTTCTTCAGTCTTAAAGAAATTATGTTTTTTGAGGAAACATTTCAGGATTTCTCTCTATATAATGGGCTTCTATGGTGCCCACAAGTTTGGACTTCCAAAATGCAGTTTAAATGCAGCTTCAAAGGGCTCTAAAAAGGGTCTTATCTAGTGAAACAATTGGTTATTTTCAAAAAAACAAATTGACAATTTATATACTTTTTAACCTCAAATGCTCATCTTGTTTCGTCTCTGCGATGCGCATGCATAGTGATCCGGGTCAATACAGTTAGGTTAGGGTATGTCAAAAAAACTCCCATCTCGTTTTCTTCCCCAACTTCAAAATCATCCTGCATCGCTGCAGAAGTACCAACCCAGTGTTTACATAGTGAACATACAAAGAAGATCAAACGCCCTTTACAAAAAATGTAAAACAGCGTTGTAGGACGATTTTGAAGTTGAAGACGAAAATTAGTTTTTCAACATAACTGTATTGACCCGGATCACACAGACTACGCATGCACATCGCAGAAACAAGACAAGATGAGCATTTGAGGTTAAAAAGTATATAAATTGGCAATTTGTTTTGAAAATAACTGATCGTTTCGCTAGATAAGACCCTTCTTCATCGTTTGGGATCATTTAGAGCCCTTTGAAGCTGCATTTAAACTGCATTTTGGAACTTGGGGGCACCATAGAAGTCTATTATATGGAGAGAAATCCTGAAATGTTTTCCTCAAAAAACATAATTTCTTTATGACTGAAGAAAAAAGACATGAACATCTTGATGACAAGCGGGTGAGTACATTATCTGTCAATTTTTGTTCTGAAAGTGAACTAATCCTTTAAGGTATGTTGCATCTGCTGAGATCAATCATAATAAATCTCAACAGATGATTAATTCCAGTAATTGTCTCTTAGTACAGACAGAGCTGGGTAGTAACTGATTACATGTAATCTGGATTACGTATTTAGACTCCAAAATTAAGTACTTGTAATTAGATAAAATTACATTTTAAAATACTCATAATCAGACTAGTTGTTTTATGGGTTACACAATTACATATTATTTACAGTTTTCATTTTCAATGTTCAATATTTTTAAACGTCTTTTTAAAATATCCTAGTACTTGTTCAGAGCGTCTTTAAGTTTGTTGACATTCACACAAAGATCAGTCATTTGTCAGGTGGCGAAACAGCACCACTGATTTATAAAAATCATTTCAGGTTTGAGAAGTGTTTCAACATTGCATCAACAACTGATGAAAGAATTGATATTTATTTGAATTATCACTCTGTAGGTTGTTTACCCATGTATTTCTATGTCTTTGGAAGGCTTTTGTCTTTCAAGCACACTAAAATACCCAAACTTGCCCATCTGATCCTTTCACCTAGTATATTTACCTGAAGTACCCAAGAGATTTTTAAATAGATATTTGAATAATTAAGTATCACATTTGTATGTTCATTAGTTCTTTGACACTGGTTATGTATAACATGCAGGCAAACAAATAAAATATTTCATATTTATTTTGATTGATTTTAAAATGATTTATTTTAATATACCATTTTGTATTATTTAATTAATTATTAGTTTTTTATTAAACTCATAAACCCCCTGCAGTTCCTTTACAAACACTAGTACACTTCATGTTGTTAATAACAACAAATTTGTATTTTTGTATGTCAATATAGTACAAGATTATCCTGTTTAAATCAATGTGATAAACAAAGTATGTCAAAAGTAATCTAAAAGTAGTCTGATTATATTACCTAAAATGTTCAATGTAATGGATTACATTATTAACTACAAGTTCTGTCATGTAAATTGGAATCAGTAACGGATTATAATTTGAAAGTAATCTACCCAGCTCTGAATACAGACAATGATACCCAATATTTTCAGTCAATATTGAGTATGACAGAATTCATTCAACTGTAATTGAATGTATTCCTCAATTTTAGGTCGCTTTGGATAAAAGCATTTTCTAAATGAATAAATATAAATATCATTCATTTGATCATTCATTTGAACTGAGAAACAAGCAATGCAAATGAATGTAACATAGAGTCACAGAAAACACTGAATGACATACAAATGACCAATATGTTAAGTAACATAAAATCAACACAGTTATAAGAAGAAATGTTATGAGTGTGAGTGTGTGTGTGTGTGTGTGTGTGTGTGTGTGTGTTGCTCTGACCGTCTTCTCATAGCCCATATAAGGGACATTACAGCGGACTGAAGCGTCTTCAGTGTGTTTGCAGTCCTCAGCAGTGATGTTTTTATAGCGGCAGTTCCACAGAGATCGCTCATGACCCGCGCACTGCACCTCATTCATATGGATAGGCCCCAACCCTGAGACAAAGCACAAATAAATACAGGCATACAGGCACAGCTAAAATACATTAAAATGTGTAACTAACAACTTTAGTTTAAGACACTGCCCTAAAAAAAGTACCACACAGTTTGGGTTCCTATTGACTTTTTCATTGCATGGACAAAAAAATACAATGGAAGTCAATGGTAATCCAAACTGATTGGTTACCATCATTATTTAAATAATCTTCTTTACGGTACAGAAGAAAGAAAGTCAAAAAAAGTTTGAAATAACTAAACAAAATGAAAAAGACTGGGGCAAAAATCTGAGCAGTAAATGAGGTAATACATGAGGGCCATTATACTATCTCTGAAAACATCAGAGATAAGAGTCCAGGTCACTGGTCAAGTTATAAAAGCATTCCATGCATTCCATCACAGGAAAAAGAGTTTCATTACATCTAATTTGCATTGGCATCTCTTTTGCAATCTCACCTTGTCCCATGCGGGCACCTGTGAGGGCTTCTTTGGCAGAGCCGAAGCCCAGTTCTCTGCATACGACGCTGGCAGAGAGCAGGTTCCAGCGATCATCACAAATCGTCCCCCATTCACTGCCCTTTAACACCTCGACACGGCCCTCACCAAATTGCGCTCCACCCTTTAGCCGTATAGTAGACTGATGAGAAAACAGAGGAAGAAACAGAGAATATAAATATATAAACTTGAAAATAAACTGTGAGTGCAGCACTACTGAAATACAGTTTACCGCCGACTTGAGTTTCTTCCTCATGGCAGAGCTCTGTGCATATAGTGGGCCAGGCACGCAGCTGACCACAGCAGGCATTCCTCCAGGACATGACTCAGTGGCATTGCCATAGTTAAACTCTAGAGGACACGCAGCCAAGTGCACTTCTGTGCCTAAGCATGCCACCGAATGAACCAGGAAGTGATTCTTTTGCCGTTCAGCATACAGCCTAAGAGAGGAGAAGTGAAAGAGACACTGAGTCTGTTTACATGCACCTTATTTTCAGATCAGGGTCTGTACTTAGGTTAAGACTTTATTCTAAAAGGGGTGTTTACATGCTCAACAGCTATTGCAATATTCTTGAATATTAAAATGCAATATTAAAACAGTAATATTGTAAAATATTATTACCATTTAAAATAGCTGTTTTCTATTTTAATATATTTTAAATGTTATTCATTCCTGTGCAAAGCTGCATTTTCAGCATCATTACTCCAGTCTTCAGTGTCATGTGATCCTTCAGAAATCATTCTAATATGCTGATTTGCTGCTCAAGAAACATTTTTAATTATTATCAGTTGAAAACAGCCATGCTTAAAATTTTTGTGTACACATATTTTCAGGATTATTTGACGAATAGTTCAAAAGAACAGCGTTTATTTGAAATAGAAATCTTTGTAGCACAAGTCACTTTTGATCGATTTAATGTTTCCTTTCTGAATAAAAATAGCAACTTCTTTCAAAAAAAAAGGAAAAAAACTGACCCCAAACTTTTGAATGGTAGTGTATTTCCATGTATAATAATTTCAGGAAGCTTCTTCGATTTCAACCTATACGTTTTGTCTAGGCCCCAGAATCACCCGTAATGCAGCTTTTCAGACTGATGGCATTTAGATTTAGAGAACAACAAAAAGAAGGTTAGGAAGGTTTCCTCTTTTTACCAAGGTTACCTTGTAGCTGCAGCTGATTTGCCCGGTTTAGGCTTAGAGCTAGTTTTAGTGATAGCCTTAGTTTTGGGCTCCTGCCTGTAATGCAAACATCCATTAAACATATAGAAACATTCAAATGTCCACATCCAACATGCACATGCACACATATACCAGCTGCATGAGAAAAAGGACAACAACAGTTCAAATAAATTAAGATTTAACACTGTTTAGATGCTGCGAGGCACAAACTAAATGAATAATTATTTGATATACAATAATTACTTTTAAATGTCAGTAACAGAAACTGTGAAATACCACCTCACTTAAAAAAATGTTAGTGTTGATTTCACTTTCTCATGCCTGTTATATACAGTGCCTTGAGAAAGCTGGCTGATTTAAAGGAACACTCCACTTTTTTTTTTTTTTTGAAAATAGGCTCATTTTCCAACTCCTCTAGAGTTAAACAGATGAGTTTTACAGTTTTTGAATCCACTTAGCCAATCTCCGGGTCTCCTGATTAGACCATTAGCATCTTGTTCAAAAATGACCAAATATTTTCGATATTTTTATTTAAAACTTGACTTTTCTGTAGTTACATCATGCAATCGCAACTTTTCAGCCTGGAAAAAAAAGTGTGATTTTCCAGGCTGATATGGATAGGAAGTCTTATTCTGGCGTAATAATCAGGGAACTTTGCTGCCGTACCATGGGTGCAGCAGGCGCCTGAAAATAGTCCCTAGCTAGGTAACTTCCAACGTGACCAGCACTAAGCCACTAAGGTAATAGTAAAATAGCTGGGGACTATATTCAGGCGCTGCATAATATCATTGCACCTGCTGCACCCATGGTATGGCAGCAAAGTTCCTTTATTATTACGCCGTAATGAGAGTATAGTTCCTATCCATATCAGCTTGGAAAATCACAACCTTTCATTTTCTGTTGGTCTTTGTACACAATGTAAATACAGAAGAGTATGAAAGAGTAAGAAAGAGTTTTAAATAGGAAAAATATCGAAAACCTTTGGTCATTTTTGGTCATTGATCGAGATGCTAATAGTGTAATTTGATTCAGTGATTTACGCTAAGCTATGCTAAAAGTGCTAACGGCAGACCCAGAGATCCGCTGAATGGCTTCAAAAACTGTAAAACTCATCTGTTTAACTCTAGGGGAGTTGGAAAATGAGCCTATTTTCAAAAAAGTGGAGTGTTCCTTTAAATTACTTTTTTCCCCCACATAAATCTACTTTCCATACACCATAATGGCAAAGCAAAAAAAAAGGTTTTTAACATCTTTGCAAATGTATTAAAAATAAAAAACTTAAATTATTCCATTGCATAAGTATTCACACCCTTATCTGGGACAGTTGAAATTTAGCTTTCATATTTATATTTATATTCATATTTAGCATTCATATTGCTTGTAGATGTTAGATGTAAAAATCTGCTGTATTGAAGGTTCCAGAAAGCATGTAGTCTCCATTACCCTTAAGGGAAGAAGTTTGAAACAACCACGACTCTTCCTAGAGCTGGCTTCCTGGTCAAACTGAGCAATTGATGGAGAAGGGCCTTGGTTAGACTGGTGACCAAGAAACTGATGGTCACTCTATTTGAGCTCCATGATCATATGTGGAGATATGAGAAACCTACAGAAGGACAAACATCACTTCAACACTCCAACGATCTGGGCTTTCCAAAATCCAAGCATCATGTTTAGAGAAAACCAAGAGTTTCAACAGGTCCTTCCAACAGGACAATGACCCTATAAGCACACAGCAAGAATAGCTTATAGACAACTCTATGAATATCTTTGAGTGGTCCAGTCAGAGCCTGGGCTTGAACCCAATTAAACATTTCTGGAGAATCCTGAAAATATCTGCCAGACCCCATCCAAGCTGAGAGCTTGAGAGGTGAAGAGGTGAAGTGAAGAATGGCAGATAATTGCCAGATGTTGATGTGCAAATCTTGTTGCATCACACCCAAAAAGACTGTAAAGGTGCTTCAGCAAAGTACTGAGTTAAGGGTATGTGTTTTTTTAAATACATTTATGAATACATCTATACAATTCTGTTTTTGCTTTGTCATTATAGTGTATGGAGTAGATTTATGTGGAAAAAAAAGTAATGTAAAATGGTTTAACATAAGGCAGCAACATAAAACCTGAAAAAAATGAATGGGGTATGAAAACTTTCGCAAGGCACTGTACATCAAAACGAACACATTAGAAGCACACATATATGAGGTGAACATGCAGTAAAGCACAAGGATGAATTTGTGTTAGTTTGAGGGTATCTGTTTCAAGATATCTCCCTCAGAAAGCTTCTACTCTTGCACAAGCGCAGCCTCATCTCAAAACTATGTGAGTAAAACTAACAGATGGTAATAAGTTCTTCATGGGGAAATGTTTCATCTGCCGCTGTTGCAGACAGACACACTCACTCACACAAACACATCACTGAAAGAGCATATATCAACACAACCCTATCACAAAAAAGGATAACTGACTAAAGCTTAGAAACTGCAGTTAGTTGATTAACACTAATAGTGTTGTGTACTAAAGCCACACTATGTGCTCGAGTCCTCTAGGGAAAGAACACTGCTGGTTTCTTTCCCTCAGATGATACCTGGCCGCTGTTACTTTAACTTTAGCTTTTGGCTCAGCGGATCTCTTTCTGAGATGCCTGTTGAAAACAGGGAAATGGGGTCAAGCACACATACACATATGTACACTGTTTACTGTATCTCTCGTATTTCTCTCTGTCCACTTCAGGACAGTTTAGACTGTTTGATATGGGAAAGGTTGTAGCATCACCATATTCCCTTAACCCTTACTAAATAGAAAATGTTCATCTTTGGAACACAAATTTATACATTTTTGATGAAATCCAAGAGATTTTAGCAACGCAACTGACACCTTCAAGACCCAGAAAGGTAGTAAGGACATTGTTAAAATAGTCCATGTGACATCAGTGGTTCAAGCTTAATTTTTACAAAAAAAAAATAAAAAATACTTTAAAGTGTTGAATGACATACTAAAGCACATGTGAAGTACTTGATTCTAATTATTCAATATTATAATAAAGTTATTATTTATTGTTTAGTTATTTATAGTTCACATATTTTAAGATTTATAGTATTATATTAGTTAAAAAACAGCATATTTGGTCATATTTACACAAAAAATGTGTTTTTTTGGTTGTATTTTATGGGTCAGAAGATTTGTAATGTTTATATATATATATATTTATTTATATATATAAATCTCTTCTGCTCACCATGCCTGCATTTATTTGATCCAAAGTACAAAAGCAATACAATTTTGAAATATTTTTACTATTTAAAATGTTCTGTTTTAATATATTTTGAAGTGTCACATGATCCTTCAGAAATCATTTGCTGTATAAGAAACATTTATTATTATTATTATTATTATTATTATTATTATCAGTAATTAAAACACTTGAGTACATTTTTTTCAGGATTATTTGATGAATAGAAAGATACAAAGATCAGCATTTATCTGAAATAACAAGCTTTATAACATTATACACTATACGATTCAAAAGCTTGGAGTCAGTTTTTTTTTTTGGAAAAGAAATGATAGAAATTAATACTTTCATTTAGCAAGGATGCTTTAAATTGACCAAAAGTGATGATAAAGACATTTATAATGTTGCAAAAAATTCTGAACTTTCTATTCATCAAAGAAACCTGAAAAAATTCTACTCGGCTGTTTTCAAAATAATAATAATAATAATAACAATAATAATAATAAAATAAATAAATATTTTTTGAGCAGCAAATCAGCATAGAATGATTTCTAAAGGATCATGTGACACTGAAGACTGTAATGATGCTGAAAAATCAGCGTTAAAATCACAGGAATAAATTACATTTAAAAATATATTTAAATAGAAAACAGTTAATTAGTGAAAATATTTTAAAATTTATTTGCTTTTGTTTTTTGAATAAAATTAATGCAGGCTTGGTGAGCAGAAGAGGCTTCTTTAAAAAAGATTACAAATCTTACTGTTCAAAAGCTTTTGACTGGTAGAGTATGATAAAGTCAAAGCTTTCCAGATAGAAACTTTCTGGTCAATAATAAAATGTTTCTTTTACTATGCTGGAATCCTAGGTTCCATTAAAATATCCCCAACACTATAAAAACAACTGAAGTGGGGTTATGGAAACACCATCAGTCACAGTGTGCCACTGTTTCAAGAATGTGATTCAAGAATGTGGGGTAGGTAATGGTGCGTACGTGCCTCATTAAGGAGACAGACTGAGAAATGGAACCTTTATATAGTCTATAAAACCACACATGGGAAATAAATGCAGAAGACGTTGAGTAGAGGCTTAAAGACTTCCTCTTAGCTTCTTCAAAACTTCAAAAGTTCACTGTGTATGAGTAAAGTGGAACATTCTTGTAACATTCCACTGGATTTTGGGATGAGACCCCTACAGTGTACTTTCTACCAGTTGGTGTGCGTGAATGTCCTACATCTATGCAATAGTTTCCTTGTCCAGATGTTTGTGTGTGGTTTAAACCGTGTGTATGTTGCTGAGCTAAACTGCATTTCACAGATGACTGAGAAAGTAAACATAATTTCCTCTCACATTGGCTAAACTGCACAGTAAAGTGAGATGCCACACACACACACACACACACACACACACACACACACAAACACACAAGTCTAAAAAGAGCAATATTAAAATGTTTCCATGGACAACCACAATGCAATCAATTCCTGATGGATAAAATCCACTCCAACTCTACATCCAGTCCTCAATATGTCACGAACACTCACTTGTAGAAGTTCTTGTTGACCTTCTTCTCATGGGGGAATCCCATCATGCCACAAACCACACGTGAATTTTTGGGCGTCCAGCCATTATCGCAGATCTGAGCCCATCCGTCCTTATTCTTGACTTCCACCATCCCCTCAGTGACCGGCATACGCTTAGTGGCCAGGGTAAACACGGGGCGCAAACGCACCTCCTCCACTTTATTCTCATCTACCTGCACCTGTGAGACACATGACAAAAAAAAAGTGAAGAAGCTTGAAATCCCTGGTAATTTACTCACCCCCATGTCATCCAAGATGTTCATGGCTCTACATGATCCCAGCCAAGGCATAAGGGTCTTTTCTAGCGAAACGATCAGTAATTTTCTAAAAAAGTTACATATTCATATACTTTTTAACCACAAATGCTTTTCTTGCACTAGCTCAACTTCACGCATTAGGTGGAAGTACCGACCCAGTATTTACAAAGCTAATGTGCAAAAAATGTCAAATGCCCTTTCCAAAAAAGATCAAACGATTTTGAGTTTTTTGCCCTACCCTACCTTTTTGAACCAAAGTACACAGACGAAGAACTAACCGTGTGCGACCTTTTCAACATGAATACGTAATGCATGAAGTCGCGGATGCTAGTGCAAGACAAGCATTTGTGTTTAAAAAGTATATCATTTTTATTTTTTATAGAAAAAGGCAGATCATTTTGCTATACAAGACCCTTATTCCTCAGCTGGGATCATGTAGAGCCCTTTGAAGCTGAAAATTTAGCCCTTCAATCCATTGGCACCCATTAAAGTCCACTATATGAAAAAAAATCCTGGAGTGTTTTCCTCAAAACCTTAATTTCTTTTCGACTGAAGAAAGAAAGACATGAACATCTTAGATGACATGTGGGTTCGATTTTATGTTTCAGTTTAAGTGTGTCTGTGTATGATCCTTTACTTCTATAACATTGGAGTCCACGTATCCTGGCAGTCTCTCATCTTTACAGATGACTCCAGCGTCCTCATCATGAGTGCAGTCGCTGTTACCCCAGCCACGAGATTTACATACTGACACACTCCTCTCACTGCCACTGCACTGCACATTGTCAAGCCAAATCTTACCTGGTACAAACACACATTCTCTGAGGACATGCGGAAACTGAGTTATACATTGTGTCTGAGTGTGTGAAAGTGTGCAGGAACGTTACCTGTGCCCTTGCCGTACTTGGCGCTGTGAGCCCAGCCTGTGGCAGACACAAAGCCAAGCTGGCGACAGAGGACATGGGCATTGGCCAGTGAGAAATCATCATCACAGATGGTTCCCCACTCGCCTTTATAAAACACTTCAATTCGACCCTCATTGTGTTTCCTGGGGAAACCGGACAGACGGAACTTCAGAGTCTCAGGGCCTTCTGCTGTCTGAGGGGTCGGTGTGGGGCTTGTGCGTGCTGGCGGTGTGGTTTGGGCAAAGCATGATGGAATCCAAGCATTAAGTAAGAAGACAACAATGTGTCGCCACCAATGACACAGCTCCATGTGCGGCTCTGCGGCAGGGAACAGAAACAGGAGAGGGGGAGGCTTGAAAAATACTTAAAAACGTGGTTATTGTTGTGTGAATGTCAGTATGGTTTGATTTGGTCACTATCATGTGTTTACACAGAACATGTTAACCACACTCCCATCCTCAATTCTCATTACTGTACTGTAAAAAAATAAGTATTTCATCAGATTTTTATATGTTCTGCTAATTTACACTGTCTAAACAAAGGAAAAAATGTGTGGAAGCTGCTAAATCATATAGAGAAGGGCTTAGTAAGCGTAAAAGGCCGCAATATTTTGACAAACTAAAGTTAAAAGGTGGTAAGGATACGTACAAGCAGCATTAATTAAGATATTAGCCTAATATTTCACCTACCTGACTGAAAATGATAAGAACAAACACAAATGTTGTCAAGATTCTTGACCTGGAAATACTGGTGCAGTTTGGCCAGCCACAAATGCATTTTGTTTCTCAGGCAGTTTTTTTCACTCTTCCCCTTGATTTGTTATAACTTTTGTGGCTAAGTAATGTAGATAGCATTATCGGTTGAGATGTGATCCCTGTTAACTGCACACACCTCTCACTAATGGTTGGAGAACTTTAAGAACTATTAATAACAAAAAAAATTTAGTTTTTATTTTCAGAAGCCTGAGACACTGAAGACAAGGAGAAAATACTGTAGCAGTCAGAGTAAGGGTTGAGGTTTTATGAATGCGTCTCTGAGAGGAACTGACTACCTTCAGAAAAGTTTAGATGGTATTTTCTTTTTGTTTTCTTCTTATCTCCATATAATGCATCTTAACGTAGTATTTAAAAGCGCAGCTGTAGCCAAAGCTATGCTGTTCCATAAGCGCCACCTACTGTCAGAAAGTTTCAGTTTCGTGTAGAAATGTTTTATGTATTATAATTTCACAAAGTTACGGTCACACCATTCAGTTTTTGCTTTAAATTATAATAAAAACTGCTCATGCTACATGTTTGTTTGGATCGTGATTAAAATGCAGTGGTTCTGCAACTATTTCATGGATTCTGATTCAAATAAGCATAGTCAGATAAAAATGATGCAAAAAATCTGAATGATCTAATAAAATAACCTTTATTTGATTAAAAAATAATATATAAAGGTAAAATATGTACCTTTTTATTTGATTTTGGAGAAAAATGTGTTTCAGACATGTTTTCTTATGATTCACCCACAGTTCTGAGGATGTATCCCGAATTCCCAACACATCCTGGGGCACCCGGACTGTGTTACAGAATGAGTGAGAATGGAATATTTTGTGTGTGTGTGTGTGTGTGTGTGTGTGTGTATATATATATATATATATATATACTATACATATATATACACAAAGGTACATGAATTGTAAAAAGACCTGACTTGAACAAACTATAAATTTAGATTCAGTAGCCATCCTGCGATAGTATACCAGCTGGCTTATTGACTTTAGGGGATGCAGTAAAACATTTAACGGAGCCACCCACTGACTTTATGTGTGATTGACATGATGTTCATCTCATAATGTTTGTAGACAGAAGTGTTTAAACCCTCTGTATATAGTATAACATCACACAGATAATTGTGTTGATGATATAACAGCCCCTCCCTGTGTGGCTGTGAGATTTCACTAATGTAACAACAGCTTAACAGACAAGTCACTCTGGAGCCTGTGGGTCACAAAGGAATGTAAATCTTGAGCGACCTCTCTGCCGACTATGAGCGAGTACAGACCCGTTACCCAAAAAACATGGCCTTCTACTGTCAGTTTTTAGACTGGACAGTGCCTTTGAATGGCCTTCATTTGAGTATCAAGCCATAATACAATCTTTCTGATCCATGTAAAATGTAGATAACCATAAAAACCACAAGATTTTGGACTTTACATGCAGATTCAATTAAATATTGCCACTTTTCAGTGGGCTTAAATAATGAAAATAATGTTGGAAAATTAAGTTTACTTAATTTTTCTATTAAAGGGAACCCCAGGTATTAAGACTTGTATGGCTTGATATACCATAAATTATGTCTCTTACTGAAATATGTAGCAGAAAAAAAAAAGCAGAAAAAGACTTACATTATTTTTAAAAATCCACATTGTTTTATAAATATTTTGGACTATGGGGGGCACCATTATTTCAATGACGTGAAATGGTTTCCATCGGAGAGTTACCGCCCCAACCTGTTGATATTTTTACCGTAACACTGATACAATGCCACTTTGTGCGGCTTTTGGTTGTAATTTTCAGTCATAGAGCAACAAGAGAAGCGATGTAAGTCTTCACTGCTTTTCCTAGCGATTAGAAGTGGAGAAAAGAATGGGAAGGTGCCTGTGGATGAATAAAACTTCCTAAACACCTCACCAGGCCTTTAGTAGACCACAGCTACTGAAAGAGCTTACAAACGGCAGAGACAAGACATGGTAGATGCCATCCTGGCAGGATGAAAACATGCCGACACATGTCATGATGCCGCAGCCACTGAAAGAGTTTCTCAGTGCGGATTTCACTCGATATCTGGGGGCATTTAGACTCATTGTGAGGAAAATCGATGGTATGACATTTGGTTTAAGCCATCCATTGCCACCTGTAAGCTCTTTTAGTAGCTGTGGCAATCATATTATTTTATTTTCACAGTTGTGTATTCTGAATTGTGTTAAAATGCAACAGGCAGTGGCAGTAGCTCACAGAAAGCAACCATGGCTAACTATTCTGTGCATAAGAGATATTTAACTTCATTTTACTTTTTGTCCATGCCCAATGTTTCCTTTCTCTCCTTTCTAATATGCATGTTACATATTAATGAATGTTAAATCTACATATAAGACAAGTCTTTAAAGCAATTTCAAGAATGTTACATGTATTAATCATGAATAAGTAACATATGTCAAACGTCAAATTGAATAGATAAATGACTTTTCCTGGTTGGATCCAATTAGGGTAGAAACTGGCGCGCAATTGAAAACAGATCTTCAATAGCTCAGGGGCAAATCATTCACGGTAGCCATTTACACTGTATTATTATATATAGATTAAACTAACAGCATAAAACACATTATAAAATCCTTAAAACACCTAACCTGTAAACTATCAAGCTTTGAAATGAGTATACAAACAAATCTGAGGTAACGGCGAGACGCAGTCAGGTCTGGACCCCATATGTCGAAATTATAGACAAACTGACTATTAAACATGAAGCTAATAAACATGTGAGGGCGAAATGCAAACGGATGTTTATCTATTTAAAGTTACTTCAGATGCAGTTCAAGCAGCTTAACTTCTCTGCGCAAAGGACAGTGGAATGCTGGGTCCATTCTTAAGAAATAAGCTGAATAAAAAAGAAACTTCCGACAAATCCAACGCGCTCTAATAACCTTATGAGTGTTCTTTAAAAATAGAAGTGTTGAAAAGGCATTGACATCAGTTATTATCTTTACTGCAAAACTGAAAGGAGTAAAGGAAGTAATAGAGGAAGCGTAAACTGCTTGGCGTCCAGCTGCTTTATCTCAGCTGACCTCTGTGCAAGTAAATAGGCTATTCAACCGTTTTTCTGACACTTTCGCACAAAAGATTATACTTTTCAATAATATACTCACGGACGGATATAAACCATTTACATTTTTTCCTTACCTCACGTTAATCTGCTCCTCCACAGTTTTGGCAGTTTCATGCAGTTTATATTTATGCACAGAGCCTGAAATGCATCCAGAAAAGACTGAGTACCTGCTGCTATACCCAGACCTTATACGAAGCAAAGAAAAGAGCCTACTGAGCAGTGATAACTGGCTGTAATGGCAGTGAATTGCCAGCTGGACAGTCGTGCGGGTGGGAGAGAGAGAGAGAAAGAGAGATGGGAAAGACGGGGCACAAGGGGAGCAGGAGGGAGAGGTGGAGCTGACTCGTGGACGACTTCACACGAATGAAAAGGGGCAGGATTTATTTTAGGAAAAACACATAGCCCTTTCACAGTTCAGGAAAAGATTTTCCTACTTGCATAACGGAACGTTCTTCTGGTCAGTCACGTTCTACATTTGTGAAATTACATGGGGGATTCTAATCTTGGTGAAATTTGCTTCGATATTTAAACAAAAATAACGTGCTACTTTTAAAATATAAGATTTTAACGAATCAAGTCAATGTCAAAAGCACAAAGAAGCCTTATTATGTTGTGATTTATATATTTTATTACAAAAAGAAATTACAATCATTTTGATTAAAAAAGATACAAAGGCGTTTTTGTTGAAGAACAATACTTTAAAACACAAAACGCAAGGCACTTCTTAATTGCTGGTGTAGAAACAAACCATTATCCATACAGACATGAGCAAAAGCAAGTAACATACAACAGATCCCAGACACCAAGTTATTTTAAAGAAGAAGAAAAAACATTTCTCAGCTTTGAAGAGGAGAATTATCCATAGTGTCAAAGTTTTTGTTTCCTTCCCTGATTATAGGTCAAAGTTTTGCCTGGTCCTTTTCTCTCCCACAGTTGTTTTATGCAAAACTCTGTCAAACAACACTGTTTATCTACAAATATAATATGAGCTACATAACATTTGTGAAATTTAGATATTCTAAACTCACTGCACATAAAAACTGTTTTTATACAACAGACCCCTACAACAAAAAATATATATTTACTCATTTTGCATTTACATTGTATCAGTTACATATACAAAAGAAAGGTGCTAGACTGATATCAAAATGCTGTGCCCCAAAAATACCGAATTTTACAAACATAAACAATTAGGGATGTAGCAATATCAAAATCTCACAATATGATAGTATATCGATATGAAGTCCACGATACAATATTTTTTAAAAAAGACAAATGAAGACTTTAAAATTTTGTACATTTCTGAGAGTTCAAAATTAAGAGCTCCAACCCCAACCCTAACTAAGAACTTAAATCAGTAAATTGAATTGAACTTGAACTTTAAAAGTGACTCAAACCTCTTTTTATTTGTGGTATACTGTCTCAGTCTAAATTACATTCACACTGGTGTTTTAGGAAGTCAAAGTAATTAGAATATAATAATAATAATAACAACAACAACAACAATTTTATGTTATTGTTATTCCTATTACAGGAATAGCTATATATTGTAAAGCAATGGCACTATAAAATAAAAGAAAATTAATATTTCATAGGTTTATTATGTTTGCATTACACTACAGTGGGGAAATGTAAAGAAATTTCAATACTTCTTTCATAATTTCTACACTTGAAAGAGATATTTTGAATTTGGACCGCAGTAACGTTACCCATTTAAACCTCAGCAATTCATACTGCACTTTTAAGGTTTTATTTTGACAGAAAACTCCAGCTTCAGTGAAAACAGGCTTACAAAAACACACTACAAATCTAGTGAAATGCTGTAATCATCTGCTGTGAAAATAAAGCATAACTGGAGGTTGTTGCGTTCCCAAACGCGGACTAAACTCACAGCAGATGGAATAAACAAGTTCACTGCATTCACTGTAAACTGAGCCGTTCTGAGGCACGGAAAACACCGGATCACGAGCTGATCATGTGAACGAAGATTAAGCCATATTGTGTTTTTGGTTTTAGTTCATTTGACAAATACTGTGCCAAAGCATAATGGTCCCAAAATACAACTTTAAAGACATTTTATGTTAGAATAAGAAGTTTAAATATATTTTAAAAACTACACTTTTTGTCCAGAAGACGTATCGTTTCATGTTATCGCGATACCACAATATTGATAATACCGTTACATTCCTATAAACAATACAAGTTTCAGTCACTGTTCTGATGTTTAATGCAATATCAATTCATAACCTGTATAATAATACAGTATAAGGTGACAGCTGACACATTCTAAATGATGTCTAAGCTACGTATCAGATCTTATTCTCTTATCAGCTGGTTGTTTTTACAGAAAACTTGGAAAAGTTACAGGATGTTTGTAGCAATTCCTTAAACTGTGATTGTTTAACCTGAATGTATAACTCATCACTTAGATGTTATTATAACGACAATAATATTTGTAATATTCATAGGATGACAGGGCTTGGTCTTCTGGGATGGGGGCATGGTCTAATATTTGAAGGCAACTTTGGTCTGTTTGCATAAACATTTCTATCTTTTGGTAAAAGCTGTGAACTGTGAAGAGGAAGTAGCAGATTAGGATGGGTTTTGTAATTCCAAAAGTGCGCCAACCGCACCAAAATAACCCTGAAAAACACAAATAAAGTGACTATGAGTGATTTGTTTAGATATTGTATTGTAAAGCTATTGTCAAGACTCACCTCATGTCGCAGGAACAGGGCTTTGAGTTGAGCTTTGCTCCAGTAATCCAAAGCATAAGCGAGCAGCTTCATGGATAACGTGTTCACTCGCAGAAAGTTTCCAACAAATACCACTCTTTCAATGTTCTAAATGGAAGAAACTCATAATAAGCATTGATTCGGATAATGCTGTTCTTTTAAGAGGAGTTTCCCAGGAGCTGATTGGCGCCTGGTCTCTCATAGCCCTGTACAATGCTGCTTGATCCAGATTCCACAAGGCAGCACCGTAAAGAGGCTGACAGACAAGGGCATGGACAACATAATGGTGATTTATAGTGTGGGTGTGCTTGTGTACCTCGTTAAGTGCACACATGCGCGTGATTGAGCCGATGTTGTTTGTGATGGTGACAAGTGTTGCTCTAGCCAGATCCTCCTTGGAGACTGAGTCTCTTTTCTCCTTGCACATCATGTTCCCAAAGCTACAAAAGAAAATGCACACACTTTATATTGATTAAATTGATTAACGTCTATTATTAGCAATTATAAGCAAGCAGTTTAATTCAAGTCATGTCATTGTTTAGATGTAAATAAATCCTAAATTAATTATCTTTATCATATAAAGACATTGTATCTCTTGATACGACTTGGGTTAAACCACTCAGTTATATACTCTTGATTTTTCATACTGTGTTGTTACCTGAATGATTCACAGCTGTGTGTTTTTTTAGTGATAGTTTAGTAGAGTCCCTTGTTTGTCCTGAACAGTTAAACTGTCTGCTGTTCTTCAGAAAAATGTTTCAGATCACACACATTCTTTAGTTTTTGAGCATTTTTGTGTATCTGAATCCTTTCCAACAATGACTGTATGATTTTTAGAAACATTTTTTTCACACTGAGGACAAATGAGGGACTCATTTGCAACTTTTACAGATAGTTCAAACATTGACTGATGGTCCAGAAAAAAATTAAAAAAACATTAAGAGCCGGGGGTGAAAACTTTTTGAATCTGAAGATCAGGTAAATTTTATTTATTTTGTCTTCTGGGAAACATGCATCTTCTGTAGCTTCTGAAGGGCAGTACGAAGTTAAAAAAAAAAAGAAAAATGTACAATGTTAAAAAGTTTTCACCCCTGGCTCTTAATGCATCATTTTTGCCTTCTGGGGCATCAGTGAGCATTTGCTCCTTGTGTAATAGTTGCATGAGAGTCCCTCAGTTGTCCTTGGCGTGATACGATGGATCTCAAAATCATAGTCATTGTTGGAAAGGGTTCAAATACACAAAAATGCTGAAAAACCAAAAAAAAAAAAAAAAAAAACACAGCTGTGGATCATTCAGGACCTCACACAGTTTTAAGAATCAAGTGTAAATTCAACTATTATTTTCTCTTGTGCATTATTTGTAAATGCCTTTTATGTAATATATCTTATTTGGGTCAGTACTTAATAAAAAAATAACATGTATTTTGTATGATCCCTCTTATTTTGGTAAAATAATTAACATTTTGCAGATTCTGCAGGGTGTATGTAAACTTTTGACTTCAACTGTATATATGCCTGTACCTGGAGGCAACAGCCCATCCTGGCAAGCCAAATCGCTCATAGTCGCCACCATAGATGTCCCTGACTAGTTTATCTACACGTGTACTTTCCCCTTCTGTGGCCATTGCCAATGCCTCCTCAAAGGTGGAGCATCCAGTCAACAGGCAACACAACCCAAGGAATGTCCCACCACCAAGACTGAAGGAGAAATATAGAAACAATTACCATGGCTTTACAGTAAAATCGCCCTACTTTGTTAGGTTAAAGAGTTATTCAAAGAGAATGCCACATTATTAAGTCATGACCAACCTGGTTCCAGTGACACGCTTGTAGTTGTCTTTGGAATATACAGCCAGTATGCTCACCCCAGAGCCAATGTTTACAAGCAGCAGAGGGTAGGGGTTCTCCAGGTTGTATGCCTTTTGCTCACAACGCTCAGGGTCTGTTGGGTGCTCAAAATAATAGCATTCAGGTGGACCACTTGAAACCACTGAGTCAATGTACAAAACCCCCTTTATCAGGCAGTCAAGCTCATCCAGCTTCAACAATTTCAGATTGGCCATCTGAGTGAGGAAAGACAGCACAGAGAACCATTTAGTTGGTTAGAAATAGTTCACCAAAAATCACTCTAGGTCTTTCAAAATCCAGATGAGTTTGTTGTTTCACTGGAACAGATTTCAATGTCAATCTCTCTCCAAATCTATTCTGATGAAGAAACAAACCCATCTGTAATTTTGGATGGCTTTTCATTTTTGGGTTATTTATTCCTTTAAAAAGGTTACATAAAACAATGGGAGCTTGGACGCACCGTAAGGAAGTCATCCTCATATTTAAATGCACCACCTCCAGTGGCACAAAGGGTGGTGTGCAGACTAGAGAAATGTTTGTCTCGGCCCATCTGCAAGAAGGCAGGCAGCTCGTGCGTTGGAAAGCGTATGAAGTGCAGGTTGCCCTTGCGGCCCCAAAGGATGAGGTCAGAGAGCTCCAGGTGGACATCTCGTATACCTGTTTTGCCATAGGCAATGTGTGAGGTGAGGTAGCGACGGATGCTTTTCAGACTCTCCACCTCTTCTTGTTCTTCTTCTGCTGTAATGTCTTTGGGCTCAAAGTAGACCAGCTTCACCAATGTGCCACCAATGTCCATGCCAAACCATGGGAAAGCTGGGAACCAATAATAATTGACTTCAATACTTTAAACATTTTCTGTGAGTTAATATGAATGAAGCTCACTTCACTTTTTGGGGAAAAAAAAAAATCACTACTACTAAATCAGAACTATATATGAGCTGTTAAATTTTTCAATGGCACATTCTCAGCCCTGTTATCAAAATTTGAAATGCTTCTAAATACTTAAAATCCTCATGTGTGTTTTTGCAATTTTCTAACGGTAAACATTAAACTTCAAATGTGACCCTGGACCACAAAACCAGTTTTAAGTAGCACAGGCATATTTGTAGCAATAGCCAAAAATACATTGTATGGGTCAAATTATCGATTTTTCTTTTATGCCAAAAATCATATTAAGTATATTAAGTAAAGATCATGTTCCATGATAAATTTCCTACCATAAATATACCAAAACTTATGTTTTGATTAGTAATATGCATTGCTAAGAACTTGGACTTGGAATTTGGACAACTTTAAGGACAATTCTCTCAATATTTTGATTTTTATGCAACCTCAGATTTCAGATTTTCAAATAGTGTCCTATTCTAACAAACCATACATCAATGGAAAGCTTATTTATTCAGCTTTCAGATTTTGTATAAATCTTAATTTCGAAAAATCAACATTTATGACTGGTTTTGTGGTCCAGGGTCACATATTTTCATATGATTAATTAAAGAGATATTCGTTCTTTTCACAATAATGTGAATAGCACGATTAAATGGTTGCGCTTAACGAAGTCAACAAGACATTGTGTAAAAATTTAGAAAAATCGAAATGTGGCATATATTTGGTTATTAAATGTTATTACTCTGTACCATTTTACAACACTGCTGGGTCGCCTTTTGATATAAGATTCCTAAAGAAAACCTTAAGGACCATTTGCTTAAATTTATCAACTGTAAATGAATGCTACGCCGATGTAAATATATTACGTTTAATGCTAAATGTTATATCCATCGTCTAAACACATTTAATTTCAGGACTAGTGCATATTATGCTTTTGCATATTAACAGGAACCCCGATTTCCCTTTTTTTCTAGCAAGTAATATGATGCCAACCATAAGCGCACAAAATTGACAAACATAGCTATAAAATGTATGACTATTCATTTGATTTATTTATATATATTTGTGATTTTATCACTACGATTTCTCTGTGGCATCAGCTCCGTTAACCCTGTTACCTAGCGCCATAACAAGATGGTTCACCTACGCGGCCTGTTCTTTTTCAGCGAATCGAGCCTCAACATCGCCGGCGTCGATTTTGACATCCGCTGCTCTCGGAGTACACTGCCGCCGGCTTCTGCGCTGTCTGCACCCGGTGTAGCAATTATGCTACATGACGTTTCCGTCTTTGATCGAGGCAGCATGAGCGCTGTCGGTTCTTCCCCTTGCTCCTCCGCACATCCCTCGCCGTCACAGTAGAAGCCGTTCAGCTCCATTATGTCTTTTACCGATTGTTACACAGAAAAATCACCATTAACACATATAAATGCATTGTCGGAATTTCATGCTGTCATTTGCGTCTCCATAGAAAATGTTTACGCCGCTGTGTTTACAACACAAGCACAGTTACTTGAATCACCAATGAATGCTCTTCTTCTGTCAACTGAAATCGTAACGAGCCAATCAGGTTCTCCGTTCGGTTCATCCATTCCCTCATTGGCAAGTAAATTGTCTTCAACAGCAGATGGCGCGCTTCACATAACAACATCCTAAGCATAGTTTGTTCACAACCCACCGCTTTTTATTTTCTGACGGACCAGAGACACTCAAGGTAAGACATTTTATTTCAGAAACAATTCTGGAAATCATTAGGCCTTTGCATATTAAGGCCAGTACACAAAAAGCAAAACAGTTTAGCGTAAGTATAAATATTCCCCTGAAACACAGTATCTAGCAAGCAAACATAAAGGCTTGGATAAAATACCTAAAAGATTAGGAGATACAGTGCATTTAAAATCAGGTTCAATCATTTCACATCAGAAAGTGTGGATAAAGTGCAGTCACTGATTAAAATGACGTATGAGTGTACACGTAATTCATTCACAATGTTCACTTGCAATATGCTGTAGTTTATTTACCCTTACTCAGATAACTTGATGCTAATAGCATGAATCTAATGTTGTTTCTGCAGCTCAAATGATAGGACAATGCCGCTAGCAACCCCAAAGAACATACGTTTGAAACTCTTAAAAATATATACCTAGAATACAGTGTAAGATAAAAGAGTCAAAAATGAAAATGTTATGCACTGCACATGGAGACTCCTGCAGACACTTGTTGTCAGCAACATAAACAATAGTGGGTTTGCACTTACATCACGGTGTGGTCAGTTACATAGATACATGGCCATATTGGTGATACTCGGATGTAAACAACAGCATGGATTGCACAGTTAATGTACTACAGAATATGCTGTTCTGTTAATTTATGCTGTCTAAAGCATAGAAGAAACGTGTGGAAGCTGCTAAATCATATAAAGAAGGACTTAGTAAGCAGGAAAGGGTGCAATATGTTTTGACAAACTAAAGTTAATAGGTGGTTTTAAGAACAAACTCGAAATGTTGTCAAGTTTCTTACCCTGGAAATCCTGGTTCAGTTTGACCAACCACAAACACCTATTGTTTCTCAATTTTTGCACTCTTCTCCTTGATGACGTTTGGCAGTCTATAGTACTCCAAATGTTTTTCCCAGTCGGACCGATTAGTACAGCCCAAAACATGACAATAATTGACCATTTTCAGCAGCAATGATCAGCAAAATATGTGAGTTTTGTTCGGTTCAGTGCCATTGTTTACGCTCAGTGCCGCCAATATGGCCGATTGATGACGCATCGTTAAAAACACTATAGGTACATTTTACAGCAGGCATTAGAACACATTTGATTTTGTCAAAAGTGAACAGCGTCCTGTGTGTGCATGCGCACTTTGAAACTAATATGGGACGGTGATGGAGAGTTCACTGAAGCATCTGTGAATGAAGCTTCAAGAGAAACAAGATGAGTTTGAGAACAAACACTATTGCGAGTCTTTTGTGAGGGGGCTAACGGAGAAGGTTGGAGCAAATGTCCAGTCCATGTAATGTGTTCCAAATGAGTTTTTCATAAATGCCAGATATACAACAGCTCCTTATGTTTACTGTCTGTTACACACAGGATGCATTCTTGCAACCTTTTACAACTCACAAATATATTAATTTGTTTAATGATGTAATGCAGGGGTGTCCAAACTCAGTACTGGAGGGCTATTGTTCTGCAGAGTTTAGCTCTAACCCCAATTAAACCTGAACCTGTTACTAGGCATACTTGAAACTTGCAGGCAGGTGTGTTGTGGCCAGTTGGAGCTAAACTTTGCATGACACAGGCCCTCCAGGACTAAGTCTGGATGATTCTGGGTTCTCCAGTTTACTTTAAAGCTCCATGACACTCCACTTTTTTGATTTCAAAGGTGCAATGGCAGTCAAATGCAATATCGGCCCTGGCATACAAGGCATATATATGTAAGGCACATGGCAAAACATGATTACATATAGGCCTAAATGTACACACGTGAAAATAAATACATTAGGATAAAACCACTAGAAAGTTTGGCAACCGAGGTTATGTAAGACAGAACTAAAATCTCAGTCTTTTCCTCAGAGCAAGTTATCAAATGGTTATAGAAGACTTGGTATATAGCACAAACATGGTACGTTTTGTCCTTTTCCGCGATTGAAAACACCAGTTACCATCAACTCTTGTTTAAGGAAAAGAGCAGCCTGGACATTTAGCTTAGTCCCTTTATGTTTGATTGAAAAAGAAAAATGATAGGGGTTTCAACATGCAACACGAGAGTGAGTACATGATGAGATTTTTTTCATTTGTGGGTGAACTTCCAGGCCAAGAACATAGCAGACAGACCAATCCCTGTAGCAGCAATAAGGTGGAAGTTGTTTATCCTGAATAACTCTTGGCGCTCCTCTACTCTCTGGTCTGGCCTAGCAGCATTGGATTCTTCCTGTCGAATGTTGATGGTGGTTGACTTTGTACTCTCATGGTCAGATGGCTCAAGGAGATGAACTGCACTTTCTGCACCAGCATAGTTCAGGGTATTCTGGTCCTCAGAGATGACTCTGCTATGTTGCAGGATGCTTGGTGGCTGACCATTCATATTTTCAGCAGGTGGCTCTTCAGCGAACCTGATTACATTGATCCTTGTCTGACTCTCATAGAAAGATTCATAGTGGTCCTCCTCAGGTTGGTTAGCACCAGCGTGTGGAGGGTCTTCGAAAGACTGAGTAGCAGAATCAAGGGAACCAACAGGAGTGGAGGTCTGCTCTGCAGGACTAGTAGACTGCCTAGGTTCTGTGGAAGGCTCTGTTGCCCTGCTAATCTCCAAATCAGCTGAAACCACTGAGCAAGGCCCCTCTTGCAAGGGAGAAAGATTCTCTGGTCTGTTCTGCTGGAGTTCTTGAGGCTGAAGAACACCAGGCTTGCTGAAATATTCCGGTTCCATGGAAAAGGGAGAGTGCGTAACCATCTCGGCAGTTACAGAAGATGTTGCCTGAGCTGTTCTGGCAGAATTTGTTGGAATATCCAGAACTGGCAATTCAACAGTGTTGTTCCTCTGAACCACCTGCGGAGAAAACAGAAGATTAAGTCACAGAAGACAACAGATTAACCGTTGGAAAAACTTATAACAAGGTTTTGGTCATATCTTCTTTATCACAGTTAAGTCTTTTGGCTTGAGCATTACCTCATTTGCAGTTGGGTCGGATATCTCTTCCGGCTCCTGAAATGTCCTTTCCATTCTCACTGGGGGATTGGTGTCTTGGACAGGGAGTTTCTCAGACGTGTCAATATCTTTGCAGACTGCTTCTGGCACCTCAGCCTTCTTTGACTTTGGAGAAGTCTGGGAGGTGGTGTATGGCTTTGTCAATTGGCTTTGAGAAGTGGAAGTGTCTGAGGAGGATACTTGAGCACTTGAAGTGGAGAGGAGAGCTTCACCAGTTGATGAGGAGATGGTGGTTTGGTCTGTTATAGCCAAGCCATCTGAACTATCTAAAGCAGGATTTTTGTTTTCAGCGGCCCCAGTTTGGATTGAGACAGTTTGCTGAACAGGTATAGCAGGGGGAGGTTCTTGGGAAGGAGCTACAACAGGAGGTGTGATTTTAGCTTGGGAAACTGGTTCAGGAGAAGGTTCTGGAACTAGAGTAGGAGGTTTCTGCACCTGCTGTGTCTCCGGAGCATGAGCCGGAGATGGTTCTTGGGCTGCAGTGTTAGAAGGGGCAGTTGAACTTGCTGGGGCTCCCTCTGAGATTGGAGTCAGCAGAGAAGTGGTCGCTGGGACCGTATGAACTGTTGCTGTGGTCACGGTTGTTGTGGCACCAGCTGAAGTATAAGGAGCTGGAGTAGGTGCTGGTCTGGGTGTAGGAGTAGCAGGAGCAGCATTATCTACAAATAAAACAAGAAGGCTGTCATAAAATAATGTCTCCTCTTTTCATAATTTGCTTTGAACACAAAGCAAAGAAAGCTCTTACTTGTGACACCCCTGATCCTGTTATAAATAGCACTCATCTCATCAGCCAGTTCCCTGTATTCACAGTTCCGGAGTGCAGTGATGAACTCATCAGGCCATTTCTCTCGCCTGCGCAGATTGTCCAGAAGTGTCTGCATAGCAGTGAAGTTTCCAGACGTTTCTCTCTTGGCTTCGACCTCTTCCTGCAAATTTAATTTGTAAAGAAAAAATTATTGACTAAGCCTTCTACTCTTGCATATCTTGTTATAGTTATGATGTTATTTGTAGTTAAATGTAATTTAGCTTACCCTATCACTGACTGTGAGGCATGGCAGGTGTGGTAAGAACTCTTTCACTTTGACCATTGTTGAAAAACGAGCCAAATTTGGCCTGATTGCCTCATTATAAAATTTCTCCCGTGTTAATGACATCTTTGCACTTATAAAGAGAGAATGAGAGAAAAAGAATGTTATTCAGTGGCTTACTGTTATTAATGAGCAGGTCATATGGGTTTTTTTTTAGGGCTGTGTATTGCCAAGAATCTGGCGATACGATAGGTATCACTATATAGGGGTTGCGATACGATATGTTGCAATACATTGCGATACTGTAAGCAAGGCGATATACTGAGATATTTATTATTTTATGAATAGGACATCATTTTAGGAAAGCTGTAATTAAGAACATACCACCGTATGCAAACCTTAGCCAAAAAAAACAAAAAAACAAAAAAAACAAACAAACACGCACAATGGGATCTGCATTTGCATTAATCAATGCCTGTAACATTCAATGTCACTGAACCACTTTGTGTGCAATATGAGTAAAGGGGGAAAATAAAAAGCTTGCAAGATACTTTAGTTATCTTTAGTTACAATTGTAACACACACAATGTCAGAACATTTTGATCTGAGCTTAAGAATTACATCTGCTTAATATCAGTGAAAAATAAAGTGCTTGCAGGATTCTTAAAGAAAAAAGAATTGTAACAATAAACTAAATACAAAGTTTTTCAGTTTGTATTTATGTTCTGCGTTGAATTGCTGAGTCTGCGACATGAGCACTGCCTCAACTGCACAAAACGGCACCACCACGAGAGAAAGCGGCAGGCATTCCTTTCACATGGAATGCGGCAAGCTGCGGAACCGCCGTGTGGCCGCCACACCTCTGCACAGCAGAAACGCCCCATCCACTCAAAACCTGAGATGATGCTACACTTTAGCTTTGTACACCAAGGCCGGAGCATGAACTATTCTTTCATCCTCCATTAACGATAACATTAGTGGCGTGCCCTTATGCTAGTATTTAATGTCACTGTATAAATTCAGAGATAACAAGACTGCAATCTAGCAGTCAGGATATAAATACAAAATGAAGCAACTGCCATGAATCTTGTATGCATTTTTTTTAAATATTGATGTGCTTTTGAGAATTGATACAGTATCGCCAAACAATATATTGTGGTACACACACGTATCGATATTTTCTTACACCCCTAGTTTTAAAAAAATCCTTTTGCAGTTTGTAACATGGATATCCTTCAATGTAAACAGTTTGCAAAGTTGTTAATCAAAAAAGAGCATTATACATTAAGACATTGTCTCTCAAAAGAAAGAGTCTACTCTAAATTGCCTTAATAAGCCGATATTTCTATCGACTTATTATATATTTTTGAATCTTTTGCCTGTTACCGATCTACATCACTGGGTAACACATTAGCATAATCCTCTCCTGTCTACGAAATAAGAACAGTCTGACCTGCCCACAAACACTTCCGCTAGTTAGTGTGTTTACATCATGTCAAGACGACGCTGTGTTCTGTGCTGTGAAAGCAAATTAGTTTTGTTTTCACTGCCGAAAGATAATGATGTAAAGAATCAGTGGTTAAAATTATTTTTTCCCACGATACCACAGCAATACAATTCAAACCTTTTGTTGTATGCTTGTCATTTTACTGAGGACTGCATCTCTAATCTTGGCTTTTATCTTATTTGGCTTCTAGTCTTCTTTATTTGGACTACAAAGCATCTCCGAACCACAACCTGTAAGTACGATTTATGCGTTGTGTACATTTCAAGTGAGTGCTCAAAATATCTATTTTTTTTTGTGATAATACTGTATGTGATGTATACCTAGTGCAGCTTTATGTTTTTAGGTAAACCACGATATTACTGTCTTCCTGAAATAGTTCTTGTAGACAGTCATTGTTCTAATTACTTGGTTTAATAATAAAGAATGTAACTTAGACATGTTTTGGTTTACAAAGTGTGTTGTTCCATCAGTAAGTCCAGTTAGCACTCTGCTAAACTCACGTTCTGGGGTGTAAATACATGTTTTTTTTTGCTGAAGTTCCCCTGGTAAATTTGCATTCCAGGGGCTAAATATGACGTTATTGGGGTCACTTCAACCATTCGACAATTCAGAGCAGAGTAGGCTTATGGAAGGGAGGGGTTTACAAACATTACACTCAAAGCTGCTTCGAACAAAGCATTTAGAAATCATTGACAAATGTTTATTCTCAAAAATTGGAGAAAATGGCAATGTTTTCTGACCTTAGATGGATTTAAACCTGTTGTAGGGGACTCCAACATAATATTAGGACACTTTAAAATACCATATGACCTGCTCTTTAATGACAGAACACATACCTGCTTTAAACTGTGAAATTCAAAATCCTCTTTGTGTCCCCGAATTCTGGACTCAAAATCAGACCTGGGAAAAGAAGTAGAGAAATTATTGTGACAGTTTAAAAGTGAAGGTTGTCATTAAAACTGAATTAAATTGTATAAGCTAGGCAGAGTGCAGTCTACTGACAGTGCTAAAAATATGATTGCATCATCTCAATCCATCCTTTAGCACTTTTGGATGTGGGAAGCTTTCAACTGAAAGTGAAAGTGAAAATCGATGCATGCATGAGAATTTTGGGGAAAACCTTAAGTTTCTATTTAGCCTTGATTAGAAAAGAGTTTCAAACACCATATAAACAAATACATTTGATATAAATGGTGTCACATAAACGTTTCTTAAAAATAAAGGTGCTTTCACAAAAGGTTCTTTGTGGCAAAAAATGGTTCTTCACATTATAAAAAGTAAGAAAGAGATGGATTCTTAAAGAACCTTTGACTGAATGGTTCTTTGTGGAACCGAAAATGGTTCTTCTATGGCATCGCTGTTTGATTTGTGTAGTTTGATTGTACGTGAGTAACACAAAGCAGATTTTGCAACATTGACTCATCACTGCAGGGGATGTCCCTGAATGGGCATCATTTGTGAATGAATGAACCAAAATGTACCCTTGTTTTGTGTGGTCTGCTGGGGTTATTCCTCAACCTGATTTTGATATCTGTGTATTAACCTGTGCAACACGTAAATTCATTCATCTTCATAATAATAAAAAAAAAAACATATTTACAGAGCCTTTTAGCACATCTACATTCATACTTAAAATGGTCTAAAGTAGGCCTATTATCTAACAGATAAGTGATTTTTGACATGGGTGAATACTTTAGCATTTCTGTATGTTAGGAAGTACAACACTATGTGAACTGGACATTACCCTGCTGGTTGAAAAATTAATGATCTTCAAAGATCAAAGCAGAAAACTACTGCTGTTCTGCAATCGCTGCTCAGTTACACATATATCTGCTGTACTTAGAAATTACGTGCAAAACTGTAAGATGCCAAAAGCCAATGGTGAAGCCCTGCTTTTCTGTGGAAACTTATGTCTTTTGACCTGTTCAGGGAAAAAATGTCCATGTAAAAAATTTTTTAGCACATTAACTACTCATTATTACTGTTGTTGTTATTATTATTATTATTATTACTGTTTTATTTCACCATAGCAAAATGGAGGACCCAAAAAGTTATCAGAGACTGTTTTTAGTCTGAATCCTAGTCTGTTTGCACTTAAACAGCTCAGCAATTATAATCTGTTGTCAGATTCAATGACAGTACTGCTCTTCTAAACTAAAGCACTAGCAGGTTAATCCATAGTTCACGTCCCTCAAAGGTCAAACATGAAATATCTTAACTGCAACTGAGTTATGATCTGTCATCTTGAATGATAAGACACATAAGAATCTATTCACTCTTCTAAACTACACTAATCTAGACAGGCAGGCAAGTGCCGTCCTTCCTCAGAGCCAGCCAAGTCCAAGACTATTCACAGTTTCTAATAAATTATTATAGAGTTTAAAGCACGAGGTTGAGGTCACAATGACAGACTGTGTAATTGGCTTCTGTTCAAGGAAACCTGCTCTCATGTGGAATGTCCTCTAAACGACCGCACAATTTCCCTGTAAACCTTGAGGAAACATTGTAAAGTACTTCGAGGTGAACGGGAAACACCTACCTGTCTTGATATACAGCATACCACACTTTTAAAGTATGTTATACATTATGCCTATGATGAAGAACAACGACAAAGAGCAACCCTTGAATCCCATGCAAACGTGATTTTAAGAGTTCAGTGAAATATTATAACCAGTATCTGAACATGCTTTTAAGTCGATTTACCAGGGGAAAAAAAAAAACAAGTCGTGGGAGTCATAAACACACAAAACGCACATGTAAACGTTTTACATTATTTAACGTTTATGTAACACGTAGGCTATTTACAAGAGACAGTCCGCCTGTTTGTAACTGAAATCGTCACCTTTAGTGTGCGAGCTTTATGCAACAAAGACATAAACACGCGAAACGCAAGTACAGTATAATTCACGCACAAAACGACTAGCACCGCAGAAAAGTAAAGTGTTTTTGAATTTACCCTTTAGAGGAAGGTCAGTCAAAGAGGTCCTTCGCAGTTTGAGCTACTAAGTTTCGATATGCACGTCTTCCGTTCAGCGTTTAAAGCACAACCCTCCCCTGTCATCACACGCTGTTTGTCTTTTTCATTGGATCTCGGAACTGTGTATCAACTTGTTACATTACGCCTCTAAATTCTCATATTTCCTTGTTGCAGAAATGATTTTAGCATAGTATCGTCTTGCAAGGACAAGTTTTCAAACCATATTATTTGTATCATTTTGTTGGCAGGTGCAGCGGTCGGAGGAACAAACTGTGATGTAGATTAGATGTCGAAGTAGATTAAATTATCCGGTCAGGTAGACTTTGAAATACATGGTTAGCTATTGTAATTATACAACTGTTAAAGGTAAGACAGTTGTAAAAACGATAAAGACGCCGCTGATAATGGATAAACTAAGGGAGGGAGGGTAGGGGTATGCTACACGGACCGTACAATAGGCTACTAAAGTTCATTTTATGGGTCTAAGACCCTTGAGTCGTCGTTTTTGTGGCCCGGGTGAAGTTCTTGTCACCATCAAAAATGTAAATGTCCAATTTCAACAGTAATTAGGGAATTATTTTTCACATTTACTACAAAGTTAGACGTAGCATGAGAGCGAGTTGAACAGTGTGTACACTGCGCAGACGCGCGTTTCAGACATGCGCGTTATATAGCCTACTTGCACATCTGCAGTAGCCCTAATGACAGAAAGAAGTGGTCTATTGCGAATATATCAAATATTCAGGCTTTAGTGAATTGCGTTACTATAACCTAAAAAACTCTAAAGAGAGCAATCATCTGCGAGTAAAAGCTTTGAACCGTTTACACAGTAATACATTTTAGATATTCCCAGCAAATGTTTCGTTTTATTTATTTAGTAAGATGTCCTTGTATTAAATTAACAGCGTATTTTGCAATCACACATACACCTTATTCATATAAAATAACTACTGTAAATTTATTGTGCTGCCCATGATGCTACAGAGGAATCTTGTTTTGTGCCCATGAGCTTTCTAAATTTGAGTAGCCCTAATGGACATGGAAATGGAGATTTTGTCATGTCAGCTAAAGCAAAAAACTACATTTGCATTTTTGTCGAAGAAACAGTTGGTCCTTGGTTATATGCAAATACCCTCATGTGCAGTGAAGATCAAAATTAGAGAACAACCTACAATTTCCTAAATTTCAAAGTCACTGCTTGGTCTTATTTAAAGTTATCTCAACAGGAGTAGAAGGGCAGATTTTAAACATATTTAATAAATTAATTGCATTCTGAATCACAATATAACAGAATTAAATGAGATATTTAAAAAAGAACTGATACAAATTTGAGAACAACTACAGATACCTCCATGTTATTGGTGTTAATCTGGTACCTGGTGCTAATTTCTTTAATGATATAACAAACCCTGTTTAACTGGCAGCATTCCCCCAAATTTTCACAGCAATTGCAAGATATTAGGCCACTCTAAGGTGACCGAAACCCTCCGACAGGAGGTTGAAGGCCAAAGGAATGACCCTTTCAGCCACTGAAAGAGAAGTTGGTCATTCCAAATATGAATTCTCAAATGTTGCAGGTTTACAATGACACTAATTTAGTCCCTCCAAAAAAGGCTGGTTGTCCATGTAAGACAAATGAATGCAGAGACTCTCAATATAGAATTGGTTCAACACCACAGCTGGAATTGCTTGCCAGTGTTTTTTTTTTTTTTTTTTGCTGAGGAGCATGTTGTGTGGAGAGAGGAGAACTGGTCCAAAGTTTACTTTATTGATGAGAGCATGTTTAAATTACTTATCATTTATATCTGTTTGACAAAGAAGTCAGTGAAAGGTAGAGGAGGAAGTGTCATGGTTTGGGGGATGTTTTCTGCAGCAGGAGTTGGGCCTCTTATACAGCTACATTGCGGGGTAAATGCAAATGTTTAACCACCTTCAGGAACATGCAGTTCCTTCCCTGCAAGAATCTCCCAATCAGCCTGCAATTTTCATGCAAGACGATGCCCCTGTCACACTAAGAAGAACATTGAAATAATTAAATGGCTGGCCCAGAGTCCTGATCTAAATTCAACTGAAAATCTCTGCGAAGTGTGGATCCAGACCACACCAGCACAGTGTGAGAACCTAGTGATGTCCTAAGACTGCAGAAGTGCTAAAGTCACTAAAACAAAGGGCCTCTAAAAATGTTATATTCTTCTTTCGTGCTACAATGGTTACTGTTCTCTAATTTTGAACACTGTTTTTGACAAAATAAAGGTTTTTGTTGAAATGCCTTTGGTTATTTTGTCAAACAGTGGTATACCTACAGCTAATATTCCTTCAAAATTTGAGTGATGAAAATTAACATTTGAAGGAAACCATATTTTAATATATTAAAATAATAATGTATTTATAGGTTATTCTCTGCTTTTTATCTCCAATGTATGTGGACAGTTCACCAAGTTTCCCCAGAGAATATTTCCCCATTTGGAATATTTCCAAATGGCCAGTAGATGGCCCTGTAAGTCCACAGTGGAGCTGTACTCTAAATTTTTTTCACCATCTTGTCTCTACCTGAAATCCCACGCTGACTGCAGCTTTCACTCTTTTCACTGGTAATGGCTATTATACTATAGAAAATGCATAATATGAGCATATCTCCTAAGGCTACAGCCAACTTCTTGTGTTTGTGTATATGGGCCACTGAAGGTAGAATACTATGCTTGATAAATCACCGGCCCTATGTTTAGCTCAAACAGTGCAATACATACCACACTTTATATAGTAAATACAGTACTTTTAGATCATTCTGTTTAATACTCTTAAGTAAATACTTAATATTGAGCGAATAGTTGTAAATTATGTTTTTGTTAATACTTGTCAAAGACATTGTGAATGTACTAGAATAGTGGCAAATCTGCCAAGTTGCTATAGGTAATAGATTGTAATAGACAAAAAAGTATGTTTAACTTAATGTCGACCCTAATTGGTGAGGTGTAAAATTGTACGTATGCATTTGCTTGTGTATTCCAATCACATGTTTGGAGATTATTCATTGCTGACCTATATATATTGCATGTCACAGTATGCTCACCCTAGAATGTTAAATGTCAGAGTGTATTTTGTAGTAATCGAGGAAGCTTTTAGTTGAAAGAACAGTGATCTTTTAAAAGCACCTCTTGCTAAAAGCACCTAAAGCTAACCATTCATTTGGCACTAATAGAGCCTACGCTAAAATAGCATCCACTGTGAGCTCTTGACCGACAATATCTAATCTTTTGATACCACGTGCAAATAAAGACATATACATTATAAATGATATAGTATATAGTTTGTAAATATAGTAAAAAGAATGCAATACATGCAAGCATATTTCTATGAAACATTTTTCTACATTCTAGGTTGCATTTGAAATCAGCCAACAAAGAGACTAAACAATACACATTTTAAAGCATATTTTTATTGTTTACATATACTTAAAACATTTCTTTGTGAAACAGATTCTGAGTCAGAACATGCTTTAATTAAATATACAACAGACAAAACCGAAGCAGACTAGTGACAATAAGATTCTTTACTTCATAAGAATAGAAATTTTGGACTACGCAGGGCAGTCAGAAAAGATTTTCGTAGTCAATACATACATTTAGTCAATACATGACTGCACAGTTTGGTTTACAAAAACCAGCTTAGACAAGCTAGATTCAGCTACCATTCTCCAAAACACAGCTATCATCTTAAACTAGGTTTTCCAGGACAAAGATTAGAGTTGAATGTTGCTTTGATTCATTCGTTCCCATGGTAACGGGTCACTATCCTCTGTAACTGTAGTGTTTCGCCGTTCGCTCCAAAAGTGCTCGAGATCTGGGAGAGTTTGACAGGACGCATCTGAATGCCTCTCTGTTATGGTCACACATCCTCGTTCATCCAACACTTTCAGAACCACAGCGCGCATCTCATTTCCATTCCCCTCAAGTTTTAGTCTGTGTTTATCATGTCGACAAGACAACAGCGAACACAGATTGCTAAGGCTTTCTCTGAGGGGCACATGCATGGTGAGAAGAATGGCGGGAAAGAACGTGCTGCTCAAGTAAACGCACACCTGAGAGAAAATCAGCAAACCGACAGAAGGTTTGCAGCTTTCGCCAGAGCTATGGCGCGTCCACACCCAAGAGACCCATTCGGGAAGCATCATCAGCGTGTTCACGGCGATGACGCTTAAATACATCAAAGAATTCTCATATTGACGTGCAAGAAAAGACTCATCGTGTGAACTCGGTTTGATGAGGAAGATGGTCCTGATGTGGCACACAGCAGAGAGGATGATGGGAAGCACGTAGATGCCCAATGGTAGCATCTTACTAAAGACTCGCATTGCATCTTGGGAGTGAGAAGTTAATTCGGACACACACAGACTAATATTTCCTTCTTCTTTCAAACTGGAAAAAACGATATCAGGAACTGGAAACAGTAGCGCAACAGTCCATATGATCGTTAGGGTTATCACAACATTTTTTCGACGGAAATTGGACTGCTCCTCAGCATGACTGGAAAAGTTGTGACGTGCTTGACTCGTCGCTAACAACGTAAATGCTTTTACTGCCAGACAGCTGTGCTGAAGCCACTCTGTAGTTCTGCAAGTCAGTAGTCCGAGTGTCCAAGTGCGTTTGTAGTATGTGATAGTGCGCGCAGGAGCGCACACAGAGAGTAAAATCAAGTCAGTTGCGCTCAAGTTGGCGAGCATCACATAAGCCTCGGATGCGCTCTGGCTGGCGAAGACGTAGATTAGTACCACAAGCACTAAAAAATTCCCACCGATTCCCAGCCCACTGACTGTGCTGAGAATAGCCGGTACGATTATTTTAGTATCTTCACCTTCTAATTGTTGAATACCGCCATCAAAACTCACAAATGTGCCGTTCGATGCCATGTCAAACTCCATGAGACGCAATCCAGTAGGAACCAGGCTACTGTGGTGTGGATGCACTTTGCTCTGCTGAATTCCCTTAGTTGTGCACGCTTGATTGCAGATATTTTAAGAAATGCCATTCAGTGTCGTCAAGCATCAACGTCATCGTAGCTAAAGGGAGAAACAAACCTAGATTTGTCAATTGTGTGTTTGAAGTAATTGCGTTTCCCATTTTCTCTACAGCACTGCTTGAATGAAGTAAACATTAGCAACAATTAGTTAGAAAAGCTTGTGGGCTGTTTTGCTATAGTGCAGATGGTGACATTTAATCATAAATGCAAAACATGTGAGAAGATATAACCTTTCAGATAATTATCAAAATGTACAGTGCCTTGTGAAAGTATTCACACCCCTTCATTTTTTCACATTTTATGTTGCTGCCTTGTTCAACTTTTAAATGAATGTACTAATTAAATTAAAAGTACTTTTTTCCACATTAGTCTACACTCCATGCACCATAATGACAAAAACAGAATTGTCATCAAAAAGTACACTGCATAAGTATTCATACCCTTAACTCTTACTTCGTACTTAGTTGAAGCACCTTTACAGCCTCAAGTCTTTTTGGGTGTGATGCAACAAGATTTGCTCATCAACATTTGGCAATAATCTGTGATTCTTCACCACTCAAAGACACAGACGTCTCTATAAGCCCCTCTTGCTGTGTGCTTAGGTTCATTGTTGGAAGGTGTACCTTCTGCCCAATCCGAGGTTCTGAATACTCTGGACTGGGTTTTCATTAAGGCTATCTCAATATTTTGGTGCATTGAGCTTTTCTTCTACTCTGACGAGTCTGTCAGTCCCTGCCACAGAAAAACAACCCTACAGCATGAGGCTGCTACCAGCACACTTTACTTTTGGGATGGTACTCTGCAGGTGATGAGCAGTGCCTGGTTTCCTTCAAACATGATGCTTGGAATTGACATTCATCAGACCACAGAATCTTTTCTCACAGTCTGAGGGTCCTTTAGATGCTTTTTTTTTCTTCTTTTTTGTGTTTTGTCTTTACTGAGGAGAGGATTAAGTTTGGCCACACCACCATAAAACCCAGATCAGTGGAGTGTTGCAGTGATATTTGTTCTTCTGTAGGTTTCACCTATCATATGATTATGGAGCTCAACTAGACCATCAAGTTCTTGGTCACCTAACCAAGGCCCTGCTCCATCAATTGCTCAGTTTGGCCAGGAGGCTGACACTAGGAAGAGTGATGTTGTTGTTGTTTTTTTTTTTTTTACTTATTCCATTAAGGGTAATGGAGGCAACATGCTTCTGTGAGCCTTCAATGTAGCAGATTTTTTTTTTTCTGAACTCTTCCCCAGATGTTTGACTTGATCCAGTCCTGCTTCTGAGCTCTACAGGCAGTTTTTTTTAACCTAATTTCTTGGTTTTTGCTTTGATATGCATTTTCAGCTGTTAGACCTTTAAGATGTGTGTGCCTTTCCAAGTCATACCCATTCAATTGAATTTGCCACAGGTTAACTTCACGCAAAATGTAGTAACAATGCTCCTGAGCTAAAGGTAAGGGTATGAATACTTATACAATGGAATCATTTAGGTGTTTAATTTTTAATGAATTTGCAAAGATGTTAAAAACCTGTTTTGGAGTGTATGGAGTGTAGATTGAAAAAAGTTATTTAAAACAGTTTAACATGAGGCAGCAACATAAAATGTGAAAAAAAAAAATTAAGGGGTATGAATACTTTTAGCACTGTGCTTATGACTCATTGTGAATTTAACCACTTACAATAGATCACCCAATGATGAAATTATAATTTGCTAACATTTACTCACCCTCAGGTTGTTCAAGATGTAGATGAGTTTGTTTCTCCATCAGAACAGGTTTGAAGAAATTTAGCACTTGCTCTTACATCACTTGCTCTCTAGTGGATCCTCTGCAGTGAATGGGTTCCGTGACTGAGAATGACAGTCCAAACAGCTGATAAAAACATCACAATAATCCATAAATAATCCACATGACTCCAGGCCATCAGTTACTGTCTTGTAAAGTGAAAAGCTATGTGTTCGTAATAAACAAATCCATTATTAAGGCACTTTAATCTAACCTGCTTTCAATTGTAAATGTGCGTGACATTAGCATATTTCTCTCCCGATTAGGATGAGATGACTTTTTCTTTGGAGAAAGCAATATTCTGGATAAAATACTTTTTTTTTTTTTTTAGCTGGAAGCAAAAGTTTTGATGAACTTATGCAGCTTGTTCCTTCACAAGATGTTAACTGATGGGATGGAGTTGTGTGGATTACTTGTGGATTATTGTGATGTTTTTTTTATCAGATGTTTGGACTCTCATTCTGACGGCACCCATTCACTACAGAGGATCCATTGGTAAGCAACTGATGTAATGCTAAATTTCTTTAAATCTGTTCTGATGAAGAAATAAACTCATTTACATATTGGATGGCCTGATGATGAGTAAATGTTCTCTATTTTTTGGGTAATCTGTTCCTTTAAAGAATTATTAATAAATAAATAGACTAATTAATAAATACTTATATTATTAGGTTAGGGGAAATTTTAAACTTTTACTTTTATAAAAATCATGTCTTTTATCAAAAAAAGTGCCTTGTTAGTAAATGTTTATTTTATTAGTATGTTCATATGTTATTTCTGTCTGTATTCAAGCATATTGTGGCTCAGAGCCCCTGCAGTGACTCTCTCAGACCTGCTTTTACATTTCTGGGCCAGTGTGTATATGTTTTCTTCTTGTTGTGACACAGTGCCCTTGGCTTTGCTCTTGCAATTTCTAACAACAAAGGAAGAGCAAAAAATGTTTGCTTAATGTGCACAACACAGCTGAGGAGGAGGTTATTTTTATTTCTCTTGGAGAATTTCCCGGATGGTGAAAGTAATGTTTTTACTTGAGGGTTTAACTTTTATGTTGTTATGAAGATGTGGCATTCACACACACAACCTTGTTTTCTCTCTCTGCTGTCAGTCAGTGCTTTTAGACGCATGCATTGCATGCCCCGGGGCCATTAGAATCTCTTAATAACACTCTTTACATAAACAATATGAAAAATCAGGGCAACATATTCAATGGAGTGAAATCTCAGCAGGAAATAAGTGAGAATGTTCTTATTCATTTGGGAAAGATCAAAATATGATCACTGACTGAGACCAACATACAGAAACAAACGTAACATCCATTCACCCATCTCAACTGTTATGTCCATTGCAGGGTTTAAATAAACTTTCTTTCGTTCCAGTGTTAAATATAATTTGAAGTGTGCATACTTCCCATGGAGAATTATAATATCATTTTAACTCTGCTTTTATTACTTGTTTTACGTTAACAACAGGTGATCTATAACCAGGGACTGAACCTCCAATATTTGCAACAAGAATGCATCCATCCCAAATTAGCAGTAAATTTACAATAGCTAAAATAGTTCAGGATTTGCATAAAATAAGTCTGGAATGTCACTTTAAAACAGGGAATGACTCTTAGCTTTAGAACTTAGCTTTAGAGTATAGTAGTATTTCTATTTTATTAATTTGTATTGTTGAAAATAATTACAGTAATTTAAAGTATTGTTGTTATTATAATTGTACTTTTCTAATTCCTTGTAGGCCTATTAGATTTTACAATGTGTTTGGTTGTTTTTCAATGTCTGTTTTTACAAATACATGTTTCATTATTTTCTATAATTAATTATATACACATTATCTAAAAGTATTTTTTTAGATGATGTGAATCTACATAATTTTCTTATGCAATTAGAAAATTGTTTTTATGTAATCATGTAACATTTTGCAAAAGTTCAATAACTATTAACTGTACCAATAATAACTGAATACCAATTACATAAGTAACAAGTTAAATTAAACAAAACGTATTCAATAATTTGCTAATTTTTAAAATCTCAAATTACCCTTGTTTGAATGAAAAAAGTAGATTAGTAATACATATGGCTATCCGAAAGAGGGCAGCAAACTCCATAAAGATTAATACCATAACCGTACATTAAAAAAGAAAGCAAGTTGCTTATTAGCTTACTATAATACGACGTAATTCTAATACATTAGAAACACTATACACCTTAATATTTTAATAATGCTTGTTGTGAAGTTATTCTGGATAGTTAATCGTCTTCTGACAGAGATTCCTAGCTGCTAATGTTAATATGATGGCTCTGAGTCAAGTCTTTTCACACGTAAGTGAATTTGTTCTTGGAACAATAATATTCAGTCCATAAGTAGCTAAGCTTTAGGCGTTATTTTCATATCCACATTCTCTACCTTTAGCAAAAAACACTTAAAGTTACTTAAAAAACACTTTTTAAAAAAAGGGGTGTCAGCTCCTGAGGGCCACAAATTTGTTCCAACCCTGGTTCAATACACCTGCCATATTTTAAGCAATTATAAGAGGCTGGTTTGACTGGTTCGGGTTTAATTAGGGTTGATGCCAATTTTTGCAGGACTTTGACCATCCAGGAGCTAAGTTTAACACCCCGCTTTAAAACTTTAGGTGGGAAAGTAGGATACTGTAGAAAGTGGAACGCCATAAGCGCGGGAATAGCATCGTTTTTTAATCTTGATTCACGCACATATACTTTTATGCATAGCATTCGCGCGAATCTCGTCGGTTATCTGTGGCGGTGTATAATAAAAAGCGCTTATCCAGCGCTTGGCCGCGGGGCGGGATTTCTCCCACAAATAAGCTACTCAGCACATAACCCGGACGTTATAGAAAAAAAACAGAAATTGACTGAAATTAAAAAAGAGAAAAGTTAAATGAAATAAAGAGTTCAATTGGGAAGAGATGAAGAATAAATAGAAGTCATTGTAGATAACGCATACGCTATTTGCTCATCTATTTAACATTCATTGAATTGAATAATCCGACCTTATTATCGTAAATGGCCTGCATATTTACTATGAATATGCTAATGCGTGTTTGCTGGAAGCAGTCTATGGCGTAATAATTTTTTTCATCAATATATGCATATCTCCTCACGTATAGATTCCCAACATCGGCTGCAGCTCTCTATAGAGAAACTGATTTGGAAGGAGGGGAGTATTCTTTGTCTTCAACCATCTTTTGATTGCCTCTGTTCTAGCCATTTCTAGCTGCTCGCCCGAGGCCAGGCAAGTTACATTTCAATCAGTAGATTCATTGGAAAGTCATTACCCGAAACTAGACGCTGAAAGGCATGACGTCATTAGCCAAACTCAGTGCTCATTAATTGGCTGTCACTTTGCATAGGAACGGCGCTTGGGCCCTCGGCCAAACACCCGTTTTATCTCTTTCTTTTACGGAAAAATAATAGACAATTTATCATTAATCTAAAGCTAGAAATATTAACAAGTTAAATGTCATTTCCTGCGCTCCGTTGTGTTAATCCTCTCCTGTTGCTTTTTGCCCTCAAGCGGTCTGCAAGCATTTCCTGAAACTCTTTGAATATTCTCTGACTGTTGCTTTACACGTCCTCTGTATAAAAACCGAGGCTTTAGTGTGAACCATTGCCACCATATGTGGTAAATAAGCTTAATGGTTGATGCTACCATTTCCTTTGCCTACCCTTCCCATAGTGTAACACATATATTTATATGTTCTAGTCAAGTGCACAAAAAAAAAAAAAAAAACCCTTATTCAACAATTTCTTCACTTCCATGTCAGTCATGAGAGTACCTTGTTTGGACTTTTATTTGGACTAATTACTACCTTTCTGGGCCTTGAATGTGTCAGTTGCACTGTTGTCTATGCAGGGCTATGTTGTCTATGCTTTCGACACATATTATACGTCCATCAAAAACTTTTATCTCAGACTCGCTAAAATCCCAGCCTCAGCCTAATTAGAAGTACTACTACTTACATAGAAACCTATACATCAGAGCCTGATAAAAACGCTTTTTTAAAGAAAGATGTCAAATGGATTTAGAGGCTTTTGCATCTGAACTCTTCAGATAGTTGAGGTCAAAAGTTTACATACAACGGGCAGAATCTGCTAAATGTTAATAATTTTACCAAAATAATTGATCATACAAAATGCATGTTTTTTTTTTTATATGTAGTACTGACCTGATTAAGATATTTCACATAAGAGATGTTTACATATAGTCCACAAGAGAAAATAATAGTAGAATTCTAAAAATGACCCCATTCAAAAGTTTACATACACTTGATTCTTAATACTGTGTTGTTGCCTCAATGATCCACTGCTGTGTGATAGTTGCTCATGAGTCACTTGTTTGTCCTGAACAGTTAAACTGCCCGCTGTTCTTCAGAAAAATCCTTCGGGTCCCACAAATTCAGCACTTTTGTGTATTTGAACCCTTTCCCTAATTTCTGAGGACAACTAGGGACTCATATGCAACTATTACAGAAGGTTCAAATGCTCCCTGATGCTTCAGAAGGAAACTAAATACACAAAAATGCTGAAAAACTAAAGAATTTGTGGGACCTGAAAGATTTTTCTGAGGAACAGTGGGCAGTTTAACTGTTCAGGACAAGGGACTCATGAACTATCACAAAGTGAAGTGTATGTAAACTTTTAAACAGGGTCATTTTAATAACTATTGTATTCTATTGTGCACTATATGTAAACATATTTTGTGTAAAATATCTTATTCAAGTCAGTACTAAATATAAAATAACATGCATTTTGTATGATCCCTCTTATTTTGGTAAAATATTCAACATTTTGCAGATTCTGCAAGGTGTATGTAAACGTTTGACCTCAACTGTAATACTAAGTAATAGCCTGTTTGTTTACTGAATGTCAATTTTTGATTATAATCACAAAAAGACCATCTTAATAACAGTAACATTTTCTCAGAAGTCATCAGGTGATGCTCCGTTAAAAATCGAAGGCCGTGGGTAGATAGGTTAATGACGTGTGGCTTTCAAACCGCTAGCAGATGCATCACTACCGACCTGTTTGAGCACAAATCAATCAGCAGTCAAGGGCAAAGTCCAAAACAACGGTAGACACACAATTCGCTCAGATTAAGACAGCGGAGTTTAAAACAGTGGTGCCAGACGAGCATGTTCATAAATGAACTAAAATCCTTCTGATTAATGCACAGAGATATTCGCCTTTGGCTTTGACACAGCGTGGGGGCTCGCAGAGATGATGGCCTCCCACTAAAACAAATAAACAAATGACATACCTAAACCTGCAGATGCTCTTCGATTAGCTCCAGAGTTTAATCCAGGGTCACACAGAACCAAAGCATGTGTGTGGGTCAATATGAACATTGATATGAAGAATTGATGAAAAGGGAAAGCTATGTGTATATATATTTTGGGTTACTTAAAGACAGTTTTGCTATATGTGACACTGGACCACAAAACCAGTCATAAGTAGCACAGGTATATTTGTAGCAGTAGCCAACAATACATTGTATGGGTCAAAAAAACATTAGGATATTAAGTAAAGATCATGTTTGATTAAGGTATTTTGTACATTTCTTACTAGAAATATATCAACTTTATTTTTGATTAGTAATATACATCACTAAGAACTTCATTTGGACTACTTTAAAGGCGATTTTCTCAATATTTAAATTTTTTTGCACCCTCAGATTCCAGATTTTCAAAACGTTGTATCTCAGCCAAATATTGTCCTATCTTAACAAACCATACATCAATGGGAAGCTTATTTATGTATGGACACTTATGACTGATTTTGTGATCCATTGTCACATGTTTCTGATTATTTAGTAGAGAATATCTTTATATAACAGTTAACCAAATATTTCTTTCTTGGCTCAAGGGCAAATCTTTAACAGTTTCATAATCAATAATTTCTGCTGATGATCTCCCTTGACCTTGCGTTGACCATGACAATAGACCTTGAAACCGAGACGAGGAGAAAGGTTGTGTGTTTTGTGTTTCCAATTATCTCCTGTTATACTCAGTCGTCTTCCGCATAAATGCACACAGATGGCCTGGAGGATTACAATTTATGATGTTTGTGGCGATATGCCACCCATGATCATGACCACAGACCTGGTGACCTTTGACCTGTCACCTCTAACCTGCTCAAATGTGTCTGCTCATTGTAGTGTCCAATCACAATAGACCTCAAGATCAAACCCAAGTGTCTATTTGCCTTGTCTAAGCTGTTCGATAAACACTGAAGATCACTGACAGATTGGACCATTATGATTCAAACACAGACCCTTATTCAATCTCCACAGCGCAGTTAGCTCAAAAACCCAAAGCAAATTCAGTAATCTTTCGTTCTGTTTTTCAAAAGATCATTCGTGATTGAAATTAAGTGAGCTATTCTAAAGAGACATCTGTCATCAGAGAATGATACACGGATTCTTGGAAAAGTGTGCATAAATATGCCTCATGCATATTTGTTGTTTTTTCTTTTTTATTATCAATATAGAAGGCCATTATTTTGCATTTAAAACAGTTTCACCAACTTTCATTGGTGTTTATGATCTAATATTGTTTGTAAATCTGAATGTGGTTTTGAGATTTGAGACTTGAGCACCTTAGTGGGTCACAGCTGGCTTGTCATGGGGCCAACTTTGTAAATGTAACTACATCTGTAACATTTTAGTTTAAATTTCAGATTAAAACACATCTACTCAAATAATCTGTTTTAGGTTACTCTTGAATTGCAATTTTTATTTTATTTTCATGTAATTTCATGTTTTTGTTTTTAGTGTAATTGTTGTTGTTATTCTGTAAGGTGTTCTTCAGTGTTAATAAAATGTTACTATTATTAATTTATAGTTATTGTGTGTTATACAATATAATCTTTCACATATTCAGAAATATTTAATTGCTGAACCAGATCTGGAGTCTACACATTTTTGATTTGAAAACCTACCAGTGGAGGGCAATGTGACTGAATAACTAGTTTTAACATTGCTAGCGGAAGCATTCTGCTTCTGACAGACTGAGTGTGCAAGGACATATTCATGAGGGTCTGACCACGTAATGAGATTTAAAGTAGTTTAAACTGGAGTCATTTGTTTTATCGTGCGCTCAAAAAATAATTATTTGCTAATCTAAATGCATATGTGGACATGCTAAGGTTATAAATCTTAACAAAATTACAATGTAAACTCAACTTAAAGCATGTGTAGCATAAACCAAACTGAAATGAGTAAACCGCAATACATTTAAATGTCAAAACTGTTACTCTCTTTCAGTTAGTAGCTAGCAACTATGTACATTAGCATGCTAAGTATGATGTTGAAATCCCAACAGACCATGAAACTCTAACAAATCTTCCTCTTTTCTAATCTCATCTCCAAAACACATAAAATGACACCTTCAACATTTACTCTTCCCATCCAGCCCCAGGCTGGGAACTAGCAAAACAAACAAACAAAAAAAAAAAACTACTTGTCTAGTTCCAACATGCATTAAAATTCTATTTACATGCAATAAAGTGTTGCTGGATTATTTAATTTATTTAAATTAATTAAAGACGTTGTATTGTAAACTACTGAATTGTGAACCTTAAAAACAGGGTAATTAAAAAGTCAGTTCATTATTTCTGTGTTACAGACATTTAAATAACAGAAGTACTAGAATTAAAGTTTATAGTTTGGGGATAAACACTTATTGTCTGTAATAGCGATCAAAATGAAAGTATCTTAACAAGTGTATGTATTGTAATGTTTATCCTCTTCCACCAGGAGGTGGCGACAACTGCACGTTTAAAAACGCATTCATCAATGAATTATTCATTCAGGAGATTCCAATAGTAAATTAAGTCTTTATTAATTTGATCTAATATATTAAAAAAAAAAAAGACTTAAGCAATGAATGTTGTGTCAGAATCACTAGTAAATTGTTATTTTGTTTAGATTTCTAATCTAATCTTTTTTCTTCAGAATCATGAGAGAATCGTGATCTCCAATTTTTTTAAAAATCGTGTTTTTTAATTTATCCAGAATCATGTAGCATAGTTTACATGTTTATTACTGCATATAATTTATTAAAATAAAAGTTTAATTTCATAATGTTCACATTAAAATGTACCTATATTTTTTGTTTTTCAGTTTAATAAAATACTATTTTCCCTATATATTTCATTATTAAGGATTTCTTTAAAAAAAGTTTAAAAATCTCATCTCGTTCTTGTGAACCCAGTCTCATGTCGGGATAAGTGTCTCGTCACACCCCTAGTATATAACATTTAAAAAGTGTATTCTAAAGTAAAACTGTCCAACAGTGACACCAGCAGGTAAAGTTACAGCAGGAATCCACATCTTTCTCGCCTCCACTGAGCCCACTGAGCTTTAACAAATGCCCTAAAGCGTGTTGTAAGTTTGGTGGGGGGTAATTGAAAATTAATGGGGGAATGTCACATGAGAAAGTCACGACATTGCGATATGATTCAATATGACTGGTTATGTTTGGCTGTGATTGGTTCATGTGATAAATCCCGCCTCTTGTGTTTATGCATGTTTGTGAATCAGTCTGAATGAACAATAGAGTGTTTTCATCAATCGGGTCATATTGGTGGCACTGAACGTAAACAATGCCACCAAACAAATGAAACTTGCATAGTTTGCTGATTATTGCTGTGGAAAATGGTCAGTTCCCCGTCTGTCGTTCACGTTCGACGTTGTGTCGAAGTGACGACTAGGGGTCGCTCTTGAGAGCCCGAATACCTCTGACAGCTTTGAGAAAAGGCCAATGAGAATTGGTATGCAGTATTTGCATAGCCCGCTCCGCCCCGGAGATCCGGGCATAAGAGGGGGGGGCTAGGCAACACTCATTGTTCTGTTTCTTCGGAGCCGAATGCAGCGTCTCTTCATTGAGAAGCAGCGTTACTCACCTCTCTCGTCGTTGGATCTACGGCACGGGCAGCGGTCTCTTCCTTCTCGAACGCAGTAGCAGTGAGAGTCCCCTGGGTGCTTCGACGGCGAATCTTGAAGAGCAGATTTCCTCTTAATAAAATCTAAAGAGCAAATTTCTCTAAAAGAGTGCAGACACGGTGGGTTTGTGTGTTTACTATGCCTTTCCTTCCGTGTCCTTCTGGTTGCGGCTTCTTTCTCTCCCAAAACGATCGGCACGAGCTCTGTCTTCAATGTTTGGGTCGTGACCATGCTGAAGCAGCGTTCAGCGAGGGCGGATGTCCTGCTTGCGAGGACATGCCCCTCAGCACACTTCGTTCGCGAGTCGCGTTCTTTACTAAAAGACCGCGGCTCGCATCAACCGCTCCCGCGGCTCGTCCTTCTACTTCCGGGTACGAGGCTGCCGCGGCGCGTGTTGATGAAGAGCGAGAGAGCGCGAGCGTTTCGCCGGGTAATTCCCCACGTCCCTCGCGCTCTGTGTGTCTGCCGGTCGAGCTTTCGGATGACTTTGAAAACTCGTCTCAGTACGGGTTGGATTGGTTATTCGGGGCTCCTGCGGGGGAGGAAGAAGTGTCTGCAGCATCGGAGAGTGGGCAGCCATCTGAAGCAGACGCGCTGTCTGAGGCACCCGCTGCGGGGGCGGGTTCTCAGTCAGTAGCAGACGCGGAAATGGCGGCCATGCTCGAACGGGCGGCCAAAGCAATCGGGATTGAGTGGAAGTCTCCGCCCCGTCCTGAGCGCTCACGGCTGGATGATTGGTATCTGGGTAACGACCGTGGTTCTCGGCCACGTTCTACCCCAGTTCCTTTCTTCCCGGAAGTGCATGAGGAACTGACTAAGTCGTGGAAGGCTCCTTTTTCAGCCAGAACGCGTCTTAGCGGTTCTTCCTCTCTCACCACCCTCGATGGAGGTCCAGCGAAGGGGTATACGGAGGTTCCCGCCGTGGAGCGTGCGATCGCGGTGCATCTTTGCCCGCAGACCGCCGCCACCTGGCGGGACCGCCCAAAACTCCCGTCCAGGGCATGTAAGGCTTCTTCCGCTCTCGTGGGGAAGGCTTATGCTGCTTCTGGACAAGCTGCGTCCGCCCTTCACGCTATGGCCGTCCTGCAGGTCTATCAAGCCAAGGTTCTTAGCGAGTTGCACGAGGGTGTTCCCAAACCAGAGCTTTTGCAGGATCTGCGCTCGGCGACTGACTATGCTCTACGAGCTACGAAGGTCACGGCGCAGGCTCTGGGGAGGGCGATGTCCACTATGGTGGTCCAGGAGCGCCACCTTTGGCTGAATCTGGCGGAAATGAAGGACGCTGAGAAGGTTCGCTTTCTTGACGCCCCCATTTCTCAGGCTGGTCTCTTTGGCGACACTGTCGAGGAATTTGCACAGCAGTTCTCCGCAGTGAAGAAACAGACGGAGGCTATCAAACACATCTTGCCTCGTCGGGCGCCGCCCCCCGGGCCCGCACCCCCGAGGCAGCAGCCTCCGCCTGTTTCACGCCGAGGACGACCGCCTTCCAGACCGGCTCAGGGCCCGCCACAGGCTGGTCCTGCACCTAAACCAGCCTTGCGGTCGAGCTCTCGCAAGAAGGTGGCGCCGTTAGCTCAGTCTCAGGCCGCTAAGAACCCTCGTCAGGCTTCGAAGCGTTCCTGAAACGAGCAGCCCGGAGGAGAGAGATCTGCTGACCTGTCTGGATCCACACTCGGCGAGGGGACGAGTGTGGGTTTCGGCTCCACCCCGGCTGTCTGCCTCTCGGCAGACGGCCACCACATGGTCAATAAAAGAGCAATTTTCTTCTCTGGGCGAAAAAATCTATGTGACTGCGTCCCTCCGGGGTACCCAGCCACTAAAACATGTCAAAGCATGCTCAACCGCAGGGCCTGCGCTTCGGCATGCTTTGACGAATCAAGTGCATCCATCAGTCGATCCCCTGAGCTCAGGCGATCTTCTGATGGATCCTTGTCTGTCGGTTCCGATGGTCGATCCTCCCATGGCTGGGTCCCTCCGGGGTACCCAGCCACCAAAACACATCAAAGCATGCTCAACCGCAAAACTTGCGCTTCTGCATACTTTGACAGAGAAACAAGCGCATCCGTCAGTCGATCCCCTGAGCTCAGGCGATCTTCTCACGGATCCTTGTATGTCGGTTATGGCGATCAAAGCACCTTGTGTCCTCCGGGACAGCACGCCCCCGAACAAAGGGCTTTCACCACAACTCAGTCACACCGTACCCACCCGAGGTACGTCGGTGGTCCCCCTGAGACCGTTGGCAGAGAGTTTTACAGCTTGGCTCGAGATACCCAACCTCTCTCGCTGGCTTCTCAGAACCATCCGACTCGGCTATGCTATCCAATTCGCACGCAACCCGCCCAAGTTCAGCGGCATCTTCTCTACCGCGGTTCGGGACGAGAATGCTGCGGTTCTTCGGGCGGAGATCGCGACCCTTCTGGCGAAGGACGCGATAGAGCCGGTCCCCTCGGCCGACATGAAGAAAGGGTTCTACAGCCCCTACTTCATTGTACCCAAGAAAGGTGGCGGTTTAAGACCAATCCTGGATCTGAGGATTCTGAATCGGGCCCTTCACAAGCTCCCCTTCAGAATGCTAACGCTCAAACGCATTCTCACGTGCATCAGATTCCAGGATTGGTTTGTGGCGATAGACCTGAAAGACGCGTACTTTCATGTCTCGATTCTTCCAAGACACAGGCCCTTCCTGCGGTTTGCCTTCGAAGGTCGAGCATTTCAGTACAAAGTCCTTCCATTTGGGCTCTCCCTGTCTCCCCGCGTCTTTACGAAAGTCGCAGAGGCAGCCCTTGCCCCTCTCCGGGAGAGGGGCATCCGCATTCTCAATTACCTCGACGACTGGCTGGTCATAGCACACTCTCAGGAGTTGGTATGCAAACACAGGGATGTGGTTCTCAACCATCTGGCCCATCTGGGGTTTCGGGTCAACTGGGAAAAGAGCAAGCTCGCCCCGGTACGGAGCATCTCTTTTCTCGGTATACAACTAGACTCGGTTGCCATGAGTGCACGGCTCTCCCCGGAGCGTGCACAGTCAGTGCTGAGCTGCGTCCAGAAGCTCTCACGCAGCCCGACGGTCCCCCTCAAACAATTTCAGAGGCTCCTGGGTCACATGGCATCCGCAGCCGCCGTCACGCCGCTGGGCCTGATGCACATGAGACCGTTACAACACTGGCTGCGTTCCCGAGTCCCGAGATGGCCATGGCGCCAGGGTTCATACCGGGTGCACGTCACACCCGTATGTCTAAAAACCCTCGGTCCTTGGAAAGACATTTCGTTCCTACGGGCCGGGGTGCCCTTAGGACAAGTGTCCAGGCGCATTTTGGTTACGACAGATGCATCCAACACAGGCTGGGGCGCCGTATGCAATGGGCAAGCAGCTGCAGGGCTCTGGTCGGGCCCTCGGCTGCATTGGCATATCAATTGCCTCGAGCTGCTGACAGTGTTTTTGGCCCTGAAGAGGTTCCGACCTTTGGTTCAGGGCAAACACGTGCTGGTCCGCACAGACAGCACTGCGACTGTAGCCTACATCAATCACCAGGGCGGTGTACGCTCCTTTCGCATGTCACAGCTAGCCCGCCATCTCCTCCTTTGGTGTCGAAACAATGTCAAGTCTCTACGAGCCACCCACATACCGGGCGAACTCAATTGGGTAGCGGACGCGCTCTCCCGACAGACTTCGCTTCGGGGCGAGTGGAGACTTCACCCTCAGACGGTTCAGCTGATCTGGAGTCTTTTCGGTCAGGCCCAGGTCGACCTGTTTGCCTCGATAGGGAACACTCACTGCCAGTTGTGGTACGGTCTGTCCGAGGCGCCCCTCGGCACAGATGCACTGGCACACAGCTGGCCTCAGGGCCTCCTCAAGTATGCGTTTCCACCAGTGAGCCTAATTGCACAGACCCTGTGCAAAGTCAGGGAGGACAGAGAACAGATCCTGCTGGTGGCCCCCTACTGGCCCAACAGGGTTTGGTTCTCAGAGCTGGTGCTCCTCTACCCCGTTCCTCCCTGGCGCATTCCCCTGAGGAAGGACCTCCTTTCACAGGGGAAGGGCACGATATGGCACCCGCGCCCAGATCTCTGGAACCTCCACGTATGGTCCCTGGACGCGACCAGGAGGATTTCAGAGATCTCCCACTGGCGGTGGTAAACACTCTGTTGCAGTCGAGAGCTCCTTCCACGAGGCGGCTGTACGACCTCAGATGGCGCAAATTCACAAACTGGTGTTCCTCCCGGGGGGAGAACCCACGGAGATGTGGCATCCGAACGGTGCTTTCCTTCCTCCAAGGAGGACTGGATAGACACCTTTCTGCTTCAACACTTAAGGTCCAGGTAGCCGCTATTGCCGCTAACCACGACCTGGTGGAAGGTAGATCGGTTGGGAAGCACAATTTGGTTATACGATTCCTTAAAGGTGCACGCAGGCTGAACCCCGTCAGACCGCGCCTTGTCCCCTCTTGGGATCTGTCTGTGGTCCTCCGGGGCCTACAGTCAGATCCCTTTGAGCCGCTCCAGTCAGTCGAACTCAGTGCTCTCTCCCAAAAGACGGCTCTCCTGACTGCGCTCACATCGATCAAAAGAGTGGGAGACCTCCAAGCCCTCTCCGTCAGTGACTCGTGCCTCGAATTCGGGCCGGCTAACTCTCACGTTATCCTGAGACCCCGGCCCGGTTATGTGCCCAAAGTGCCCACCACTCCCTTCAGGGACCAGGTGGTCACTCTGCAAGCTATCCCTTCTCAGGAAGGCGACCCCAACCTCTCCTTGTTATGCCCAGTCCGTGCCCTGAGCATTTACTTGGAACGTACTGAAAGCTTCAGACGGTCGAGTCAGCTCTTTGTCTGTTTTGGAGGACAGCAGAAGGGGAAAGCTGTCTCCAAACAAAGAATTTCCCACTGGATTGTGGATGCGATTCGTTTGGCCTACCAGGCCACAGGGGTGCCCTGCCCGCTGGGGGTGCACGCCCACTCCACCAGGGGCGTCGCAGCGTCGGTTGCGCTGGCGAACGGGATCTCTTTAACAGACATTTGCAGAGCTGCAGGTTGGGCTACACCTAACACGTTTGCCAGGTTCTACAATCTGCGTGTAGAACCAGTCTCTTCGGGAGTCCTGAACGCAAGCCCAGTAACTCCTGAAGCTGACACGGTGTAGAAGCTTGCTGAAGCGTCGTTCCCCACGGGTGATGACGCTTCCCCAGTTCAGTAAGTTTCCTGGCGTGAACCCTGAACGACAATTTCCATCATGTTGCACCCGCAACGTAGCTATGTTCAGCGGAGGAACTAGCTATCAGAATCTAATATGAGGTTAGGTTGCCTCTTGTGAACTCTCATATTAGGTTGGTGCCCCACATGTAGTGGCTCCTAATGCGGCCCCATGTGTGTATCTCCACCTATACTCCCAGAGATGCGGTGTTTCCCTTAAGACAAAACTTGTCTCCGACCCTGAGCTCAGCAGTCTCTCCTCATGCGGAGCCTGCCTCAGGATCGTCCCCTTGTTGTGCTCCCCTAGTGCGAGCCCTCAAGTGTATTCTCCACACAAATACCTCCCTCCGGGCAGGGTGTGGTCTCCGTAGTGCCCATCCCCCCCCGGGGAGGACGGACACTGGCCCAATGTTCTCCAAGATGTTCAACCAAAGGTGAGGAAAGGCTGGCTGAAGCTCTTGGGCATTGGAAGGTCACGTAGAGGTGAGTGACATTTATCTAACACGCAAGACCTGTTAATATTTGCACTCCATGCACTCGTGACGCGGTCCGCTGGTTGTGGCGTTTTCAACTGGGACCCCTAGTCGTCACTTCGACACAACGTCGAACGTGAACGACAGACGGGGAACGTCTTGGTTACGTATGGTAACCCTCGTTCCCTGATGGAGGGAACGGAGACGTTGTGTCCCCCTTGCCACAACCTCGGACCGCCTCTGAGTGTAGCCGGGTGCTTCGGCTCCTCAGATCAGAACAATGAGTGTTGCCTAGCCCCCCCCTCTTATGCCCGGATCTCCGGGGCGGAGCGGGCTATGCAAATACTGCATACCAATTCTCATTGGCCTTTTCTCAAAGCTGTCAGAGGTATTCGGGCTCTCAAGAGCGACCCCTAGTCGTCACTTCGACACAACGTCTCCGTTCCCTCCATCAGGGAACGAGGGTTACCATACGTAACCAAGACGTTATTGTCATGTTTTGGGCTATACTAATCGATCAGACCAGGAAAAACATTTGGAGTACTGTATGCCAAAAGTTACAACAAATCAAAGAGTGCAAAAAACTGAGGAACAAAAGGTGTTTGTGGCTGACCAAACTGAACCAGGATTTTCGATTCAGGCAAGATTCTTGACATCATTTGTGTTTGTTTCAGAGGTGAAATATTAGGCTAATATTTTAATTAATACTGTTTGTACATATCTTTACCCACTATTAACTTTAGTTTGTCAAAATATTGCACCCTTTCCTGCTTACAAAGTCCTTCTGATTTGGCAGCTTCCATGTGTTTTTTCTATGGTTTAGACAGCATAAATTGGCAGAACAACATATTCAGTATATTAACCATGCTGTTGTTTGCATCTGCGTATCGCCAATATGGCCACACATCCGGGTAACTGACCAAATCGTGATGTAACTGCAAAGCCTCTAATGACATTAATGGGAAGACTAATTTATAAAAGTAGGTAAACAACTCACACACCTAGATAAAGCCCCTCTGTTATATCAAAATAAGACTATAAACAGGCTTGAAAACATGATCTGTGGGAGTTTTTATTGAGTAATCAGCTTGGTAAAATTTAAAGTAATTTCTGTGCCTGTGACCAGTATTTACGGAGCTTTGTTGACTGATAATCCGAAAAATTAGTTGTTATTTTGCAAAAAATGTAAAATGTTTAAAAGCACTAACTTGATGAGATTAATACTTAGCTTTAATAAACAGAATATTGGTTACATTGTTAATGGAAATAGTCTATATAAAATAGAATTTTAGGTAATTCTAAAGTGTTTTAGAATTAATTAATTTTACATTTGATTAAAAAAAACTTTGCCTCCTCATTTTAGAACACTACCCCAAACCACTGATACATAAGTTTAAGATCTGGGTAACGTGATCGCTTGAGCTCATTTGTGTTCCTCTTTATCGGATGATTGACACGAGAGGTTGTGAAGTGCCGCTAGTTCCCACAAAACGCTTCTGCGCGCAGTTTAGCGGATAATTAAATTCTAAATCGAGTTAAACCGCTCAAAGAAAATCTTGATGCCTCTAGTTTGTAAGTCGACACCTCGGGTAAAGCCCTAGAACACAGAAAAGCGCAGCGTGCGGCCAGCTGCGTCAAACAAGTGTGCGCTTATTGAGCCCGAGAGCACCGACCACGACGCCAGTCTAGTACAGAACAAGGCCCCAAGACGCGTCTGCAGTCTCACAAGCTGTTTTGACAGGGTAAGATCCGTCTGAGCGAGCGGAAACACCGCATATTAGCTATCAACCCACTCGCTTGGGGATATCAAAATTCGGTTTATTCCCATGAGATCACCAGTCCACAAATAAACAAAAGAACCAGCAAGACAATAGGACACATGGCTTACCTTTCCTTCAGCTAACGTTAGGTTCTTGCAGTTTGAATGGTCAGGTTTCCACAAAATATTAAGCAGCACAACAGCTTTTAACATAATAAGAAATATTTATATCTTATTGATAATAAGAAATGTTTATTTAGCAGCTAGTTAGAATGATTTCTGAAGGTTCATGTAACACTGAAAACTGGAGTAATGATGCTGAAAATTCAGATTTGCCATCACAGGAGTAAATCACATATTAAATAGAAAACTCAAATTGTAAATGCAGCTTTTGTGAACATATAAGAGACATGAAAAATGTAAAAAAAAAAAAAAAAACAATTCATAATTATTCCAAACTATATTTAACATTACTGTATAAGTTATTTTATGTTTTATATGTTGGAAATACTTGAATAGATCATGGAAAATGTGTGTGCGTGCAAGTTTATTTGCACGTGTGAGTGACAGGAAGTGTGTCAGTCACAGCTGTTCAAGGCAGCGTGCTTAAAAGGAGATTGGGTCAGGTTGTGTATGAGTATGTTTAGATGAATAAGGAATTTCATTACGTACAAGCCTCTCTGTGGTTCTGATCCCTGATTAAGGATCTAATTACCCAGTTTAGACTGTAAGTGGTCTATTTGCACTTTGGTGCTGGAATTGAACCCTTTCCAGATTAGTGTGTATGTGAGATAGCATCCATGTGCGTGTTTGTGGTGTGTTTCTCTTGGCCCAGATAGTGCGCTTATGAATGTCAGCTGCACTTCTTTGTCTCCACTGTCATTTAGCAAGCGCGCACAAGTGTTTAGTGAGTGTGTTTGATTAAAGCGAGGACAATACATGTGAGGGATTCTTGTGGACGGAGACACAGAATTGGCTCCAGAAGCTCATGAGATGTGATTGACATCTTACCTCTAAGAATAGCATTGTAAGGAGTTAATTAGGTCTAAAGTAAGACATAGTCATTAGGGAGGCAGCTTATTCTCTTTTGTAATTGTCATTTAATGTCAAGAAAAGACTTCTTATGTTATATTGTCTTGAACCATTTACATTTATGAGTGAAAAAAAAGCTTAATGCTGTTTTAAATTTAAATTTCCCCTATACATTTGAATGTGTCCATGTGTTTAATTTTAACAGTAGTTTAAAGTATTGTTTAATTTTTGCATAAATGTATCTGTTGTGCTGAATGATGATGGAAAATTATTTCACTCATATTTTGACATATTCACTAAAGTTAATTAAAACATTAAAGTAGACACCTTACCTGCATTTCTATGTATATTAAATACATTTTGTAAATTTAATTTGATGCAGACACCAAAATGGGATGTCTTGTCTTTGACCCTTATGCATTTGGCAGACTTTTATCCAGAGGGATTTTGCATTCTTTTGTATTTGCATTTTTACAATGATCAGTTCTTGCTTTTGGGAACCAAACCCATGACCTTGGCGTTGCTAGTGTAATGCTCTAGTATTTAAGCTATAGAAAAGAAAGATAGGACATAAAAGACATGAGAGAGTTGTCAAAGCTGTGGTTGATATGGCAGACCTCTCCCCACACATCAGAGGCAGGTGCTATTTTAGTGCAATGCATCAAACTCTCTTTACAGGCTCGCTGTGTCTGTGTCAGAGGTCCTGACTACTAGGTTTTCAGTTCATGACTGGTCATTGATTAAACTTTATAAAACCTTTTGCTTTAGTATCTATTAATGGCACATAAAGCTTACAAAGGATATTTCACAAACTCTGCCTACTCTTGCGTAGACAATGTAACCTTAGTACAAATAGCACGCTACTTCTGTTTACACTTGGTGTGAATGTCATCCAACACTGTACTTACTTTAAACATGATTGTGTTGTGTGCTTTTTTAGTGCAAACTATCTGCCACTATTTATATTGTAAATAGTATCTACTAGGGATGTAACAATATAAAAGTCTCATGATACGATAATATCTTGATATGAAATCCATACAATTATTTATTGTGATATTTAAAAAAAAAAAAAAAAAGACAAATGAAGACTTGGATTTTTTTTTTTTAATACTGTACGTTTTTAAAGTTAAATTATTCTAGAATGCACTTCTAGAGTTTAAAATTAAGAGCTCCAACCCATGTTCTTAAGCAAGAAAACTTAAGTCAGAAAGGAAGTCAGTAAATTCACTTGTACCTGAGACTCAACCCTCTTTTTTTGTGGTGTACTGTCTCAGACTAAATTACATTCACACTGGTGTTTTAGGAAGCCAAACAAATTAGAATATAATAATAAGAAGAACAATTTTATATTGTTATTCCTATGAATAACCGTAATAGCCGTATATTCTAAAACAATTGCACTGTAATATAAATGAAAATGAAAATTTCATAGGTATTTTATTTTTGCTTTACATTACAGTAGAGAAATTACTTGAAAAGAGATATTTTGAATTTGGACTGTAGTAACATTATAATGTAAAAACAATTCCGTAAAATTTACGGAAAACTGGCAGCTGTGGTTGCCAGATTTTTACCGTAAAAAATAAGGTAGCAGCGTTTTACAGTTTTCAGTTAAATTTACAAGTAAACACCGTAATTTCATTAACTGATATAATTGTAATGTACCACCCTACTGAAGTACTGAAATCTGTTTTATACCTTTGTAAATCACTGATAACCACCAAAAGCAGGTGGTTATGAGAAAGTCACATGATAAACTAAAGCCCATCACAAGCAGTTTAAATATTAACATGTATAGAAGGTGCACAGTGTCATTCACACAAACACTAAACATCATCATGAAAACACACATGAAACTGAAATAATGCAATACATATTAATTTAACAACATTAGATGTAGCATACAACCCTAATGTACAAACCTGCTAAGATAAAACTAAGAAGAAAGAGTTATTTCAACAAAAAACATCACATTTTAAAAAATGTAATGCAGGGAATTCTGGGAATGTCATTTACGGTTATTTACTGTATTTCATTATTTTATTATATTATTTTACAGTCTTTTACCGTTAACCATTTAACAGGTTTTTACTGTAGCATTTTTACAGTTTTTACTGTTAAATTCACTGTCATTTTTTACAGTGTACCCATTTAAACCATACTGCACTTTTATAAGCTTTTATTCTGAGAAAAACAGCAGTAGAGCTTTTATTTTGATCGAAAACTCCAGTTCACTGCATTCACTGTGAATTGAGCCTTTCTGAGGTGCGGAAAACACTGGATCACGAGCTGATCGCCTGAACGACGTGTGTGCTTCACTTTGAAACATGCAGCAAAAACAGACTTAATGAAGATCAAGTCTGTTCATTTGGTTCATTTGACCGATACTGTGCCAAAGAATAATGGCCCAAAACAACTTTAAAGACCTTTTATGTTAGGTTTTTTTTTTTTAACTACACTTTTTTGCCTGGAAGACCTATTGTTTCATATTGTCAAGTGACCATGATGATACCGAGACAGTTTTGCTATTGCAATGCCATGATATTGATAATATCGTTAAATCCCTATTATCTACTTTTTTATACTCAGTGTAAACAGATGCTTTTTTGTTTTTCTTTTTTATTCTTGATTAGTTTCAAATAAAATGTGGAAATGTCTTGCATTCTAAGGAAAGTCTGTAAAAATAGAGCCCAATGTGTTGATATGAAGGAATTTTCTGTATTGGCTTTTCACAGGTGTTTTAGTCATATTTTGTATAATGCATTGGGTTGTGTTTTAAGATTAAAACATATTTGCTAATTTCTTGGCAGAAGTTTACCAGTACTTTTTCATTTTTTTTTTCTACGTATTTGTTTTGTTTTATTTTAGTGTGTGATGTCCTCATTGAGTAAAAATATGGCAGCATATGAAAATGAACAATGTGAATAGCAGTATTATGAATAAATACTTAAATATATTGGCATTATCTATTTGGGGTCTAATTTCAAAAATGGCTGGCCATAAATGTACATTTTACAATATATCTCATATTACAATTTAAATGCAAAAAGTTGCCACCAATTATTGAGTCTTGTTGAAGGCCTCTCAAAATACATTTTTAAATGGGCAATATCTTGGGTATCCTTGATGCTGCTAATCAGGACCCCAACAGGAAGTAAGACATTTTCAAGCTTTGTTATTAAGATAAGAGTAATGTTTATGTGGAATGCTTAGTGTTAAAAAGAGTGTTTCAAAACTGCTTGATAAAATGTGTATGATATAATAAACTCCAGGTAAAACTACCTGAAACACTTTTTAATTGCAATTTATTAAAATGCAATGTCTAAAGAAATATTGCACTTTACCTGTATCTAAAGTTAAACCTCAAATCTTAGTTGTGCCAAACCTGACAAAAACAACTTTTTTTTAGTGTCAAATACCCACGCTTATAGATAGCGAAGCGTTAATGCTCTTATTTTGGCTATAGGTAGGGTATTATTTTCCATCCTTTCAGGAACGTATATCCAAGGGATAGAAAATGGTTTGAAATTTGACAAGATGAGAATGAGAGTAAATACGATAGTCCAGTGATTAGAAATTCTGATGACAGAACAAATGGGCTACAAGGGACTGTTGTAAAAATCCCTTGGATTTGTTGAGATAAATGTGCAAAATAATGTGGATTTGTTTTAAGAAATGTGCTAAGTGGATCTATATTACAGATTTATTCATAAAGTATGCACACCATTCAAGAACTTAAAGTAAGAGATTAAAGATATGAAATGACAGAAATTAACCAGGAAGAGAAACACTGTGTCCAAGTTGAGTCTTCAATGCGTCTTTTAATACCAGTTGTGTCTTTCCATCAATATTTAATGCTTTATCTTCTTATTTTAACATAATATAACATCTAACACAACACAGTTTTCACCCTGACAAACACTTTTTCCTTAAAGATGTGTAGTCTTTTGACCCTTTGCACTCTAATAAAAAATTCATTCATTTTTAATGGCTTTCAACGTGAACCAAAATTGACAAGTTTCTGAGGACAACATGAGGGTTAAAAGCCTGTCCTATACCAGCAGCTTTCCCGTTTAATGTCCGCGCATCACCGTATCTGCAATATTATGTCATCATAAGGCAGTATTCGGATTCTCACGCAGGGTAGCTTGACTCCGGTATAAGTTTAGCATTTATTATAAGCGGTTCGACAACGAACGACTGTTTATTTAATCTGAGTCTGCCAAGTTAAGCTGTATTCTTAAATGCGCACGAAACAACGTGTATTTTAGAGCAACAAGAATGCAGCATGCCGTAGTCCGGGTACCGCTTCTAGTCACTTCCTTGTCCTGCGGAGAGGATAAGCAGTGACGTCGGTGGACCGGTCTGCAAGGTGGCTGTAACGCCGCAGAGAGAAACCCGTCCGCCCGACCCGGACAAACGACCGACGCCGGCGTGCGAACACACAGACCAGCTACTTCATCGTGTGGGGCTCGACGTCTGACGCGCGCTGAATCTTAAAAATGTTTTGCTGTGGACCACGACGATAGGCTGGCGGTTACTAAGCGACGCTCGACCGGGAGAACAGCCGCTACCAGCTGCCCCACCGTCTATGTGTCCGTGTGCGGTGCACCGGTGACCATGTCCTTGGTGAAGAGTGACGAGGAGCAGCGATGGGTGCCGACACACGTGCAGGTAACTGTGCTGCGGGCCCGAGGGCTGCGCTCGAAGGGTAAACACGGCACCAGCGACGTGTACACCATCATCCAGCTGGGCAAAGAGAAATACTCCACGTGTGTGATGGAGAAGACTACGGACCCGGAATGGGGTGAGGAATGCTCGTTCGAGCTGCAGCCGGGGATCCTGGAGGAGGGAGGGCGAGACGCGTACCCACCCGGTAGTGGCGACCTGACCCTTACCGTTATGCACCGAGCTCTCATAGGACTGGATGTGTTTCTGGGCCAGGCTGTTATACCTCTGGATAAAGCCTTTCAGGATCGGAAATGCATGAAAAATGAGTAAGTCTGTTTTTGCGTTTACTGTTTGGTATGTAGCATATTCGTTGTTGTTACTATTATGAGTATCAGTTTGAATGAGCAGTTGTGGCTTTTACTCTGACTAAAGGAATGAGAATTAATATTGTGCCATCAGCCCAGCCGGATGTGTCTTACTCGGAGTGCTGCAATGTGTTCCTCTGCAGTCACGCCCTCTTAAATGGGCCTGGATGTTGACAGAGTTGACAGAGAAAGTGGTGGAATTTTTCTTCATATCTGTTTCTTAGGCCTCTTAATGTTACACATCTTTTTTCTCTAACACCCCTCTTCAACTCCTGGGCTCACTAGTAGAGCCTCCAAGAATTGAAATGGGTGTGTCCCATCTGGGAGACATCCAAAATGTGTAGTGTTTGGGGGCCTCTGGTATCAACGGTCTGTGTTTTTCACATCTGTTTGTGATTCAGGTTGCTAAAATTGTGTTTGAAGTATTGGATGTGTCATTATTTAAGCGTATGAGAAGTTTAGCTTTGCTCTGTCACCTTTCTGATTATGTAAGACTAAGGCATAGGCAAAAAATGAAGGCTTGGGTCATCTGCTGTCTCTTTTAATGTTTTCATCGTTGTGCTTCACCAACACAGTGTCTTGACAGGTCATAGCTATATTACATTTGGCAAAATTTGTATGAATTTTGTACCATCTCATTCATATGTTTTTGCAAAATCTGCTTACACTTTAGTGATTTTACACTTTGGTCATGTTTAGGGGTGGACTTCATGCATGCTTTTTTTTGTGTGAAAATTGTGTTTTCAAATAATCACTCATTTTCATGAGTGAAAAAAGACTATATAAACTCCAAGCCTTTGAATGGTATAGTGTATAATGTTACAAAAGCTTTTTATTTCAGATAAATGGATCTCAACTCTTTTAGAGATTGATAATACTACATTTTCTTGAACAGCAAATCAGCACAGTAGCAGCACAAACCAAAATGTATTCGGACACTTTAAGCATTTCTCACATTATCACAGATTATTCACTATAGTTTGGAAAATGGTAATAAAATATGAAAGATATAAAACTCAGGGTTGAACTGTGTCAGAACAAATTCGTTTTGATAATGTCAGACAATTTCGATAGAAAGGTATGTAATGGATTACAGTCAACCAAAAATTCAGACAACTGTTAGTATGACCATATTTACATGACTATCAAATTCTTTCTTGTCAAATTATCAAGCAATGACTAATTTTGTCTAGTCTGTGATGTAAAAAAGGTCACATGTGCAATTAAAGAAGAAAACACTTAAGCAAAACATGGTCAGGTCAAAGTGTATATATAATAATTTTTGGTCAAATTTTTTATCAGTTTTACTGGTAGTCCATGTAATGTAATATGTCAAAGTTTACTTTATTTACATAAATGAACTATAGTGTCTTGCACCCACTAGTAAAAAAAAAAAAAATCAAAAACTGTATCTGGTATCTAAATAATTTCTGGTTTGACTGTATATGTTGGCCATTCTTATTAAGATATTGTTCTCCAGAAGTAACAAATACTTTTTAAGTGACACCAGAAGCAGCTGTAATGCTAGATAACAGATATCAGAAGCTCAGAATAGCTCAAGATGGACGTTTAATCGGACCATTAGAGTATGACTTCTTCTTTTACACATTTCTCATTCTTCCTGAGGGGAATAGAAAACACATTCTTAAGTGTTTTATTGTAGCATGCAAAGGAAAGTGTTTCCAGATGTATTTTCATCTGTGTGTTTGTGAATATATTCATGTGTCTGATTCTGAGGAAATATATTTTCCTGAGCAGCTGTGGGTGAGCGAGGCTCTATATCTAGACTCTTAACACTACAGCTGAGAGAGGTTTATTCTCAGTATACGCCCCACTTCCTGTAACAGGCAAGCAAATAAGAAATCATTTATTTGTATTATATAGAGGCTCTTCAGTGCTGCTCTCTAGCTCTTCTGGTATCACTTCTGTAGAGATGTAACCGGAATTGATATATTTAACTTATGTGAAGAAGACTTTTTTTTTTTTTTTTATGAGACAAGTGAGACGGGGTCAAACGGGGTTGCAACATCTGTTCTTTATAGAATGGTTCACCCAAAAATAAAACTGTGCTGAAAATTTTTAAGATATGGACGAATTTCTTCATTGGAACAGATTTGGAAAAATTTATCTTTTGTTTATTACAAACACATAGCTTTTCACTTCACAACATATTAATTGATGAACTGGATTTGTGTGGATTATTTGTGAATTATTGTGAGGTTTTTATCAGCTGTTTGGACTTTTATTGATATAATTTCTCCAAATCTCTTTTAAATAAGCAAATGTTAATTTTTGAGTTAACTATTCCACGATAGTTCACTCAAAAATGAAAAATCTGTCTGAATTTTCTGTCTGAAAACACACACAAAATGTTTTTAAGAATGCGGGTAACCAAAGAGTGGCTACCAGCCACATTCTTCAAATATCTTTTTCTGTGTTCAGCAGAATTAAAAAAACGAATTAATGTTTGGAACAACATTAGGGTGAGTAAATGATGACACAATTTCCATTTTGGGTGAGCCATCCCTTTAAAGGATTAGTTCACTTTCAGAACAAAAATTGACAGATAATGTACTCACCCCCTTGTCATCCAAGATGTTCATGTCCTTCTTTCCTCAGTCATAAAAAAATATGTATTTTGAGGAAAACATTTCAGGATTTCTCTCCATATAATGGACTTCTATGATGACCCCGAGTTTGAACTTCTAAAATGCAGCTTCAAGGGGCTCTAAACGATCCCAGCCAAAGAAGAAGGGTCTTATCTAGCGAAATGATCGATTATTTTCTAAACACATTGACAATTATTATACTTTTTTTTTTTGGCTTTTTATTATAGGACAGATCAAGAAGGACAGGAAGCGAAGTGGAGAGAGAGAAGGGGGTAGGGTCGGGAAAGGTCCTCGAGCCGGGAATCGAACTCGGGACGCCCGTTGCGCAACGGCGCTGTATGTCGGCGCACTGCCCACAAGGCTATTGGCGCCGACAACAATTATTATACTTTTTAACCTCAAATGCTCGTCTTGTCTTGTCTCTTCGATGCGCATGTGTAGTCTGTGTCCAGGGTCAATACAGTTAGGGTATGTCAAAAAACTCCCATCTCATTTTCTTCCCCAACTTCAATCGTCTTACATCGCTGCAGAAGTACCAACCCAGTGTTTACAAAGTGAACATACAAAGATCATCAAACACCCTTTACAAAAAAAAAAGGTAAAACAGTGTTGTACAACGTTTTTGAAGTTGCAGACGAAAAAGAGATGGGAGTTTTTCAACATACCCTAACTGTATTGACCCTGGACATGAGACTACGCATGCGTATCTCAGAGACGAGACAAGACAAGACAAGCATTTGAGGTTAAAAGGTATACAAATTGCCAATTTGTTTAGAAAATAACCGATCGTTTCGCTAGATACCCTTCTTCATTGGCTGGGATCGTTTAGAGCCCTTTGAAGCTGCATTTAAACTGCATTTTGGAAGTTCAAACTTTGGGGCACCATAGACGTCCATTATATGGAGAGAAATCTTGAAATGTTTTCCTCAAAAAATTTCTGTACGACTGAAAAAAGAAAGGCATGAACAACTCGGATGGCAAGGGGGTAAGTACATTATCTGTACATTTTTGTTCTGAAAGTGAACTAATCCTTTAAGGCAGAACATAATCTATCTGAAATGAATAAGGATTAATAAGTAAATACTGATGCACACAAAACAACAGAAATTACATTTATTTATAATTGATTTTATTTGACATGCGCAACACAAACCAATGCACACAGAGGTGAGTTGCTGGGTTTGTGTTGAAAAGCTGCCAACAAAGTAAAATGCAAATATTTTAAATGTCCACATGATCATATATGTCTAAAACAATGAATTTTGTCCAGCAAAATAAGCTTTTTAATGCAGTTTAGTCAATTGCTCTTTTATTCCAACCATAACTCTTGCTCGGAGACTGTATGTAGCAGACCTCTTCTCTCAATTTACTAAATACACTGAGGCCTGGTTTTACAGACAGGGCTTAGACTATATACGTATGTTGAGATCAGTCAGTGCAAGTTTCTTTCTAATAAAACAGCTCAGAGTTGCATTTTAGTCTGGGACTAGGCTTAAGCCTTGTCTATAAAACCGAGGTTAAATAGCGTTTAATATTTGCTGAATATGTTACTTACTTCTTGGTACCTGGTGATTTCCAGATTGCGTGTTGGTATCTCCCCTTGTTTGTGTAGGTGGGGTGAATCTGTAGACAGATGAATCATGTAGTTAGTGTGTGGGCTGGCAAATTACCATTGTAAGACGTAACGATTAGATCACTCTTGACTCTGCACTTCATGATTAAAGCATTTAGTCAGATGGGAAACCGAATGGCACTGAATATGTGTTTCCATCTATTTACAGCATTTTTTTTTGAAAGGACCACATTATGAAAGTGCCAGTTCTGCTGTATGCTGAGCAGTACAGCCCACATCTAACCACACTGGGCAGGAGTCTGCTGCTCACCTCAGAGAGAGGTGAAATGATTGTAGTGCTCAATCTGGGTTATTTAGATTGATACTGGAACTAGTGGGTGTTTTAGGCTCATTGGCTTGGTGTGGTTATCATAAAAGATGCTACAAAGAAAACAAACAGTGAAAGCGAAAAGGACTCATTTGACTTGCTGACTAATTGCTTTTGAATCTTCAAAGACACAGAAAGTCACATTTTGCGCTTCAGCCTCCAAGTTAAGTTCTTCACCCACACACAACTCTTTGAATAAAGTCAGACAAAATATTCAGTTACTACTATCTAGTTTACTAGGGTCATGCTGCTTTTCTGTTTGTTAGCAGATCAGGCATTGTTTGTGCACACCATTGTACATAATACATACTGCTACAATACAAATGATTATGTCTTGTAACTGAAACTCTACAGAAAAGGTGATGGGTGTTTTATTCAGTTTTGTACATTTACACATACACACCTTTTCTAGAAATTCTAGAAATGTCTAAGACATATAATCTTACATATAAAATAACTTGTGTTAATATATTAATGTCAATATTTTCTATCATGACAACTCTCTGAGGGTTTAGCATGGTAATGTACATGACAGTACTTAGTATGTTTGGTCTTGGCGGAATAGATCTGCTAAGCTGTTGCTGCGGCAGATCGAGCACTGAAACGTGCTACTGCCAATACATTCACATGCTGATGTGAGCATGTAAGCAATACTGCTGCTATGCATATAGCATATATGAATGAATCCCCATATATAGCATGCGTGAATCGCCCTGTTGCAGATCTGTACAGGTGGAGCTGGGCAAGGTAAAGGGTTTCTGAAGCACACTGCAACTGCCACAGCAAGCACTAACCTAGAATTTGAATGTTGAGCAGCTTATTGGCTGCTGATACAGAAAGAACCAGTTAGCTGCACAATGTGAAAAATGATGTCATTTTTTCAGATTGAGTTAGACCTATTGGACTGTGCCATCTTTGGATTTGTTGTTTGTTTCTTTTATTTTAGTTTTTTAATTTATATATATATATTAGTCCCTTTCTATCTTCCAGCTGTATGTGTTAACACAATAATATTTAAATGCTTGGATTTATTATTATCAAGTTTTATTGTGTGAAGCAAAACATACACTGCCACTCGAGGTTGCTATCAGTAAGATTTTTAATGTAATTTTTTTTAAATAACAGTTTTCTATTTTAATTAATTTAATTAAAATGATGCAAAGCTGAATTTTAATCAGCCTTTACTCCAGTCTTCAGTGTCACATGATCCTTCACAAATCATTCTAATATGCTGATTTATTGTCAGTGTTGGAATATTGTGCTGCTTAATATTTATTTATTTTTGCTTAATATTTACAGGATTCTTCGATGACTAAAAATTTAAAAAGAACAGCATTTATTTAAAGTAGAAATCTTTTCAAACAATACAAGTCTTTACTATCACTTTTTTTTATTAATTTAACACATGCTTGCTGAATAAAAGTATTAAATTCTTTCAAAAAAGAAAACATTTACTGACCTCCAAACTTTAAAAGGTAGTGTATATTATTACAAAAGATTTCTATTTTTTAATAAATAAACGTATCACAGGTTCCAAAAAATAAAAATAAGTAAATATATATATTACTACAAAAAGGCCTTCTTGCACTTTGAGAGTGTTCTGTTGGCATATTTTGAGTGTGGCCATAATAGTATTCATCAGTTGCAAATAAATTAGTGTTGGTCAATGGACCTACATAAATTTAAAATGGGTTTTAGGAAAATATATGCCTTTTAAAGACTGTAAAAGGCATAGTGAGATGACGCCAACAGTGATTGGACATTAAAAAGATAATGAGTGAAGGTACTTAATTATGCTTGCGCATCTATAATTGACAACGACGTACATTTTTAGATCAAGTGACTTTGCATTAGGGCTGGAGATGTACAACCTGGAAAGAGAATGCTTGATTTCCTGTTAAGAGATTGTGATGATGCTGGTGATCTTAGATACTTTGCCATGAAGATCACAAGGCTGATATATTTGTCTGTTTATGTGTGTGTGGATATTTGTGTTTCCCAGATGCACTGATTGTGTTTTAATCTGATTTGGAATCGGAACCTAAAACTACCCCCATTTCAAACCATAATCCAATGAGACTCTGTGCATGTGTCAGCCTGTTGTACATATATGTATAAATGTTTTTTTTTTTTTTTTTTTTTTACAAATTTTGTGAATGTAATTGAAGTTAAAGCTGCAGTAATGCCAAACCCATAATAGAGTGGGAGAACTATGACGTCACTTTGTAGGCAAAAACCCAAAAAAGAGTTTAGCACTTCCGGTTCCATTGTCCCAAAATCAGTGTTTTTTTTTGGAATGGGATTTTGGTTAAATCCCTTAAATAAGTTTCGTTGTTAACACAAGCTCACAAAATACTTTTATGTTTTATTCTATGACATAAAACACACAAGTTACACCACACTCCTGATTTTTTTTTTTTTTTTTTTAACTGTTATGTTTCTTTAAAAAGACGGTTGCTAACAAGTTGCTAAATGGGACTACAGGTGCTGTTGGAGACCTCATCACGCCGAATATCAATAGTATTTTCTAATTTTAGTATAATTTGTAGTACAAGTTAATTGTAAAATAACCAATTACTAGTTCCTTGTGTTTTATATTGTTGTTCATTGTTTTGTTTTTTTTGCTTTGCCCCGAAATGCAACCACAAGTTTCGTATGGAAGATGCTCCTTTTATTACTGATGTAACCAGTGGAGACTCTGGGTTCTTTTTAATACATATTATTTCTAAATGTACAGAAATATGTGGATTCATATGTGTTTTAGTTATGATTATTTCATTTATTCATTCCTTATGCTTTATTTTGTGTTTGATTTCAGTTTGGCTCTAGTTTTGTATTTACTCCACTGTAAACACCACATTTACCGGCTTTATGTGGTCGCGGTGAAACTTTAATGATGCATAGTGCTTAAAGCCATGTTAAAATTAAATGTTTATGACCACATGAAGCTGTTTGAAAGCAGAAATACTGATGATTTTCTAGAAGCAAGGATAAAATAGCATTTTGTGTAACCATCCTAACAAAATGATAGCTGAAACGTGGTGCTTTATAAACTACATTTTACCATAATCAAAAACTTGCTCGCTCAGCTGTTATTTAATAATTTCATGCACTAGATTTTTATTAAATACTACTATATTGACTTTTAATGCACCTTATTGTGAAATGTACAGAAATACGTGGTTTCATATGTGTTTAAGATATGATTATTATTATTTTTTTTTGTGCTTGTCCTTGTTTGTTTTTTGTTTTTGTTTTTTTTTCCTATGAAGGTCTGGCAACACTGACACTTCACTGCAGGGCTCGTCAACACTACTAGCCAAGCCCCATGTCCAAGACTTCTTTCACCGTTATTTTCTTGCATCTCACGTACAGATGAAGAAACATTTCTGATGCTCATTTAGGTACGTCATTAACAACTAGTTGTTCAGTTCGGTTCTGTACACTGCATAGAATTTCTGTAAATGCGGTTGTCGCTACCTGTATTTAACTAACTACATTTTTTTTTAGTTCAACTTTTACTCCTTAATCGCATTCTGTACACACATATTTCACTAAAATACAGGTAGTGACAACTGCATTTACAGAAATTCTATGCAGTATGTACGGAACTAGTTGTAAGTGACGTATTTAAACAGGCATCTCTATGTGAGATGCAAGAAAATAACGGTAAAACGAGTTTTATCCTTAGCTTGGACACGGGGCTAGGCTAGTTGTGTTCATGAGTCCTGCAGTGAAGTTTCAGCATTGCCAGATCTTCATAGAAAAAAAACAACAAACAAGGACAAGAGCAAAAAACGAACAAAAAAAACACCCCAAATGCTTTGTTTTATAACACCAAAAGAATCATATATCTCATATCCGCCATAGACCACTTTATCAACTCCATAAAGTGCCTAGCTTTATTAGCTAAGACCAAATAACATGCCTAAAAGCGCTTGTACATATGAGGACATGGCAACACTGCAAGACAGCACTCTCTGAAGCAGCCCCCCGAGCATAAACAAAACACAGCGTTTATCAGTGGTAGTTTAGTTAAAATTGCGGGACAAAAGGAGTCTTTAGCCCAAAAATGGCAGATACTAAACGGCTAAATTCTTATTTACTCCTGCAAGATGGCAAAATGTTGCTATGGTTACAAATGCAGGAGTGGCTGTTCCGTACACACATGGAACGATCATTTACGGGACTCATTTCCGCATTTAAATGCGGTTGTCACTCCTGAAACTTGCAGTGTGAACGTGGCCAATGCAGTTGTGGAATACAGTGGTCACTCCTGTATTTTAGTGAATTATGTGTGTACAGAACGCGATTAAGGAGTAAAAGGTGAACATGGCCATTATTTTGTGAAGATTATCTAGATGGACAAATCATGTAAATTTCATGAACCACGGTTGAACACAGAGCTTATTTTTTGTGATAATCCAAAAGCCTATTGAAAAATCCTATTGCCTTTTTGTCAAGGGAACCATTGCGATGCTAACAGCCGATCGACCTACAAAGTGATGTTCCTCCACTCCACTGCCTGCATAATAAACTTGAACAGGAGGAACTGTTTTAATTTTAAACATTCATGTATCACCTTTACTAATTGCAATATGAAACAACATATCCCAGTGTCACTTCAGTGTGATGCTACCATAGCAACATAACAGTGCGCTGGAATAATGCCAAATGTGTTTATTAGTAAATGTGAATAATTAATGGACATTCATGCGTGGGTGGACCCACCTATCTGTTCATCTGTTAATTGGTTAATTGTTTTCTTTTAATGTGTTGTCAAAGGGCTGTTTAAACAGCCAAGTTTGTAACGATAAGAAAATTGCATTATTAGTGTGTGCGCGTATGTATGTGTGTGCGTGCTGGCGTGTGAAGTGTCTAGAAGAGCAATAATGCTGATGGAAGAAAGCTGACCTCCTTGTCCCAGATCTGCCTTTGTCAGCATGTGTGAGTTTGTGTGTGTGTTTACATGAAAAGAAAAACAACTGAGTATCAGGAAATCTCCATTTAATTGAGCAGGAAGCCCATTTGCATTGTGATCTAAGTTCAAACATACCGTTTGCGTATTTGTTAGGAAATAAGAACTGCAGCCTATGTGTGAGTGTGAATGTAGAGGAGAGGGCACTTGGCAAACTCTAGCAGCCTCAGATCAATAAATCTTCAGTAGACTGACTGCTAGAAATATGAAGGTTCACACAATTCCACCAAACCAGAGGAGAGGGATTTTTTTGTGTAATAAAAAAAACAAAACAAGCACAGATAAACTGGTAATTATTTTCATGTAATAACTGAAAAACGGACGGTATTAAAATCCAATGCTAATTTGTCTAAAATAAAACGCTTTAGGAAATCCTAAATCATTAATTTTAAAGGGATAATTCTCCCTTGTGCTGTTTTAAACATGAATGACTTTTGTAGCATGAAAGAAGATATTTTAATGTAGTTTTTTAGTGTGTATGTTGTCCATATGTTCTCGTTGCAGTGAGATTTTTGAAGATTGAATTTCATTTCATGTTATATTATATATTAGGGCTGTCAAATTGATTAATCGCATCCAAATTACAAATTTGGTGCCCTCGTTACAAGTACTTACTATTATAATAACAATAAATTATGCATAATTACATGCAAGTAACCCTAAGCCAAAACTTATTCCTAACCTTAACCATATAGTAAGTACATGTACTTAATTAACTATAACTATAATTATTATGATTATATATTATAATTACACTGTAACAAGGACATCTTAAAATAAAGTGTAATCAAAATTTGTTTTCATAAAGCGTGTATGTACTATGTGTATATTTGTGTATTTATATATGGTTATTTATACATGCATACACACACATACATGAATATATTTAAGAAATTTATATAATTTTTTTATATTGTCTTAAATATATACACTACCAGTCAAAAGTGTTTTAATATTGTGAAATATTTTTTACTATTTAAAATAACTTTCTATTTGAATATATTTTTAAATGTAATTTATTCCTGTGATCAAATATACATTTTCAGCATCATTACTCCAGTCTTCAGTGTCACATGATCCTTCAGAAATCATTCTAATATACTGATTTGATGTTTAAGAAACACGTATTATTATTATTATTATTATTATTATTATTATTATTATTATCATCATCATCATCAATATTTAAAACAGTGGAGTATTTTTGTGAATAGAAAGATCCAAAGATCAGCATTTATCTGAAATAAAACACTTTTGTAACATTATACACTATACCACTCAAAAGCTTGTCAGTATTTTATTTTTTTTAGGGGAAGAAATTATAGAAATGAATACTTTTATTTAGCAAGGATGCTTTAAATCGATCAAAAGTGATGATAAAGACTTTTATAATGTTGCAAAGATTTCTATTTCAGATAAATGCTGTTCTGCTAAACAGAATCAAAGACACCTGAAAAAAATTCTACTTAGCTGTTTTTAACTATATAATAATTATTATTTAAATTTTTTAAAACAGCAAATCAGAATATTACAGTGATTTCTGAAGGATCATATGACTGGAATAATGATGCAACAAATTCAGCTTTAAAATCACAGGAATTACGTTTGAAAATATATTTAAATAGAAAATGAATTAGAAAATATTGTACTGTTTGAAAATTTTATTGTTTTTGCTGTACTTTGGATCAAATAAATGCAGGCAAAAGAGACTTCTTTAAAAAAAAAACACTAAAAATCACAAACTTTTATTTTGGATGTGATTTAATCACAATTAATCGATTTAACCCTAATTATATTACATTACATTATTATTGTTTTTAAAGATTTGTGACCATTAGATGATGACAAAGGTAATCTAAATGTAAAAAAAAGGAAAATAAACATATAAAATGAAATATCCAATATCATAAATTAAAATGTCTAATATCTGCATTTTGTGTGCATTACTACAAAAATGAATACACTGAGGCTCTCTTTTGAACCAAACCTTATGATGTTTTTTGAGGATTCTTTCCAGGATTCATACTTTTAATCTAGATATGTGTTTTCCCCAGTAGCTAAAAACATTAACATTGCTGAATACAGAATTCCTTATTTCTGAGTATAGAAAATGGGAAATGTTTTTTATATACTTTGATGCTTTGTGCTAATCCCCCATATTGTATTGCTCCTGTTTAAAAAAAACAACAACTGTTCACTATAATGAGTTAGGAATTGCTGTTCTGCTTACTATTATTCATGCATCCCTTATTATTGTTCATAGGTGGCACAGGCTGCATTCTAAAACTGGCAAAAAGGAGAAAGAACGAGGGGAGCTTCAGTTGACCGTGCAGTTCACTCGGCACAACCTGACGGCCAGCATGTACGACCTTTCCATGAAGGACAAACCTCGTTCTGCTTTCGACAAGCTCAGAGAACGCATGAGAGCTAAGAAGCGCTCTACCGAAGAAGATTCCTCTTCCGCCATCGTCCCTGGGGGATACGGAGCACTGGCACGCATGCGGGGGCGGCTGCCGAGCGATGGGGGTGGCGAGGAAGACTACGAGGATGATGAAGGCGGGGAGGCCCGCAGGAGTAAGATGAGAAGTTTTTTCCTGCGTGGGAGGTTGAGGAAGTCTTCAGACACGCGCTCAAGCACGTCACTGGGCTCCGAGAGCAGCGAGTCCTCATCGAGGGGCGGCAGCCTAAGCCCGACGGCGGGTATCAGCGTGGTGGTCTCAGATCTGTCCAACTCTCCGAGTAACAGCAGCAACCTGACTGCAGACAACAGTCCAGGTATGCACAGCAAAAGTGGGTGTTTTTTTATATATATATATTCTGGGTTCAATAGAAGTTGAACTCTAAAAATAAAAAGTAATTTCCACTGCTTTAAAATAAATAAATAAATAATAAAATCTGGGTTACAGTGAGGTGGCTGTGAATGTGGTCAATCTTTAAATATTAAAATACTTTCAGTTTGAGTAGTTGAGTCACAAAACAAAGCTTATGTTATCATGATTTTAGTCATTTAAAAAATGACTCATTAACCTGTTTATTTTTACCACTTTTCTGTCAAGTCAACATAATGTTTTAAACCCTAAAACGCTTAAATGACTAAAAATGTTGACTGAAACGGTTTTCCAGCTTAAATAATACTAGGACCCTATGATTTATAGACAGAATTTTGGAATCTAGTCATAAAAATGGAATCCACAGTATAAGGCAGAATGTCACAGAATTTGACTAATTTTGGAGGAATAAATCAAAAGTAGGTCAGTACACTTAAATCCAAAACACAATATGAACTAGTGTTTGTGAATATTAAGCTGCTAAAGACTTTTTAAATACGAATCTTACAAGTTCTGCATGGCTCTGTGTGAATGAATGGTGCAGATGCAGTTTGGTTTACTACACCGCGCACATTACTTGGATTCCTTTGAGAAAAACTATCGTCATAAAAGTCTTCACGGCAACCTGTCAAAATAAAAGTTTGCTTTAACTTGAAGAAACTGTGAGAGAAATCTATTACTTAATGTAATGGTGGTACTACTACTATTGCTGCTAAAATTAATGTTTAAATGTATGATAGAATTTTTTTAAAAGGAATATTTACCAGAAAATTGTAAATACACAACATAGCATTTCTATTTATTATTATTATTATTATTATTAATTTAAATATATATATATATATATTTTTTTTATAAAATTGATTAATCAGAGATGCTTTTCGATTATTAAAATTTAATAAAACCATTAAAATGGAATCCAGAAAATTAGAGAACCCAGATAAAAATATACGCTAGTTTTTAATGTTTTTTTTTAAAGTCATATGATCCTTCAGAAATGATTCTAATATTCGGATTTGCTGCTGAAAAAAGCTATTATTATTATTATTATTATTATTATTATTATTATTATTATTATTGTGTTAAAAACAACTGAGTAGAATTTTTTTTTTTTAAGGTTTCTTTGATGAATGGTTCACAAGAACATAATTTATTTGAAATATAAGTCTTTTGTAACATTATAAATGTATTTATCATCACTTTTGATTAATTTAAAGTTTAAATTAAATTAAAATTATTAATTTCTATAATTTTTTCCTAAAAAATTAGACTGACTCCAAACTTTTGGATGGTATAGTGTGTAATGTTACAAAAGCTTTTTATTTCAGATAAATGCTGATCTTTGGATCTTTCTTTTCATCAAAGAATTCTGAAAAAAAATTACTCAACTGTTTTAAATATTGATAATAGTTAATAATAGTAAAAAAATGTTTCTTGAACAGCAAATCAGCATATTAGAATGATTTCTGAAGGATCTTGTAACACTGAAAACTGGAGTAATATTGCTGAAAATTTAGATTTGATCATAGGAATAAATTACATTCAAAAATATATTCATATAGAAAATGGTTATTTTAAATGGTAAAATGAATAAATAAATAAAATGAATAAATAAATGCACAAAATAAATGTTAAAAAACTTTTGACTTGATAGTGTAACTAAATTTGAGGGGGAAACACATCACAGGGCCTTAAAAAAATTATTTTTGTTAAATGTTTAATAAATTACTGTTAAATTGTGTACTTTTCATGATTTCAATTAATTAGACATGCTTTTGATTAATATATTGTTTCATTTAACTATTAAAAATTACTAAAAACTAGAAAAAAATTAAACGGACAAAAACGGAATCCAGAAAAATTAAAACAGGATTTGGAAAAAAAAAATAGATTTCATAATTCATTTCATAATATGCATATTAAAGTTCCCATAATATGCTTTTTTAAGTTCATAATTGTATTTTTGAGTTCTGCAAGAACACGTTTACATGATTTAAAGTTCAAGAAACAAACCAAAAAAAAAAAAGTAGAAAACGAGTGAAGATTCAATAAATTGTATTGAATCAAAATTCCTTATTCCTTTGTTAAACTTAATAATTTTTAATCAAAATGTCATAACTTTCATAACCTTTCAGTAAAACTACATGCTTCTCTCTGGTGACATGCTGGACTCTCCAGTCATTTAGTCTACTTAAACACTGCCCACAGTTTGCGTTCAGATCTGCCTGCCTCTATCCAACAACTGATGCATAGAACCAAGTCCCCACACAACATTTTTTAATTTATTTATTTATTTTTTAATTTTCACTCGGTTATGTCTCAAAATGTGGAAGTGAAAAACTTGTTGTTGTTTTTTATTACATCACAAATAAAAAAAAAACTTTCTTTTTCAGAACACACAGTGGCTCCCTCACCACAGGTGTCTCCTGTCAGACACATGATGTACGACATCAGTTTACCAGTGCCTCATTCTGTGACGTCAGAAAACGACACCCCTATTCTGCTTCCTTCAGTGTGCGTGAACGGGAATCCGGTGGAAACGTCTCCTCTTACTCATCACCCGCCATCACTCGTACTACAGCAACCTCGACCAGAGTCAAACAAACCAGTCACTCGGTCAGGTCAACCACAGGCAACCACGCTGCCAGATAAGCCCCAGAAAACCCAGACGAAATCCCAAGAGACACAGCTACCCAAATCCGAGTCAAAGCCAAGACCCGAACCCCTGCTCCCAGCCCTCGGTGTGCTTCAGAAGGGCTCTCTCTCCCTCTCCCTGCAGAACCTCTCTCGCCGTGGGGAAGAAAAGCAGAACGGCGGCCCTGTCGAAGGCCGCCGCTGGTCCTTCGATAAACCCGGAGAGGAAGAAAAAGCCGCCATCGTTGCAGCCTTAGAGCAAGCTGGGAGAGTTACTGATGAGGTAGGGATGGAAACAGTGATACCTGCTGGAGAGACAGAGACTCAGAGCAAGAAAAGGAGGGGCCTGTTCTCACACGGGAAAGGTGATTCAGCTGGGAAAGGACCAATCGTATGCAAAGAGGAAGCAGAACATGCTCAACCACTTGTAGAAGTCAAACATAAAGGATGGTTCAGCTCCAAGGACTCACACAGTAAACCCAGGTAAACTTATCTTTGTCATATTTAGGATAGAAATGCAAAACAGAAGCGTGTGTGTCTGTGTATTTGTGGTTCGGTGAGAGTGAACATCGTGACATGCAGCCATAGATCTAGTTTCAGCATCTGCATTGCAGGGGGAGGCGTTGCCTGGAAACCTGAACTCTTGAGTTGTTTCCTTTAACTTTCTCTCTCTCTCTCTCTCTCTCTTTCTCTCTCTTCTTCACACATATTCTCACTCAATACCAAGATTTGATTTCTCCATTTTAATCGGCAAGTGCTATTTTAGTGTTGCAGACAGATGGATCTGAATGTGTGTAGGAGTGTTTGTGTTCGCTATGAATGGGAGGAGTCATTCAGTTTAATTCTGTCACTGACCTAAACCAGTATAACTACATTCTTGTTTCTGTTGTAGGTGTGTATGCTGTCCATTGTTTGGTAAATATTTTCTTTTTTCATGGGTGATGGTTTATCACACTCTGTTCTATTTTTTCCAGAGCTTTGGTTTGGGTTTTTGTAAAGCAGGGAAACACCTCTCCATACTACGTCAACAGATATGTGCACACACGTGATCGTAAAAATACCAGACCCTGTAGGATTTTGCTAATTCATCATCATGTCATGTTGATGTAAACTTCAGGGATAAAAGAAAGCAATATTAGCTAATTAAGATCTGTGAATTCCAGGCGTATCATATTAATCTCATGTTGAAGTATCCTGCTGATGTCTTGGAGCAAATTCCACAGTGAGCATCATTATGTCATACTCACTCTGTAGGGCACTTGAAGTGAGAACACTCAGAAGAGAGCAGCATTACAGCTCATATCTGCACATTTAGTATATGTGCGAAGACGTCACTGACACTATTTTAAATCCTATTAGGCGAATACAACTTTTGCTTCCATTATTGTCCTTTTGTGTCTTGGGGTTTGAAATTCTGAGTAAAACCTCAGCCTTTAAAATGATCTTACTGTAAAAAACTATTTGTTGAGTTAGCGTAAAATAATTTGTTACCCGGCTGCCTTAAAATTTTAAGTTCAGTCAACTCAAAGAAGTTTAGTCAACTTGAAATGTTAAGTTGTACTAAGTGACAACTTAGATATTTGAGTTGATTCAACTTAAAATTTTAAGGCAGCAGGGTAACAAATTATTTTAAGTTGACTCAAATTGTGCGTCTTATTTTTTACAGTAATCATAATCAGTGTTGGGAAAGTTACTTTGGAAATGTAAAAGGTTACAGATTACAAGTTATCCTATTTAAAATGTAAGTAGTGTAACCATTTCAATTGCTGTAACTGATTACTTTTTGATTTACTTTTATACATTTCTAACAAATATAGATTACAAGTTACCCTATTTAAAAATGTAATAAGTAGTGTAACTAATTTTAAATAGTTTATTAAAGGTAACTGATTACTTTGTGATTTACTTTCTTAAATTTCTAATGAATGTAAATTACATGATACCCTTTTTAAAATGTAATAAGTAGTGTAACTAGTTTAATTATTTTATTAAAGTAATCTAACAGAATACTTTTGGATTACTTTTTAAAATTTCTAACAAATATACAGATTACATGTTACCCTTTTTAAAATGTAATAAGTATTGTAACTATTTCAGTTACTTTATTAAAGCAATGTAACCGATTGCATTTTGATTACTTTTCTGTCTAACAAATGTAGATTGAAAGTTACTCTATTTAAAATGTAAAAAGTAGTGTAACTATTTTGAATAACTATTTTTCCAAGTTTCTAACAAATGTAGAATGAAAGTTGCCCTATTTAAAATGTAATAAGTAGTGTAACCATTTTAATAACCTTATTAATGTAACGGATTACTTTTTGATTTCTTTTCCAAATTTCAAATATACAAACAAATATACAAATTACAAGTTACCCTATTTAAAATGTAGTAAGTATTGTAACTATTTTAATTACTTTATTAATGTAACTGATTACTTTTTGATTACTTTTCTAAATGTCTAACAAATGTACAGATTACAAGTTACCCTATTTAAAATGTAATAAGTAGTGTAACTATTTTAATTACTTTATTAAAGTAATGGGTAACACTTTATTTTAAGGTGCCCATAATACAGAGTAATTACCTAGTTAAGTACTTAGCAGTAGCCTTTGTACTTACATGAAACAAAAATGTATTTACCATGTAACCAAGTTGTGGAACAGCCTGTACTTACAGTTTGTACTTATGTACATGTAATAGGCAGCTACTGTTACACATATGTAGACATACGTGTAAAATTAAAGTGTTACCAAGTAAGGTAACTGATTACTTTTCTAAAATTCTAATGAATGTTTTCAACTGTTCATTTTCTAACATTTAAAGCAGGCAGGGTTAACCTTACAGTAGTACTCAACACTGATTACTGTCAGACTTTCAAGATTATAATAGTTTTAGATTATAAAATTGAACATGAGCACCTCTTTTTACCTTAAGATCGTTCTGAGGTTAAATTGAATAAGCATATGCCCTGTGTCCTAAACTCCTGAAACATTGGTGTCTTTTATTTTAAAGCAGTCGATACAATTTCGAGAAAAAAAAAATGACTGTCTTCTTTATAAAAGGCTCTTTTTGGCAGTACTTAGTTGCTTAGATTTGTTTGGAATGGCTGTACAGAATGCACCATGTTTGTGCATAGTCTGTCAAAGAATTTAGAATTTGCTTCTTGATAACTTTAGGACCAAAATTAAATGCTTAGATCATGATTTATGGTAGGATTAAACAGCAAAACACAAATTCTGCAAACAGCAGTGCTATTTCTAGAATGCAGTCATTTTAAAAAGTCCCTTGAAATGCTGATGGGAGTGGGATAAATGTGTTTACACAAATAGACCTCAAAGAGAATAAAATTTATACTGATCGAGTTATTATTCACCCATGAAATGTTCCATAATCGGCTAAATCTTTATGACTAATGACCTATTAAATGGAAACAGATTGAGCCTTGACCTAACATAAAAACAGCTTTATTTTAACAATCACCATTTACAATGCAGTTTAGCTCACAACTATTGTTAATCTTTTTCTAAGCAGCTAGCTTCTAGCATGTTTTTATTAACTCTGCGACATCCAGCTCAAATGATTTCATAGAAATGTCATTGAAGTTCAGCTACTGGAACATGTCAAATACCCCAACCAGTCACATGCTCTTTGGTGTTTACTTGCTTGAAGCAAAAAGTGATTTAGTTTGTGTATGAACTTAACTATATGGGCATAGATGTCATTCTGTAAAAGTGTATTGTTTGTTCGCTCTTTCTTTTTTCTGCCTCTCACCTCTCCTCTGATATAGTTGGGTGATTATGACCTTTTCAAACTCAGCTTTTCTACGTTTCATAAAGTAGAGCAGGCGTAGCCAGACATTGTGTTCGAAATGCTATCTTACATCATCTGCTTGCCACATGACAAGGCACTACTGCATAGTATTACAGTACACAAAATGTATTAAAGTGCATCATGATGCATATGCCTACTTGACCTTGTGTGCTCTGATTTTAATTCTGCAAATTTCATTGTAGAATGTCATCAATATATCACATTTACATATATATGAGTAATATCACACAAGTAGCAGTGTGATATGGCTGTATATCAGTGACTTAGTCATAGGCAATCACAGCATGCAGTGCGTTTATACAACAGTTCAATGGCACAAGTGTGTAAAAAAAAAAAAAAAAAAAATACACACAAAAAAAAACCTTCTTTTGTCCATAACTACTTTACTTACTTCCACCACTGATTCAAGTTGGCAGTTTAACAGCTGAGCCCAAGCTAAGCCCAAAATTCCAGAAGAGCTGGGCGAGGTAAGGCTGCTCTCAGCGGGTTCATGAACGCTGAATGACAGCCGACTCCCTGGAGCTCACATCTCTAAGAACATTGAAGCCAATTTTTTAAATAGGCATTGTCTTTATTAACAAACTGCATATTTTAAGTCAAAACAAGTTCATTCTCACCTAAAAACTCTAAAACTACATTCTGTGACACAAAAACAGTATTTATATTATAATAGTGGATTTGGCCATCCGCCATGATACTTGCTGTGAAAATAAAATAGCGGAGTGATACAAATGCAGAAACAGTAAGAGTGCTGTTATAACTAGAATATTGCACACCTGGAAAAGGCTCTCAGCCAATCAAATTCGTGATCTAGATTCAAGAACACTGCTAAATATGATTGTGTAGCATTTCGAGCACAATAGCACACTTTTAACACACGGTTATTTCGTTTCAGTTTTTTGTGTTTTTAATTATGGTTGTTTTGGTTTATTTTATTTATTTATTTTTTTTGTTTAAAATAGCATTGTGCACAATTTGTACTCATGCAGTGCTATGGGGCATTAGTCACTGAAGGTTTTTCACATTTTGGGTGGTGAAGGTCACTGGTCATTGCTCTTGGCCATCAGTGTTTCTCGCCGTTATTAAGGGTTTAATGGAGGCCACGGTCACTAATGGTGTGCACTTTATATACCTTCCTTTTCACAGCCCGCTGGTGTCTCCTCAGTCAGACTCAAGTGCTGGTACAATCTGTCCCATTGTACCCTTGACCTTTAATGACCCTTCACAGAGTATGGCTGACAAAAATGCTAATCCCTTCACTTCTCCCCCACCCCTTTTTGATGCCAATCCATTCCTCCCACACACACAACAGAATCCTTTCATTCAGGAGCTTTCTTCTGTCGCTCCTTTAACTCCTGATGTGCCCTCTCCCTTCAGCTCAACCTACTCGCAGTCTGGCGGAAATGCCACCCCAGATTTGCTAAGGACTGAAAACCAAAAAGGACCTTCCCAAATGGATATCTCATTTGATCCTTTAATTTCTCACATCAAGGAGCCAACAGAAAAGGATGACTTTGAATATCTTGCTAAGGACAGATTGAAGTCGGAGGAGGTAAATGAAACAACGAATTTGGTTACACCTGCTGCTGTCCTTTTGAAAACAAATAATCAAGAGCCCTCAGGTGCTTTGGGTGGCTTAATGGTGTTGGATACAAATTATGTAACTGATTTAGGACAAACTGCTTCAGCAAGTACTGTAGAGACATCTAAGGAAACTACTGCTGACACACCTCAAGTTTCAGGAAGTGATGATAATTTTATGTGCTCTAGTTCTAACAAGCCTGACCTCACTGCACATGGGGTACATGGCTTCCCAGAATTTGATCTCAATTCATCTGAAATCTCTTTACCTGAAAATTCCAGTTTTGAGTTTTCTGAACTGAATTCACTTGCACGCCCTTATCTTGCAATGTCACTCCAATCCAAGAATAAAGAAAGTGCTGATGACACAACTCTTAAAGAACACCCAGAGACCAAGCAAAATGGGCAGCCAGATGTCTCACAGCCATCAGTATCAGAAGCAGACACTGTTGACCTTCTTCCTAGTATGTCCTTTGGGGTGTCTGTGAGTCCTCAAACATCACAGAGCCCTGAAAAGCTAGATTTTGCTAAAGATACTGAGTCTGTGACAGTCCGTGAGGATCCTGTGCCGTTCTTCAGAGACAACAGCTCAGGTGACACCCTGGGACAGTCCACTGTGATATCTGATTTCTTAGGTGGAGACCGAGACCACCAGTCTATTAAGCACGGTCTTCCACAGAGTGATGTCATTCAAAGTAATATAATACTCTCTGATGAAGAATTTTGGGGATCAAATGCCTCACTCATTCAAAATGTGGCGGCAAGTGGAAAGTCCCTAGTTGAAGCCACTGAGCCTTCAGGATTTCATGTTCAGTCAGAACAGAGTTCTTTTGTATCAACTACTGTGCCAGTGAAGAACGGAGAGAAGACAGAAGCAGTTATGGACACTGTGTTTCAGAATGAATCAGGAAATGGTCTCTTAGAGGGTGCTAGTGGTAAAGATACTGGAGACTTTGTTCCTGAGAACCCAGTTGATGGCCCTTTCTTTCCAGTACTTCTAAACTCCACCATGTCTAAAGACATGCAGGAGGACAAGGAGGAAGACAGTGAATTGCCAACCAGTCCATCTAAGAAAGAATACCTAGTAACTCAACTCAGCACCATCAGTGAAGAGGAAGAAACAACACATTATAATGAACCGACACTTCCTGTAGGACATCTGCATCCCATCACTGGAGTAGAGGAGGATGCATCAGTGGTCTCACCTGGTAGTGTGCCTCTCCACAGCCTGTACAAGAGTGCCGATTCAGACCAGTATCTTACATGTGTATCTCAACAGGATTTCCCAATTTCCCCTAGCTTAGAGCTCACACAGGAAGTGAAACCAAGACATGATCTTTCTGAGGAAGACATTTCAAAATTTGAAGCCTGGCCAAACCCTATCCCTAGTGTTGAGCCACAAGATGACACATCTGTAAAAGGCCTACCAGAAATCGATTTTAAGCAAGATCAGTTCACAGTAGAAAACATTAATCTTTTTTCAGAAGCCTTGCCAAAACACGAATCTTCTCTGGATGTTCTACCAAATAATTCCTTATTCGACCTCCTGCCAGAAATGCAAACCTTTACACCAAAACCAGCCCCCTCACATTCATCGGAGAACACGATAAAGTCAGATTTTGATAAAGCAGTCATACAGTCCAACACTTCAAGAGACACTGTTGAGAAGTATGACCTTCCCAAAGAAACGTCGCCAATTCGCGTTACCTCAGAAATGATAGCAGAACTTGAGGCTCAGCTTGCGTCGTTAGATACAGACACAAGTCTGATAGATGAGGGTAAAACCTCCCCAAAAGATGGATCCTTTAATATAGAATCTCTTGGGATTGCATCAGAGGACAAATTACATTTTGGCCATTTTACTGATTCCAATGCATTTGCATCTGATGGTTCATTAGAACAAACCTCCAGTATCACTCAGGACCTTGTCATAACCAATTCTGACCTGAAAAACATCTTTGCACCCCAGCCAACTGAAATGGGCCTTTTTAGTACTAGCAAAGATCATGTTGCAAACCCTGAATCTACAGAAACTCACAATGACCTGAAACCAACAAAGAATCTAGATGTAAATAATGATTTTTGGACAACTCCAGCTGTTCAACATTCTGTGACACCTGACTTATTTCCAGTGAACTGGCCCGCTTTTCCCCAGCCATCAGCTCCTTCACCCTTCGAACAGCCAACGCTGGCTTCAAAGCATGAACCTGGCTTTAACATTACATCGTCTTTGTTGGACCTTTCACCTGTAGATTCCTCAACACCACATCTAGCAGTAGACACCAGTTCGCTGCCCCAGCTATTCCCATTCCCCTCATTTACCCCTACCACAGTGGACTCGCTCGCACGTCCACGTCCAAAACCTGCTTCTACACTTCCTATTATGCAGGCTGTAAATTCTACAGCATACAATCCGTTTCTCCAGGATAAAACGCAGACATCTGATCATCAGAGCAGGTGAGGTCTCAATTAGCTTTTTGTAGTTGTCATGGGAGACTGAGGTTGATTCCTCAAGGTCTTGAACTTCTACTGATAGGACATCTGAATATCTTTTCTTGAATTCCATGGGCTCACCAGTTTCATTCTGCTTTGAAATCTGTAATTATTGAAACTGAAATTTTCTACTCCTAGAAATTAGTGCTGAACCAACATTGTAATTTTGGCCAATATATTGCACAGATATCACTGAATATCACCATTTATTGGCTGATACAGATAAGACGACCAATATATGGTCCATCCATGCTGGAAATTATTTTGGTGTTAAACTATGTATGGGCTACAGCTTCATAAACTGATGTTCTTCAAGCATATACCATTGATATCCTGCCAGTTTTAGTAACTACAGATTTCCTGTTTTTGCAAATATGTGGTGGGAGGTATGTTTCTTGTGAAAATGGTGTTATGGTGTTGGGCAAGGTGTCTTTTGGGATGTCCAATTATGTGCAGTCATCAATGCGCTTCAGTTTCTCGGGTTGCAGGGTGACTCTTTCCCTTCATCCACATCTTGTCTCTTGTGTTAATTTGTTTGTGGTAGCAGCATGTCTTCTGATTTCTCCATGGACAGTCACACATAGGCTCACACTCTCTTGTGGATGCTACAGTAGGGATGGGGGAGCCTCGCTTCAATTAGCAGGTGTTAACCTAGTAAGCTGTGAGTGTTTTTTTCAGTCCACAGGAAGCTTGCCTTAGTAAATTTTAGTTTCTATGATTTTGGGGGCTTGGTTGTTTCTTGCATATTTTTTGACTCGATTACCCTTAATGCATCTGGTCTATGGGGCTGTAGGATGGTGATCGGAAATAGCATTTATTCTGTTCTTGAGATCTCCTTTCTCTTAGAACTAAGGGCTGTTGTAAATAAATATATTGACTGATTATGTTAAGCTGTCAACATTGTTTTTTGTACTCTTCTTTATCTAATCTTGCTGTGTCATTATGCCTTTCAGTCCACACCCAGTGAAGCCATTGACGCCTCCTGATGAGAAAAGGTCAGAGGGTCGCTCAGTACTAGAGAAGCTTAAATCCACCATCCACTCAGGACGAACAAGCCAGGATGCTGACAAGAAGGTACTGCAAGAGTATAAATCAGTCTGGTTTGTAGATAATAAATTTGCTATTTGAGTAAACAGATTGCGTTTAATTTGTTGACACTGATGAACTTAAAAACATTTAGTCAGCTTTCACTTGTCTCCTTATTGCCAGTGCAATTAAAATGTTTTGTCTACTCTGATCATTATTTGAGTAAAAGTAATATTTTTTCCCTATTTATCTCAAAAGTATTAGATATACAGTAGTCCACATTTAAAGTGGATCAAAACCTTTCATAAATTAAAACCCAAACAGTACACGTTCTTGTCTTAGGACGACTTTGATGAATTTTTTGATCCACTTCAAATATTGACTACTGTAATTGTCCCACATTTACACTACATTTCAAAAGCTTGGGGTGGCTTTTTTGAAGTCTCTTATGCTCACCAAAGCCACATTTATTTGTCAAAAAAAGTAAAAACAGTAATACTTAGAAATATGATTATTACTTTTTTTTTTAACATTTAAAAATTTAATTTATTACTTTAATGCAAAGCTGAATTTTTAGCTTAATAATGTTGAAAACAGTTGTGCTAAAAACTGATATTTTTTGTAAAAACATATTATGCATAGACATTATATTTTAAACATTTAGATGAAAGTAAATTAATTTACTTTCCAGAATAAAGATTTCCTGAAAATTTACTAACCCCCATGTCATCTAAGATGTTCATGTCTTTCTTTTTCAGTCAAAAAGAAAGAGTTTTTAAGGAAAACATTCCAGGATTTTTCTCCATATAGTGGACTTTAATGGGGATCAGCGGGATGAAGGTCCAAATTACAGTTTCAATGCAGCTTACAAATCTTGTTTAGACCGTCAGCCCAAATCCATTTTTTGTGCAAATCTGATTCAAATCATATTCATATTCATGGATCATATTTAAATAGTCTGAACAGCAATGAACTACATGAAATCTGATTTGTGCAAATTTATTTCGAGCTACATTCATGTGGTTTGAAATTCTATTCAAATTGCATTTGTGAACATCCATTTCAGTCTGACTGGTCAGACAGGATTTAGTGTAGCCTTTTCACGTTCTCACAACACGTAAAACCTAAACACGTCAGACGTTTTTGTAGAAACGTACTGAACGCCTGTGTTGTTGCAAACTGCAAGTCAAGCAGAAAAGACAATATACTGCTAGTATACGCACCTCTTTGTGTTTTGAAACCAGCAGAGATGGCAGTATGGAATAAAGTCACACATTCCAGCTTCCTCATAAGATGAAATATAATCGAGTGCGACAGCAACGTGTTGTCATGTTGTAAGACAACATCTGTATTGCAAACTGTATTGCTTTTGTTGTCTTTAGCATAAGCATAACAACGCAACAGCATTGCCGCACATTCCGTAAAACGAAAGAATGCTTATGGACACACAAATCGGATATGAACAGCTGCAATGCACTTTGTGGACTGTCAGTTATTCATATCAGATTCCGTCCGGATATGGACAAAATCGGATTTGGGCTCACAGTCTGAATGAGGCTAAAAGGTTCTATACAATCCCAGCCAAGGAATAAGTATCTTGTCTTACTAAAAAAAAAAAAAAATTAAATACTTTTTAGGGCTGCCCTTGACTAAATATTTTTCTGGTTGACTAGTAGTCCTTAATTTTAAGCATTAGTCAACTATTAAGTTGCATGTTTATTAATAATCCATATAAATCATAATAATGAGCCTTTAATTGCCTACATAGCCATAATAAGCGCTCAAGTGCACGCAGATATAAAAATTAAAAGTGTGTCAAGGAAAAACAGTAAGAAGGCTGCATTAACATTTTAATAATTTATTGATAAACTAGTGCTTTCATTGTTTTCGGCATAAGAGATAAAGTCTGCAACACTAACTCGTCATTAAAACAGTAGTGGATGCGCTTCTATGCATGTTTCATATGGATTATATAATCTGAGAATATTTGTTTTCTATTTGAATCGGTTCATTTAAAAGTAGACATTTTACTCTCTATAGATATATTTTCCATATCTGTAAGGCTATTATACACAGTTTCGCACTCAAGTATTTTACAAAATGCAATGTTTTGTTGTTACTCTAAGTGCACACAAATAAAGTAGAGTCTTTAAAGGTTTGAAAGATGTATTAATTTTATCTGTATGACCAAAAATGACAAAGTATTTTAAGAGCAAGTGACCGCACCAGTGCGTCCATCTGTCATGCAGTAAGTGCTACTGTTCAGCTTCCACACAGACACTTCAATAGCACACATTTCTCTAGGTTAACCACTGCCATTTAAAGTTGCTACTACATCTTTTAGATCACTGGTCTCAAACTCAATTCCTGGAGGGCCACAGCTCTGCACAGTTTAGCTCCAACCCTAATCAAACACACCTGATCCAGCTAATCAAGCTCTTCAGGGTAACTAGAAACTTCCAAGCAGGTGTGAGTTGGAGCTGGTTGGAGCTAAACTGTGCAGAGCTGCGGCCCTCCAGGAATTGAGTTTGAGACCATTGTTTTAGATGAAAAGCCTTATTTGAGGACGATGAATGATAGGCGAGCGTTTGGTTGAACTGTCTGATGTATTATTGCCACATAGACCAGCCGTTAACGGTCCTGTCCTGTCTATCACAGACAGAAGTGACTTAGCCACTTCCTGTGGTGTTGTTTTTTTTTCTGTGACTAATACAATTTTGGTCGACCAAGCCTCTTCTCGTCGACTAACGTAGGGCTGTCGCGGTGAAGGAATTTCCCTTGCGGTAATTTTGAGCGGCTCAATAGCGCGATATGCGGTATTATCGCCGTATGTGTTTTACGATGTAAGGAGGTCATATTCAGAAACCAATGAAACCAAAACTAAATCGCGTTGAAACAGGAAGTGAAGTAAACAAAAGAGAATGTCAATATAACGGTCCACATAACTGAACATAAACCTGACAATAAAATCGTTTGTTAGTTCCTGACAATAAAAGACTATTGTTAGCCTATATATATATATATATATATATATATATATATATATATATATATATATATATATAAACAGTTAATGCTGATCATCGAATCTAAATGGACAAGATACTTTGTCTGTTAATATTCACCTGCGTGTTCTAGACGAGCTGTCAGTCAGTGCAGTTTCATTGTTACGCCACAAGATGTTGACAAAGGACTGTCTTTGAGTGAGTCTTTAAACCGCTCATTCAACTACTACACGTTCAAAAATGCTGATTCATTCAAGGAGAGACGTAATGAAACACGTTGTTAAAATGATTGTAACTTTGAGCGCCACTTTTAAAGCTCAGCTGACCCGCAGAGCGTCGATGGTAAAGCAGATTGCGCTTTCCTTGGACATGACAACCTATTTTTACAAATATACATGACTCAGCCTGAAGGACAGACGCAGGTAATCGCACGCGCTCAGTCGATCTCTCTCTCTCTCTCTCTCTCTCTCTCTCTCTCTCTCTCTCTCTCACTCTCTCTCTCTCTCTCTCTCTCTCATTCGCTGTCTGTTTAGGCTTGTTAAGTGCAAATCTATTGAGCCTCCGTACAAATCAGCATGGTACACATTATGTCATCATTACTAACTTATTTAATATTCAGTACACATGCATGAAGTGTAAAACGAGAAGGGCATAACCTTACGAAAAAAGAAAACATGCAAATAACGCGGTTACTGCGGTTGTTGCATTCCTCTGCGGTTATGCTCGTCAGTAGCGCGGTATTGTGATAATGCGGTTATCGCGACAGCCCTAGACTAACGGTTAGCTTTTTAACTACAAATGCTCATCTTGCACTAGCTCTGCGATGCATGTCTACGACTTCACACAATACATAATCATGTTGGAAAGGTCACACATGGTTAGGTCTTTGTACTTTGGTTCAAAAAAATCTAATTTTCTCTTCCAACATCATTTTACCTTTTTTTTGTAAGAGACATTGACGTTTTTTGCATGTCCACTGGGTAAGCCTGTGTAACGCGTGACCTATCCAACATGATTACGTAATGTGCAAGGTCAAGCTAGTGCAAAATGAGCATTTGTGGCTAAAGAGTATATAAAGATTCAATTTTAGAAATTGACTGATCGTTTCACTAGATAAGACCCTAATTCCTCAGCTGGGATCATGTTTGAACCTGCATTGAAACTGCAATTTGGACCTTCGACCTGTTTGCTCCCAGAAGTGTCTTTTTTTTATCAACTTCAGAACATTTTTGTGATGTAAATCTTGTATTTCTTGTTTTAGCAGCTAGTAGAGGGAGGAGGCTCATACTACCACCTGAACCACAGCGAGCTGGTGAATTTGCTAATCCAGCGGGATACCGAGCTCAGGCAGGAGCGGGAGGAGTACGAGAAGCGAGGGGCGCTGCTGGAGAAGCGCGAGACGGAGCTAAAGAAGATGAAGCTTATGATCAAAGATCTAGAGGATTACATCGACACGCTTCTCGTACGCATCATGGAGCAGACCCCCACGCTGCTGCAGGTCCGTTCCAAGATGAAATGATACAACAAACGCCTCCACTATCCCTCCACGAATCCTGGATGGACGTCACAACCCTGCACTGCTACAGCAACCATATAAATGTAGAGAGCTATCTGGCGCTAGGTGATGGGCATGGAGGAGAGGGTGTAGATTTGGGCTGTCCAAAAATACCTGGACCTCTACTGGGGGTCCGTATGCACTGCAGGTTGAATTGATTGATGGTTAAAGGTCGGCACTCTGCTGCTAAACTTCAAAGCTGGTAGGATCCATTCAGCTGATATTCACTCACTAGACAGGTCACTAAGACACATGCCAGTCCAGCTAAGTACCAAAACCACCTGTCAATCGAAAGGAAGGCATGACTGTGACATGCCAGTCTTCTAGTGCTAGTGTGAATGGTTATTAATGCACGAAGAAAAACATTGATTTATCTTTTGTTTCTTCTGTCACGTTTTGACGTAACGCTCAGCTGCTTAAACAGAATGAGTTTGAGATCACTTGAAAGCGTGCGAGAGGGAGCGTGAGATGTAGAAAGCAGGAAAGAGAGCCAGTTTCGAATCTGCTTGTGCCTCCCTACATGTCTTCCGCACTTTACTTAAGAGCTTAAGGGTAGAGGCTCACACATGCTGACCTTCTCGCTTCGGTTTGTTGGTCAGCGTCCTTCCTCTCCCTTCCTTCGCTTGAGCCAATGCACGTACATCGCTGCCAGTGCTTTCAGGTGTAATGAATGGGATATATACTGTATTCATTGCATATATGCCACTCTGACAAAATGCCAAATGCTGCCTTATCATACAGTATTTTCTCCATTCTGTTCTCGCTGAACACATCACTTTTAATTAGATTGCACATACAAAACTAATGGCGGTGGTTAAACTTTCCCAAGACTGTTAGGTATCGAGATGAACAAACGGATCTGAACAGAGAACGAAAGCCATGATAACAGCAGATCTCTAAATTAACGTTACAGTATTCTCAATACCGCAACGGCTCTGTTAATGTTACTGTAATGTAATTCTGGTGTTTCTATGATGTCGCCACTATCAGTGTTGCCACCGTCTGTGTACAATGTAGCACTATATGTAGATGTGTGATAGAGGCGTAGGCCGCAGCACTTTTAAACCTCACACGAGGCCGTTCTTTCTCAACAGCTTAGGAAGTGCACATAGTCAAACGCACACGTTCACAGACTAATACTCCTCTGGTGTTTCAGTGCTAGTCTCTGCTAGAACGCTCGAGATCTATCAATACCATATTTCTGTGAGTAGAAGCACTTAAGGACTCGTGTGCTCTGAAGGTTTGTGTCAGGCAATTAAAGATGAATGTTCATTTATTAAGGCTTAAACTTAAAAGTTTACAATTTTTCGAGAATATGTTATGATTTAATCATGCAAATATCTATTTATGGTTTTTAAAATTGTTTTGTGCTTTGTGGCCAGGTCTTTTGTCACCTTTTCTTTTAGGTGGTCTGCACATCCGTTTTTTTTCTTTTCCTTTAAATGCTCTTTATTAAGCTTTTCCTTTAGAAGGTCAGTAATAAGAGAAAGCAATAGATGTGAGTTGCAGAAATTAAGAGATTCATACTTTTCTAGGTCTAAACAGATGGAATGTAATATGAAATATGTGCTTAGGTTGTCACTGTGTTGAAAGCAGTTTATATGAATATTCACCAACACACACACACATACAGTCCGCAGCCTAGTAAGAAGGTGTGTTCAAGTGCCCTTGGCTGAATGTTATCATGAGATGTCATGAGATGTGTGTGTAGAAGAAGATTTGTATGCTTTTAATGGTGACATTGATAATCAAAGCTACATTTTATGTAGTACAAACTCTGGAACTTGCAAATAAAAAACTTGTGTTTACTATACTACATTTCAATTTTATTTTTAGAGGTCTGGAATGTCTTTTTTTTCTTTTAAGGTCATTTAAAACCTAGATATTTTTTTAAAGAATTGCAAAGGGTTTATTTTAAAAGTTGTAAGAATGTGTCGGTAAGCAGCTTGATGCCCGAATCCTCATACAGGCTCAATTCTTCCTTCTTTGGTGTAAATTTCAGTGGATTTCTCTCACGATCTAAATAAGAATGGCTTAAATTAACCTCACATACCAAGTAGCATTTAAGCACCGAACATGATGGGTATGTTTAGTGGAACCATTTGTTTTAGGTGCAAAATATCTGAAGTGCTTCCCTGAGGTGCTGTTTGATTGGAAGTTCAGGGTGTAGTTACATGAGTGTCCACTGGAGGTTGTGATGTATTCTTTTTATCAAATGCCTCATCTGAGAGATGTTTAACTGACTTTTGGTGTGCTCTTAAGCATCTCTGCTAAGAAAAGGTCTCTGTTGATGAAATAAACTTTTCACTTTGGGATGCATCTCTGACTGTCTTTTTTTGTTGTGAAGACAAAGCTCTCATGGGTCTCAAAATGAACCACTATTTCAACACTAGTATATGGAGCACTAAAAGTAGTTCTAAATTCTTTAAATCTAATTCAGATTAACCCAGTTGACATTTGCCTCTAATATTTAGATGACATATTTAGCTTTCAGTCACACTATTAGTCAAATACGCTGAAAAGATTTTGATTTGCTCAAACTGACTAGAGGCCATATTGCGATATTCATTGTTCTGCTAATTTCCGCTGTCTAAAAAAATGTGTGGAAGCTATTACATCATATAGAGAAGAACATAGTAAGCAGGAATGGGTGCAAAAGTTTGACAAGCTCAAGTTAATAGGTGGCAAAGATGCATATGAGAAGTATTAATTAACCCACCTGACTGGAAATAAGAACACAAATTTTGTCAAGATTCTTGCCCTGGAAATCCTGGTTTAGTTTGGCCAAACACAAACGCCTTTTGCTTTAGTAAAATATGCATGTTTTGTTTGGTTTAGTGCTAGTTTACGTTCAGTGCTGCCAATATGGCCGATTGATGACATGTTGTGAAAACACTCTATTAGGTCCTTCTGATATTTTTAGAGCATATTAATAAGAGAACATAATTTACAACAAAATTAATATTGCACAGCTTGTAGACAAGCTATCTGAGGAATAACTATATTGGATAATTACTTCATAGGATATAACACACCCTGCACAGTAACAAGGTCATCATAATGACTAAACACCCACATGATACTATAATTAAGGCGGCTGAAATGATCTAATTTATTAATTCAAGGTTAAACAACGTTTCACTGACGTCCATGGCAAATTTTCAAACTGCTATTGCCTAATTCATTACACATATCCTTCGACCTTTTAAAAAACGACATTACCCAAAATGCATAGATACGGATGACTCGACCGCTCTGAGGGAACTCTACGTAACTTTCAGATCTCTGTAAAACTGCCTCACTGACTGCACTGTGCAACTGTGAACGCCTGCCATGCCTCCATCGACTGAGTGCCCTCCGTTTAGACTCGGCGAGTCTCGGTTTGATCAGGTAAACAACAGCCGGACTCAGTGCATACGAAATGTGAGACTTGCGTTTTTACATCTGGTTGATTTCTTAAGGCGCACTGCAGACGAGTTTAGAATATTTCAACTGAATTGTTTGAGAGGAACCGCCTTTAACAGCTTAAAATATATCCAGTTTACTTTCCTAGCTAAAACCAAATCAAAACCAAACAGTTCACTGCAGTGTGTGCTTTTTCCGCCCTCACTCCTTGTTGGCTTGTTTGAATCGCATTAACAGTGACCTCTGTTGGTGATATAACTGCTTTGCAAAATGTGGTAAGTATTAATGGTGCTTAGAATAAGTCAAAACACATTTTTTAGGTTATTGGCAGACATACAATAGTAGCCTCTTTTCTTTATGTTCAAATACTGTTTAGGCGCTATTAACCATAGATATGTATATATGCAGAGCTGGGTAGATTACTTACAAATTATAATGAGTTACTGATTCCAGATTACATGAAAAAAATGGTAGTCAGTAATGTAATCAGTTACATTACATATTTTAGGTAATATAACCAGATTACTTTGACTTAACTCGTTTATCACATTGATTTAAATTGGATTATCTTGTAGCATAATGATGTAAAAAATGTAAGAAAATATGTTCCATTCATTGTAATTTACAACATGAAGTGCATTAAACATTTTATTACATCAAGGTTTCCCAAACTAGGGTTCGACCAGGAACTGCAGAGTGTTTGTGGGTTTAATGAAAAGCTAACAATCAATTAAATCATAAAAAAAAAATTAAATTAAAACAAATATTTTAAAACATAGTCCTTTTCAAGGAAAGTCTCTTTACTTGGTGGCTATATTTGCAACGCTTCCGGGCAGCTCATACAAGACCAAGTCCTATCTTAATGAATAGGGGAATCCTGGAATCTCAAAAACTGCTTGCTGAACTCACAATTAAATTACATATGTCAAATCAGCAACAAAAATCTTAAATGAATTGCCCCATGAATGTTGTTTATTATGCTCAAATAGTGTTTAAAAGGCTTATTTTATCAGGCTAGACCAGCCAATGCGCATGCGCAGTCATACCGTACTCATGACTGCATATGCCCATTGGATGGTCTAGCCTCAGGTTTCTATCTCCATATTGGATAGGAGTGAACCGTCATTGTGTTTCATTAGTCTTTGTTTTAAAATAACAATTAAAATAAAACACTTACTAAAAAAAGATGAAATATTTTTATTTACCTGCATGCCATGTGACCATTAATCAACACCTGACTAATGACTACTCTATGTGTGAATGTCCACAAAACTTTCTGTATGTATATAATTGATAGGCTATTTTAGAAAATGTAAAAATGAAAAAGAGAAATTATGAATTATGAATAATAAATAATTAATTGCTATTGTGTGAATAATATGTAATCATGTAATCCATAAAAAAAGTAACTGTAGTCTGATTATGAGTACTTTAAAATGTAATTTACTCTAATTACAAGTACTTCATTTTTGGAATCTGATTACGTAATCCATATTACATGTAATCAGTTACTACCCAGCTCTGTATATATGTATATATATCTATGCTATTAACACTCAAAACGTCATATTTTAAATGTTTATTTATTTTAAAAAAACATGTTGAGAATTTGTGACGAGCGTTGTTGAACTGCTGCTATGGTTCGTTTTGGCTTACGCAACTTCCTTTGGCAACCGTCTATTTAATGTGCTCTGATTAACTTATACATATATACAGTTGAGGTTAAAAGTTTGTATACGGAATCAGCAAAATGTTAATTATTTTACTAAAATAGAAGTGAGCATACAAAATGCATTATTTTTGTATTTAGTACTGACCTCAATATCATATTTCACATAAAACATAACATATAGTCCACAAGAGAAATTAATAGTTGAATTTATAAAAATGCCCCTGTTCAAAAGTTTACATTCTTAGTACTGTGGTGTTACCTGAATGATTCACAGCTGTGTTATTTTTTTGTTTAGTTATAGTTGTTCATAAGTCCCTAGTTTGTCCTGAACAGCCCACTGTTCTTCAGAAAAATCCTTCAGGTCCCACCAATTCTTTGTTTTTTCAGCATTTATGTGTATTTGAACCTTTTCCAACAATGTCTGTATGAGATCCATCTTCTCACAGGACAACTGAGGGACTCATATGCAACTATTACAGAAGGTTCAAATCCTCGGCTGAAACATCAGTGAGTGTTTGAACCTTCTGTAATAGTTGCATTAGTTGTCCTCAGTGTGAAAAGATGGATCTCAAAATCATACAGTCATTGTTGGAAAGGGTTCAAATATACAAAAATGCTGAAAAAACAAAGAATTTGTGGAACCTGAAGGATTTTTCTGAAAAACAGCGGGGAATTTAACTGTTCAGGACAAACAAGGGACTCATGAACAACTATAACTAAACTAAAAAAAAAAACCTGCACAGCTCATTCAGGTAACAACACAGTATAAGAATCGAGTGTATGTAAACTTGAACGGGGTCATTTTTATTAATTCAACAATTTTCTCTTGTGAACTATATGCAAACATCTTTTATGTGAAATATCTTATTCAGGTCAGTACTAAATAAAAAACAACATGCATTTTATATGATCCCTCCTATTTTGGTAAAATAATTAACATTTTGCAGATTCTGCAAGGTGTGTAAACTTTTGACCTCAACTGAATACTTATATGAAAAATAGATACTTTTGAGAACATTTTTGACATTCTTTAGGGGTTAAGTTACTTAGAATAGACCCCTATGATTAGCACCCCCTCAATTAATTATTTTCAAGCTTCAGAATCAAGTATGAAGAGATAAAGCATCGTTAAAACTATTTTGTGGCAAAGCGAGTTCATTAACAACACTATTCTCGATTAAAACATGTGGAAACGGGAACATTCACTGCGACAAAAAACAATTTAAACCATTTTGTATGCATTAGTGACTCAATAACTTTAACCTCGAAGGAAGAGGTAATTTATTTATTCATTCATTCATTTATTTAATACAGATGATTCACATCTGCTGTTATTGCTCCTTCGTATGTGTGAAGGACCGTCTGTTAGACGTGATAAACAGAGAATATGTTGCGTGCTGCTACATAATCTTGAATTTCTCCTTGCGCACACACATTTGAAGATTTTAATTGCGTTGGAAGAACTTTTAGGTCTACGGATCAGCCAGCAGACAGTTGGTGCGCGCGCATAATGAGGCGGACACACCTGGCGCGCGAAAACAACTGGTTTAGCCCTGGTGTCAGAGTCTGCATCAGCAGCTGACTCCCGCGTCTGGAGAAAGTTTCTAGGACCTCAGAAATCATTTGGCGAATAATATAAGGAAATTGTGAACATATGATTAATAATCATGATCGTTATTCACGGAACTGAACTGTGCTTGTTCCGCACAGACCCTGACCTTAAAGACAAGAAGTAACTTTTTTGGAATTCATTGGATTCTTTAGGAGGAAATCAGCGATTAGCATAAAATGAACACACAAATAGTAGTTAATTTAGTTTATACAATAGGTTAGTTATATAGCCTACAAATCAAATAAGACAAATATCAAATCTAGATTTTTTTAAACAGCTAAAGATCTGCATTACACTAGCTATATATAAAAAAGAAAAACTAAATAGAAAATTAAATATCTCACCTCACCTCTGTCTCGTGTATTTACTTCTATTGCATTTTTAAGCTGAAACAATGTACCCTCTCCACAAACCATGTAAGCTTAAGATGTTTAACGGATATCTATATCTTTAGAATTAAAGGGATAGTTCACCCAAAAATGAAATTGTGTCATTAATTACCCATGCTCATGTTTTTCCAAATCCCTAAGATCTTCGTCCAGTCGTTATTTTGTTTTCTGGGGGAACAAAGAGTATCCTTGTAGCTTAAAATTAAGGTTGAACCACTGATTTCACATGGACTATTTTAACAATGTCCTTCCTTACTACCTTTCTCTACCTGATCTCATGATGTAAATGTAGCCTACCTGTGGGAACTTTTTCATACGTATCAATAAGTACATATCACTGCAGTTTCCAATGGAAATTAACTTTAGAGGCAGTAAAACAGCGAGCACTTGTAATTGTTTTCATACACATATGATTTCCCCAATGCGGAAAACGCTGACGGAACCGCAGAATCAGTCATGAAAACTAAATTTACTATTTAACACGGAATGTCATGGGATTTGTCAAAGTATGGAAGAATTAATCAAAAGTATATCATCAAATTAAATCAAATCGCTATATGGACTAGTATGTGTAAATATTAAGCCCCAAAAAATATTGAACTATGAATCCTTTATATTCCGCTTGTTGTGTTTATGAATGGTGCAGATGCGCGGTTCTGTTTACTACACATACTGAGGCATTTGACCGTTCCATTTGAGTAAAATGTATTGTTAGCTTCCAGCAGCAGCTGTAGGCTATCTAATCTAGCCACAACCAGCGTCAGTTACAGGTATTCACGGCAGCCCGTCAAAATAAAAGTTCTGATTTATTCAAGTTAAAATTACATAATATTTCTTTCATGTTTTAATTGTAATAGTAAATCCCATTTACTTTCCAAAAAAAAAAAAACTTTTAATTTTCATTCATTAAAAGATCAATTAATTTAATTTCTTGCCTTCGGTTCATAACCAGAAAAATATAAATACACAACACAGAATTTTCTGAGGGAATAAAAATTCACAAGGTATTCTAGGAATAAATAAAAGTTGTTATGCATTCAAATAATTAGACCAGAATTTGGTAACAAGAAAATACAATATTTCATAGGGCCCTAAACCAGTAGCATAGCCAGGATTCACAATATGGGTGGGCCCAGAGAAAATTGGGTGGGCCTAGCCAAAAATGCATCTGTTATCAGAATTGACCAATGCAACTACACCTGCTTGAATAATCAGAGCATAAGCCTGTATGTCATTATAAGCAGAGCATAACGGTAAGAACAGGATATGAGCAAGGTGGCCACAACGCCTTCTGAAAGAGCAACACAACAAAATTTTGCCACAAAGCACCAGCAAAAATGAATACAATAAATGTGTCTGGGGAAACGGTGAGAAAATATTTGAATGATTCATTAATAAACTAGTGTATTCTGAGATAGTGTCGCAAAGACCCTGATTTGCAATCTACTCTTTGGACGCACCTTAAAAGAGAAATGAATCTTTACAGATTTTTATTTGTTTTATTTTGTTAAGTAATCATTTAAAGCTTTCTGTTTATATATTTATCATGCTTGTGAGGCATGTATGCGCTGAGTTTTGGTTTCATTTTTGTTTTGCGCTCCTATTGAAGTACAAGATGGCAGAAAGCTCATCACGTTTGTTTTCTTTATTTTATAAAACCACTGCTTGTAACATTTTGTTAATATTGTGAGTGCACACAAATAAAAGTAGACCCTTTATATTTCCGAATGATCTATTACTCTTACCTTTGTGAGCAAAAATGACGGATAATTTTAAATTGTTTCCACTGAAAATGCAAATGATCGCGCTGGCGCCTCCATTTCCTGCAAAGCGGCTTCAGGTTCCTCTCTCAGCAAAAGCGATTGGATATGCGCCTAATAGCACACATTTATCTAAGTTTAACGTTTAAACTAACATAGTTTCATATCTACTTTAACTGTTTTATATCTATAGATTTTATTTTAGATAAGTCCTGATGATTTGAGAAGGAAAATTGATCAAACAGACTATAAACAGTCTTCTGCTGGCTGCTGTTCGATCCTTTAAAAAATGAAAACTTATATTTAACAAAAAAAAAATGCTCCAAACGTCTTTCTAAATTAACTTAATAAAAAAAACTAAACGATATATAAAGTGTAACTATTTTAATAGCTGAAACAGTAGCTATAGGCTGTTTTGGGAGAAGGGGGAAAATAACAGTCACAGGTCGGACTCGGCCGAGAATTTTAATAAGCTGATTCTGATTAGGCTAAGCAACTGACTGGGTGGGCCCAGGCTTTTGTGATTAATAAGATTTAATTTAATCATTAAAAGGAGTCCAGAAAAATTAAATCGGAATTTGGGAAAAAATAAAATGGATTTCATAGGGCCCTATACACAGTTATGATTACAGCTCTATATGTTTCGCTTTACAGATATAACAAGTTTGTTCAGTAGCTCAACCGGCACGAAATTGGACTTAGGACGCAAAATCCTGGGGTACAAATCCTGTGAAAACAATAACTCACAATGAAAGAGCTGAAATATGAGAGATTGAAAAACAAGCTAAAACAAAATGCTTGCAGTTCGAGTCGAGTCGACACACTTGCAGTTGTGTTTTTATATCATATTTGCTTTTGTTCTTACTATCAGGTAGGTTTAGGTGTAGTGCAGATGGTACCTTATTTTAAAATGTGACAGAGCATTAGAGTTATAGCGCCACTCATAGGACATTTCAAGTCAGAACTGTGTTGTACGTTCATCTGTTCTGGAGAAAAAAAATTAACACTTTTAGTGCCACTCAGTGAACATTTCCACAGGTCAACCTGATCTCATGTTTTGTCATGAGATCAGGTTGACCTTTCTGGCCCATCAACGTGGTGATTATTGCTGTCTATGCAGGGTCAGAAAGCTCTCGAATTTCATCAAAAATATTTTAATTTGTGTTCTGAAGATGAACAAAGGTCTTACGGATTTGGAACGACATAAGGGTGAGTAATTAATGACAGAATTTTCATTTTTGGGTAAACTATCCCTTTAAAGTGGAATTAATATCCTCCAGGCAAGCACTTCTGGTGATCTCACTTCCTTTGCTCCTTTTTCTTAATTTCACCTTTAGTTAGAAAACTATAAACAGTCTTTAAACATTTAGTTGAGATACTAGAAACTGATTTTAAAAAACTCCCTTCATGATAATGGTGTACATTTTATTTTTTTATTTCTTAATGTTTCCCTGTTACTTTTAGGGTTCATTTAATGGCAGATTAAGGCATTTCCTAGATGTGATCGACCCTCGCACACTCTTTGTATCACAGGTATGCGAGAGTCTTCTGAAATGTAAACCTCAAATGATTTGATAGTTTGTTGTGAATCCTGTTTTCTTTGTCATTCTTTAGAAACGTTTAAATGAATGTATGAAACTCTTGGATCAGTTCAAAAATGGAACTCTGCCACCAGGTGTGACTAATGTGCAGGTAAGTTTGGAAACCCCTATTGTGTCATGTTTACTACACTTTTTTTGCCATATAGAGGAACCTTCACCAAAGAACCTTTCAGCTTTTAAAAAGAACCATTTCCCCTAGTGTGAATACCATTTTAATAATATAAAGAACTCTTTTTCACTATAAAGAACTTGTTGTGGAATGGGAAAGTTCCATGAATGCTAAGGATGCCAATAAAGAGCCTTTTTCAAGGGAACCCTGGGTTTTAGGACTTATATAGCTTAATATAATGCAAATTATGTCTCTTACTGAAATATGTTGGAGGAAACCTGTGAAAGATCTACGTTATTTAATAAATCCACATCGTTTTATACATATTTTGGACTATGGTGGGCGCCGTTATTTTGATGATGTGAAATGGTTGCAATGGTGAGTTACAGGCGCTACCTGTTGCTATTTTTACCGCAACACAACTCGGAAAATAAAATACTGATATGATGACTGCAGCTACTGAAAGAGCTTACGGGTGGCAATGGATTGAAGCATAAGCTTAAACCAAATGCCGTACCATTTATTTTCCTTACTAGGAAGCAGAATCTAGGACACAGAATCTAAACGGCCTCGGATATCGAGTAAAATTTCCTGCTTAGAAATTCTTTCAGTGGCTGCGGCATCATGACAAGCATTGCATGTTTACATCCTACCAGGATGGCATCTAGGGTTTCTTGTCTCTGCCGTTTTTAAGCTCTTTCAGTAGCTGTGCTCTACTAAAAGCCTCAAAGGCATCAGGGCTGAAGTGGAGAGAACAAGGACGCAGCTCTTTAGGTAGTTTTATTCGTCCACAGGCAAATTCCAATTCTTTTCTCCTCTTCTTATCTCTAGGAAAAGAGTGAAAGCTTGCATCGGTTCTCTTGTTGCCCATCGACTGAAAATTACAACCAAAAACCGCAAAATGTGGCATTGTATCAGTATTTTATTTTCTAAATTGTTGCGGTAAAAATAGTAGTAGCTCACAGAGTGCAACTATTTCATGTCATCAAAATAATAACACCCCCCATAGTCCAAAAAATGTATACAACACTTTTTAAACAGCATAAATCTTTAATGGGTCTTCTACTACATATTGCACTAACAACATTATATAGCTAGTATGTGAGCAGAGGAACAAACATCAGCCAATCAAATTTCAAATTCACATGTGTTGTGTAAAGAACCTCGGTTTGGTAACTAGTTACACAATAAAAGCAAAGTGAGGATGAAATACTTGTAAACATTTCCCTTCTTTTGCATGTTTCTCTGTTTTTCGCAATAGCTTTGGGAGGCACAGAAGATTAAACAGGTGAGTGTGAACAGCGTTGAAAGCCTTTTATAGGTTGCTATGATGAAAGAACCTTCTCAAATCACTCAACATCTTCATGCGCAGTGTGACACGCATTCACAAGCTGTAGTTCTGTATAGTGGTGTAATGAGAGGAGAATTACGGCTAACCTCAGCATGGTAATTCTCCCATCAGCCCGCTCTCACCTCTTATTCTCTCTCGTTTCCTCCTCTTCATCCTGTCTGCTGTCTGTGGATTCATTATGTCCTCAGGCCATCATCCATCCAGACACAGGAGAGAAGATCCCCATGCCCTTTCGCATGTCAGGTAAGGGTGTTAGTGTGTTTTCGGTGTGTGTGTGTATGGGTGGTAGGCAGTTTTCTGCTTGTTACCAGCTCTGGAGACTGGAGTTAGGTGGTAGGGGGTCTCTCTGGACCGATCTGTTGGCAAAGGTCACACTCAGCTGGGCTCTGATTAAACCCTCTCCCTCCTGCTGTCTGGAAGTGTTGTTGGGCCACTCAGAAATAGGAGTATTTTAGTCTTCTGTTAACACCACTATTTAAAGAGAGAACAGATAGGGAGAGACCTGTCTGACAATTATGATGGCTACCTCTGAACCATGCTATCTTTTATGAGTAATGAGGATTTTATTAATGTGTTAAAGGTCAGTAATAAAGTCATAATGTCATATGAGAGTCTATAATCCTGATCATTAAACCAAACATGACATGAAATGTACTTCTGTGGCCTGATCCAGCCTAATCAAATGTCAAAATTACAGTCTTAGTGTGATTCCATTATTGGATCAAGGGTTCATTTGCTCCTGAAATCATCTCTTTGTGTTGGCATGCGTTTCTCCTTCTCCTTTCAGGTTTTGTGCCCTTTGGTACTCCAGTGGTAGGTATTGTAAAAAGATATTCAACTTTTCATTCGTGTCTAGGTCGTCAGATGTAAACTTTAAATCACTTCTTACGCCTCCATTTTTAGGTTGTGGGCCTTCTTTTACCCAATCAGACATTTGCCTCCACCATCTTCTGGCAGGTATGTGTTTTTTTACAGATGAAAAGACAATCTAAACTCTGTTAACTATGAGCTCACTGTCTCACTGTCTTTCTCACAGTGGCTGAACCAGAGCCACAATGCCTGTGTCAACTACTGCAACCGTAATGCAACTAAGGTATGGTATATAAGTAATATAATTTTGACAGGTACATAGGGAATAGCATATGTTATCTTCACATATAATCTAAAATTATCATTAAAAAGTGTGTGCTGCAATGATGTATTTTTGTAGGTCAACCCTGGTTCCCTCGACAAAAACCAATAGGCTTTTGGATTATTGGAAAAAATAAGATCTGTGACCAACAAAATAATAAATGATTTTCACACATTATGTTTATCAAGATAATCTTCACAGGTGAACTATTTTATAGATTTGAGGCCTAAATACAATCGGCAGAATTAAATGACAAATCACAAAAGGTATTCATTATAATAAGTGTACGGGAGTAACTAGTTACATGTAATTTAATTGCGTAATTTAATTACAAAATAAATTTAATTGTAATCTGTTACGGTTACTGAAAAAGTGCATTTAAATTACAGTTACTTAAGAAAACATTCAAGATTACAAATTGGAATATTTTCACACACATACCGATTTGATTGATTTCTTTTTCAAATTGCACTGACTGCTCCAAAATATGAGATACCAATGTTTCAGGAGTTTAGGACACAGAATAATAATGTAATAATAACTTTATTTCCTATTTGGGTTCATGCATATGCTTCATTTTTTTTCCAAAGCATTTTTGGATGCCAGTGTTTCTTGTCATAGCTATGCAAAATTTGATTTCAAAAACAGTATTATAGCTATTAAACTATATGAAGAGTTCAGATGCAAAAGCCTCTAAATCCATCTGACATCTTTCTTTAAAAAATGCATTTTTATCAGGCGCTGATGTATAGGTTTCTATATAAGTACTGCTACTTCGGATTGGGCCTCAGAATAATAAGTAAAAAGCAGTGCTAAAGTCTTTTGATTATAATCTTATTTCAAGTGATGAAGGATTTTGAAACCCTAAGTACTACTCTAAGATTAACCCTGTCTGCTTTAAAAGTTTGAAAATGATTAACAAGTAAAAAAACAATCGTTTTCATTCAGATGTAATCAGTTACAGTGCTTTAATAAAGTAACTAAATAAGTGACACTACTTTTCACATTTTTAAATAGGCTAACTTGTAATCTATAACCTATTACATTTGCAAAGCAATTTTCCCAACATTGATTATAATGGATGAAAAATGGAGCATAAAGATTGTATATTATTTTACATCACCTCATGAATAATCGTTATACTATTAACAGTTACAGTACATTGTAATAAGAGTATGATTATTTATAACACACAATAAACACCATGTTTTATCCACTTAAATTATGATGGATTATAATTCTTATAAGTTCTGCATCTTGACATTGCTTCTTTAAAATCTTGCTACATCTTGTTCATATTTGAGCGTTTTACTGTGAGGCTAGTGCTAGTTTCAGTGAAATATGGTTTTCTTGAAATTGCAATAAAAATGTTTAAAGCAAATGAATCATATAAAACCATTAGTGATATCTTATGGCTGTTTAGCTTATACTACTTTTAAAAGCAGACATTATTAAGCATATTGGATATTTACAAGAATATTTGTCAGTTTACAGTAAAAGACCACTTATAATATATAGTAAGATATTATGCAGATCTTTAACAGTGTCAAGATGTGAGACATATAATACATTATAACTGTGAGAAATATCATCTATTCTTACATATTCATCAATTTTATTCAATTATTATTATTTTTTTGTTTTGTTTTCAGCCTACACCAATGTCAACGTTTTTCCAGGGTTACCTTGGTGCAGTCAGCAGTGCAGTTACTATTGCAGTGAGTTCACATGCATGCACAAAATTGTATTATGTAATTTAATGTGTAGAAAGAATTCTCTTCTAATTACATTTTGAATTGACATTTCACGGTAGCAGAGAAAAATATTTTTCATGACTTTTCTAGCATTATCTGAATTAAATTTTAATAAGCGAGCTGATGGAGGCTGAAAGCATCACATAGGCACACAGAACCCTTTGCTGTATTTCACATTGCTGAATCGCATATTCTTCTAGTCACGCCCCCTGTGTCCTCTAAAGCCAATTAGCTGCCCTGCTGGGTGGCAGTTTGATGCCCAGGGGCATGACAAGCAGAACCATGGTGACGACAACTACAAATGGCCCCATGCCTGTGAGAAATATGGGAGGGGGCCACTAATTAAAACTACAATCCCTCTGAAGACCCCTGCTGGGAAGGGAAGGGATGTGAATGGGTTTGATTCTCAGATGTTTGTTAGACCGGCCTTTAACTGGAGCTCACAGAGATGACCAGAGGCTCACATTGCAAGACGAGAAACAACTTAGCATAGCCTGTCATGACCTGTCATAAAGCCCACTGGGAGTTATGTGCTTTTAAGGTCACTATGAAAACAAATAACGTAAATAACAATATATAACTATATATATATATATATATATATATATATATATAATAACAAATTGATTTCATGTGTTATGTTTGTTATATTAGATCGGTTGAATTTAAAGACAGATCTCATAAACATGGCACTTTCATGCATTGTGATTATGTGAGATGTCACTCTCTAAATAAAGGGAAGATAGGTGGAATATAAAGCTAGAGCTGTGGCACAGTGGGTAATGCAAGTGCTCCACACATGTAGATCTGTTGCACAAATGGGAGTGCAGTTCAAATTTCCTCCCTTTCTCCATCAATTTTCTTGTCTGGTCTGTATACATTGCCTTGTTAATAATAATAATAATAATAATAAAAAACAATAATTAACAAAAATTATCTATTATACCAAATCATAGATACAACTGAAGTCAAAAGTTTACATACACCTTGCAGAATCTGCAAAATGTTAATCATTTTACCAAAATAAGAGTTATTTTTGCAAAATGCATGTTTTATTTATATTTAGTACTGACATATACATATAGTCCACAAGAGAAAATAATAGTTGAATTTATAAAAATGACCCTGTTCAAAAGTTTACATACACTTGATTCTTAATACTGGGTTGTTACCATAGCTGTTTTTTTTTGTTGTTGTTGTTGTTGTTGTTGTTGTTGTTGTTGTTGTTGTTGTTTAGTGACACTTGTTCATAAGTCCCTTATTTGTCATGAACAGTTAAACTATCTGCTGTTCTTCAGAAAAAAAACCCTTTCCAACAATGACTGTATGATTTTGAGATCCATCTTTTCACACTGAGGACAACTGAGGGACTCGTATGCAACTATTGCAGAAGGTTCAAACACTCATTGATGCTTCAGAAGGAAACACGATGCACTAAGAGCTTTTTGAATTTGAATTTGAAGATCAGGCAAATGTAACTTATTTTGTCTTCTGGGAAACATGTAAGTATTTTCTGTAGCTTCTGAAGGGCAGTACTAAAAAAAAAGATGTTTAGGCAAAATAAGAAAACTGTACACATTACAAGGACAAACATTACAAAGTTTTCACACCCAGCTTTTAATGCATCATGTTTCCTTCTGGAGCATTAGTGAGCATTTGAACCAGAGCATGTGAGCGAAGCGGAGCGGCGTGACGCTCCGCTCAGCGCTCCGCTCAGTCGCTCATGGCCAAAGCAAAACGCTCCGCTAATGTTCCGCTCACGCTCACCGGTAAACCAAATCCCGCTCAGATCCCGCTCTGACATAAAATTTCTCTAGTAGGTCTATTGTTTACTGTTTGTACCGAAATTCTTGGATAATTGTCTAAAATTAAGCATGCATGTTTCAGAGCAAAATTCTTACATTCTTCTTAATTGTATTAATTAAAATGTAGGCTATTAAATACACGAATAACCTTAGCAAACCTACCTAAAATGCAAAAACTTGTATTTGATTTTCGTTAACTTTATTTCCGTGAATAGCTGCCGTTGTTGTGTAATAGAACATTTAAAACACAAACGGACACACATGAGATGAACTGTGCGCAGATCTTTACAAAATTCACCTCTATTATAAAGCCTGTTAAAGTAAACACACGGACACGGGGAACTGGGGACAATGGAGAGGGAAAAAATTGTTTATCTCCCTTTGGCCTTTTGCAGTTTTTTTTTGTAAAGAACAAATCTGCGTGCGTTATATTAGATTATAAATTACTGATGCATATAGCCTATCTAGCCTACATTCTGTAGCCTAGGTCTACCTATTATTTATTAATTTTAAGCAATAATTATTTTAATAAGTAGGCCTAATTACGAAATATATCCTAATAATTCGTTCCAAAATTTAAGCCAAATCTAGGGAAGGAACGAACTAACGAACGAATGAATTCGTGGCAGGCTGGCAGCTAAGCCTAAACAAGAGAACGAATGCTTAATTCGTGGCCATAATTTAGACTAAACGAAAAAATGAATTTAATTCGCATAAAAACTGAACTGCTCTAAATTCGTGGCCGTGATTTTGTCTGCATGCCGTGATGATCGGGGCTCCGTACGACCGAATATAACCTTAGCCTACACCATGTTTGCGTAGTACTTTACACTTATGTATAAGGCTTGCAAGTTCGTTGAAACAATATCTGAACTCCATAACTGCTCTACTGTTCTCGATCTCTACAGCTTATCGATCGCGAACAAGTAAATCACCAAAGGGTATTCTGGGTTGAGCGAGCGGCGCTGAGCGTATTGAGCGAGCGGAGCGGAATCTTCAGAAAGGCGCTCTGCGCTCTTAAGGAAATATTACCGCTCCGCTCCCCACTCCGCTCACATGCTCTGATTTGAACCTTCTGTAATAGTTGCATATGAGTTAAGTAATAGTCCTTCAGTTGTCCTGAAAAGATGGATCTCAAAATCATACAGTTCATACAATCATTCAGGTAATAACACAGTATTAAGAATCAAGTGTATGTAAACTTTTAAACAGGGTAATTTTTATAAATTCAACTATTATTTTCTCTTGTGGACTATATGTAAACATCTTTTATGTGAAATATCTTATTCGGGTCAGTACTAAATAAAAAATAGCATGCATTTTGTATGATCTCTCTTGTTAGTAAAATAATTAACATTTTGCAGATTCTGCAAGGTGTATGTAAGCTTAGTTGTATAAATGTTTATTTAAAAACATTATTTTGTGAAATTAAGTGTAATTATATGTGTGCACAGGTGGGGCTGAATCTTCTTATTAAAAGAGCTGAGCATTTCAGTCCAGCTACAAGAATCCTGGTCCAAAGATTCATCCCGTTCCCTGCTGTTGGTATGTGCATGTGTGCATGTTAACGTATGTGTTTTCTGGCATGCACCACTTAATCTGCCCTGTTGTGTTCATGACAGAAATCAAGCATCCTGTCATGCGGTCTTGCTAAACTGCTGATTATTAACGCATAAAGCGATCGAGTAATGCAGGATATTAATTAATGCGTACAGTTTTCAGTCAGCTCTTTTGCTGTCTGGAAGCTCACGTCTTTGCATTTGTAATGACACTCAATTTCTAAATGAGCATTTGTTCAGACTTTCATTAAACCACCAGCATTTGTTTATTGTTGTGTATTAACGTGTTGTGTTTTGACTGATCCTGTTGTCAGAGGGGGCTGCTGCTGAAATGTTATCTCCCTGTTCCATTAGCGTTCTGAGGCTCAAACGGGTCCAGAGGGGCTGAGGGAGACTGTCCCACAATGCCTTGGGGATGCTTGGCTGTAATTAAATTGTTTTCGTCCCCCACCCCACCCCTTTAATTAAATCAGCAGGTTCCCCCTCACCTCTCTGGGCAGGGGTAACGGGACCTTGTTAGCTCTCGGCTGCCGCTCTCTAATTGGTTAATTAGGCCTAAAGTGCTCTCTGTGTTAGCACCGAGTTCCCTGTCTCCAGGCCGCCATGTTGTTGTTGTTGTTGTTGTTGTGGTTGTTTTAGTGTTTAGTTATAAAAGGCAATTAAATGCGGCTAATAGAATGCAGTGGAGACAAAGTGTTTGAAATTTGCCTTTGATCGACTCTTTTTGAGTTTCTTGCATTAGCATTTATATACATTTTAAGTTAAAAGCAAATTAATATATTTTTGTTAACCTCAAAATAGCATCCTTGTGAATATAGAATTTATAGATTTTTGCCTCTATGGGTGACCTAAAGCAGGACCTCCTTCATATAAAATTCAGTATGCGTTTATTTACGTTTCTTTGTTCTCCGTTTTTGATTCTCTCTCTCTGTGTGTGTGTGTGTGTGTGTGTGTGTGTGTGTGTGTATTTATGTGTGTGTTTAATTGGCCTGGGTCTGAACCCCTCAGAGGTGAATAGCTATTTACTCAGCCAATTAACTCAGCCCCACAACACTGCAGCACTGAACACTGATAACTCACAACACAAGGCCTGTAAATTAAAAATGCTTCAGGCTCTCTTTATTTCTCTGTTTCTCTCTCTCTCACACACACCCACACCAATCTCACCACACGCCACAGATGATAATGCCAGGAAGTAAATCATTATTCTAATAATTTTTCCGCTTGTAATTCACGTGTGCACTTTGACATGACCGGATGAAACTATTTGTTTTATATCCAGTTAACCCCTCTTAGCGTCGACATTTCAGATCAAGAATGTTTTTTCAGTTTTGATTGCTTTCGTTTTAATATTCACAGGCGGTGACTCTCTAATAGATTGTTACTGTTGTATTCTGTTCGTTCTGTAGTATTTTTATTATGTATAACATGAGAGATTGTGGTAAGATATGTCATCTAGAAAACTGTCTATAACATTTGTGATGCAACCACATATTTAGAAGTAATACAATTTTTCTAATGCTTAAAATTGTTTGCATGTCAAGGTACAATCATTTTTAGGTTCAAAAAAGTCAAAAAGTTTACATTCACCTTGCAGAATCTGCAAAATGTAAATTGTTTGACCAAAATAAGAGGAATCATACAAAATGCATGTTATTTGTTATTTAGTACTGACCTGAATAAGATATTTCACAAAAAAGATATTTACATATAGTCCACACGAGAAAATAGTTGAATTTATAAGAATTACCCGTTCAAAAGTTTACATACGTTTGATTCTTAATACTGTGTTGTTACCTGAATGATCCACAGCTTTTTTTTTTGTTTGTTTGTTTAGTGATAGTTGTTCATGAGTCCCTTGTTTGTCCTGAACAGTTTAACTGCCTCCTGTTCTTCTTCTTCAAAAAAAAAACAAACAAAAAAAAAAACAAAAAAAAACCCTTAGGTCCCACAAATTCTTTGGTTTTTCAGCATTTTTGTGTATTTGAACCCTTTCCAACAATGACTATGATTTTGAGATCCATCTTTTCACACTGAAGACAACTGAGGGACTCATATGCAACTATTACAGAAGGTTCAAACGCTCACTGATGCTCCAGAAGGAAAAACGATGCATTATAAGCCAGGGGTGAAAAACTTTTGAACAGAATGAAGACAGTTGACAATTTAGAAGTAAAATAGCATAGCTTATAACCCATTTTTCTCCCATACTCTTTTAAAGAGATAGCCCACCTAAAAAAAAAAAAAGAGAATTCTGTCATTAATTACTCACCCTCATGTTGTTCCAAACCTGCAAGACCTTAGTTCTTCTTTGGAACACAGCAGATATTTTAATGAAATCCGAGTGCTTTCTGACCCTGCACAGACAGCAACACAACTGACATGTTAAAGGGCTAGAAAGGTAGTAAGAACATCTTTAGAAATTGTTGAATGAAGTTATTTTTGTTTTCTTTGTGGACAAAAAGTATTCTCGTATAGCGTCATAAAATTTCGGTTGAACCACAGACATCACATGGACTATTTTAATGATGTCCTTCCTTCCTTCCTGGGCTTTGAACATGGGAGTTCCATTGCTGTCTATGCAGGGTCAGAAAATTCTCGGATTTCATCAGAAATATCTTAATTTGTGTTCTAAAGAACGAAGTTGAGAAATTAATGACAATTTTCATTTTTGTGCACTGAGCACATTGACTGCTTCTTATATTTCTTGTGTTTTCTTGTTTGAGAATGTGTCAAATAGTGACAGCAGTTCAATTCACATGATTTTCTCTCACTGGATCCAAAAAAGCAAAAGTTGGGCATCAGATGGAATTCTGTTTGTGATCAACTCCTGTTTTCTAACTGCAGCTCTCCCTTCATTTAGCAAGTGCCAACGTGTGTAATGTTTTGCTGATGCGCCACACTGAGCTGTCGGAGGGCATCAGCGTACTGGACGACAAAGGCAGTGTGGTGGGCACCTCAAAGCTGGCTGCCAGGCATGTGAGTATGGATCCTTTTGCATGTGTAAGGTGAAAGGTTACTGGCAGCTTTTGTGCAGCTCTATTGTGACTTGTGGTCTGATAAATGTCTTTTTGTTCAGGCTCTGATGGAGACATCCCTGACTCGTGTCGTGCTGCCCATGCCTGTTCTCCTGCTGCCGCCTTTAATAATGGCCATGCTGGAGAGGTCAGAGGAGTTCTTGTGAATTTAACATTTCAGACTTAAGCTATTTTTACAGCAGCATCACACAGTTTACCTCAGAAATCACACACACCCATGTGCACCATATGTCCTGGTATGTTTGTAATTCACAGTTTGATGTGATCACGACTATTTATGCATGTGCTTAAAGGAATAGTTCAGCTAAAATGAAAATTATGTCATCATTTACATAGCCTTTAAAGGGTTTGTTCACACAAAAATGTAAATTCTGTCATTAATTACTCACCCTCATGTCGTTTCAAACCCATAAGACCTTCGTTCATCTTCAAATTAAGATATTTTTGATTAAATCCGAGAGATTTCTGACACTGCGTAGACACAACTGACACATTTAAGACCCAGAAAGGTAGTAAGGAAATTGGTAACTAGTTTTTCTTGCATTTAAACCTTATTTTAGAAAGAAGTTTTAAGATTTTGGGGAGAAAAAGTAGTTTTTTATAATAGTTGTTGTCACCAAAAATTCTATGCTGAAAATTAAATTCCTTTTATATCAAATTCTAAAATGCAAAATGCCCATATCTGTTGAATAGTGGGATTTTTACCAGAATTTGATGACTGATAGATGATGTCACAACCTCCTCAAATTCTTCCTGCTCTGATTCCCAGGTGTGTGCGGCTATGTGTGTGTGTGTAGGTGTGTCTGTGTGTGAGCGGCAGTAAATGGTGAGTTGTCCTCTGCTATGCTGCCTGTCAGCTCACCCTCACTGGCTCTCAATGGAGCAAGAACAGGGCTGCAGGAGGGTCACTGCTTTGAGGGTGGGGCTGAGGGCCCGGACTATCCTTGATTAATTAGAGCGCTGAGAGGAGTCTGTGTGATATATGTGTGGTGATGAAACCTTTCACCTATCTCTCTAGCTGTGCCCAAAAACGAAGACAGCTGCTTTGCTGAACAATCTGTGACAGCGTTTTTGAATCAAAGTAGCAAAATAGCTTCTGATTGGCTTGAAAAGATCTAGAGAGGCCAGTTGTTCAAAAAGCTTATATATATATGTATAGCGTTTGAACCTTCTGAAATAGTTTCATATGCGTCCCTCAGTTGTCCTCAGTGTGCAAAGATGGGTCTCAGAATTATACAGTCATTGTTGGAAAGGGTTCAAATACACAAAAATGCTTAAAAAAAAAAGCAAAGAAATTGTGGGACCTGAAGGAATTTTCTGAAGAACAACAGGCAGTTGAACTGTTCAGGACAAAAAAGGGACTCTATCATTCAACTATCATTAAACAAAAAAAAAAAAAACAGCTGTGGATCATTCAGGTAACAACACAGTATTAAGAATCAAGCGTATGTAAACTTTTGAACAGGGTTGTTTTTTAAAATTCAACTATTATTTTCTTGTGGACTATATGTCTTTTATGTGAAATATCTTATTCAGGTCAGTACTAAATAAAAAATAACATGCATTTGTAGGATCCCTGTTGTTTTGGTAAAATAATTAACATATTGCAGATTCTTGCAGAGGTGTATGTAAACTTTTGACCTCAACTGTATATATTGAATGTTGTGATCTAATCCGATTTCAGAATAAATATTTTTTTTAACTTTTGAACAACCCATTTTCAAGGTTTGATGCAATACGATAGCCGAAATCCGATCCGGTTACTTTTGAACAACTGGCCCGAGTAAATTTAAATGAGTTTTAGACATGACCTGGCCAATATATTTAACTTTGTTGCTTATCTGTATCAATTGAAATATTACGAAACTGAATTCAATTACTTTGTTCAGAAGCTACTCTTACAGAGTGGGTTAACTGCCAATAATATATCATGTAGTGATCTGTACTATATCAAGATTTTTAAAATGTACTTTTTTGGTAAAAAAAAAAAAAATCTACAAACACTTTACTTAAAGCCTTTATACATAGTGCATTATAAAAGTATTTTAAATGCATAAATTATAATGCATTGTATGAACTCATTAATAATTGTAAATCTAACATTATAATACGCTTTAATATATATCTATTCAATGTTGCATCTTTAATACATTAAAGTACATGACAAAAAACAATTTAAATATTATAGATAATTCTAAATTTGGATAGAATTATCAAAATATACAGCACATTACATTATGAATACCTTTACAATGCATTATACACAAAGGCTTAAAGTAAAGTGTTACCCAGAAATTAATTGATTATATTTTGAATGCCTTTTACCTTTTTACATCAAGAAACTTGCTATCTAACACCCATTTAAGGTTAATTAAAAACAGTGTTAAATGTAATCTTAAGCAAATCTCAAGGTCAATATCATTATTTGATTTTTTTTTTTTTGTACACTAAATGTAAAGAGTTCAGATGCAAAATCCCCAAAAAGGCAGAACTGTTGTTTACTATCTGTCACTTCAGTTAAGCTTTGACCTCTTTACGGGAGAGTGATGGATGAGTGCGCTGATTTATTTAGAGCAGTTGATGGACACGATAAAAGGTCTTTAACATACTTTGATCCTTTTGCCTGTTCCGTTTCTCTCCCAAACATACACAAGCGTGCACACAGAGAAAGAGAGAGAGAGAGAGAGAGAGAGAGAGTTTCTGGTGGCCAATTAAAGCTCATCATGCGTATGTGTTGATGAAGTCATCATTAGGCAGTCGCTGCCTTCATTAAAGCAGGACTACTCTGGAGGACTCCTGCAGAGCACGCTATCCCACAACCCCCCACACGCACTGCGGCCAGGGAGGGAGGGGGAGGTGTCAGGGAGCAATCACGCACAGCAGTTCCAAAGTGTCAGCGAGCGCCTTCAATAATAAAAATGGCGGGAACAAGCCCGGTTCTGCCAATAACGTATGCATTTTTGTGGGTGTTTGTACGTTAGGCTCCCTCTGCTGCAGAAGCACCCTCGTCTCGGGCTGCCTGTTCACAGCGTGGTGTGTCTCTGTGCGTTCGGCCTAGCGCTGCCTGTTGCCATCAGCCTGTTCCCCCAAAACAGTCAGGTGAGCACTCGCACACGCCTCCCTCCATCCGCTCTCACTCTCCCTCGCGCTTTCTCTCCGTCCCTTCTCTTTGTCTGCCACGAAGACGGTTATGGTTTAAAATGGTGTTTATTAAGCTGTTCATCCATATGGTTACTGAACTGCAGACATATGTGCTGCCAACTACTTCTATTCCTCTCCCACCCCTCCCCTCCTCCTCTCCTCTCACTCTCTCGCTCCCTCTTTACACTTTTCCGAGGGTTCCAGACGATCGCTCCCAAAAAACTCCACTCCTGTCCCCCCCACCTTTTCACACCCCACAGGATGTCTGTTTCAGATTCTGCCTCACACACTCACACACTCACTGCCATCTGTTTCTGAGCAAAATATTGCAAGTTTTGGCCCTGCTTTGGATATTTACCAGTGCTCGCTGCTTCATTTTAGTTTCTTATGATGGCTGAAGTGTCAGTTTTGACACTGAAAAATGCTCGAGGCTTGAAAGACATGGCACACTTTTAATTCTCATTTGATGAAACATTTTAAACATCTTAATGACTTAATGATTGCTGTGAATGGTTATCTCACTGTAGCCAAAAGATCTGAATCTTAATGTCAGGATAAAAATAAAAACACTCCGTAATCAAAACAAGGAAATTTTATGTTACAATCTTATCCTAGCATTAAAGCTAATGCTGGCCACATGTGACCTGGACCACAAAACGGGTATATTTGTAGAAATAGCCAAAAATACATTGTATGGGTCAAAATGATCGATTTTATGCCAAAAATCATCAGGATATGAAGTAAAGATCATGTTCCGTGACGATATTTTGTAAATTTCCTACCGTAAATATATCAAAACTTAATTTTTGATTGGTAATATGCTTTGCTAAGAACTTCATTTGGACATCTTTAAAGGTGATATTCCCATTATTTAGATTTCTTTTGCACCTTCAAATGACATATTTACAAATAGTTGCCAAATATCTCTGCCAAATAATGTCCTATCCTAACAAACCATACATCAATAGAAATCTTAAATGACAGGTTTGTGGTCCAGGGTCACATATATGGTTTTCGCGTATATGTGTCTCTGCCATATTTTGCACCTGTTCTCTGTCTCTTAGATCCACGTGTCACAGCTAGAGCCAGAGATTGCTGCTGCAACGGAGTGCAAGATCCTGACCTACAACAAGGGTCTTTAACCTGTCAAAATGCTTGACAGCAACTAATGTCTCTGTCCCTCATGGTAAAGCTCTCATTTGAACAGAAAAATGCATAGCGTCATTACAAATTTTGATTGCATCTTACTGGATTGTTCCTGCTGTGTGTGAATGTGAATTCTCTCCCAGCCACACACAGAGACAGACTCACACCAGCGCTAATCATCCTCTTTCCATACACTTGAAGATGGAAGTTGCAAATAGAGGATTTCAGGATATTTACAGCAGTGAAAACAAGTATTCGTTTGAATTTTCCTGTGATGTATTTTAAATTTAAATAATTACCAGCCTTCCTGCTCAAACAGTTCTGATTAACTGACTACAGAAGGCTGAAAAAAAATGTTTACAAATGAATTGTTTTAAAACAATAAATAAACAACCAGTTTTGGTATTTTAAATAATTAAACTGCCTGTTATTTTCTTAAAAATGGCTTTATGAACCCAAAGTCATGCTCAAATGGAATTGAAAATAAAAAAATTATATATATATATATATTAGTGCTGTCAAACGATTAATTGCGATTAATCGCATCCAAAATAAAAGTTTATGTTTACATACTATATATTTGTGTGCTGTGTATATTTATTATGTATATATAAATACACATGCATGTATACATTAAGGAAAAATATTTTAGATTTATATATATATATATATATATATATATATATGTATGTATGTGTGTGTGTGAGTGTGTGTGTGTGTGTGTGTGTGTATATATATATATATATATATATATATACATATGTAATTTTTTTTTTTTTTTTTGTAGCCATAGCCAAAAATACATTGAATGGATCAAAATTATTGATTTTTCTTTTATGCCAAAAATCATTAAGATATTAAGTAAAGATCATGTTCCATGAAGATATTTTGTAAATTTCCTACCGTAAATATGTCAAAACTTAATTTTTGATTAGTCATATGATTGGTAAGACCTTCATTTGGACAACTTTAAAGGTGGTTTTCACGATATTTAGATTTTCAAATGGTTATATCTTGCCCAAATATTGTCATATCCTAACAAACCATACATCAGTGAAAAGCTTTCAGTGGAATTCAGCTTTTTATATATAACAAATAACAAAAAAATATTCGGACACCAAATATAATTTTTTTATTATTTTTATATATTTATTTATTTTTTTAACTATTGTGCATTGTTCATTTATGAGGATAGCAAAATAAAGTAAACTGTGACAAAAATTCTTCATACAGTGGACAATCAGTAAAAATTTGGGATGTTTTGTTACATATCTTTCTTTAGTTATCTGACATTATCAAGATGAATTTGTTCTGACACAGTTTAACTCAGAGTTCTTGTCATATTTTATTGCCATTTTCTAAACTATAGTGAATAAACTGTAAAGAAATGTGAAGGTGTCTGAATATATTTTGGTTTGACTGTATAGTAAAATGGCAGAACATACACTATTCCTACAGAAAGATTTTCCGTATAGTTTGGTACTAGCATACTAAAATTTCTTGACATTAGTTTCCTTTTTATTTGCACACTGCAGAAAGCACACACTCAAATAAACGATAAAATCAAATGTTTTCCCCTTTTTGCTTTGTTCAGGAAAATACACCGAAATGATTATTATCATGGTTAATGAATAGAAACAGTGTACACATGCAATTCCTCCTTTCTTTTCTTTCCATTCCATTTGTTCTGTTGTTTTAAGATGATTGTATCTCTGCTTTTATTTGGATGTGTTTGAGTTCCTTTGGCTGGGCTGTAAAATGATTCCTGTAAACTTCTATTTTATCGTTAGCCCCATCGCTAGAGTGAGGGAGTGGACCTGTGTGTTTTTCTACCTGGTTGTCACGGGAACAGATCACAGTGGGCAGTAGAGAGAAGAGACATGACATGAAGCCGCATGTAGAATCATTAACCGTGCAGGACTGCCATACACAGTTGCACAACATGCACATGACCGCATTAATGAGGGTAACATTAGTGCTTATACCTTCCTTTTTGTCAGCATTTGCTTTAATTTCAAAATCAAGGGAAATATATTTTAAAGTCTTTAATGTATATGAAAATGAGAGTTCCAGTGAGCACAAAACTTTTGATTAGTAATATGCATTGCTAAGAACTTCATTTGGACAACTTTAAAGGTGACAGTCCACTGTATGAACAATATTTTGATTTTTTTGCACCCTCAGATTCCAGATTTCCAAATAGTTGTATCTCGGCCAAATATTGTCCTATCCTAGCAAACCATACATCAATGGAAAGCTTATTTAATCAACTTTCAAATTTTCTGTAATGACTGGTTTTGTGGTCCAGGGTCACAATTGGTAAACATGGACTAAAACCAGGTCTATGAAAATGATCTGTCTTGTGACATAAGCGTTCTGCCATTTTTCATATTCAGAGAAAACATTACATTTAAATCAAAATTGAATGAAAATACTTTTTTGTTTCAGTGTTGATGTAATTACTTGCAGAAGATGCACTGCCCACTGTCAGACACTTTCCGCTGCATCCGATTCAGTTTGAAACAAAAAAAATTCTGATGACTTGATATAATAGTTTGTTAACCCAGAAGTCATTGAGGTTCATTTCAAAACAAGCAGCCAAGTATGTTCCACTAGAGCGCCACTTTACATCAGCACGCTTCTGTTTACCTACCATGCTTAATTGATTGAACTTAAATTTACAGTAAAAAATGTGTATTTAATTTACTGCGATCATGTTAATATACCAAATTACTAAAATCTATTTGCCTTAATGAGAACATACTGACAAACATCTTAAAAACAGGCAATTTTTTGCCACATCATAGATCAAAGTTCTTCACAAGTAGCTTTTCCATAAGCTTAGGTAAATACTAATATATAGAAAGATGCACACCATAATGGTAACCCATGCACAACACTAAAATAACTCAAGAAATAATAATTTAACAGCAAAAGATTTAACATAGAACCCTAATGGACATGACTGATGAGAAAAAACTCAAACTGTTCAACAATTCTTTAAATGTAAACTGAAAATTCTGTAAATGCCTATTTATGTTTTTTTTTGGCTTTAAATTCACTTTAAATTATAAGATGACTTGTTTTCACTTCCAAAAAAATTACATTTAATTGTATATGGTCTCACTTTATATTCGGTGGCCTTAAATACTGTGTAATTGCATTTAATATTAATCATTTGATACAATGCACTTATTGTGTACATACATGTTTTGACATTCTACTTATTTGTGTCAAAATCATTAGGTTATTAAGTAAAGAGAATTTCCAACCGTAAATATATCAAAACTTAATATTTGATCAGTAGTATGCATTGCTAAGAACTTTATTTGGACAACTTTAAAGGCTATTTCTCAATATTTTACATTTTTTTGTAAATTAAAACGACCCTGGACCACAAAACCAGTCGTAAGTAGCATGGGTATATTTGTAGCAATAGCCAACAATACATTGTATGGGTAAAGCTATGGTAAATATATCAAAACCTAACTTTTGATTAGTAATATGCAACTTTAAAGGTGACAGTCCACTGCACAATATTTTGATTTTTTTGCACCCTCAGATTCCAGATTTTCAAATAGTTGTATCCTGGCCAAATATTGTCCTATCCTAAAAAACCACACATCAGGAAAGATTATTTATTATTTGTTCAAATTAAAAAGTGGACCCTTCTGACTGGTTTTGTGGTCCAGGGTCACAATTGGTAAATATGGCCTAATCTATGAAAATGATCTTTCCTGTGACAGAAGCATCTGGCTTAACTATTTTCATATTCAGAGAAAACATTATTGAAAATACTTTTTTTTTTTCCAGTGTTGGTATAATTATTTGTAGTACATGCACTGCCCACTGTAATACGGTTATAATGACAGTCATGCAGTCAATAATTTGTGATAAAATAACGTTTCCACTGCAACCGATTCAGATTGCAACAAAAATGCTGATGACTTGATATAATAGTTTGTTAGAAGAAGTCATTAAGGTTCACTTCAAAACAAGCAGCCAAGAATGTTCCACTAGAGCGCCACTCTACATCAACACGCTTCTGTTTACCTACCATAGGTTCTCCATTACACCATTATATGCTAAAAGCAGTTCACTGCTTTGGTGTAAAAAAATTGCGGTAAAAGACCTGTAGCTGTGGTTGTGAGAATTTTATCATTAAAAAAGTATTTTATATTTATTTATTTTATATTCGCATTACGTTTTATTGATTAAACTTAAATGTACATAAAAAAATACATATTTAACTGATTACTAACTGATTACAAAATGCGACACTGGACCACAAAACCAGTCTTAAGTAGCATGGGTATATTTATAGCAATAGCCAAAAATACATTGTATGGGTCAAAATTATTTTTTTAATGCCAAAAATCATTAGTATATTAAGTAAATTTTCTTCCGTAAATATATCAAAATTTAATTTTTGATTGTTCTTATGCATTGCTAAGAACTTCATATGGACAACTTTAAAGGTGATTTTCTTAATATTTAGATTTTTTTTTTCCCACTCTCAGATTCCAGATTTTTAAATAGTTGTATCTCGGCCAAATATTGTTCTATCCTAACAAACCATACATCAATGGAAGATTTAGATGATGTATAAATCCAAATAATAATAATAATAATTACCCTTATGACTGGTTTTGTGGTGCAGGGTCACAAATAACTAAAGTGAGTTTACATTTACAATATACTGAGGTGATTTTTAGCCACATAATAAATCAAAGTTCATCACAAGTGACTTTCCATAAGCGGAGGTAATAAGATGTAACATAAACACTAATGTACATACACTCATAAACAGTTATAAGATTATAAGATGACTTGTTCTTTTCCACTTCCAAAAAAGTGGTCCAACCTTATATTATATTATAGGGCTTAACTACTATATAATTACATTTAAAATTAATCATTTGATACAATGCAAATATTGTGCACATACATGTTTTTACATTGTACTTATATTTTAGAATGTAATTACATATGTATTTATATAATTAGACTGTTGACCCTTCTCTTACACCTTAACTCCTTAAACCCATACAAGCAAACCTGTCCCTACCCTTACCTGTATTCAACCTCAATAACAGCAAGTGTTTTGCAATATAATATGAACAGAATAAGTACACTGTACTTATTTTTTGTTGCAAGTACGTAGTAGTTAAGGCCACCTAATATAAAGTGTGACCCTGTATTTAGCTGTAAAATAAATTAAGATTGTGTAAGTTAAGGTAGATACCATTAACCAGTTATCTGTTTTTTTATCATCATCTTTTATAAAATGCTGACCATTTTCGCTAAGACTGTGCAGCTACAGTTTCACATGCATTAACAAACACCCATCTATTTTCCTTTTCTCAAAAAGGAAAGAGTGCTCTTAGGGAATGCATGGAATGTGTGATGTAAAGCTGCAGAGGATGCAAACTGTGCACCTGCATGCAGTATTGGATATCTGAAGGCCTCAAAACAAACTCACCAAAACAATCTTTTTCTGCCTCTGTCTCAATACACTCCTGTCGTACGTGACAGTGATACTCGGGTGTCATCAGTCTGAGCGTTTCACTCTCACAACCCTTGCTCTCACTGAAGGCTCAGGGTCAAATGTTGAGGTGAAAGGTCACCTGCCGGTTTGTTTAACACAGTCTTCCTCGGTTTCTTAACAGGAAGTTCGCATGGTGAGATGAGAGGAAAATTGCCGGCAGGCGTTATCCCTTTGTCTGAGTGTGAGTGTGTTTATGTGTGTGTGTGTGTGCGTGCAAACATTTTAAAGGGTGAATTATTTTTCGTACGTTAAAAAAAGCCATTGTGATGTTTTTGAGGGACAATAAGGTGTGAGCTGCTAATAAGGTTTGTCTCTGAAACATCTTTATTAATTATGGACATTTTGGATCATGTTTTGCTTGAAAATGAGATGAATGAACACTATAAAGAAGCTAATGTGTAAATTGGCAAACATTTGCTTTAGTTTATGACTCAAGGGAGCTGTTACAGAGAAACCTGCATACATCAGCCTGTATTTACCAGTAGGCCTACTGAATGACATCACGCAAATTTCTCTTTTTCTCTCTCTCTCTCTCTCTCTCACACACACACACACACACACACACACACACACACACACACACACACACTCGTCCCGTTACACTCGAACACTCTAACACCAATTCCTACACTCCTTTAGATACAGAAACCATTATTTACACAGACACGTACACCCTTGCCTCTATGCTGTGGGTACAGGATGGCTCATGTTAAAACTGGCTGGTAAACTGATTCCTCACATCACTTAACTTATTTCAATCTAGTTGCCATAATTATCAAAAGCTGCCACCAATTTCATCAGCTTGTCTTAAAGCATTTGGACTTTCATTTTCTGTTTATAAGATGAAATTAAATTAATAGAAATGTCCATTTTAGTAACTGACTATACAAAGAAACAACAAAATAATCAGAATTTAAAATATTAATTGAAAATGAACTTCATTGTTAGTTTTAAATACAATTTCTTCCAAACAAACAAACAAACAAACAAACAAACAAACAAAAAAGAGCGAGAAAAGGATGGTCATATATAAGATGATTTTTTTCTTACAGGTGATTCATGTCTCCAACATTGGATAATTCCAGCAGAGGTATGTTAAACAACTCTAGCGTTCAGTCCTGGATGTAGATTACTTGCTGACCTGTTTAACACATGGTCAGGTTCTCTGCAGTTAGGTTTAGAATCTGAGATATCATGACTAATAACATTAAATAAATAGTGCTTTTCTTGGTCTTGTGTGTTCATTTGGGCAGTGTTTAGGCGTCAGACATGACATCTATGTCCTCAGATCCAGACTGTTTGGTGGCAATCCTCCAGCGGTTAATGTGGTGGTTTCCCTTCTTCTTCTGTGTACATTCTGGGCCCTCTTCCTCCAGTTTCTGCCGCTTATACTTGGTCCTGCGGTTCTGGAACCACACTTTCACCTGACGGAAGCAGGAGATCAGAACATCAGTGCCATAAAGTCTTTGGTGAGTAGGCTATATATAACTAGGTTGACAGTTTAACCTGTCATTACCAGTGGGTAACGGAGACAGATTGTGATTGATGCTTTTGTGTTATAAGCGAACCATTTAAACGTCACAAATGACAAGCGGTCGCGGACGTTCGATTCATTCGGTTTATTTTTTTCTGTCCGTTTTTAAATTCGTTTTTAGAACTTTGTTGCGCATCAGAAGAAATCTAAACAAACATTGGTGTTCTAATCGAACCATTTCAACACCACTGATGACACGCGGTCCATACAAGACGTTCAAATGATTCTGTTGCTTTTTGTCCATTTTTAATTCGTTTCAGAACTTAATGCGTATCAGAAGAAATCCAAACAAACACGAATAGGATATGCATTGTAAATGAATTCAAATACATTATTAACAGATCTTGCAAAGAAAAAGTAGGCATTAATGTGTTTGACCTTTCTAATTAATTTTTTTTTCAATAAAGGTTTACATTTCACACATTTCAAGAGAGCGATCTATGCCTACCGCCATAAATAGTCGCATTTATGGAAACATAAGGATAGACAAAAACAACCCCGCAGTGAAAGAAGAAAACAGGATGATTTAGCCTACCATTATTTTTTTATTTTATTTATTTCTGGAGGGGTCTCATTCGCGCTAAGCCAAACAAATTCACGAGATGCTGACTGAATCCTGAATCCCTTTCCATAAAACATATGCTTAGGAATTAATAATAATAATAAACTCACAAAAAAGGCTATATGTTTTGGCCAATATTTTACCAAAATAACTCTTGGAATATGGAATAAGTGTTTAGGCTACACATTTAGTATGCTATCTTGCGATAGCTATATCAAATCATGTTGACGCTTATTTAGCCCCATGGCATAATTTGGAGGGGCACTGAGGAAAACCCTGTCAGGGTTTGAATGAAATGTAAAACACAAATGAAATGTGTTATGACAATTAAATAAAACTTTTCAAAGTAATTTGATACTGAATTTATTCGTACTTAGCCTGTCTGAGCAAAGCAAGTAAGCTAGAACTCATTCCTGGCCTAAAATAAAATTATATCACAGAGCGCAGTTAACAAGTGGACACATGGCCAGCCAGCGTCCTTTCAGACTCGGATTTATTCTACTGTTGGCCCGTTTCTGGATTTAGCAAACAGCCCAAGTGTTGTTTACATTAGCATGTAGGCCAACAGCAACAGCTTGTCAGTACAACATTAATCATTCAAAATAAAGAAATGTCTCATTATTATAGTCGTCAGTTTCCTACTCATTGCACAATGTCATATCAAGCATTCCATCATAACATAAAAAACATATTTATTATCATTTACTTGTATTTTTTAACCTTCGTTTCCTGGTTCCACAGGAATTAATCACTTTATATATAACGTTAGCTTATTTGTGTTTGTTACATTTATGAAACTCATTTCGACTGGGCACTTTCTCTATTGCAAGGTAACAAGTAGGCTATGTATCGAAATTATCTTAGCTGATCTTTTAAAGGCACAAATGTAAAATGGTCTTTAGCTACCGTACTAAAGACTATTTTACTTTTGTGCCTTTAAAAAGATTAGCTAAGAGAATGTCGATACATAATTTTTTGGTGGGTCATGGCACGAGTTTGCTAATGTTTACCTGAGTCTCAGATAGACTGAGGCTGTTAGCGAGCTGTTTCCGTTCGGCTCCGACAACATAATGGTTCTTCTCGAAGGCTCGCTCCAGCGCAGCAGCTGAGAGGGCGAGAATGCGGTGCGAATCCGCTTCGGCTTCCTCGCGAACGGTCCGTGTAGTAACAGCGTATCCTGCGAGACGTCATTGCCTGAAATAATAACAATAATAATAATAGTAATAATAATAATAAATTAGTTTATAACAGACAAAGTGATTATAGCCATTAGTTTTGCAGGCAGTTTAAATTGAATATAGACAGCACGGGACAGCTTGAAGTATGATTAAAAAAAACTGTAGCCTGATAATTTGAAAGCTCTCTTCGTTTAGCCTATATTAGAATATTCAGCAATGTGAACTGCAACCTTTTTGATTTAGAAGTGTCGAAAATGCACCCTGGTTTTAATTTATATAACTGTTAAAATAATATGAACTAGCCTATATTTTATGTTTTATAATTGCAGGACATTTTAGAATAAACATAAACTAGCTATATTAATGTTATACCACTCCAGCTTGTTTTGGGCGCTTTTGGAGTTATATATACACGCGTCTGAAGTTGATTTTTTTTAAAGTAATTCTGGAAAAAAAGTCTAAATTATTGACTTGACTATGACTGAATAATATTTTAGGGATGTATAACTGACAGAAAAATTATGAAAACGATTAACAACGTTTCTGTAATATTTCTATATGACCCCTTCCATTGTAATTGCTATCAATTGACAAAATATTTTGCTATGTGTCTGTCTATTTGAATGCATTTGTCTATAAAATACAATATGCCACATATTGGCATATTTTATTTTCTATTATTAATAGCCATGTAATTTGCCTATAGTTTAACAATCTTCACGCTTAAGTATGCTATGTATCCTTTAACCAGATAATTGACTATAAAACAAAACAAAACAATTTACAAATTACAGGGTCCATCGATTTTAAATGTTCTTAATTAGTTGTTAAAAAAGGTTCAACCAAACGAAATCCAAAATTAAAAATGGCCTGTAGGCCAACTACTTTTAATTATTAAGAATGACATATACTACGCTTATAAAATTAGACTCTTCTTTAAAGGTTATTATCACTGTTAGCTAATTTATTAGCACTTTTAGCTAATTCATAGCCTAATATTTGACCTTTATATTAGCATTTTTCAGTTCATACGTTTAACAGTCTTTAGACAACAGCTTCAACACCAGAAGAGAACAAATCATCCAATGAACTATGAAAATGCAATTTTGATAGGCTAATGACGAGTATGTAACAAGTTCACCAGAGCAAATTCGTCATCTGTCATTAGCTCGACAGTGATTAGAAGTCAACAGTGTGATTAATAATAATATTAGCAGCTAATTACAGTGTACTTCATTAATAAGGAATTAACTGTCAACTAATAAAATATTAAACAATATAAACACACGGGAAAATAAAGGCAATGAAATTGTATTTACCACATGAAAATAACTCGCAAACGGGCTGAATAAATTTAAACTGCATTTTGCCGTAGGCTAAAAGAAACTGGTGGAGAATTCTGAATTCAAGATCAAGCAATTACTGTTATCAGAACTGTTCTCCAGTCATGCTATTATAAGCTTATACGAACATAACGCATTCGTTTAGAAAGGTATGACATTGTGCTTTTGTGCTTGGGCAGCCTAGTCTAATCTGTGTCCCGCGTTAAGTATCGCCTCAGGGCATGGCCAAAGCTGTAAGCATAGTCTATTTGTGATTTTCATTTGCGCCGTTACTTTGCATACAAACTCCAACTATCAGTGTTATCCCGCTCCACACTGGTAAGTAACCTGTAGCCGCAAGCGAGCATTTATGACAACTATGTCAGATAAGTTCAGAAACAAACGGCATGCCTTTTAATGCACATAGCCTACTTTTTTGAACACTCTTGAAAAGTAGCCAGCATGTACGTGTAAATATGTTTAGGTTGTTTTATTAAATTATATTTAGGTGATGTAAAGAAGTGGATGCAAATATCGCTTACCTTGAAACCGATGGCCAAAAAACCTGTTCCTTAAGACCAAGGATAGAAATTCAGTGGTTCACGGTGCTGCGTGCCAAAGAAGTGCGGGTGCTGGAGGTGTGTGCTGCCGAGCTGGTGCGGGTGCATGCTAAGAGGTGCATGATTCACAGTCTCCGAAAACACCAGTTCGGGGTTTGGATAGAGCGCACGGCCTGCGGGGCTTTGATACCCGTTAAGAAAACTGTCAGCAGGCGCCGTGTAGCTTAGGGCGGTAGGGCGAATAGGTCTTCTGGTGTTAAGGGGCTTTCCTTCGCCACCAAGGACTCAATGGTAAAACAACGCTTTCCTGTTGCCGAGAACATTGTCCGTGACGGAACCAGTACAGTCCAGCAGATAAGGTTCACCTTCACGTCCTTTCACAATTACTCCTTTTAGTGACCTCTGTCAGCAGCACTACTATTTTAGAAAAACATTGTAGATAAGTCTGATAGAAACTAAATATGAAACACCTTAATATTCCCTACTTTGGTCAATTTACTGTGTAATCCATCGATCCACGAGTGTCCATAAATCATGAAAGGAAAAGTGAGAATATAAGCCCGAGACCATCGATTTGGGATTTGAGGGACGCCACCACAGTGTCGTCTGAGACTTGCACTCATTGGATGAAAGCCCTTGGCGCATAGAGCTCCGGCGGTGGGCGGTTCCTTCGTTCATTTGGGTCAGATAATGAACTCTATTAGTTTGATCATTCACTTCAATGGGGCTGCCTCCAACAGGTCAGTTCCTACGCTGTGGATAATCAAAAACTATTTTCCTTGTCACGCGTCCAACAGTTCGCAAGCTTCAGGGTGTACTACAACCTGATGCGGTCTATTCCAGCCTTATATGTTACGACTATACAAAGAGGGTTTGCTTTTTAACTTTTCTTCACTTAACTTTTTATTCAAATATCACGTTTCGTCAGCTATTCATAAATACATCATCTATGGTGAGCCCCACTGGCCTAAATTAATAGAATATTAGTAAAACGTGGATGTTTTTGTTACCTCCTTTAGCTACTTTTTGGGACAAAAAATCTAATATTTCAAAGAAAACAAAAATGAGTTTTTTAGATGAGTAACATAAACCCACATCCGTGCAGTAGCCCTATTAAATTTGACATCTTAATAGCCTAATTTTAGAGTCTTTAGAGTCAGAGTTTAGTAGGCTATAGTACACCAAAAGCATTTGGTTGGTTCTTTGACAACTAATATTGATTTTCATTGTTTACCTACTATTTTTAATAACGTACTTTATTTTCTAGATTATAAATTAGTTTTAGATCATTTCGGCATATTTTTGACATTGTAGCTACCACAAAACCAGTAGCACAAGTATATATAGCAATAAATGATCGATTTTTCTTTAATGCCAAAATAATTAGAATATTAAGTAAAGATCATGTTCCATGAAGATATTTTGTACATTTCCTACTGTAAATATATCCAAACTTATTTGTTTTAATTAGTAAAATGCATGGCTAAGAACTTTAGTCGGACAACTTTAAAGGCGATTTTCTCAATAATTGGATTTATTTGCTCCCTCATATTCCAGATTTTCGAATAGTTGTATCTTAGTAAAATATTGTTCTATCGTAACAAACCTTACATGAAAAAAAATGAAAGATAGCCTAACTCATTAATTATTGTTGTTGTTATATTTGCTGCTGTTATTGTTTTACTTGTTATTCAAGCATTTTATCATTCACTTCATTTCGAAAAAAAAAACGGCAGAACATAATGAAACTGAGTACAGACACTAAGTACAACTAAATTTGTTCAAGTGTGGAATTTTTTTTTGTCTATACAGGCCGTATTACAGTCATCTTTTAGTCTTTAACCAGTGCCTGTCGATTATAATGAGGAGTCGCTGACCCGTTTACGCAGTAACGTATTAACTTGTTTCACTGCGTGATTTCCAGAACTGCACATCGATAACATCTCATGGCAGGCCTGGCCGCCTGCACCTGTTTCCGATCACTCAGCCGGTCACCGTACTGGCCTACAAGACGGCATTATGAGGTTTACACGACCGAGCGGGTAAATTATTGAAAATATTCCATCTCAGTGCTTGATAAGAGTTTTATGCACAGGCATTGCGAAGAAGGCTTCAAGCTACATAGCCCGCGAACTCCTGCCTCGCTATTAATTTACAGGCCGATGTATATTTTATCTTGAGGGGCTGTTCAGCAACCGTTTCATGTTGTGTTTTTAAAGCTAATGATTAGGCTAAATGTTTGACAGGCTCGTTAACTCCAGTGCGCATTAGAAAATCATTACAGTTGGCAGAACAACATGTTGAGCGCCTATTTAGAAAGCAAAAACCCGTGAATGCGCACAGTCATGCTTTAATACAAGACAGACCTCTGTACACTATTAGAGAAGTAAACTAGTATATTATACAATAATTCAAACCTTTGTTGTTGCGTGAAGTTAATAAATTCAATTATTTTTGAAGGCTTATTGTGTCCAAAACCGTGCTTAGCCTACCATTATTACGCACGTCATATTTAAATCATATAGCATTTTTGTATAAGCACATTAGTAACAATAACAATATTAACAATAACAATATAGTAACAATATTAGTATTGTTGTGTGTGTGTGTGTGTGTGTGTGTGTGTGTGTGTGTGTGTGTGCGCGCGCGCGCGCGCGCTGTTGCTTTGGTACGTCAAAACACAAGCTATATCCAATTATAAATATTGCCATTTGACCATTTGTTTATTTTAATCTTTAAATTACTTGCACTAAATTAGGCTTAAGTGTCCAGTAGTTTCATTACATACAACCATTTGACAATATGGAATCTGAGGGTGCCAAAAAATCTAAATATTGAGAAAATTGCCTTTAAAGTTGTCCAAATGAGGTTCTTAGCAATGCATATTACAAAAAAACAAACAAACAACTTTTAATATATTTATAGTAGGAAAAGTACAAAATATTTTCATGGAAAATGATCTTTACTTAATATCATGCTTTTAGCATAACAGAAAAATCTATAATTTGTATTCATACAGTGTATTTTTGACTATTGCTACTAATATACTTGCACTACTTAAGACTGGTTTGTACATATAGTGTACAATATTAGTGTAATGACATAAAGATATAGCCAGCATCTGAAATTAATTGAGCAATTGAAATTATAGACTACTAAAGTGGTAGTTATTATTATTTTGCTTGGTTTTTACTGTACCATTATAGTTACAGAAGCATAGACTATCTCAGCCTTTCTGACAGTGCTGTGTTCACGGAATTGCATAAAATGAGCAGCAAATCATAATTTGCTCTATGTCACTCAAATTGCATTTTTATATGTCATATATCAATATAATTTCTTATGAACATAAGGAATATGGTGCATACTTGTTCATATGGGCATTCTGTAAAAAAAAAAAAAATCATGAATTTATCTGTGCCATACATGGACCTAAAGGTGCAATGAAGTGACAGGGAAAGAGAGCGAGAGAGAGACTTCTCAATGTTTCCGTCTGCCACTCTTCTCTCTTGTTCCATAATTAAGTGCTCAAGGAATCTGTAATGAATGCTAATGGGGCAACCAGCCATCTGCACAAACACAGAATTAAAAACTACCATGCTGAGAGAGAGAGAGAGAGAGAGAGAGAGAGAGAGAGAGAGAGAGAGAGATGAGAGGACGGGAGACAGATTTAAACCTTTCACCAAAAGGAATCGTTTTAAAGGAGGCAGTACAGCAAACACTCGCTTTCTCTCTCCCATTCCCTGATTTGAAAACTAGGATTTCACTAGAAGTCATAGATTGGAAAAAAAAAAACCAAGAGAACTTATCCACTATGACGTGCAAATAAGCAACCCTTATGTAACTGAGCTGTATGTGCAAATATTTTTTGGACAATGTGTTGAAGAACTTGTTTATCAAAGCTACATAGGTTGATTAAACCTAAAATGTGTTATGTATTACAAAATAAAATATCTAATATAATATATTGTTACAACAGTATACAACAGGGACTTGAATGACACTTCTTTCTAAATATGCAAGCATTAATATGTTTACAATAGCTTTATAATGTCTATAAGGCATTCCCTGTTCATCCAGTGCATTTGTGATTTCCGACACTGATGTTGGATGACAAGACCTGGCTTGCAATCTCCGTTCCAGTTCATCCCAAAGGTGTTCAGTGGGGTTGAGGTCAGGGCCCTGTGCGGGCCAGACATGTTCTCCCCTACCAAACTCATTCAGTCATGTCGTTAGGGACCTTGGCGTTTCCCAAAATGTTCCCATAAAGTTGGAAGCACAGCATTTTCCATAATTTCTTGGTAAGCTGAAGTATTAAGATTTCCCTTGACTTAGTAGTAGTAATAGGCCCAAACCATGAAAAACAGCCATATACCATTATCCCTCCTCTACTACACATTACAATTGGCACAGTGCCAAAACCAGACATCAGATTGCCAAACAGAGAAGTGTGATTTGTAACTCCACAAAACAGGTTTCTGCTGCTCCAGAGTCCAGTAGTTGTGTTCTTTACACCACTCCATCTGATGCTAGGCACTGTGATGTATACATGCTAATGTGAGGTTTGCATGCAGCTGCTTGACTATGGAAACCCATTCCATGAAGCACAGTTTTTTGTGCTGATATCTCTTCAGCTGTGGAGTCACACCAGCCGCCTCAGTGCTCATTGACCCCGCTCTGTGGCTTTATGTGGTCTTCCACTTCACGGTTGAGTTGCTGCTGTTCCTAAACACTTCCACTTTCCAATAATGCCACTTACAAGTGACCATGAAATATCTAGGAGAGATTACATTTCACTCACTAACTTATTGCAAAGGCTGGCATCCTACGCTTGAGTTCACTGAGCTTTTCAGAACGATACATTTTTCACAAATGTTTGTAAATGCAAGGTGCTTGATTTTTATGTACCTGTGGCAATGTGTGTCATTGAAACACCTGAAATGTACTTATTTAAAGAAATTGTTGAAACACACAAATATTTATTTATTTAAACATAAATCTATACATTTAATATATACATTTATTAATAAATACACTACTAGTCAAATGATTTTTTTAAGAAGTCTCTTCTGCTCACCAAGCCTGCATTTATTTGATCCAAAGTACAGCAAAAATGCTTTTATTTCAAAATATATTTACTATTTAAAATAACTGTTTTCTATTTAAATATATTTTAAAATGTAATTTATTCCTGTAATTTCAAAGCTGAATTTTTAGCATTATTACTCCAGTCCTTCAGAAATCATTCTAATATTCTGAAAAACATTTCTTATTATTGTGAAAACAACTGAGTATAATTTTTTTTTTTTTTTTTGATGAATAGAAAGTTCAGAAGAACAGCATTTATCTAAAATAGAAATATTTTGTAACATTATAAATGTCTTTATTTATAGTGTATAATGTTACAAATGATTTTCATTTTAGATAAATGCTGATCTTTGGATCTCTCCAACTGTTTTAAATATTGATAATAATAATAATAATAAACGTTTTTTGAACAGCAAATCAACATATTAAAATGATTTCTGAAGGATCTGGAGTAATGATGCTTAAGATTTAGCTTTAAAATCACAGGAATAAATTACATTTTAAAATGTATTCAAATAAAAAGCTGTTTTTTTTTAAATAGTAGGAATATTTCAAAATTGTACTGTTTTTGCTGTATTTTCGATCAAATAAACACAGGCTTGGTGAAAAGAAGAGCCGCCATTAAAAAAAAAAACATTAAAAATCTTACTGTTCAGAAACTTGATTGGTAGTGTAGATGTTATTTTTGTATTTTATATGTATTTATGTTGAAGTGTTTATATATATATATAAACTCTTAAATTCATGGTGTGTTGTCCCCCATATTTGTATAGCAAGGGACCTTTCTGTATCTAGTTTTGACTGACACAAATTATTTTTTATTTTTATTTTTTTTCATTTGTTAAATTATTCTTAGTAATTTAACATTACTAAATGAGCTTTAGAATCCAGTTTCCCTTATTCATTAAAAACAGCCACTTTGAAGCCTATTTGAGTTTCTGCTGTTCGCTGCTGCCCTCTAGTGGTAAAAAATGTGTATGAGGTAGTCACAAAAGGATTTTGTTTTTAATGGACGTTTTTTTTTTTTTTTATTAGTGCACGAAGACAAACACGTTTTGCCTTTTGCTGTTATATTGAGAAGAGCAAACACTTTATGGGAATATTGCAATATTGTTTATTTGAACACCTAATCACTTGTTAAATTGGCCACATATAAAATTGGTACTGTTAATAGTTTTCATTCTGCATTGTGATGCTATTTAGTATGTAAGTATGAATACATAGACCTAGTATAGTTACATTTGTATCATTGTACTCATTGGAAAATAACCAGCTAAGAGAATTTACTTCAGTCGACCATTAATTCTGTTTTTACTAAGTTTTGTAATGAGACCTTGAACACAAACTTTTGTTATTATAGAAATTAGATTTTATTGTTTAACCTCTACATGTGACATTTAGAAACATTCATACCGACAAAAATAAATAAATGAATAAATATATAAATATGTTATAAATTAAACAGATAAATAATAATATCAACCAGACATTCAAACATTTGATCTTTCGTGGAGTTCCTTAATGTATTCAAGAAAGCTTTTCGGAGACATTTTCTGTGAGAGCTTTTGGTTTGTCAGTAGATTTTTGTCTTCAGTCAAACCCAAACTCTGTTGTAAAAGAAAATGAAATGGATAAGAAATTAATATAAATGTCATAAAACTGTAATTCATAAGTGACTTTTTCTTCTTTAAAAAATGATATCATGTAAGGCACACATACTTCGAGTCTCGCAATGACATGTTCAGTGTCGCTGAAATTGAGTTTGCCAAGGCCATCTTGAATGCACTTGACCAAATCGGTTCCCACCTAAACAGAATGACAAAGTACCCTGGATTTAGCACTCATACTCATCAAGGTGTTTTTTTTTTTTTGTGGTTAAGGCTGCTTTGTGCCTGCTCAAAATTTAGTGTCTAGTTTCAAAGTATACAAATACAATTGCTGTGTAAAACCATTTATGCCACCTCTAAAAACTATAAAGACATCTAAATGCAACTTCAGGAGCGTTATAGTAGTGTAGTAGTAAGTAAGATAAAGCAAGAAAACTTGTTATTAACAACTGACACACATCTACTAACTCATTGCAGGTTAGTGTGCTGTAAAATGAACATGTCTTACCAGACAGGTGAAGTTGCGACATTTGCATTCTGCTTCCTGGATGACAAAAAGAGAGTCCACTGTTATTGCTTTATTAAAGCAGGCTTGTTTTGCCAATGACAAAAGCAGTTTGAGTTTCAGAAAAAAAAACACAAAACTGCCACTAGTACTCTTACAAAAGATACTACTATGTACAATTGAAAGCATTAAAAAGCATGACAATTTATAGTTAGATAAGGTACAAAGATGTACCTTTTAGCTTTTGTACCCTAGAGTACCACTGCAGTGGCAGTTTTGACCTTTTATATATGAGTGTAGAAATTGAAACTGCCATGTCAAAACATGGCAAGGATTTGAACGTATACAGATGGAACAATCACGCAAATGGAAAGGAAGTCAGTGCAATGCACAAAATGATACTATCTCCTGTTATTCTGATAAGCATTAGTCTGTGGTTCAACAGCATGTATGAGAGCCAGCGTATTAACGGGTAACTACATGTTTCAAGTTTCAAATGCACATTCTGGAGTAGAGCACTCATCCCAAGAGTACAAAATCAAAAGCAGTTTGTGAGTACTTACATTTATCTCATTGCATGTTTCTGGGCAGTTCTGTAAATTAAAAAAGAATGTCAGAATATTTGGAAACGTGTGCTTTTTAAACATCCTCAAAAGTGTCAAATTTGTAGCATGAATTGTAGTACTTACCCAAAGTGTCCTATCCTTCCCCAGTTTTACTGTTTTCACCATAATATCAAAGTCTATCTCGAACTCTGACTTCTGAGCGGAGAGACCAATGGCCAGCAGAAATATGAAGCATGCACAGCTATTCATTGCTCTGTTTTCGAGTTGTCGTGAAGTTGTACAGTTGTCGTGAAGTTGTAAATTGAACTGTTTGATGAGTTTTCGGCTTCTGCTTTTAAACTCCTGAATGCAATCGAGTAAAAATTCCATAGAAGAGGGAAATCCCTGCCATGCTGAGTACTAGTTATTTGTCATTTGCCCACAAACGCACTTTTACCCAAGGGCAAGTTACCGTTCATTAACACGTTATCTCCTAAATCTCTCTTTTTCACCTGGAAAATTTGGCAGCATCATTATGAGAATGTCCTTCCAAATCGGTTTTGGATACTAAAATGTGACTCTGGGTGAAAGTTTATCTATCAATAGGGACTTTTGAACTAATTTATTTTTGACTACTCATCACAGCTCTCCATCTTCCTCTGGGTTTAATACACAATGACTATGAATTAGAATTGTATGAATTCATTTTATGAATGTTTGTATTAATGTATTACAAACAGAGCTGGGTAGTAACTGTTTACATGTAATCTGAATTACGTAATCTGATTCCAAAAATCAAATACTTGTAATTAGATTCAATTACATTTTAAAATACTCAGAATCACTACAGATTTTTTATGGATTACATGATTACATTTTATTCCCTCAGTAGCAATAAATTATTCATCATTTAATTATTCCCCCTAATGGTTTGAATTCATCTTTTAAAAGTTATTTTCTAAAATAGCCTACCACCTGTATACATTCAGAAAGTCTTCCAGCATTGTGAACATACACACAAGGACCAGTCACTGGTCATGTGGCTGTAATTACATATTATTATAATTTATGCTATTTTAAATTACTTAAAAGTAGTCTGATTATATTACCAATGCTATCTCATGACCAGTTCATACATATTTTATGGGGTGGCTAATTCGTATCATTTTGTACGATTTGTCTAGACCCCAGTGATGGGAAGGTTTAGGGGGAATTCGTACTAATTAGCCACCTCGTAAAATGTATACAAATTGCCATATGATTGAGTTGATATTACCTAAAAATGTGTAATGGATTACAGTACTAGCTACACTTTGTCATGTAATTTGGAATCAGTAACAGACTACAATTTGTAAGTAATCTACCCAGCTCGGATTACAAAAATATCTGACCAGCATGACTGACTCACTAAATACTAACAGATGATTCTGACATAGCTAAAAACCAGTACAAAAAATCATGTACACACATGTGAAGTAATAATTGAGATACAATGTACTTGATAAAATAAAAAAATTACAAAACTGATTATTATTAGAAAATAACAATTTCCTCCCCCATCTGCCATTGGTTGAAGAAACAGAAAGTTTCTGAATGAATCCTCATTTTGAATCAATAGTGTGAATGACTCATTAAGACATTTACCGCCACCTGCTGGCAGATTTAGTTTCTTAGTTAGAGTATCATTTCATTCAAAAATAAATAAATAAATAAATAAAAACATTAAAGAAATAGTTCACCAAAATAAATAAATAAATAAATAATAATAATAATCGTTGCAAACCTTCTTTTGTGGAACATGAAAGTATTTTGAAGACTGTTGGTAGCAAAGCTGTTTTGGTTTTTTTTTGGTATTATATATTATATAAACAAAAAATACTGAGATGTTTCTGAAATTATCTTCTTTTTTGTTCCATAGTCCACGTTAGTCCACTTTTAATGCTAAATCAAATCAAATATTTCTTTCTTAAACCTACAATTTGTAATGTCTACTTGCTACTTTCTCATTTAACACAAAAATAGCTTTAAATAATCTTTTTGTGGGTATTTTCACAGTCAGATTAATTTTTTGATTAATATTAAATTAATTAGATTAATTAATTGACAGATCATGTAATTAATTAGATTACAAATTACGGCTCTAGTATGAATATATTAACCTTAAGGTTATCTGTAAGATGTTGTGATCCAAAACAATGACAAAATTCGTATTTATAAGCATTCAAACCATACAGTCTCTAACTTCAGCCAATATGGGTCAACGAATTTGAACATCACCCTGCACTTTCTGTCCAATCAAATGCTCTCTAGAATCCTAAGCGTCCCGCCGCCTACACTATAAATGGAGACTGAAGCTGCGGCCAAAATCGGTCATTTGCTCACAGAATTTGTATTTTGTACAGTGAATGGCACACAGTGCACTATATAGGGGATAGGGAACGATTTAGACAGTGTAAAGATGCATTCTGCTGGGGCGAATGAAGTCCGGTTTGGTGGTGTGTCTCACAAACCACCGCAGCGTCTGTTTCGGTCCAGAGACACAATAGCATGAAGCATATCATAAGTCGTCATAGAACAGAAACACATTGGACACATTTGAATTCTACACAGAAAACTATTTTATATTTAGATAATGTAAAAATGAGATTGTGGCTGTTATATGTTGTATAATGCGGCTTTGCTCAACTCAAAGGCTTTGACCCAAGCTATGATATAAACTATTGGCTGTTAAATAAAGGGGGCAGGACTGCTGGACATTTCCCGCCCTGTTTTCCTGTTTCAGTTTAAATTATGTCAAAACATAAAATATCACTGCGTTTTTCAAAGCACTTCAGCGAACCTTTAAGTCAGCACAGACAGCCTTTGAGGACATACTGAATCCTGACTCAATAAGTCATCTGGACCTTTGCTGATCTTTTCCTGCACTTCACTTCCTGTCAGCTCTCTACTGTCGTATTAGAGTAAATGCAAAAACGTCAATCTACAATACAAATACACATGGAAAAGCTTTTTACAAATGGATTAATAAACAAATAAATCAATTTAAAGACCAGGAAAAGATAACCGAAGTTTTGGCATAAGCATGTCCTGAAAAAAATATGTTGGATTTTACAAATTTTATTCGGAAATGCTAGTTTAAATCTCAAATATTTATAATCACAATAATTAAATGAATAAATGTGAAATTATTAAGTAGATAGACTAAAAAAATGTGTTGGGTTTACCTTAAAACCAATTACAAAGAATCAGCAAGAACTGAAGAATAAAATGTATTTTTTTTTAAACTAGAAAGATTAAAATATTATTTTCTTTACAACTTATAACAATATGCTTTCCAAAACAAGAATACAAATTGTTAGTGATCTGTGATAAGCCTTATCATTTTTTTAGAGGACGTTTTCAATATTTCATGTCCTTAGGACTAAGTATATCCAGTGATATTAAAATGACAAATCTCTGTCATACATGAAAGATAATAGATGATTAATCTTGAGTTGTGCTGACTGTTTATTTCTGTGTTTTGACTGTTGTGTATGATAAATCCAGATGACTTATCTCTGAGAGATATAGATATAGAAACATAATGTTACTATTAATTGCTCTGCTCTGTGTGTTTATTTGTTAATAAACTGTTTTTGGCTATTCTGAAAATGCATATATGTGTGCCAGAGAGAGGTGGCAGGCTGCTGGGACATGTGAAGTTAAGAGCTCTTCAGATCCTGTTGAAGTGGTAAGACAAAGATTTCTGTTCAAACCAGCTGAAAGCGGAAAATACTAAAATAGCTTCCCGACAACCCTTTTCTGGATTACTATGAGAAGTGGATGCAATATTAACTGCATTCATACCCAAAGAGAAGTCTTAATGCGGAAGGAGACTGTATATTCAAAGCTCTCCTCATACAGAAAGCAACACAGAAGGGGTACACATGGGGCTATGCTCCAGTAAGTCTACGGTTGCAGTGGCTCCCTACACTGGGATTCAAAGCAGTGAATCAGGAGACCAAGCTGACAGCACCATGCAAACCTCAATTTGGGACGAACGGACCTCTGCAGCCCAGGCTGCCAAGAATAGGACTGACCCTGGGGCGTGGAGCAGGGGCACCAACCCACCCGCCAAAGGCTACCTGGAGCTAGGAGGGAAGGGTGAAGGGGAGCTGCAGACATCCAGGGAGGCTGAGGAAGAGGAGGACACAGACGGAGATGAAGTGGTGGAGCTGCTCAATGTCTCTGACAGTGAAGGGAGCCTGAGGAGTCAGTATCTGGACTGAGTATTGTCAATATGCACTATAATAAGATCAAAACAATGCAGCTATTCTGTGTGGTTTGAAACATTTATAGAGAAGATAAACATTTGGACTTTGATTCATCATAACCTTTATGGTCAGTTTGTGGATCCACAAAATGTCAGATGTGGTTTGAAATGTAATTCAGAGTATTATTTATACTTATGGTATGTTTCTTGTACAAGCTCAAATCATTTGAACACTTTTGTTTCTGTCAAGCCTTCCTTGTAAATACAATTCAAGTAGTTAATAGTAAATGGAGTTGAATAAGTTGTTGTGATCTTACATTTGTTTAAATAACCAAAATTGTTTTTTCTTCAATCTCATATTTCCCATATTTGTGTAAGGCAGGTTTAGTGGCAGATAATGATGGAAAAAGAAAAGTTCCACCTAAGTCATCTCATCTGTCACATAGTGGGGTTTCTAATGTTACCCATAATTATTCAAGGGCTTGTGGGAGATACGGCCAGGTTATAATTACTCATACTACGGTTTGTTTAGATGCAAGATTACTTCTGGAAAGAGATAAACCTCTGTTTGAATAGTAACAGAACACATGAATCACCTTCTGTTGGTTACTGATAACAGGGTTTCTTTTTCTGCAACAGGAGGACATGATCAGATATTTTTCTTTGAAGTCAGGGGAAACCCACTGATGGCATTTATGAACCTAAACCTGCATATTCTCTTTTGGGATTTCTGTATTTGGTCAAGACACAGGGATGGCCTTTACCTTGACATTTTCATGCAGTGGGGCAAACTGGATTTACAAAATAAAGTAAATATGTTAAAAGTATACTTGTCTAAAGTTTAGAATTTTCTATTTTAATAAAGACATTTATTAAACATTTGCTTAGCCATGAATGTAACTACCTTAGATGAATGTGTTAAATGTTATTATATTATATTATATTATGTTATATTATATTATATTATATTATATTATCGTTGTTTAGAAAGTAACTTAAAAAGCAGAAAATAGGTTTTGGACTCTTTATTATACATTTTCTGGGGGAGGACAACACAATAATTTATAATAATTATTGTTATTATTATTATTATTATTATTATTATGTGGATAATATATGCTGCTCTATGGGGCCCTCAAGTGGTTGGAGGCTTCCAGCCTTTTGGTGAGACAAGAAGTGTGATATTGTATAACTTGTTCTTGATCATAGAGGAGAATGGGGCTAGTTGTCTCACTATATCTCAGTAACTTTAATGTTGTAAGTCAAAAGTCCAAAGAAATAAATTAGAAAAATTGCGCAATTAGAATGTTTGTGAGCTTAATTACCGGTATCATATTTTGCTATAGCTGTTGGGGAAACCCATGAACCCATGAGTTCCTTGTTTGTTCTGAATTGTTCAACTGTCCACTGTTCTTCAGAAAAATGCTTCCGATCCCACAAATTCTTTTTTTATGTTTGTTTTTTTTTTTTTTTTTTTTTTTGCATTTTTGTGTTTGAACTTTTTCCAACATTGACATTTAAAAATGGATCTCTAAATCATACAGAGGACAACTGAAGGACTCATATGCAACTATTACAGAAGCTTCAAATGTTCACTAATGCTTCGGAAGGAAAAACAATGGATTAAGAGCTTTTTGAAAACTTTTTGAAACTTTTTAAATTAGGGTAAACTTATTTTGTCTTCTAGGGAACATGTAAGTATTTTTGTAGCTTCTGAAGGGCAATACTAAATGAAAAAAATATATATTTATGCAAAATAAGAAAAAAATCTTCATTCTGTTCAAAAGTTTTCTTCCCTGTCTCTTAATGCATTGTGTTTCCTTCTGGAGCATCAGTGAGCATTCAAACCTTCTGTAATAGTTGCAGACGAGTCCCTCAGTTGTCCTCAGTGTGAAAAGATGGATATCAAAATCATACAGTCATTGTTAGAAAGGGTTCAAATACACAAAAATGCTCAAAAACCAAAGATCTGAAAGGATTTTTCTGAAGAACAGCGGGCAGTTTAACTGTTCAGGACAAACATGGGACTCATCCCATATGAAAATTAACCATGGTTTTATTATAGTAAAAATGTAACCATTTTTTTTTTTTTTTGCATTGATTAATATTTGTATAACCATAGTATTACTACAAATACCCTGGTTAAACTATTGTTAGTGTAGCAAGACCATGGTTGGTTTGTTGTTACCATGGTTTAACTATAGTAACCATGTTTTTTTTGTTTTTTTTTTTGTAGTAAAACCATGGTTAATTTTCATAAGCAGTTAACAACCATCACTAAATAAAACAGCCGTGGATCATTCAGGTAACAACACAGTATTAAGAATCAAGGGTCAATCAAAGGGTCAACTTAATTCAAACTATCTATCTAGTTTGTTGGTTAAAATTCACTGTTGTTTCATGTTTAATAATTGCTTAATGGCATTCCATGGTGACAACCCATATTGTGACAATATTCCCCCTAAATAGAAAAGTATGCCGCAAGCATGCTAGATTTTGAATGCTATAAACTCTGACTTGATGCATTTAAGCCTTTAAGGGCTCACACTTCCTCCAGTTAAAACAACTAATCGCCCATTTCGTCTCCCATGACCTTCGTGTGTTTAGCTAATCTGTTCTCATTAAGTAGCTGCAGATTTTCACTCGATCTGAACGAGCTGGGAAAAGTCACAAACATATGCGCTACTGCCACCTGTGTGACAAGTCAAGCAGTTCGCCACCTGCACTCATTCACTCCTATCTTTCTTTTACTTTAAACACTGATATGAACAGCTCAGCTAAATTAATTTAAATGTAACTCTTTTCTCGGTGTTTACTCTGGGAATCTCCCGCTGCGCACATTCTGCCCACGAAATCGTCTTTGACTTGAAATTGCACTTGCGTCGGTCTTAATGGTCGCTGTTGTCGTTGAAAGCTTGGGAAAACAGGAACGGCTCAATTTCCTGAGTAAAAAGCCTCATTGAAATGTTGCACAGGGCGTCGCATTAGCATAAAGTGCTCGTTTTAAGTAGGGCCTCGCCTTGTGCTCCTTTCAGTCCATCTTTCAGTCAACGCGTTAGAAGTCATTGTGTTCACATACTAAACCTTTCACAAAGACACAATAGCGTTCGTGTACTTCAAACGCTGGTGATTAATGTTAATGACCATTAGATGGAGTGGACGCACATTTCGCTGCAAATAAAATGCAAAATTGAACGTTTTTACGTTTCCACGCTAAAATACTCAAATCTTAGGCTACTTGTTAGTTGTTTAGTGGCAAAAGAATGTGTTTTCTCTACATGGAAGGTGAGAATTATTTTTCGTTTTTTAAATGAGGTAATCCTACCTGATCTATACTTAGGCTATGCATATAGGTTGATATAATAATGATTTGTCTTTTATAAAATCAATTCATGTAGATGCCAAAGTACACTCTAAGTTGTTTTTCAATAAAATTACAGGCTTACATACAAACACATGCATTATTGTCTGTGTTAAGGATTTCACCTGTTTGTTTGTGCTTATTAACGGATTTCATCCCTTGATCTGAAGGTTTAATTCCGTGTTCTGAGGATGAGGGGAACTGCTGTAAGATAAGGGGTGTTAGATAAGAGGATGATGCATCTCTGAATCAGTGAGACACTGTGCTAATACTAGTAGTGGGGGGCACACGGAGGCCCTGAAGGTGGCTTGTGGGGGTGAGAGATGACTAATTGGAACGGTGAGCTCTCCTCCCCTTTTCCTGCTGCTTCTGTCCTGTGGCTTTTCCCAGGGTCCCCCTCCCTGTTGGACATCTTGGCCTACTGCGAGATTACACCAGATCACATCACAGAAAGTCTGTCTGTACATAAACAAACGCACATAAATCCACACACGCCTGGAAATCAGTCAAATAAAATAGGAAGTGAGATGGAATGGCAGCAGAAGATTAATACACGTTCCATTTCTTGCTCTTTCAGGCGCTTTCTTTATTTATTTATGTACTGCATGTCATAGAGAGCTTCCAGAAGTACCTGTTTGGAGAGGATTTAGGATCAAGGAAAGGAGGTCTCCATGACAGTGCTCTCATAATAGGCTTTATTCTTCTCCAAAGCCAGTAATCATGTGAAATGGAACCTGTGGGCTAATAATGAGTGTTGCTCAAAATAAATTCATGTTTTTTCTTTAGTGTAAGGTGAATATTTTTATTATTCAGAAATGCATGCATTATTTTCTTTTGGGTTATAATAATAATTATATAGGCATTTTGTACATGCAACATAAAGATAAAATGCACAGCAGTGTCTCTTTCTATTCAGACTGAATTTTCATTCACCTACAGGGTGAAACAGTCAGAAAAGTTGACTTCCCTTATCTTTGATCATTTGATTTCATATTATTTTAAAGATGAAACATTATTCATTGAATAGACCCCTTTGGCCTTTCTGTATTCTAGCCTTTAGGGCTTAACTGGATTAAGAGAGTGGAACAGAAACATTGTGACGAGTTTGTTAACTAGTAATCAGTGTGTTCTTAGAGCAGGATTACTAATCCATCCTTATCAAGACTATTAGGCCAGCCACTGCACAAAGCCGCCATGCTAACGGGCTTTAGCATGTCTTAGTCTGCTGCGGAGCAGAGACAACAAGAAGACACAACCATGTCTAAAAGGCTCTGTCTACAATGGAGAGACACACTACCTGGCTCCAACAGCTGCCCTTGGAAGTCGGATAAGCTCTTTTTTGTCTTCTCATCCAACTTTGTCGCATCAGCAAAGTTGACACAATTCCAAATGAGTCTAATTGTGTTCATCATTTTTTTTTTGTAGCATTTTATCATTTTGTTTTTATTGCAGTTATGATTATGAAGGTAATTGCTTTATAAATTAAATATATTTATATTTATATAAATATATTTATATTTATATTTGGAGTTAATTTGTTGCAAAATCAACATTATTTCGCATTTGAAAAAGTGGCAATATGCCTGAAATGATAATTAAATGTGTCTGCAAATTAACTAATTCTAATATTATGTTCTCCTGATATAATGATGCTTATGGTTTCAGTTATTTTAGCTACTATGTATGATATTTTTTATATTTTTATACTTTCATGTTATCATTTATTTCATCAATAATATTTTGGAAATATTACTGCTGAGTAAGGTATTTTTTAAGCATTGGTATACAAGTATGTCAACGTAAATTCCTAGTACATGTGAAATAAATGTACCTAAATTTAATTTAAACTGAATTTGAATATTATCCATTGCATTAGTTACTTTGTTTAAATAGATTGCAATTATCACAATATTGCAATTACATATACATACTTTAATGTAACCAATTATTATTATTTTGTTTTTGTAAAATGCTAAATATTTTTCATATTTGTGAGTAAGTAGGTAAGTAAGATTTTTCTTTTATGCCAAAAATCAATAGGATATTAAGATATTTTGTGCATTTACTAGAATAAATATACCAAAATTTAATTGTTGATTAGTAATACACATTGCTAAGAACATCATTTGAACAACTTCAAAGGCGATTTTCTCAAATTTTGATTTTTTTGCACCCTCAGATTCCAGCTTTTCAAATAGTTGTATCTCAACCAAATATTGTCCTATCATAACAAACCATACATCAATCAACAGCTTTATTCAGCTTTCAAATGATGTATGCATCTAAATTTCATTTTTTTTTATAAGTTTTGTGGTCCATGGTCACATTTGAGATACAATCTTTTTTGTAGACATCCTAAATGTTTAATTACAAATCTCAGAGACAAAACAAAGAACATAAATTCAAATTTAAAAATATATTTCCTTTATTTCATCCATATACAAACGTTTTAACGAAAACAAAGATACCCTTATAAGAGCAATGGTGTGTAAGAGAAACACCTTAAATATAAATCTATTAATTAAATATTTGTACAAATAGAGAAGGCTGTGTCATCTAGAGAAAATCAAATATGTACAAAAACACATTGTATAAAAGTAACAGCGAGTGTTTGATTTTTTTTTTTTTTTTTTTAGTCTTGAAGTGAATCATCGATGTCAATGTCTACATCAGACTCTTCTGTGAAATCTCTCTCCTCATCCTCTCTGCCCTGAGATCCGGGGCTCTTTGGCGGCACGGCGAGTCCCAGTTTGGCTAGTTTGGCTTGTTGTTGCTCAAGACTCTGTTTTCTCCACTTGATGCGTCTGTTCTGGAACCAAACTTTAACCTGGAGTTGCAAGAAGAAAAGAGATTTAGCATCTGATCTGTGTGGACTCGGTGTTTTGGCTACTTTTTAATATAAACGCATTTATAATTGTATTTCAAAACTGATGTTTATTTACCTGTGCTTCAGTGAGCTGGAGAGCAGATGCCAGGAGGAAGCGCTCTGATCCCACCATATACTGCTGCCGTGCGAACTCCTTCTCCAGTCTGGACAGCTGCTCATTGGTAAAACTTGTGCGCATTCGCTTTGATTTTCCAGCTTTGTGTTTATAGTGAGAGTGGACTGCTGCTTTGGCCAGTACAGCATCTATGCGTGAGAAAAGTTACATTGGTTAGGGCATTATAACATCATTTTAAATAGCTTTTGGAAAGGATTCCTAATTGTCAAATATACATACCTTGTGCGTACATAGCTCCACGGCATGTTGTCTGGTAGTTGTAAGGCTGGTAGCAGAAGACGGGATACCCAGTCTGCGTATGCATGATACTCTGGTTGTAGGCAAAGTGTGGCATTTGCGAGTAAACTTGTGCTGCAAATGGGAGAGCGGAACTCGAGACTGGCGCTTGATTGGACACGTTCCGATATGCGCTTGTCCTTTCTCTCTCCATATGGTCAGGCCTTGCAAGCAGAGCGTCGATTGTGAAGGATTTCCCTGTGCTCGGTTTTGATGAAGTGGCATAGTCCGGAAGGAAAGGACGCACTGATTGTCCATAGGTTTCATAAGCTCGTCCAGGCATCTGCATGGCTTCTGTTTGGGTTGGTAAAAAGTCCAAAAATCTGCTTAAAAGTTATCCGCAGTAGAGATGTTCTCGACCTTGTGGAGAGCGGAGTGGAATGAAGCTTGGAGAGCCAGCGGCTCTTTTATACCTGCTCAGGGGCGCGAGGTGTGAACGACCCCCAGCGCGCCTTTGTCTTTTTAAGTGGCAGATAAGTCAAACGAGCGGCTCTACAAGGGATCCAATTAACTGATGGAGTTGTAACAAGCTGAGATTGTCAAATATCCTAATGGCCCTCTGCACTACATGCCCCCGGAGGTAGCGCAGAAACACAGAGAGGGGGTCAAGAGCCGAGAGCCAGGAGGTCCAGATTTACTACAAATTCCTCTATGGCTGTGCGCCACAGAAACGTCCTGTGAGAGTGCATTGATGGTACCCAAATCATCTTATTTGTCCTGTGAGAGTGCATTGATGTTACCCAAATCATCTTATTTCACGTATTCAAAGGGTACCGCCGAATGCGACACACAGCGGAACAAATACCCTCACATTCAGAGGCCAAAGAAAGGGAAAAAACTACTAATCACATTAGAACTATGAAAGCCCGTTGCCAGTCTTTAAGACTCCAGATTTTCATCTAAATCTTTGAATCGTGGTTAGTGAACTAATTTATAATTTAGGCCGAACATTGTAAAACATTTTAAAACTTATTGCTGATGAGTTCACTTTTCATTCACTTTTAAGTTGTTTATCTACTGATTAAGAAAAGGAGACAAGTTGAAACTCATTAAACCGGGTAGAAATGATTGTGATAAGTTAATTAGATTGAAACTAAGATGTTGTTATGGCATAATGATGAAAAGATGCTTTACGGCGCAGACCACGGTAGCCTCACACCTACGTGTTGTGGATAATGTCAGAATTCACTTCCAGTTTCAGTCTCGAGGTGTCAAATGAAAGTAGGTATAATAGTGAGATCTCTTCCACTGTGGTTCAGGTAAACACATTGATCAGTTCTCCTCCCTCAATCAGGCGCTGGCGTGTATTGCACCTTGTGCCAATTGTGTTTTTTGTCAGTTTTGGTGTTGCCCGAAAATTGGAGAGGAGATTTGCCGCACCTGGGCTTTAGTTTTCTCACTCCGAGTGCGAAGTCCGCTGATTTTACTTAGTGTCAGGCGAGTAACTCCGATGAGTAGCTAATCTATTGTAAATTTCCGCTGCAGGATAAGATAGTGATACGTGACCACTATAAGCTTCTCTTAATTTCAACTCATTCAGCCCCTTATTACAATTTGTATTCGGTTAAAGACAGAGCCGCACACACTGCTGCTATTAGATATACTTGAAATTATGAAATAAAGCATATAACTTTAATAATATAGCAATGACAAAATCTATTTTTGGTCAAAATTATTGACTTTTCTTTTATGGCAAAAATCATTAGGATATTAAGTAAAGATTATGTTCCATGAAAGATATTTTGCAAATTTCCTACCGCAGATATATTAAAACTCAAATTATTTGATTATGTGCATTGCTAAGAACTTAATTTGGACAAATTTAAAGGCGATTTTCTTAATATTTCGATTTTTTTTGCACCCTCATACCAGATACCCATATAGTTGTATCTAGGCCAGATATTTTTCTGTGCTAACAAACCATACATTAAATTTCGAAAAAATGACACTTATGACTGGTTTTGTGGTCCAGGGTCACAAATAAAATCACTTGACTTTGCATTAAATTCTAAATTATTTAAAGTTCCTCTAACTTGTAACAAATCCGTTTATAATCAGATTTTTATCTGCGACTTTTCCATTAGAAATAACACAAAATAACCTAAAATTGTCACTTTTTGTTTAATTCATTATAATTTACGTGAAAATAAAGCATGGTCATATTTTTGTGTGCCTGGAGCATAATTCATGTCTGAACAAAGCCCGATGTTGAGGACCAGTGATGGGAGGAAATCACTTATGTAAAGAGGGAGTCCCCATTACTGGCTCTCAATTAGGACATGAAACGCTACAGATGAAAAGCAGCGGCTTCACTAAAGGAAGTGATTTGCTTTCTAACACTGCTTTAGAACAAAGACGTGCTCTTTCAAGGGAGGATTATAGTCAGCTCTGCAAACTCTACGTGCTCATTGCTAAAAAGACAAGTCCAGAGCAGAGGACTTGCTAAAGCACAGTTAAACACTTCTTCCTTTGACCGGCCCGTTTTCTAATTACAGCCGCGCACCTGACACCAACGCGTCTAATGAACAGCGCAAACAGCGCGCTTCTGCGGCCGAAGCAGCTCAGCGTCTGACCACCTACACCAAGTTTTCCTTGTTTGTTAACATGTTTCTCCGAACGGGCTTGAAAGAAAGGAATCACGCCGAGCGAGGCGGTGTTTACATATTACCGTTTAGTCCTCACGTCTGAATCCTCAGCAAGCACATCTGGACAGCAGTGTTTGCGCGCTTGCTCATTATGTGCAATAATACGGGGCTTTCTTTTTGTCATCAGGAAAGAAATTGAGATACCTCCGTTTATTGTTTTAATATAGACCTTGAATAAAAAAAAAATAAAATAAATCGGGTGTCATCCCCTCCAACTAGACTATTTTTACAGCTCGTTTTGCAGCTTGATATTGCAAATTGGTGTGTCTTGTTGAAGTTGGTGTGACTATGTTATTTTAATGTATTATTTTAATTATGAACACACCTTGTTATTCTTCTCTTTATTTCCCTAAAGCAGCCAAAAAACGTAGGTCTCGCCCATAAGCTTACTTCCACTTTGAAGAAGGTGGATAAGATTTAAATCTGGCATATGACCAGACATAACCCTAATGGATTTGTTCCCAAGCTGTTTCTTAGTGGTCTTCTCCATGAAGACAGGAGCTTTTTCTTGTGGAAAAACAGCAGTGCTTCTCATAACAACTTTTCAGTTGTATGAATCAAACCTTTCTGCAATATTCTCTTATACTCATTAATTGACTTTGTACAGTGAAGCAGCTCACTAGTAGCAGCAGCCACAATGACACATCTTCCTCCATGATTCACTGTGGTAGAGATGTAACACAATCTAATAGCAATTCAGAACTATTTTATGTTTTAAAATAAAATAGGATCATGCATTTTCTTATGATCTTCTTGTTGCGCCATTTATTGTGAAGAACATGGTTTTGTAATGTACAGTAGTGTAATGAACCCCTTCCAACAATGACTGTATGATTTTGAGATCCATCATTTCACACTGAGGACAACTCATATGCAACTGTTACAGAAGATTCAAATGCTCACTGATGATCCAAAAGGAAACACAATGCTTTAAGAACGGGAGTGAAAAGTTTTTGAATTTGAAGATCAGGGTAAATTTACATTATTTTGTCTTCTGGGAAACATGTAAGTATCTTCTGTAGCTTCTGAAGGGCAGTACTAAATGAAAAAAAAAAAAGATAAATTATAAAAAATGTACACATCCTTATTATGTTCAAAAGTTTACACCCCTGGCTCTTAATGCATTGTTTTTCCTTCTAGAGCATCAGTGAGCGTTTGAATCTTCTGTAATAGTTGCATATGAATCCCTCAGTTGTCCTCAGTGTGAAAAGATGGATCTCAAAATCATACAGTATTGTTGGAAAGAGTTCAAATATAAAACAAAAAAATGCTACAAAAAAAAAAAAGACAAAAACAAAGAATTTGTGGGACCTGAAGGATTTCTTTGAAGAACAGCGGGCAGTTGAACTGTTTAGGACAAACAAGGAACTCATGAACAACTATCACTAAACAAAAAACACTTTGAACAAGGTAATTTTTGTAAATTCAACTATTATTTTGTCTTGTGGACTGTATGTAAACATCTTTTATGTGAAATATCTTTTTCAGGTCAGTACTAAAAAAAAAAAAACATATGATCCCTCTTATTTTGCATATTCTGCAAGGTGTATGAAAACCTTTGACCTCAACTATGATATATTTGTGATTTCAAGGACAGAATGTGTTTGTAGGCTCAGACATCGATCAAATTCAAGGATGAGTTCTGGTTTGTGTATTGGAGCCAGACAGAGAATACACTGATGGGCTTTTTTGTGTTGGTGGTCCTTTTCATAGTCATAGTGACGTACAGGCTGCCCCTCCTTCAACAACATCCTTTTTCTGTAAAACCGAAACTCAACGCACCACCCAAAGCTGTCACATCAAACCTTTAGTTAAAATAATTTCTGACATTAAAAACCCTGATGTGCAGAATAAGACAATTGTCTTTAAATTTCAATTTGTTCAGTTTTCTTATTTGTTCTTAAATGTGGCTGTTCCTGGCTAGTAGTGACTATACTTAATACATGCATGGTTAAAATGAACTTCTTAGTTTAGACAAATATTACTCTTTTAATTTCTTCTTTTTTTGGTTTTTGAAATTTTACCAGGTTGTGCATCTGCTTAGGGTTTATGAGTTCAGCATGTTACGATTTCAGTTTACTGGTAAAGACATCTCTGTTTTACTAAAACGTGCTATTGGTTTTATTGTTGGGATATAATGCTTAGTGTTTTATTTAGCAAGTGACATTAAGATTATTACCTCAGAGGTGAAAACTGACCAATTATCTCACCTGATTATCTCACCTCTGTCAATAGGCATCAAGATAACTTTTGTACACATGCAGGAGTTGCATAATACTGCAGAATGGACCATCCAGTTACTATTCACACTGGTAGGACCATCAGGGTCATCAAGGAGAAACAAGGCAAATTGGTCTATCTATCTCACCTTTACTGTTTCGAGCAACTTGGCTGGACGACCAGGTTACTTACGTCTAGCTTCAATACACATTTCAACCGGGTCATGATGTACACTGAAAGAAATATTAAAATGTGCTTCATCCAAAATTGGTTTTATTCTATCTTTTTTTCCTCAATCACACAATTCACACCAAATACATTTGATTGCACCAGTAAAACGTAATGTGACAGTTAGATCATAACTTGGTTGCCCATTTTTGTGCCTACATGGAAAATGGAACTCTATTTACTTTCATGCTGTAATTTTTAGGTAGTATTTTCTTCCATTTGCTCCCCAGGTTGCACTTTTTTCTCAATTATTAGATCATTTCAAAGAGATTTATAACTTTGGACAATATATATTATTTTGCTTTAACACAAGCAACTTCAACCAAGCACCAGTTGTGAGTCACACCATAGTCATGATGGCTTATTGCCATTTCTCTAGATCTTGTTTGATATAATGTTGACAAGATGTACTAAGAGTGAGAGATGAGATCTGATATTAAACCACATTTTATATTTTCACATATCACTTTCATAGTATAAAAATATCAGAAAGATTAGTATGAGTAAATGTGATATTTTGTGTGTGTATTCAGGCTGTCTGACACCGTTTGACCCCACCTTGAATTGATGGTCAAGCATTTTCAACAGCACCAATTGCCATTTCAGATGGTTGATTTCTCTCTGTAAGGCTGCAGGGTTTAAAAAACACTGGGCCGTTGTCACGATCGTTCAGGCCATGCAACTAATGTCCCATTATCCTTTCAGCTCTTTGTCTCATTCTCGTCTGCTCATCAGGAGCAACAATAGAACATGGATGGAACTGAAGACTAATGAGGTGACTTGATTGCTTTTTTGGAAAAGTGATTGCTTAGAAACCAAAATCAGATCCTTGGGTCGAAGACTTGAACCATTTTACCAGAAAATTTCAATCATGTGGAGAAAATATAATTTTCCTTATTTTCACACTATTTTCATTGTGCATCCTCATTGGTCTGATGAATATTTACGTTGTATATCAAATATGTAAGTAGAACAGGATTTATTTGTACAGCTTTAACTGAATATTATACTATTATACTAATACTATAATTTATTACGTTTTTGTTTATATTTATTATAGCTAATATGAGACCTAATAGTGATTATTTCATACAAGGCTGAATTTTCAGTTTTGTGTCTCATGATCCTTCAAAAATCATTCTAACATGATAATTTGATGCTAAAGAAACATTTCTTTTCTTTTCTTTTTTTCTTGTGAACACTGATACATAAGTTCAAGTTTTAAGTTTTTTGATGGAATAGAAAGTTCATAAGAACAGCTTTTAATTGAAATAGAATTCTTTCTTTTTTTTGCTGCCACATTAATTACATTGTAATTAAATGTTCTGTCTGTCTGTCTATCTATCTATCTATCTATCTAGAGAGATTCATTATCTATTTTACATATATTTTATATCTATAGTAACATCATAATCAGTTACATTTATTTTAATTTCAGAACCAAAACAGTGTACACTACCAGTCAAAAGTTTTTGAACAGTAAGATTTTTTTGTTTTTTTTTTAGTCTATTCTGCTCACCAAGCCCAAGTACAACAAAACAGTAACATTTTGAAATTTTTTTAAGATTTAAAATAACTGTTTTCTATTTTAATATATATTTTAAAATGTAATTCATTCCTGTGATCAAATCTAACTTTCAGCATCATTACTCCAGTCTTAAGTGTCACATGATCCTTTAGAAATCATACTAATATGCTGATTTGCTGTTCTAGAGACATTTATTATTGTTATTATTATCAATATTTAAAACAGCTATGTAATTTTTTTTCAAGATTCTTTGATAAATAGAAAGAAATAAAAAGCTTTTGTAAACTATACACTATACATTCAAAACCTTAGAGTCAGTATAATTTGTTTTTTTATTGTTTTTTTAATACTTTTATTTAACAGGGATGCTTTAAATTGATCAAAAGTGATGATGTTAGAAAAGATTTTTATTTCAGATAAATACTGCTTTTCTGAACTTTCTATTCATGAAAGAAACCTAAAAAAATCTGCTCAGCTGTTTTAAGCATAATAGTAATAATAATAATAATAATAAATGTTTTTTGAGCTGAAAATCAGAATATTATTATGATTTCTAAAAAATCATGTGACTAGAGTAATGATGCTAAAAATTCAGCTTTGAAATCACAGGACTAAATTAAATTTCTAAATGTATTTGAATAGAAAACTGTTATTTTAAATAATAAAAATATTTCAAAATTGTACTGTTTTTGCTGTACTTTGTATCAAATAAATGCAGGCTTGGTGAACAGAAAAGACTTCTTTAAAAACATTAAAAAAATCTTTTAACTGGTAGTGTATTTTTATTTTTGGTTTCCTATGTTAGTCTGATCTGGTAATGTGTGTTGGTTTATGGCCATTACAGCTCTCAATACAAGAGTTAATGTTGTCATATGTTACAGCCTCTGTCACACTCGGCTACATGGCTTTTTACACAGCGGTGTAAGACGGTGTGAAATTTTCACTGGAGGTGAACATTGTGGCGACAGAATGTGATGTTTGGTGTAATCTCAATAAATCAATAATGGAATGTGTGATCTATCGATAGCCTGTTTCCGAGTCCCACGCAGGTGGTCCTGAGGAGCAGGGGACAGTTTACGGTGGTATTTTAGAGGGGGTAGTGGAATTATATGGGCCATTTTAGGGGGGTATTTGGGAAAGTTATGCAAGGTGACACTCTTTAATGGAGGTGAGAATTGGTGGGTTGGACTTTGACACTTGATCAGTGTTTACACTTCCTGTCACAGAGAGTGAGAGGGAGACAGAGAAAGGAGAGTAAACAGTGTCAGAATACCTGACTAAGGAAAGTCATGGATGTATTTTGTAAACAACCTGCTATAGAGATTCAGACAAGCGTACTATAAAGGGACAGACTGTGCTCTTACTGCACACAATGCAAGCTAGAACACGGCTACATCTCAACCAAATGGAATCATAACAGTGGACAATTTTGGGGCATTACTACAGTCACATGATCCTAACTATTATTACTGATGTTGAAAACATTTATTTATGTATTAGTTTATTGTTAAATTATTGTTAAATATTAAACTGCAATACTTTTGGGGGATTTTTTTTTGTCAAAATCAAAATCATCACTTTATTATTTAATGTGCTGAATAAAAGTATTAATTTCTTTTAAAGACAAAAGTATTAGCCCTTATAAAATATTTCATTATTTTTCAAATAACTCCCAAGTGTTGTTTAACAGAAAGACAATTTTATCAACACAGCATTTTTAAACGTAATACTTTATTCAGGAAGCTTTTAGGGTTTGTAATACAATAAATGTATAACCAAAAATCTAATAAAGGCTACTGGTCAAAATTATTAAAATAAATGTATAACCAAAAATTTAATAAAGGCTACTGGTCAAAATTATTAGCCCTCTGATGTTAATAGTCAATAGTGTATCCCTTTTGCTTGATAACAGCCTTTAGCCGTTTGCTGTTTTTTTCAACAAGTTTCAAGCATGTCTCCTGAGAAATGACAGCCCATTCTTCCAAATCTCTCAAGCTCCTCCAGATTTGTTGGTCTTCTGGCACAAACTCTGAACTTTAGTGTGCCCCACAGATTTTCTATTGGATTGAAGTCTGGGCTTTGTGCAGACCATTCAAGTACACTCACTTTGCTCATTTGGAGGTATTTCTTCACCAGAAGTCAGGTATGCTTTGGGTCGTTATCATGCTGGAAGACAAAATGTCGACCCAAACCAAGTTTTCTTGCAGACTGACTGAGGTTGTCTTTCAAAATCTTCTTATAGTCTTCTTTTTTCATGTTTCCTTCAACCCTGACGAGATTCCCAGTTCCAAACGCACTGAAACATCCCCACAGCATTATACTCCCACCACCACGTTTCACTATGGGGACCGTGTTCTTGGGGTTGAATGCCTCTCCCTTCTTTCTCCAAACATAGGCAACATCTCTATGGCCAAAAAGCTCTAGATTTGTCTCATCTGACCAAAGGACACATTTCCAGTATGCATAACATTCTCCCAGGTTGTCCTTAGCAAACTTCATTCTAGCTTGGAGGTGTCTCTTCTTCAGAAGTGGGGTCTTTCTTGGTCGGCAACCTCGCAGTTCATTCCTGTGCAGGGCTCTAGTGTCTTCGTTGAGACATCAATTCCAGACTTGGCTAGGTCATTCACTAGTGTCTTGGCAGTTGTTCTTGGGTCTTTAGAAACCTCTCTCACTAGTTTTCTTTCCAAAGTTTTTGAAATCTTTCGCTTCCTGCCTCTGCCCGTCTTGTTCTCCACTGTGTTGGTCTCTTTAAACGTCTTGATAATGCATCTCACTTGCAGTTCAGTTTTTTATTTATTTATTTTTTAATTATTTTTTTCAAGCAACTATAAGAAATCAGGCTTTCTCTAGAAGAAAAAACATTCTCTTGCTCTGTTAAACATCACTTGGGAAATATATAAAAAAAAAAAATTATAATTTTGCCTTCAACTGTATACGTATATATATGTCTTTTGTTTTTGCATAAATTGTTGAATTGTTTTTCTTGTTTTTTTTTTTTTTTTTTATAAATTAGCATTTATTTAGAATTCAATTCTTATCATTCTGAAAGTCAAAAGCGTCAGTTTTAAAACTATTTAATATGCTGAATAAAAGTATAAATTTCTTTAAAAAAATTGGTAACCTAATTTTAGTTAATTACTAAAAAACAGTAGTAACCTAAGAATTTTTTTTTTTTAGCATTAATTATTTAATAATTTTTATTGTAATTTTTTTTTTAATGAATAGCAAGTTAGCATTTATTTGCAATAAAATTCCTATCATGGTGAAAGTCAAAAACATCACTTTTTAAACGATTTAATGTGCTGAATAGAAGTATGTATTTCTTTAAAAAAATTGGTAACCTAATTTTAGTTAATTAATAAAAAAGTAGTAACCTAATTAATTTTTGGCATAAATTGTTTAATGTTTCTTTCTTTTTTTAATGAATGGAAAGTTAGAATTTTTTTAAACAAAATTTTTTTATCATATTAAAAGTCAAAAGCATCACTTTTGAATTATTTAATGTGCTGAATAAAAGTATTAATTTTTTGAAAAAAATGGTAACCTAATTTTAGTTGAATGATTAATTGTTGGCATAAATTGTTTATTAATGTTTAATAATAATTGTTTCTTTTTGTTTTGTAATGAATATAAAGTTAACATTTATTTGAAATAAAATTCATATTATTCTGTAAGTCAAAAGCATCACTTTTAAATTATTTAATGTGCTAAATAAATAAATAATAATAATAATAATTATTATTATTTTTATTTAATTGGTAACATCATTTTAGTTAATAAAAAGTAGTAACCTAATAATTAATTTTTGGCAAAAATTGTTTAGTTATTTTTCTTGTTTTTTATTTTATTTATTAATAATTCAAAAGTCAAATTTAAAAGCATCACTTTTAAATTATTTAATGTGCTAAATATAAGTATTATATATATATATAAAAGCTAATTTTAGATAATTAATAAAAAAGTAGTAACCTAATAATTATTTTTTTGGCATAAATAGTTTAATCATTTTTCATCATAAATCTTGTTTATTTTGATCTTTGAAAAATAAACAGTGTTTAAAAATAATTGTCATCAAAAAGTAACTTTTTAACCTATTAACGTAATAGATTTTTGTTTTGTACTGAAAATTTCAATCACACAATATAAGTGTGGATGTTATTTTTTTATTTCCACCAGTTCATCTAAGATAATTAATGTTCAATGAGCAGCTGTCATATAAATCATTGCTTATGATTGTCTTTTAAAATCTGGCAGCCTGTACACATCAAATAGTCTGGATACTATCAAACGCACATCCACACATAGCTGTTTCTCTACACAGATTAAATCAGTCTTATTTAGCCTGAACTTGCAGCCAACCTGTACTTGATGCAATGGAACCCTGTATAGAGAACAAAGCCACTATGTGAATGTTGTTTTTTTAGTAGTGTCCCTCATAAGAGGACAAGATCAAAGGCCTGTAACCATGGAGATCACCCACACAATGACACACATGCACTCTGGGGAAGGTGGAGAAGGTTTGTGTGTTACAGCTTATTGTATAATAGCTGACTGTGTTCCTCAGAGCTCATTGTGGTTGTCTTCAGTTCAGGCAAACTACAATAACCAATGTCTTTATACCCATGCCCTCTAGTGGTGCTGTTGAGTACTTTATTTAGCAGTGAAGAGCGGCGAGCACATGCCATTTTCTAATCAATCTCGTCCTAGAAAACATGTGGTTGTGGTTAAACGAATAGGCTATGTACAATTACATTAGAGTATTTTTTAAATATTAATATAAAAAAAACATGGAAAAAGTCTATGCATAGACACATGTGGCACAAATTCACTGCATCATGTATCAAGAGGGGCACATTTTAAGCTGTGATCATTATACATGAACAATATACCATTTTAAATCCATCTTATTTTTCCGTATAATCGTGTTGTGTCTGGCTTCCGGTGTCTTCCGCTTCCAGCTATGTTCAGCTGTACAAAACAGCTCGTTTTGCTGCGTTATTTTGCTATTGATGTGAGCTTACCATATTATTTTAATGTATCTTAATTATGAACACACGGGTTTGTAGTGCAAACAGTTTAACAGTTTACTGAACTTTGTTATTCGTCTCGTTTTTTCCCTGTAGCGGCTCATGAACCGGAAGACTCGCACATTCACAGAATAAAGGCCCGTTCACACCAAGAACGTTAACTATATACAACTATAAAGATAACGTTCTAAAAAAAACGTTTCAAATTTAAGAGAATAGCAGAGTTCACACCACAACTATAACTATACAGGGCAATGATATCATTGGGATCACTTTCAGAACGATTATTTTATTTTATTTTATTTTTTCAGCTGATATAATACTGACAGCTAATCAGACTTCATTCAAATTTAAAGGTTCTGTGCTTTTGAAATAGCAGGCAACATTGTAGAGAAGCAAACAGACCTTGCACAGCAAACGAAGTAACATAAAACATAAATTATACCTCAGGAATTCAGCGCTAGTTTGGACAACATTGTCTTACCTCTTTTGAAGGTGCAGTAGAAAAGAGTACGTATTGTTTTTATTTTAACTACATTGATTACTTTATATATCAGACAGTTTACGCTAGATTCACTGATTAGATGCGCTGGAAACGTGCATGCTGAGGACATCTACTGGTTGAAGTTGTAAACGCAACGAAAACAGTCAGTTAGATTTGGCCTTTAATTCTCTGCCAGCAGGTGGCGCTTTTCGCCATGAATATAGCCGTTTCCTCAGTAACCGCAGAAAACAAAGCAGAGCACCTGACTCTGAAACTTGCAGCGCTGATATTTAATCAGTTAAAATATTCAACCTTGAAATATGTTGACATGATTATTCATATAATGAGGTTTGGGCCATAGAAATTTTACCAGAGGCGAATGTAGGGTACATATGGGACATTCCACTGAATGGGTAACATTTATGTCCCCAGAATATTAACAGTATAAAAATTTATAAAAATGCATGAAAATGAACTCTAAAATGCATTTTATTATTAAGCAAAGTGTCTTCACACTTAGATAACTGCAAAATTTAGAATGTGTAATTAAAATAATTTATAAAAACTATGTAGAACACAAAAAATAGCAGTTGTTGCATGTCCCCACTCCCTGCCTCTATAATTTGCTAGGAAATATCATGATTAAAATCCTTACACAGAAAAAATGCACATGTTAGTCGTGTCCCCAGGTTTTCACTCATTCCTGTTACAATGGGGAGACCAAAGGTAAGTCTTCTCATTTTCTTTTTAATATATTCAATGATATTTCAACTGTGTCTGAAAGGGTCAATCTGGGGATAAATGCACATGTCAATTTGTGAACTTTGTACTTATTAAAGCTATTTTAATTGTTATTAAACATTTTATAAAACTTCTGTTCAGATCTATGTTAAACTGACACTAAGAGACACTCATTGTTGAAACATTGCCCTGTTACTTAAACTATTTTTAGATGTTGTTTGTGCATTTTAAAAAATATGCGTTTGATAAATCACTAAAATTTGCTCAGTATCCTCATGCTGTTAGCATGTGTGCCATGTGGCTATTTAGCATGTATTTGCTAAATATGCTAAAAACTCAGTCCTGTTACTCCTATAAGCCATAACAGGGCTGAGTAATAGTAACAGGAGTGAGTTGCATTCTCTGGTGCATTGATATAATAATGTGAATATTAGTTAATGTAAAATGATTTACTTGATCTTTTTAGGTTTCACAGTTACCATTACTTATACTGTAAATGTATCATATGTACCATGTATTTACCAATTTACCATACTTGTGGAGTGCCAATCCACCACTAAGTGCTGTAGAAAAGCAACGACTTTAACGTGAACGACGTGATTGCCGACCCGCAGAACCTAATTTTACCAAGTGCAACATCTTCCTGGAGCAGGGAGGAACCTGCAGGGAAAGCAAATAACCCCCTTAAGGTAAACAGAACAGAACCAACATGAATGATTATTGTAGCAGATATCATTAGGTGTTTATTTTATGTACCAAAATAATTCAGTGGTCTGACTCAATGAGAAATATCCAATGCCAAGTCCTGACTGGACGAGAGGGGGAGTTGGGGATGGAGGTGAATGATTAGCTCCTGAGCAAAGCAATAGCTGCTGAATAATGACTGAAAGGACTATATAAAGGGAATTATGATTGGTGTCGTATTCCTATAGGTAGACGTGGATCAGCTGAGTGTCAGCTGATGCAAGCTTGACTAACATGACCTGCCAGAACTAACAATACGCTCTATTACTATACCAATGAATGGCAATGGCAATGGTGCCTCATGCGTCTTTGTTCATAAACTCATAAGTTAGCAATACTGAAATTTTTCATTAATGATGTTGAAGATGTTTAAATACTTGTGTTTTCTAATAAAAGTAAAGGGCTGTTTTTAAACTAAGTATAATAGCATTACTAGAGATTATGTCTAATACCCCTCACAGGAAATAATACTGATGTGTGGCAGCATGATACTGTAACTGATGTACCATAAAATTTACATGGTAGGCTACTCTGGTTTACCAAGTCACTTAGTTGTTTGTGACACAAATAATATAAAGTGTAAAGAGTGTATGTAAAACGGTTTTCGGAAACAGTATTAAAAAAAAAATTACAAACTAGAACGCCCCCTGCCTCCCACCCAGACATTGCACTATTCCAGCTTCATGAGGTCCCTTGGGGGACCCTATAATGCTAATGCTAATGCGCTTGAAACCAGGTACCCAATTTAGCGTTGTGCTCATGAAAATATGTTACATATTTATATCAATACTGGTAGGCTTATATAGTTATGTGACTGACAGGAGGACAGTTAAAGGAATAGTTCACACAAAAATGAAAATTCTGTCATTAATTACTCACCCTTATGTCGTTCCAAACCAGCAAGACCTTCATTCATCTTCAGAACACAAATTATTGTTGAAATCTGAGAACTTTCTGTTACAGAAATATAACTAAAATGTACCCAGACCCATGGTACTCTTGTTAATGATGAAGGACGTGACTTTGAAGGAGAGGAATTGTTAAATAAAGTCATTATTTTTGCTTAGTTTGCACACAGAAAGTACTTGTAGCTTTGTAAACTTAGGGATGAACCACTGACTAGATGTCACATGGACTAGGCCTATTTTATCAATATCCCTAAGTTACTAACCTTTCTGAGCCCGGGAAAATTTCAGTCACATTACTGTCTATTCGGGGTCAAAATGCTATTGGATTTAATCAAAGATATCTTAATAATGGCGCTAGAATGATAATTCATCGTTATGATCATTGCGTGTTAGTTAATCGCAGGATTGTTCGACTAAGTTTAACATGCGGAGTGTGAGAGAGAGTGGTTAACCACTCTCAAAACCTGCTATAAACCTTATTACACCATATGAGTAGAGCTATCTATCGAACACATACACAGTTTGAATTAAAATGGTAATTTTGATCACCCTTGACACATTAGAATCGCTGCCACTACTGCCAAATCACAGCAAGGAAAATACTAGGATTGTCAGAACGCCCTATAGATGGCAGCCTCAGCAAACCTGTTGTCTATTGCTGCAATATATTTTACAAACACCAGGTGTCATCATTGTTCATCATTGTTCAGTTGTATCCACACATGCACATTTATTTACTTGTGAACTTTCAGAGTTTTGGGTAAAAATGAAATAGAGGTTCTGAATCTTTTAAATATTTGTAGATTCTACATTATATTCAAATATTTTAGATATTTAGTAATTGTTTAATGTCGTCCTACATTTTTTAATCACATTTAGGGTTTGTCATAGTGCTCAAATAGTTGTGAAATTGCAATAAAAGAAAAACTCCAAAAGAGAAAGAGGGTTATATCAACTTACAACCGGTAGATGACGCTATTCCCACGTCTAGAGATCTTATTTTAACTGGCTGGGTTCGTTCTTATATTATCACATAAAAACCTAATAATCCTATAAAATCTAAAGCCAGCGTGACCAATGAAAAAGCAAATGAATGCTGTAGCTCACTGGATATTGAGACATGGGACAAAACATCCCACAGACACAGCTGGTACCTGTTTTTATCTTTAAAAAATGAATTAATAAGAGATAATCACTAGAACGTTCACTTAACGTATGTCTTTATTTTCAAAATAATAAAGTCATCCAGGTTTAAGCACCAATGCTTCATACGATATATCAAAATTACAGAATGTCAGTACTTTTTTATTAAAGTCAATAAGTTTGGGGAAACTGCTTAAAAAATACACGTTAGTTGCAAAAGAGACACAAATACAACCAAACTAATGGAAAAATATTAGACTTAAAATGAATATTATCCTGTGGCTCCATCTTGTGGACAAGTATTACATTCACTCATCTGTCATTTACAAATGAGATAAATGGCTCATAGCATGATACTGTAATTCATGTATCATGATATTTGAATGGTACTCTGGTTCATGTCCCAAACAATACCATGGTACTTGGCCGTATGGTGTGAACTGTAAAAGAGTCTGTTTTTGGAAACAGCCTCCCACCTTCCCAGCATTGCACTACTTCCAGCTTACAATGACAGGCATCTTATTGAAGTTTTCTTAATATTCTTAATATTTCACACAAAAAACGTTTACATATAGTCCACAAGAGAAAATAATAGTTGAATTTACAAAAATTACCCTGTTCAAAAGTTTACATACACTTGATTCTTAATACTGTGTTGTTACCGGAATGATCCACAGCTGTGTTATGTAATGATAGTTATTCATGAGTCCCTTGTTTGTCCTGAACAGTTAAACTGCCCGCTGTTCTATAGAAAAATAAGTTGCCAGGTCCCACAATTTTTTTGTTTTTTCAGCATTGACTGTATGATTTTGAGATCCATCTTTTTTTTCACACTGAGGACAACTGAGGGAACCGAGGGACTCATTTGCAACTATTACAGAAGGTTCAAACGCGTTGCATTAAGAGCCCTGGGGGTGATTAATAACTTGAAGATCAGAACATGTATCTTCTGTAGCTTCTGAAGGGCAGTACTAAATGACAAACATATGATATGATATCCTGGCTCTTAATGCATTGTGTTTTCATCTAGCACCAGTGAGCGTTTGAACCTTCTGTAATAGTTGCATATGAGTCCCTCAGTTGTCCTCAGTGGGAAATGATGGATCTCAAAATCATACTGTCATTGTTGGAAAGGGTTGAAATACACAAAAATGCTGAAAACATTTTATGGGACCTGATAATTTTTTCTAAAGAACAATGGGCAGTTTAACTGTTCAGGACAAACAAGAGACTCATGAACAACTATCACTAAAAAAATAAATAAATAAAAAAGTATTTTTAAGTTTTTTTATAAATTAAACTATTATTTTCTCTTGTGGACTATATGTAAACATCTTTTATGTTAAATGTCTTATTCAGGTCAGTACTAAATAAAAAATATAATAAATCTTCTATGATCCCTCTTATTTTGGTAAAAAAAAAAAAAAGATTCTGCAAGGTGTATGCAAACGTTTGACTTCAGCTGTATGCATGTGTTTGTTTTTTTGTTTATTTATTTGAGTGTCTCGCACATAAACACATATTTAAAAAAAAACACAGCACTCACGTCTCTGGAGATCACAGAGATCTTTGCAAACTAATTATAATAAACTCAGAGTAAGTGTACCGTGGTCATAGAAATAAACTATTACAGTGATGCCAATCTAGAAAACAGAGTAAGACCTATGAGGAAAGACCTCCTATCGTGTGCTTTTAGTGCCATCTAGTGGACGTTAGTATTACAGCCTTCTCCTGTCATTCAAGTGCTTACTATAGCACCACCTAGTGTCTAATAGAAGTGTGTGAGTGTGCCAAGAGCAGATAAAAAATAATTAGAAAAACAGCACAAACACAAATCACCTTCAGTGCTCGGACTCCTATCACTCAGTACCTTTAAAGCAACTTTTCCTCAGACCATTTCAACACTTAGTTTCTGAATGATTAAGAAAATTAGAAATATAAATATGCATTTCTTAAAGGGATAGTTCACCCAAAAATGAACCCGTAAAAGGTTTGATCGTCTTCGGAACACAGTTTAAGATATTTTGGATGAAATCCGGTAGCTTTTTGACTGTCCCATTGACTGCCAAGTACATTACACTGTCAAGGCCCAGAAACATATGAAATACGTTGTCAAAATAGTCCATCTGCCATCAGTGGTTCAACCATAATTTTACGAAGCTACGAGAATACTTTTTGTATGCAAAGAAAACAGAAATGACGACTTTAGTCAACAATTCGTCTCCTCTATGTCACCGTGGCGCTTTTTGGAAAGTATCCACTGGACGTAAACAACGTACGCAGTTCTGTATCAGCCACAACACAAGGATGCGCTGTTTTCGTTCGATTAATAGCGTAAATACACGTATCCTTGTACAGTCAATGGGACAGTCAAAAAGCTACCGGATTTCATCCAAAATATCTTAAATTGTTTTCCGAAGACCCTTTTACGGGTTTGGAACGACATGGGGGTAAGTGATTCATGACAAAATTTTAATTTTTGGGTGGAGTAACCCTTTAATAAATAAATAAATAAAAACGTGTTGCTGCTAAAAAGGAATAAGTTAAATAATAGGCTATGTGCCCCCGCAATCAGATATTTATGAAAACTTAAAAAAGTTAGACTTCACCTGCTTTCATTTTCTTTTGTGTGAAAATGGAAGAGAAAGGAAATGCACCCAACCATGCCTCTAAACCAACCACCCATACACATACACACACACACACACACACACACACACACACACACACACTCCCACTCCCACAGCACACAGTTTTCAGGTTTTACTAAATAGGTTTTACATGACCAGCCTGTAAACACACTCATGTTTGTTTCACTAGGCCTATATCAGTGAGGACATTGTATAGACTTCCACTGATTTTATATCAGGTTAATTATATTTTATATCCCAACACTTACCTAGGGTGACCATAATTTTTTTTAAGTCCAAAAAGAGGACATGTCCGGGGAAAAGAGGGCGTATGGTCAATCTACACTTACCCCTGAATCTGCCCCTTAAAGAAACATTTGCAAACCAAGACTTACAGAAAAAATGTTTTGCCCGAGTTATAAGGCTTTTTTATGAAAAGACGTTTTCATATATAGTCCACAAGAGAAAATAATAGTTACATTTATAAAAATGACCCTCTTCAAAAGTTTATATACATTTGATTCTTAATACTGTATCGTTACCTGGATGATCCACAGCTTATTTTTTTTTTTTTTATTTTTATTTTTTAGTGCTAGTTGTCCATGAGTTCCTTGTTTATCCTGAATCTTTTCACACTGTTTATCCATCTTGCATCTTGTCACACTGAGGACAACTGAGGGACTCATATGCAACTATTACAGAAGATGTACACTCACTATTACACTCACTGATGCTCAAGAAAGAAACAGTAATAGCTGGATTTATTTTTATTTGAAGATATATATATCATAAGCTTTCACAACCAGCTCTTTAATGCATCGCTTCTCTAATAGTTGCATATGAGTCCCTCAGTTGTCCTCAGTGTGAAAACATGGATCTCCAAATCATGCAGTCATTGTTGGAAAGGGTTCAAATACACAAAAATGCTGAAAAACCAAGTGAGACCTGAAGGATTTTTTTCTGAAGAACAGCGGGCAGTTTAACTATTCAGGACAAACAAGGGACTCATGAACAACTATCACTAAACAAAAAAACACAGCTGTGGATCATTCAGGTAACAACACAGTATTAAAAATCAAGTGTATGTAAACTTTTGCACAGGGTAATTTTTCTAGTTTCAGCTATTATTTTCTCTTGTGGACTGTAAATGTTTTTTGTTTATGTGAAATATCTTATTCAGGTTAGTACTAAATAAAAAAAATAGTAATTTTGTATGATCCCTCTTATTTTGGTAAAATAATTGACATTTAGCAGATTTTGCAAGGTGTATGTACAATTTTGACTTTAACTGTACATACTGCTAACATACAAAAATCAAGACAAAAGACTTAACAGACAACTGTCCTGATATCAGAGACATTGCATATCATGTCAACCATCTCTTCTCCACCTCCCTTATATCTCACAATGAAAATAAACATTGATAGATAAGACCAGATGATCTGAATGACAACAGCTTGTTGTGTGCGTGCGTGTTCAAAAACTTGAGTATGTTCATTTTTCATCTTTTTGTTATTGCCAAAACATACCTGACAACATCACAATTTGGCCTGCTGTCACTTACCGAAAACAAACCAACAGTTGTGCCTTCTAGCAATTATATGTTTGTTTGACATGGCTCACTGATTTCTAAGTGCTGCTGGGACAAAACATGTAGGCTGACAAAACTGAATTTTGTTTGGCTGAATCTATTCAAGATGTTCAAGAGGTTTTCTCTTGTCATGATTGAGTTATTGTGATTCTTCTCCTGAGGTGAGTGCCATAGTTGAGATGTCAGAGATACAGTGCTTTCTCATTCAAAGTGACTTTAAGTTCACTTCAGAAACAGCAGTCAAGGTGTTAAGAGCCTTTATGGTAGATAATTGTGAAAGATTGTATTGTTGTTTGTGCTCAAACTGAAAGTTCATTATAAAAGATTTAAAGTTCAAGGATGTTTACTGAAAGATCTCACCACAAAGCTGCCACTCCTTTGCTCTTCCTGTGTGGTTTAAAGACTGCTCTTGACTAAAAAACACATATCTGGACATTTATTTGGTTAAAAGGGAGTGTTCTGTTCTCATCAACACTTATCAAGGCCCCTGAGCAGTGTAGATCTTACACTGAATTTGCAGATAGACCACTTTAGAACAGCACTATTCATTTTTAACGTAGAATGGATTAATATTAGATGCATTAAGTATTAAATAATAAGTGTATATATATTAATATTTGTTATTATTTTTTTTATATAGTTTTATTTAATAATACTGATTTTATTTCAGATTTATTTTAATAAATGAAAATCATTTTTAATAGGTTTAGTTAACAACAGTGAGCTTCACAAGGAGCCTGTTCACCTGTTATGCATTTATTTCAGTTAGTTGCCATTTCATTTATTTTTTTACATTTCAGCTTTATTATAATATTTAATAGTTTCAGTTAATGACACTGATTTTATTTCAGCTATAAATAATACTTAATAGTTTTAGTTAAAAACACTGAGTTTCAGGAGGAGCCTTGTTACCTTTCTGTTCATATGATTTGCATTTATTTCAGTTAGTTGTTATTTATTTTATTAGATATTATTTCAGCTTTATTTTTATTTTTATTAGTTTTATTTGATAACACTGATTTTATTTCAGATTTAATTTAATAAATGTAAAGAATTTTTAATAGCTTTAACAAAACAGATTTTATTTAAGCTTTATTTTAATAAATAAAATATTTTGAATAATTTTAGTTAACAACAGAGTTTCAGGAGGAGCCTGTTCACCTTTAGTTCTGTTCATCTATTATGCATTTATTTCAGTTAGTTGCCATTTTATTTTATTTGATTTTTTTATTATAATATTTAGTAGTTTTAGTTAACAACACTGATTTTATTTTAGATTTATTTGAATAAATTGATAATAATTTTGAATAGTTTTATTTAACAACACCGAGTTTTAGGAGGAGATTTTGTTGCCTTTCTGTTCATCTGTTATGTATTTTTTCAGTTTTGTTGTTATTTATTTTATTTCAGCTTTATTTTAATATGTAATACCTTTATTTAATAGCCCTTATTTTACTTCAGATTTATTTTAATAAATGAAAATAATATTTAATAGTTTTATTTAACAACACTGATTTTATTTCAGATTTAAATAATATTTAATAGTTTTAGTTAATGACACTGAGTTATTTAATTTTTTAAGTTTTTAATTATTATTATACAACAGAAAAACACATATTGTACATACAATGAACAAAATATAACCAATTTTAATATTATACTCTATAATAACAGTAATAATAGTAGGATTATTCAATATTATTCAACATATTCATTTGAATAGGGTACATTATGTCCAGTACAACTGTTCAGAGCAGTTAAAGTCCAGCATCAAATGACAAGCATAATGAAATATTAATCAGCAGTGGGATATGGATTATTAATGCCTGGATAAAAGCTGCTGAGCTCAGGATAACACACAGAGGCATTTGCAAATTGGTACATTAAACATTCCTGTGCAAACACAGAGCTGTATTAACACCGCTGATAGTCCACTTCACACACAATTACAGACTGCTTTCGACCGGGCTGTTGCGAGCGTTTGCAAACGTCCCATTTTACTGCAATACGGCTACCACTGAATGCATTTTAAATGAGGACAATCAGTGTTTATAGACCATCAATATGCGTCACGGGACCCCCACAGAAGAGCTCTGTTTGTCTATACAAAGCGGCTGAAAGCAGTGTCACAGGCTGACTGGGGGTTTGATAAGGAAGTATTTAAGTGTTTAATTAAGACTTAATCATTTAGAGAAAGTGTGAAACTCAACTGTGCTTCTGAGCAACTCAAATCTAAATCAGCTCAACAGCAGATCCTTTTAATATTATCATGAACATTTGATGTTTAACGTTGATCAGCTGTGCCACCTTTGAACCGTCCTCACATTCTTCTGCTCCGTCCTGTGTGTTAATCTCCAGCTGTCACTGTCTTTGATCAGCTGTATAGGGCTGTCTATTTCGCCTCTCTCTCTTCCTCTTTCTAGCCTCATCGACTCCTTTCCGTCTCAGGTCTGTTGGAACCCGTTGGCCTCTACGCCTCCCTCCTAACAAACCCCCTACTCTCCTTTTTTTCGACGCTCTCCTCCCCCTTCTCTCTTTTGTCCCTGCCTTTTTTTCGTATTCCCTCCAGAACACCGGCCTTAGGCTGAGTTATTTTCTCCCCGCAGGCCCATCTGTTCCCAGGAGACTCAATGGGCAGATGTTCTTGCCGTCTCATTCTCCCCCTCTCTCTGTCTCAGTGCTTCTCTTTCCCTCTCTTTCTTGCTGACCTGAAAGCAGTGGTCAGCAATGGTCACTTCATTGTGTACAGAAAAAAATAAGTGTCAGAATGTCTATACGGATGGACAAGACTGAGAAATGTATCTGTGTTTGTGGGAAAAGAAGCATGCTTAATTGTAGTGAATGTGGATTTGTAGTGTAATTCAGAAGTATATTTAAAACACTACTTACATATATTATATAATATAAAATGCCACTCAGAGAGTGACTGTTTCTTATACACTTTATAATATTGTCAATTTATAAGTTTTATTTTAACCCTTTAACTGCCACTCCCTATTGTGAACATAGACATAAAAATGCACTATCCAAATGTAATTTTTTATAATTCATGAACAAAACATTTTGTAATATGATTTTCAGGTACAATTTCCATGATAATGCAATGTCTCATTTTAAAATGGTTTCCAAAGGATATATAAGTGATATATAATTTCTTATGATTTCTAAAGCGTGATAGGAAAAAAGGCAACAAATAAAGTCTTTTTATTAAAAAACGTCTGAACCCCTGTTATGATTTAAATTTTTTGAGGTGCACTCTTGTCATAAATTAATCTATTACTTTTCCTACATAATTTGTAACACAAAACAGTGGTAAAATATCAATTTAGGAGTCTTAGACCTTTCCAACGATACATAGTTTGTCATGATTAGATCATTATGTTTTAAATAATCATTTGTCATTTTAAAAAATTTGTTTTGAGGTGCTGAGTAAAGCACATTTAAAGTGATTATAATTTTAACTTAAGTGTTTTATTCAATATTACATTTAAAGATTATATATTTTAAATGTACGAATTGCTAATTCATAATTAGAAATGTGTAATTACAAATATATTTAAATACATGACTTTCAAAATTTAAATAACGTCATATGGCATTATTTGCCATAAATGCTTGTCAGTGCATATTAACCATATTTTAGAAAAAATATAAATAAATCTGAAATTAAATACAAAGATGTACTACAATTCTACCTAAACTACCATTCAAAAGTTTTTAGACAGTATGATTTTTAATGTTTTTTTTTAAAAAAGCCTGGATTTATTTGATCCAAAGTAAACAAAAACTGTAAAATTCTGAAATATTTCTACAATTTAAAATAACTGTTTTCTATTTTAAAATGTAATTTATTTCTGTGATTTCAAATCTGAATTACTAGTCACATGATCCTTCAGAAGTCATTCTAATATTCTGATTTGCTGCTCAAAAAACATGTATTATTATTATGTTGAAAACAGCTGAGCAGAATTTTCAGGTTTCTTTGATGAATGGAATGTTTAGAAGAACAGCATTTATCTGAAATAGAAATCTTTTGTAACATTATATGTCTTTATCGTCACTCTTGATCAATTTAAAGCATCCTTGCTGAATAAGTATTAATTTCTATAATTTCTTTCCCCAAAAATTTGGGTATAGTGTTACAAAATGTTACAAAAGCTTTTTTATTTCAGATAATAGCTGATCTTTGGATCTTTATACTCATCAAAGAATCCTGAAAAAATTTATTCTGTTTTAAATATTGATAATAATTATAATAAAAAAAATTTCTTGAACAGCAAATCAGCATATTAGAATGATTTCTGAAGAATTATGTGACACTGAAACTGGAGTAATGATTCTAAAAATGTAACTTTCAACACAGTTACATTTTAAATTATATTTTAAAATATAATAAAAAAAACAGTTATTTTAAACAGTAAAAATATTTTAGATTATTGTTTTTGCTACTTTGGATCAAATAAATGCAGGATTGGTGAGCAGAAGAGACTTCTTAAAAAACAATAAAAATCTTACTGTTCAAAAACTTTTTACTGGTAGTGTATGCATACTGCATAAATGTAATGCATTTCACTTTTTATACTCTTTATTTTCTTAAAAACACTGTCTAATATAACAAAATGTCACTTTCTATTACAAACTTTTAAATTGTAATTTGCTAATTGTGTCTAAATAAATGTATTCGACAGCTGTTTGACTTTAAAATCTTTACCAAAGATTAAGTAGTCACATTTCTTACATCTTTAGTGAGAGGTGTGTGTGTGTGTGTGTGTGTGTGAGTGAGGCAGGTGAGGGATTTAGTGCATTCAGTTCTTGTCTCAATGCATGTGTTAATTCAATACCCTTTGCACCATTTGGGTTTGGGGTTGTTCCTGATGGCTCAGGGTGGTAATGAGGCAGGTTTAACTGCAGAGAACATTAATGACAGAGCAATACACTCTCCACATTAGAGCTATGCAAATGCTTACATTCACACTCGGTCATTCACTGAGGCAGTAGTCTCAAATGTGAAGCGTTTAGGCCAGACCACCTGTCACATCACATGGATGTGAACATTCACTTACACACAAGCAAAAGCTTAAGTTTTGCATATTATTCTATAAACCATTTCTAAATGTGACTATAATTTGAGTGCTGTGGACCAGGAAGAGAGTACTGGCTTCCTTTCTGAACGAGTCTCCACTTTACTCTTTATCCAGGAAGTTCATTAAAGCAACAGACATTTTTAATGGGTCAATGCACTTGCACAATGCATTTATAAGCTATTGTGTTGGGACCACCAGTTTAGCATTTCATTCAGACATTAGTGTTCCATCCTTAAATATTATTAGAAATATACCATCAAGGATTCATTTCTGGAAAGGCATTTTTATGTATTTAAATTCCAAGTGATTACTTAATACTTAGAGTATCTCTAAGTGAATTATTTCTCAGATTCATAGACAGTTTGAAAAATCCAAATTTGCAGATTACATCAGTGCTGGTACAATTGTCTTAACAGAGGCTGATCTCTCCCGCCCTGAGGAACCCCACATGTCCTTTTGTGAATCCTCACAGCAGGTGTTCACCTGTTAGCAAACGTCAGTTCGTAAAACTGTCTGGGCAAGTTCTCTGAGATCCTTCAATACAAGCCTGTTCATCCAGTTTTACATGAGACTTTGTCTGCTGTTGTTTAGTATGAAAGTATTGTGCATTTTCATGTCACTACTGAAACAGTATGTTTTAAGTCCATTGGCTGAGATTGATTTGAACTACACCTCTACATTTATGATCAGAAAATATTCCTGTGTCCTCTCTCTTATAGCTATATGGTGAGTAGATAGGCCCCATCATTTTGAGGTAAATGTGTTCAAAAGTCTGTGTGTGACATTAAGGAACATCACTACCAAACACCATTTTTTTGCAATTAAACACTTTTAGTTTTTTAGTGCTAGCTAACCATGTGCTGATTAGCATCATTGAACTAGGTTCAGAAGTATCTAAAATTGTTACTACCGAAAACAGTTACTACTGAAACATTTGGTAGAGTTTTGGTAGTAGTGACATCATTTATTTTTTGGGCGTTTTTCCAAAAATTTGTCACTACTGAAACCGTTATGAGCCAAACATGTCAAAATTGTTTCGGTAGTGACAAAAGATCCACACAATCCTCATATTTGGGGGAAATAAACAAACTTTAGTACAGTTATGCCATTTTTTTTTTGTATTTTAGTATGTTTTAGTATGCAAGTTCAAATTGTGTAATGTGATGTGGTCGCTACTAAACCATTACTGTCACTACCGAAAATGTGCAGTCGCTACCAAAACATGAGATGTTTTGTCAAAAATAAAGTATATACTGAGTGATCAACTAAGGACGTGATCAACTTTGGTGGAGACAACCTTGGGAAGAGGACAAATAACAGAGAATTAACTGCACAATTACTAGAAAAGTGTACATTGGATTTTATACAATTTCTTTTTTATTTTTTTTAAGATATTTTCAACTCTGACTTTGAACCAATTCTGTAAAATGGCCCATAAAACTGAAGAATGCTTAAAGAAACACAATAAAATGTCATGCAAGTAAATCAATGAGCGTTTCCATCCTATTCCCACAGTCCCATTGTGCTAAAATTGGAGGGATCCTGCAAAAGCAGGGGAGGGTGACTGGGAGGTTATCAAGACTAACAGAAGCAGTCAGGTTGTTTTGTCTTTTTAATAAGGCTGTCGCGGTTCATCCTTACCAAATGTTCAAAGAAAAAATCTCCAAAATAAAACTTTCGACAGTACCACAGTTTGTATTAAATTCATATGGGAATCTTGCCTCTAGTGTGAAGTATCTTACTGTAAAGAGCACTAGTCTGAAGTGAAGAGCTTGTTTTGAAAAGTGTCTGTATATCCCAGCAATCTTCTTAAGCAATCATAAGGCTATATCTACTGTCTGGAGGGCCATGGCGTACTTTGTGATGCATGTGTGAGGAGATATTGGATATTTTTTGGGTGTGCACTGAATGGTAAGTGACTGTATGTTTTATCTTTTACAGCCTACGTGTTGGCCAACTACATTCATCATAATATTTCTCACCACATAGACCTATAGGCCAGGGAAGGAATTTATGTATATTTCTGACAGCCTCATTTTAATGTGAAAAAGGCCCCTTGTAGCATAAAGCTAAAGTGTACCACCCTTCCCCCAGAATACACACAAACATATAGATTTGCCAATGCAATGTTTTGCTTTTAGTTAATGTAATTACCTTAACTTTCAATAGAGGGTTTGACCTTACGTCACGGTTTGGTCATTTACCTGGATGTAAACAGCAACATGGATTAAACAGTTAATACTGAATATGTTGTTCTGCTAATTTATGCTGTCCAAATTATGAAAAAAAATAAAAAATAAAAAATAAAACGTGGAAGCTGCTAAATCGTATAAAGAAGACTTAGTAAGCAGGAAAGAGTGCAAAATTTTGACAAACTAAAGCTAATAGGTGGTAAAGATACATAAAAGCAGTTTTAATTAAGATATTAGCCTAATATTTCACCTACCTGACTGGAAATAATAAAAACAAACACAAATGTTGTCAAGACTTTTGCCCTGAAAATCCTGGTTCAGTTTGGCAAACCACAAATGCCTTTTGTTCCTCAGACAGTTTTTTTTTGCCAAAAACACGACAATAAATGACCATTTCAGCAGCAATGATCAGTAAACTATCCGAGTTTCATTCGGTTCAGTGGCATTGTTTACGTTCAGTGCCACCAATATGGCCAATTAATGACGCATTGTGAAAACACTATAGTACTTATAGCAATTTACTTGCTTCGAGAAACATTCATATTTTGGTATAGAAACAGGCCACACTATTCACAATAATAGATTTTCATTATTCACAGTCAGCCCTTTTGTTTTGCCAAATCTGTGTCACTGTCTAACATTTGTCATGAAATGGAAACTAGGTTAATGTGGCTATGTAAATGTAGCCAGGTCTGCAAAAAGCTGAGAATGTTAGTCATTAATATTTGTATTATCGCTTATCTTAGTCTAATTTAAACACTCACGGCCTCTATTTGGTATTTATGGCTAGTTTAATAAGAAGTAGCTGACATACAGACTAAAACCCAGGAACCTTTGTATTTCTCAGTTTTCTCATTTAAAGGGAAACCGTTTATCCATTTTATTTTTACATGTAATATTTTTTAAGGCTTTCTAACTACTAGCTTTCTCTCTCAATTAATGCGAGAGATATTAATATAATTAATATTTCATGCTTTACGTATTAAATTAAAAATTATTTTAAAATTGTTTAAATATATTTAGATGGATGAAAACATATCACGTCATTGCTGAAAATACTGCAGAAACTGCCAGCACAAATATGTACTAAAAACTGACGTTTTATAAACGTTTGCTTTGTATTAAACAAACATATATTTACTTCTTTGTCTATGAGATTTGAGTGGTACATTCCGCGCCAGGACGTTGACATATGATTGGTTTCTTGCAGCTGAGGGCGTTACCAAGCTGAAGCTTGAACTGTTCCGCGGGAAAATCTTTCCTTGTTCCATATCTATACATTTTTACCCCGCCCAATTTATGTAAACATAAACACCATTGGATGAATTTATTGAAGCGCTGTTGTTACCTCATAGTTTATTGGACATCAAATCTGTCTGTCATTCTTTGGACCGCCCACTTTCTCTTGGAGAACAATGTGGAGAAAAGAGGAAGCGCATCTCATTGGCTGAATCAGATGTAACGCCGCTGCTCATTGGCTACTCCGATTGCCGCTTGTGGACTGCATGTTTTGAACATAAATAAGAGCTACATTCAGCACTTTCTTCCTCAGCAGAGTTTGGAAAGGTCAGAGAGAGTGCATTGAATCGGCAGCTCTCTGACAACAAAGATCAAAGATGATGGATTTTTAGAAACCCCTTTTTATCGTGTCTTGTGTAATCTGGCGTAGTTAGTATGCAGAATCCTACAAGTTGTTTTCTTAAACCTAAATAACTTAAATTCAAGCCCCTATCCGGGTTGCTGTGCGCTTGCTAACTTGGCTTTAACCCTTTGTCGTCTTAATCGCGCCTGACTGGATCTTATTTTCAACAATCATCCGACGACCCGCGTCCCTTCAGAAATGGATTTTGATACTACTCCAGGCGACATCAGCCCTGTAAATGATCCGTTCAGCGCAGGGCCCGATTCAGTCCTCAGACCTCACCGACTCTCCTTGCCGGAGATCGGGGCGAGGGGCTCCCCCTGCATGAAGAACCTAGCCTCCCCCGGACCAATGACAGTGCTGTCTCCCGTGACTAACCTGGCTCTAAACATGAATAACCTCGCTGTTCTTGGAGGGTAAGTGAAGACTAGCTATTTTTCAGTAGCACGAGTACAAAAAGTAAACAACTGCAGAGCTACTTCCTGAAATTGTTCTGAGGCTGATTATTTGAGCTTTTACAACCCTTCTTATCAAATGATAGTGCATTTGTACAATAGTTAAGCTGTTTATATAATACTATTATATAACCAAAGACGTTTCAGTTTTCAAATTGTTTGATTTTGCGTTTTGATACAGTCAATGTGAGACACCAAAGCGGAAGAAAACCTTGCCCCTCCTAAAGATCCCTTCCTTCGCCTCTGATGCTTCTTCAGATGCAGGTAGCTTGGAAAACATGCATTCGTTTTCCTGTATAAACTTTTATGCATGTTTGTGTATGGCAAGCTTCTTAAACATTGATGTCTATTGTTACTACCACTTATTTTTTTTTTAAAAAGGTCGTGTTTAACTTATTCCTAGTTGTAACTATTCAGAATTACTAAAATCAATTCCAGTTGTCATAGTGTGGAATGAATAGACACTTGTATCCTTTTAGTCAGAATGGCCAATCTAACCTCATAAAAAAATGTAGCAAGGTGGTGGTTTGTATAATGTTGTTGTTGTTGTTGTTGTTGTTGTTGTTGTTGTTGTTGTCTCAACTCATGATTCAAGATGGTGATTTCACAATGATTTTCTCAATTGAAACAAAAGAGTTTTATTATTGCTTAAACTAAACCACACTGGTTATGAACACTACTTCAATAATAAACATCATTTAGAGTCAAAATGTGGAAATGCCATCTTTTCTAAAGACCGTTCCCCTCAGAGATGCATTTATGTAAGAACAAAAGTTTTGCTTTTAAGATTGTGTCTTGTAAATTGCTAAAATGTGTGAGCAGTGTATTTGCATGCTAGTAATTAAATTAAGTGCTGTTGACAAATTCCTTTGAGTTGGTTGAAAGGAATGTTAAAGTGGTTTACCATATATTCCCTTTGGAATGTGAACAATGATCTTTATAGTTTAGTTCTGCTGTATTAACAGCTTGTGCAGTTTCTCATCTGTATCTTCTCGCCACAGGTCTTGGATTAGAGTCTCCCAGCCCTTTGGACTCTCTGGATGCTGAACAGAAGTGAGTATGATTCTTCTGCCTGTTGGTCATCATATTTGACATGTGAGATGGAGCTTGGCTAGGATGCTTGGCTTGAGGATTATACATCTAATCTAGTCCCTGCCGTTAGATGGACCATACATATGCTCGGCGTGTCTGTTTTTGTGGATTAGCTGAGCATATGCTGCCATCCGTCACAGATCACACGCAGTGTCGCTGGATATCAGAGCCACACTGCGCATCCTGTTATTAAAGGAATTATTCAGACTAAAATGTAGTGTAATTTGCTTAAGATTTTAGGCAGAATGACATTCAGTTTAATTGAATAATACGCATATTTATCCTTTAAAATTCACAAGGGCTCAGATATAGTATTATTCACCCAGCATGCATTAAATCTGTGTACTCCCTGGCTCTCTGGTAATCTACAGCCTGTGAGACGGTTCTCCTTTCCAAGCCATTTGGTGTCGATGGGAATCCATTTATCTGTAGCCAGGCCTACAGCTGTTTGGGTTCCTCACACATCAGTGTGTGTGTGTGTGTGTGTGTGTGTGTGTTGTGTGGCTCGTTCCTGAAGGGGGCTGGGTGAATAGTGGCACGCTTTTCATGCCCTAGGAGAGCAGGCGTCTAAATAGAGCGGTAATATGTGTGTGTGTGAGGTAGCCAGGGTTACTACAGAACCCCCTTCTTAACTCTAATTCCTCCTTTTTCCTATGCTATGAAAGAGCCACACTCCTTACCACCTCCCCCTTCCAAAGCGCCATTCACTCTCTCGCTCTCCCCCTGCTCCCCTCTTCCAACAAAAGAGGCTTGCAGAGGGGGTTAGTGTTGTGTGGGCATATGGTAAATTAGAAGACCCCCTCCACCTTTCCTCGGTTCTGCTGAGGGCTGTTTTGCATACAGGTGGGCATCGTGGTGTTTGTTAAATATAGAGTTGTGAGGGGCCTAGTCTGAGAGATAAATGACATGAATTGTCGTCTGGGCTTGTGTTTGGCTGGAGTGGGAGGAGGCTTGAATACACTAGGAACTGTTCAATAGATTTATTTTTTTTCCTCACAGGTTTGAGAAGGCCATGCAGGATGCCACGCGAGCAGTTAATGAGTAAGTGGTCATGCACTACAAAGCAGAGGATGCTTTTGTCTGTGGAAGCTGTTGTATTGATTTGGGTTTAATCAAATGTTCTTTCTGTTCTTACAGAAAAATGCCCATTCGTAGGATACACTCTTTGCCAGTAAGTTGTGTGTGTGTGTGTGTGTGTGTGTGTGTGTGTGTGTGTGTGTGTGTGTGTGTGTGTGTGTGTGGTGTGGTTTTTTTTTTTTTTTTTTTTTTTTTAAATAAGAAGAAATCTGTGTTTTGACAAGGGTGCATTTTGGTTGAAAAATCATTACATTTCAATACGTGTGACCCTTGATGACAAAACCAGTCATAAATTGAGATTTATACATCTGAAAGCTATAAAAAGCTTTCCATTGATGTATGATTTGTTAGGACTATTTGTCCAAGAGGCTTTGAAAATCTGAAAGTCTTTGAATATTGAGATAATTGCCTTTTAAAGTTGATCAAATGAGGTTCTTAGCAATGCTTATTACTAATCAAATTGTTTTGATATATTTACAGTAGGGAATTTACAATTCATCTTAATGAAACATGATAACCTAATGATTTTTGGCTGATAAGAGAAATCAATCATTTTGACCCATACAATGTGTTTTTGGCTATTTCTGCATGTATACCAATGCTACTTAAGACTGGTTTTGTGGTCCTGAGAGAGAGGGAGACATTTGGTTTGTGCCCTTGGTAAACAGAACTGGCCCTAAACTTTTTTTTTCTTTTTTTTCTTTTTTTTTTTTTTACCCTTTAAAATAATAACATGGTCTTTTTTTTTCTTTGCAGCTGCAATTTCTGGGTCACAGTCCCAATTTAAGGAATAAAGAACCTGATCCCTCGCGCTATGGAGTGTGGACTTGTGCAAATGGCAGTGACAACAAAGAAAATCTGGCTGAGGTGCGTTTTGTGTCTCTGTTTCTAGTTTTATGTATTCATGCTCAATTGACTAGAAATTGCTTTTTGAGAGCGGGAGCGGTTTACTAAAAGCTTTATTGACTTGGAAAGTGAAGGGAATTCTTGGCAGGTGTTGGAGCGACTTTGTATTTTCTCTTACAACTTAATGATTCAATCTGTTTTTTACAGGAGAATTTTGAGTTCAAGAAGCCTTCCATGCCAGCATCGCGGTGTCGTGCACGGTCCACTGGAGGCTCCAAGGATGCTTTTGCCGGACGACCCAACTCTGCTCCTGCTTTAATGGTACAATGTGCATCCCTGGCAAAACCTGTGGAAAATTAATTCTTAAAGGTTTCATTTTGGTGTTGATGTAACGTTTAAAAGCTTGTTTCTTCTTTATTGTCCAGCTTTCCCCACCTTCATCTTTACAGCCTGACTCTCCAGATGAGAGCAGTCCCTTCATATTGCGCCGCCCATCTCTCTCCTGTCTCCATGATGACGATGATGATGGCTTCCTAGAGGGGCTCGATGATGTGGAGGTGACTTTTCATTATTATTATTATTATTATTATTATTATTATTATTATTATTATTATTATTATTATTATTATATATATTTTTTTTTCTTCCTAGTTTTATGATGTCTTTTGATTTGTAAATAACCATTCTGTATTTGTTTGTACAGAATGACTCTGAGGTTCCTCTTGGAATGGACAGTCTTCTCACAGCTCCTCTGGTGGCTAAACAAAGTACTGACAGTAATTATTCGGTAGGCTGTTACACACTTTATCTCTTTTGATTTGTTTTTTTTATGGTTATTAAGACAATGGTTAACGACCAAACCCACTTTTATTGTCCTTAGCCTGTTGTTCGCTGCCGTCCACGTGGGTTGTTTCGATCTCCCTCCATGCCAAACCCTGGAGGGCGTATCCCACTAAAGAGACCCGAGAGGCCACAGGATGAGAACACACCTGTCAGAGTGAAAAGGAGGCGGAGCCTGGCAGGGACACAAGTTGCACCCACAGAACAGGAGGATGTTATACCTCATCAGGTCAGACCTCACTAGAAAGATAACAGTACTCATAATTTGAGTATAATTTGGGTCTAACTTTTGATCCCTTCCCCTTACAGGTTCAAAGGTCAAAGTCTTTTAATCACACACAGATTGAAAGAATGTTGGATACAGATCCCAGTAATGTGATTGGAGATTTCACAAAGGTGATTAATACTTCTAATAATACAATTTATTTATTTTTTTCATAATAAAGCCAACACCATTTTAAATCATTCATTGTCTTTTTGAAGGCTCCTGCACTACCCACAGTTGAAGGAAAGCACCAAGAGTTAAAATACATCACTCCAGAAATTGTAAGTTTGTGCACATTAATATTTGGCATTCACATTTTAAATGTAAGAGCATGCAAAACAAGCAGTTGCATGAGTTGTCATCCCGTTTTTACCACCAAATAAAAGGTGATTTGTGACTCACAATTTAGATTTTTTTTTTTTTTTCTCGCAATTGTGAGTTTGCATATTCAAATTCTGACTTTTTGAAACTGGTGTGAGTGGCAATTTGTGAATGCTTTTTTTTTTTTTTTTTTTTTTTGTATTCAGTAGCAGAAATGGGCTTTCATACATCTATACAATGTGCACTGGCACATTTCCCATAATTCCCTTTTGCTAACATCTATTTCTATATTTTCAGATGGTCAATGCAATGAACGGACAGTACAGCGGTCTGGTGGAGAGGCTGTTTGTCATTGACTGCCGCTATCCTTATGAATATGAGGGTGGCCATATTAAGGTTAGCCATATTTCATTTTAATGAACCTTGAAACAGTTGCTTATTGTAGTATTTGTGTGGGGAGAATTTTGCTGACTCCTGTTTGTCCTCTTTTCAGGGCGCCCTTAACCTCCATCAAGAGGATCAAATTGAAGACTTCTTTTTAAAGCATCCTATTCTCCCAGAATGTCCTGAGAAGCGTGTCCTGCTGGTTTTCCACTGTGAATTTTCATCTGAACGTGGCCCACGGATGTGCCGCTTCGTTCGACAAAGAGATCGGTTTTTGAATGAATACCCCAACCTCCATTACCCTGAACTTTATATCCTGAAGGGAGGCTACAAAGACTTTTTCCCTCTTCACAAGGTATATGTCCATTCACAGTGCAGACATCCTCATGTCTACATTTTTTTTCCTTTCCTCTCTTTTATTATTTTTATAGTTTATAATGCATGCTTTTTTTGCCCTCTGCAGTCGGTCTGTGAACCCCAGGCTTATAGGCCGATGCATCATGAAGACTTTAAAGAAGACCTGAGGAAGTTCCGCCTTAAAAGCCGCACCTGGGCTGGAGAACGCAGCAAGAGAGACATGTACAGCCGTCTCAAAAACCTCTAAGACTCATGTGCTCGCATCCCTTCATCATTGTACTGCCTTAACTTGCTCATATGCTGCCCTCACACATGAGACGTGGCAGAGACCTGAACCTGTGTGTTTGGTTGCAACAGTGGTTGGTTTTCAGGGTTTGGTATTTATTTAGTACCACAAATGCCAAATGAGGTTGAGAGGCTATTACATATCTCTGCCTGTTTGGTTTGATCTTATCACTTTTTTTTGTTTTTTTAAAACTGCCATTATTCACCACCCTGATCTCCCTTTAGAAACACACAGCTACATGTCATTGTCATGTATTACACATGCACGTTTTAACTAACTTGGTTTTTATCAGTGCCCCCCTTTTTGTCCACTGGCCTGTTATAATTAATTACTGTTAACTTTTTTTTTTTTTTTTTTTTTTTTCCTGCCCTTGAGCACTTTTTTTTTCTCAAATTTTTGGTCAGTGTCTTAATAATAAAGCTGTGATTACAGTAGAGAACTAATATTACATTGGTAGAATAAGTTTGCGTATTCTGAATGTCACAATTATGCAAATTCTCATATCACAAAATAATGATTTAAATTGAGCCATTTGTTTTCAGAAATATGTAAAGCATTCTATTGACAATGACCATATTGCTTTGAATGTCCTGGATTGAGTTTTTGGAAACTGAGCATTCAAATTATTTATTTTTTATTTTTGGGGGGGGTAGCAATTTTTATTATTTTATTTTTTTCCTCACTTGGCCAACAGCTTTAACTCGGCGACAGGGATCCTGACTTTTGCTGCTGGTCAGCAAGTGATGACCGCATCAATGTTCACCAAAATGTTCTGAAATGAGAATTGGTTCTCTTTGTTTGTAAACCAGTGACAGTTGAGTTACAATTCTCACTCCCATGCAAATGTCTGTGTGTTTTGTAAATTTTTATCTTCCTGAGTGTATGTTTTATTGGTCATGTGTGACTGAGAGGCTGGTTTATGTATTCATGAATAAACTTGGAGTTTGGGGTAATAACTCTTTGCTGAATCTTGATCTCTTGGATCTGTGTGCTGTTATTCACCGGCGTCGGGGGTTGAGTCACTTGTTTTTCAAATATACCGGTCTTGTGGAGACCTTGAATGCGGTTAGTCAAGCACCAGCACGTGTCCCTGCACACATTTGCATTCCAAAGCTCTTCCAAATAGGAGGAGCCAGCAGTTTCCCAGCCGTTCCCTAACATCCTGGCACGGTGTCAGACCAGTTCCTACGCCAATGTTTCTGTTTGGTTAATGAGTAAAAGTATTTTTGGACGCACTTATCAGTATGAGCAAACAAGAAATGAAAGTTTAAACGTTTAAAACGTGTGTTAAGTGTTTAACAAATGTGACTACTGTTTTCAAACTAAGAGCTTTCAAACTGTTGGTCCAAAGCCAAACATTTAGACATTCTGTATGCGTCTTGATTCCCAACAGACTAAAGGAAATGTATAGCTGAGGTAAAAAGTTTATTTAATTTAGTGATTGTTTTTCATGAGTCCTTGTTTGTCCTGAACACTGAAACTTTGCTGTTCTTCTGAAAAATCCTTCAGGTTCCATAAATTCTGTTTTTTCAGCATTTTTGTGTATTTAAACCCTTTCCAACACTGACTGTATGATTTTGGAATACATCTTTTCACACTGAGGACAACTGAGGGACTCTTACAGGACTAATACAGAAGGTTCAAACGCTCACTGATGCTCAATTCAACTATTATTTTCTTCTGTGGTCTTTTATGTGAAATAATATTCAGGTCAGTACTAAATAAAAAATAACATGCATTTTTTATGATCCCTCTTATTTTGGTAAAATAATTCCCATTTTGCAGATTCTGTAAGGTGTATGTAAACTTTTGACATCAACTGTACATCTTTATGAAGCAAACAGTGTATTAGAACACAAAGCAGTAACTTGAAATGCAGAACCATGCATGTCTGTTAAATTGTATTGTAAATCTTTATAACACATGACTTTAAAATTTCAAAAGTGGTTTGGCTGTATAGCTTTACATTTTAAGGCAAGACATTACAGTCTTTTTATGTGCTGGTCAATGAGCAAGAGCTTACATTACAGCTTCTATATTATAAAGGTTTACACAAACAGGTTGTTAATACATCTTAATACATTCTTAAAATGATGGTTTGTTGACAGTATTTTCTGATTTCTGGAGTGATAAAAAGAGATATCCCCTCTGTAACTTCAATATGCCAACAAAATGAAGCAAGCTTTGTGGTCCAGGCTTTATCTGCTACTCAGATTTCTTTTCTGGAAATGTATGCAAATTTGTGCATATTTAGAAAGATACTGCCTCATTCATGCATTTAATCATTGGATTTCAGAAAACTTGTAAAAGAAAACTTTTGTCTTACTGTAATGAATCAACTGGGGAAAATTATAGTGATACCTATTAGTTAACATTTTTACCCTATAGGCACCTCTGGTGTCTTGCCTTAAGATACGGTTTTGTAAATACTATTTACATTTTACATTTACAGCCTGCACATTGTGTAATTCATGTATTAATTAAACCACCTTAAAATAATTATTAAATATTAGATTTTGTGTGCTAGAATCAATGTGTAATATTTTCCTTTTAAGTCTGAAGGCTGAAATTTCAGGTTTTGTTTCCCACTTTAGATATTTATTCTATGTGGTTTTAGTTCAACCACAGAGAGCTGGTAAAAAAGTCTAGTTTGAGTAAGAGGATCTTACGCATGCTGAGTTTCCATTGTTAATGTGTTTCTGCTTTGCTAGCCCGCCTCTGAATCTAAAAATTACCAGAATCGGCTGTAAAGGCTGGAGTATTGCCATCGTTGTAACCACATCCTATTGCTTTTGCAACAGCAAGATCTTCTGAATGTGACCTCAGCTTTTGTTTCTCCCCACTGTCTTCCTGTATCTTCAGTAAAACCTTTTTTTTCATTCATTGTCAGGCAATCAGTTTGGTCTCAGTGCTCTTTTTCTTAGCATTGGAACATTGATTCTTCTTTTGTCATATCACAGACTGGATATCAGACTGACTGTATGTGATGTGTTTATGTAAGTTGAGTGTCACAGGATGTGGGGGGAGATGTGTGTTCTCCTCCCTCATGGGTTAAGTGAGCATGACCAGCAGTTGTTAAGCAAAACAGCTGTCCTTTGTGTGTGTTGGAGCTCACGTGTTTGAATACGTCCAACTGAGTTTTCAATCAATGGCACTTTGTACTTTGTATGTGTATAAACGTGCTGCTTTGTTTAACGTGTACGCATTGGAGAATGTTGGGTGGAGAACTGTGCAGTTAAAGACTTGTTATATTTTTTTTGCTGTCACAAGGGTACATTTTAAAATTTGCATATCTCACAGGTACATAGATCAGACTAAAGAATGTACTATATCCTGATTAGTTACTATGTTATAAAATTCATTCTGGAAAAGTTTTGAAAAACTTGGTAGTGGCATAAGAACAATAATGCAGCACATTTAAAAATTAACTTCTTCCTTTTTTTCAAAACATGAAAGTTTGCTTTGAATCACAATTTGCATGCATCCATAAGGTAACATCACCCCCATCTCAAAAAGCTGAAATAAAATAAAATAAATATTAATATTATTATTATATCACCATGGGGTAACATTCCCCATCTCAAAAAAGTAAAACTAAACTAAACTGTGGCACACAGTAAATAACAGTAAGACCCTTGCACCATGAAGTAACATACCCTCATCTCACAAAAGTAAAAATAAAATAAATTAAATTAAATTAAAATAAAATATAAAAACACAAATACAAATTGTGACTCCCAAGAAATAACATTAGTAAGACCCTGGCACTATGAGGCAACACCCTTCCAATCTAAAAAAAAGTAAAACAAATAAATAAAATACAATAAAATAGTGGCACCCAAGAAATAACATTATAGACCCTTGCACCATGAGGTAAAACCCCCCATCTCAAAAAGTACAAATTAAATAAAATTAAATAATAAAATAAAATAAAATAAAATAAAATAAAATAAAATAAAATAAAATAAAATAAAATAAAATAAAATAAAGTAAATTAAATTAAATTAAAAATACAAATAAAAATTGTGACACCCAAGAAATAACATTAGTAGACCCTTGCAACATCCCCCAGAACATATTCACATCATTCAAATCAAGGTTTTAAACTGCATTTATGTCCCAAATATTACAGAAAATCTAATTAAACAGAAATTAAAAACTAAAATAAACTGTTTAATACACTGGTTAAACTTTCACTGGTGGTTGGTTTAATACCGTGTTGCGTCCGCCCCATCCGTCCCATCGTTTCAGCAGAACATCTATCAGTCATCCAAGAGCGCCATCTAGAGTTAAAAAACGGAACTGCCCAAAATTGATCAGCTGATTCACAGTCATGTGACCAAATACGGAACTAACCATGCAGAGTTTGTCTACGATGGCATCATGACTTTCTGACACAAACACAAAGTTTATTTTATTTTGGGCACCTCGAGATAAAAATGCATATTTTCTTCAGGTGTTTACGATAGGCCTATGTAAAATTAGATATGGTGGTTTGTTTCTTAATTCACACGGTGTGTCCGGTGAGCGCGCTGTCTGCAGGCGAGAGTCGGATACTGTACGCCCGCGTATTCGGACCGGAGACCGGAGATGGTTGTGATTTCACACCGGAGCAGAGAAGACTGATACAGAAAGAGAAACTTCACGTGGTAGCGAGGTGAGACGAATTCACAACGCTTAACCACCAGCTACTTCTAATCCTTCAACTGTAAAATATTACATTAACTAACATGAGATTTCATTCAAATGATTTCCCCCTCATCATTTTGTTTAATGATCATCATCATCACCATGTTGTTTTGATGACTGACTTTCTGTGGAACATAGAAGAATGTTGATGACATTTCTCAACATATTTTATGTTCCACGAAAGACAAATAAATCATAGATTTGGAACAACAGGGTGAGTAAATGCTGACAGAATATTCTTTTTTTTGGGTGAACTGTTCATCTAATACCAAGTATCTGTATTAGCTGTATTTACAGTGGTGTTTTGTCAGAAACTATGGCTACTGGTACATGTGTACCCATGGGAACAATACTCTCTTTTTTCTGCCCTTCTTCTGTCTGTCAGGCAGGTGAGGAGTGCTGTGGCTCTGTGTAGAGAGGCCTCAGGCAGTTTGTGTGTGGAGGCAGTGCTGGGTGAGGAGGCTGCAGCTCTGGGTGAAGCTGACAGTGGTGTGTTTTCCCTGGGGAATGCAGAGCTCTTTCCTGACCGGAGTGTTGTTCTGTGGCTGGGGGTTCAGTCTCTAGCATTTACTCTGGTCTGCAGACCACACGAGAACCTCATGCTCGCAGAGGGAGCGCTTCGAAACATTGCACGTCACTGCCTGGAGGAGCTGCGTCTGCTGGGACCCGGTGCTGAGGTGAGGTTTTCTCTGGGACTAATGACTAATGAAGGGGTGCTTTCTAATTGTATCTAATTACTATTGCTCATATTTAGGGTTCAAGAATAACTAAAATAACTTAAAATGAATAAAACTTTTATAAAACTAAGAGTAACAAATTCATGTTTTGTGCTATAGAGTATTCACTTACGGATATGCGGATGCGTGGCCACACTGGTGATACTCCGATTTAAACAACAGCATGGATTGCACTGTTAATGTACTACTGAATACGTTGTTCTGCTAGTTTATGCTGTCTAAACCACAGAAAAAAACGTGGAAGCTGCTAATTCATATGGAGAACGACTTAGTAAGCGGGAAAGCGCGCAATATTTTGACCAACTGAAGTTAATATGTGGTAAAGATATGTACAAGCAGTATTAATTAAGATGTTAGCCTAATATTTCACCAACCTGACCAGAAATTATAAGAACTAACAAGAATGTTGTCAAGATTCATGCCCTGGAAATCCTGAAACGCCTTTGTTTCTCAGTTTTTGCACTCTTCTCCTTGATTTGTTTAAACCTTTGCAGTCTATAGTACTCTAAATGTTTTTCCCTGTTACTACAGGCCAAAACATGACAATAACTGACCATTTTCTGCAGCAAAAATCAGCAAAATGTGCAAGTTCTCTTTGCATACTAATCTGTTAACTGTGTTTGTGTGTTTGCGTATTGGTGTAAAATACAGCACCAAAATTTAAAGTGATAGTTCACCCAAAAATGAAAAATCTATCATTGATTACCCTCGTTCCAAACCCATAAGACTTATGTTCATCTTCAGAACACAAATTAAGATATTTTTGATGAAATCTGAGAGCTTCCTCACCCTGCATAGACAGCAATGCAACTGACACGTTCAAGGCCCAGAAAGGTAGTAAGGACATTGTTAAAATAGTCCATGTGACATCAGTGGTTCAACCGTAATGTTATGAAACTACAATAATTATTTTTGTGTGTAAAGAAAACAAAAATAATGCCCTTATTTAATAATCCACGTCAGTCTTTGACATATGTTTACAGGAGACTTCATCAAAAATATCTTAAGTTTGTGTTCTGAAGATGAATGTCTTACAGGTCTGAAACGACAAGAGGGAGTGATTAATGAAAGAATTTTTATTTTTGCGTGAACTATCCATTGTTTGATAGGAAGTTCAGTATTTGGAAAATCTTACTGACCTCAAAAACTCAAAAAAATTATTATTATTGTGTGTTTGTCTGAAATGACTGCTGTGTGAATGTATTTAAGTTGTTTGGTGTTTTCATTGCATCATTGTATAGATTCATGCAGCCTAGAGTCTGAAAACTATTGTATTGCTTTTGTTGTTACAGCCAAATTGAACTTCTGTTGAACCCCTGCAATCTTATAAAGTAGTTTGAGTGCAAGTTTTTCTTGTGTCTGCTGGCCTAGTTTCTTCCCACCAATAAAACTAGCAGTGGGCACAATTGAAATGATAAGAACACACATCTCATTCTGTATAAGATACATGATAAGCTGTTGATTACATTGTGATCAATGCGTTCACAGAAAAGCAATCCAGTGAGCTCAGGGGTATGTTCTGCCGAAATTTATTTAGGAATTATGTTCTTTCCAATTACTGTACGACTAGGGCCAGAGTTGTTGTCACACAGTGAACAAGGACATGCATTCAAAGTAAAAAGGCAGATTGCCAAGCTATTGATTATTTGATGCTACCCTTTTCTCTCTGGCTGACTTAGCTGTTATTTTCAGGTGTTGCTGAAAAGTGATCGAGTGGACGCATTGTTGCACAGACTGCTTCCCCATGGTCAGCTCCTCTTCCTCAACCACCGTTTTGCCCTCACCCTGGATAAAGAGATAGTGAGCTACGTGAGCAAATGAAACAGTGTGTGTATTAGTATAAGCATGAGTGTTTGCCACATATTTAGAGAGTAATATATAAACTGCCTGATAAATCCAGGATGTTCTGATTTAGGACATTTGGAGGAATGGCTTTGGAAGAAGGCATTCGAAAAGTAGAAGATTGCACCCACAAAGTGTATTGTGAACTGTTTTTTCCCTTTGAGGAAACCAAAGGCACATGTTTTGAAACTTTAATTGCAGTTTGACATCAGATTAGATGAAAAAAGACAGAACTCACACCAAAAAAAGCAGCTTGTGATATCTCAGTGAGAGATTATTCAAGTAAAGCTCTTTACACATTTGTTCTCTTAGGCAGAATGACTTTGGAGTACCTGATTAACTGGCCATTAATGGTCAATTGATAACATTGTTCATTGAGTTTCTTGTTAATTAAAGTCTGAATTTATGTTATTATTACTGTCTGGCTGGGTCAAAGTAAAACCATTGCAGTATATATTTATTTGGCTCTCCTCTAGAGGGCAGTGTTGCAATTTATTAATTGCTATATGTTTTTGATTTAGTCAAGTGCATTGCAATTTTAATAATCCTGTAACACTTTAATCTAAAATAATTCAATAGTTCACAGCAGTGTGTCTGCCAACAGATCTGAGATGGCTGATTGACAAGGCCGTATGACGCCTGCATATCTAGGCCAACGGAGCAATCACGCAATTCCTGAAAATCCATTTTTAGCCTCTCTTTCCACTGATTTAATAATGACGAGTTACCTCTGTCATCATGCTGCGCTGGGAATGAGGGGAGGGTGAGATGTCCACTTATAGTAAGTGTGAGGCCAGTCATAACTCACAAGTACTGCGGTTCAATATGTTGACTGGTGAGTGTGAGGCTTTTCTGGCTTCCTTGTGTCAGCTGCCTTATAGACTACGTGATGGTTGGCATTCCTCTCGCATCGAGTGTGACAGGAGCCCCGTTATTAGCAAATGCTCTATAGCTGTGAAGTGTTGTTTAGTCACTCACATTGAAAGGATTTATAGTACATTACATGTCTTGACAATAGCATTCGAATTGAAGTAGTATGCGGGCAGAGACAACTCGCATCTCTCATAGCATTTCTGTTGATGTTATAAAATGTATTTCAGGCATCAGCTTTCAAGAGATGTATATATTTGTATGTTCTTAACCATTTTAAATCAACTGTAACAGTAGTTTTTTCATAATTAATTTTCACTTCTAAAATATTCATGTAAACACTGTTGTCATATGTGAAAGCGTTTCGCTGCACTCACATGAGGGTTATAACTCTGCTTTTGGAAAATGTGCTGAACAATATGTTAAGATTTGAGACCTTGTTAAACATGAACCACTTTTTTATTTTGTTGACAGAGCATTGACAGAGTGGTAGGTGCTACAGCATAAACTAGGTTTTTCAGATGTTAGGAATAACTTTTAAACACTAAAAAGCAATAAAAAAAATTTAGTTTGTTTTCTTATTTTTATATAAAATTATCAAACAATTATTCAAACAATGGTATAAAGCTATTTAAAACACCAATCAATGTAAATTGTGATAATCGCGATTAGGGGTGTAACGATATATCGCAGTACGATATTTCGCGATACAAAAATGTTGCGATATGTATCGTAGAGTGATTGCGATACTTTTACGATATGACTGCAGTCTAATCCTATTGGTTGAGCTGCTGACATGACTCTGCAACAGCTCTGCAAAGGTGGTCGACGGTCTGAAAATAAAGCAGAGAATGTGGCAATACCAACAGACGGGTGGACTTCACGGGCTTGTCAGAGCTATATTAGTCACAGCACATGTTATTACCACGGAGTGGGAAATAAAAAATTCGTTGCTTCAGACTCGCCCGCTTTTCGAATCACACACGTCGCAAGCAGGTTTAAATGTTTCCTGCGTCAGTCGCTTTATTGGTCGCGTGAGAAAAGTCGTGTCTTTATTTCACCGCAGTGTCACAGCAATAGATGCTCCATGGAGCTGTTCCATCGTTTTACCACATCGATGATACACTTACGTGATGCGATCTCAAGCATCTTTTGCTTTTTCACACTGCGGTGAAAGAAAGCTTTATACTTTTATGTATCTCTTCACAACCAGTAATTAGTCGACCTGATGCCGTTCTAAAGCCATATAAGGCTAAGCCTACATTTTTTCAGATCACAAAAGAAGTAAAAAATGCTTGCACTCAACATTTAATAAATTGTTAACTTTTGCAATATTTTTACAAACATGAAATTATCCCATGCAACTCGTTCCATATTTCAAGCGGTGTCTGAAGGCATATGGCAGGATTTGCTGAGAAACAAATCTAAAATGTAATCTATTATATATAAAAAAAAAAATCTCCAGTCATCGCATTCGTGCATTTATATGAGTTCATTTATACGTGCATTTTATGTGTGTGCGGCAGTTCGCGCCGGCGCGCCTAGGAAAAGCACACAAAACAGTCATTTTGAAACACCAAGACAAATTAAATTATGACTTGAAACACAATACTTTCTTGTGAAAAATCTTTGTTCTGAGACAGTGAGTAGCCTATACAGCGTTCAATGCGCGCAAAGAGCGCTCCCTTACTAAAAGCTGTCACTCACTTTCACTTTCGATCTTGTGAAGTTCCGTTAATAAGCTCTCTCACTGCGTAATGAATCTCTTATTTACATTGACAGTTTGTAATCGACAGTAGATATTATCTACAATTTGTTAGAGAGGATTCAGGAGCTTGCAGAACTCGGGAAACTTGGCATTTTGAGCGGTGAGTGGATTGTAACGTAAACACTTCTGGTCATTGCGATCTGTTTGCGTTGCGTGATTGGCTACATTGTTCAGCGCATGCACATCACTGATGCAGAAGAAATAGTTAAGCTTAAACCTCTAAAAAAGCCACAGCTGACCTGTCTGATGAGAATAATTCATGTTTAAATTTAGTTCAAAATATCGTGATTCGTATCGTGAACCCAGTATCGAGATACGAATCGTATCGTGACCTGGGCATATCGTTACACCCCTAATCGCGATTAATAATTGCAATTATAATTTCACGACAATAATGATTTTTCTCATAATCGGACAGCCCTATTTTCAGGCCATTTATAGATTGATTTTGACTTGACAAAGTGGTTCTATCTAAGTGTGTGAGTTGTTTACTTAATTATTAGTCTTCGCATTTCAATATTGTTCATTCAGACTGATTTGCGAATACGGAACATGCACAAACACAAGAGGTGGGATTTATCGCATGAACCAATCGCAGCCAAACATAACCAGTCTTACCCAATCATATCGCGATTTAGCATTGCCTCCTCTCATGTAGGGCTGCGTGATTGTGACAAAAATTATAATTGTTGATTATTCCCTTGAAATTATAATTGCGATTATTAATTACGATTATCACAATTTACATTGATTGTTTTAAATAGCTTTATACCATTGTTTGAAGCACTGAATTATGAGTATTGTCAGTCATTATGTTAATGGAAACCAAGGATTTTGGAACAAGCCATTTTTGAGTTCTAGTTTCAGTAGAATGTCATTTTAAATTGGGGAGGAAGTTTTGTTTTTAACGTATTGTATATTTTCATAGTGTGTATTCATTCAAGATATTGTGACCACAAATTAAGAATTTTAATTGTACTGATTTGCTATCTCATTTTAATTTAAAAAAAAAAAAGAAAGAAATTTGTGTAGCCACGAGTTAATTATTGTAGCAATAACAGCTGAACAACAGCTTGCGGGAAGAAATAATAGACACATGAATATACAATTTAACCAGTGGTGTCGCAGCAGTGTTCTTAAATAAGGAGGCAACTTTTTTTTTTTTGGTTAAATAAACATTTCTTATGCTACCAGAATAAAAATGTAATTAATGTAATTAATAGGCTATTCTATTTATTAAAACCAAGTATAAATCTAATCAGTTTAGTGTTTTCAAGGATTGCATTTTTTTTTCTAAAAAATTAACTTAAGGCAGTAACAATTTAAACAATATATTTGAGTTAATTATATATTTATATTATTTTCATAATAAACTTATTTTTGGATTATCAATCATCAGAGCTTGGTAAATATTGGTCACAGATGCAGAGATTTACCTTTAATTTCATCAAACTCATTAAACCCCCCCCCCCACAGATCATGTTTTCAGGCCATTTATAGTTTGATTTTGACTTGACAAAGTGGTTATATCTAAGTGTTTGAGTTGTTTACTTACTTAATTATTAGTCGCATTTCAATATTGTTCATTCAGACTGATTCGCGAATACGGAACACACACAAACACAAGAAGTGGGATTTATTGCATGAACCAATCGCAGCCAAACATAACCAGTCTTATCCAATCATATTGTGATTTTGCATTGCCTCCTCTCGTGTGACTTTCGCCTATTCATTCTTAACTACCCCAACCAAACTCACTGCATACTTTAGGGGGTCTGTTAAAACTCACTTTGGTCCCCGACTGAGCCTGGTTTCTCCCAAGGTTTTTTTTTTTTTCTCCATCAGTGTCACAGATGGAGTTTTGGTTCGTTGCCACTGTCGCCTATGGCTTGCTCAGTTGGGGACAACAACTAAATTGGGGACAAACAAGTTATTAATTTGGAACTATTGATTAATTTCCTTAAACTAAAATTGTTTAAAGTTTCTGTTTGAATTATTGATATATTACTTTCCCATTTGATACTGTAAAGTTGTTTTTTACAATTTGTATTGTAAAAAGCACTATATAAATAAAGCTGACTTTTTAGAGGACGCTGCCTCCTTATGATTTCGTAAGTCCTCCACAATCCATTTAGATACAGATTCTTGTGTTTGAGAGACATTTAAGTCACTCAGGAGATGGAGAAGTTTATAAGGCAGATTCTCTTTATATTCCTCTCACAAACACATTAGCGTTATCTTTTCAAAACAGTAAATTCAAGTAGGAGACAATTTTGTCCTTTTCGGTTACTCTGTCGTTCCAAGTGCCTCAAATAACACAACAATATTTAGTGTGTTATTAATTCCAACATATTCATCATTCCTCACTAGAGGTTCAAAAAGCCTTGGTTTTAAATGTACGCTTGCAAAACACAAACGCAATTATTACAGAAATCATAGAGCGTTTCTTGGCACATTTGGATCCACTTCAGCTGTGAAATCTGTTATTCAGCTGTCTGATGATTCTGTCCTAAATTGGGGAATATTTTTTTCTCCCAGGTTTTGATGAAAGCCTCAAGTAATCACATTTAAATTGTGCTTCAGTTTGTGCTGAGTCTCAGCTCTAGCAATAGTAGTGTTATTACTACTGTCACTCTCTTTTACCCCTTCATAATAAAATGCCTGTCATTTAACAAGTGTACATTTCCCTCTAGAAGAACTTTAAAATTGAACCTTCATTATGTTATATTATGGATATAATCCTAAACGTAACTAAATTAAGTATAAATGAAAAACTTGCATACTCACAAACTCAAAGGAATACTTTACCTAAAAATGAAAAATTGCTGAAAATCTACTCACCCTTAAGCAATCCATCATGCAAACGAGCTTGTATCTTCATCTAAACAGATTTGGAGAAATTTTTGCTCACCAATTGTTCCTCTGCAGTGAATGGCTGCCGTCAGAATGAGATAATAATCCACAAGTAATCTACAATTATTGTCTTGTATAAAAGCTGTGACAAAAAGCTAATCCAGAATAATGTAAGAATCAAATACATTATTTTCAACTTCAAACTATTGCTTCTGGCTAAAATTCAAGTCCTATATCCATATTATTGCTTTCTCCATTTTAAAGGGAACACGGGGTGTTAAGACTTGGCTGAATATAACGTAAATAATGTCTCTTACTAAAATATGTAGTGGAAAACACATGAATGATTTACATAATTGTAAAAAATCCACATCGTTTTATACAGATTTTGAACTATGGGGGGTGCCGTTATTTTGATGGTGTGAAATGGTTGCACTCTGTGAGCTACTGGTGCTACCTATTGCTATTTTTACTGCAACACTGATATACTTCTAACTGAAAACCTAATTTTTGGGTTTAATGTTTGACTAATGTTTATTAATAATTCAATGTTTGCTTATCTGACTCAACAACCAAACATATTAGAGTTAAATCTGGACAGTACATATATCCTAGGCTATATTTACACCCAAAGTTATTTCGATTGAAATTCTGTAGAGACAACCTGTGCCCGGGAAACATAGTTTTCACACAAAATCCACGTGAAACCCTCAGTTTTGTCAGTAGCTTTAGAGTTCTTAAGGATCACCGTGGTTCCAGGTTTCCTACTGTTTTTTTGTTTTCTTTTCTTGTATCAGTAAATGACTGATACATACTTCCTCTGCCATTTTCTACATCACAACTCCTACACACTTCCTCTGAAAGGTAGGATGTTTTTTCTTGATGTTTTCTTTAGCTTTTTTTCCTGAATAATGAAAGACAATATTCAGCATTCAAATACAAACAAAGTAATGCAGTCAGTGTGTGTTTGAGGTTCAGACTGTCAGACTGGCTCCACAGCTGAACTTCAAACAAAATTAATTTGAATTATGTCGCATTCAGAGTCAAACTCCTGAAGACAGTGGGTGTCTTTGAATGTTTCCACTGACCATTTTTTTTTTATCAATGAAAGCCAATGAGGGCTTTAGGGAGACATTAGTGAAACATTTGTAGAGAACTTAAAAAGGGGATAGAAAAAAAGAAGAATGAAATAAGTCTCAGCTGTCAGATCTTCCCACCTCCATTCCTGGTTTACTCGAGGAGTGGGATTTAGCTTTTTTTTTTTTTTTTACTGAACAGCAGGGTTTTCCTTTTAGAAGGTGGAAGAAACAGAATCATTTATTCAACATTTTGAGCAAAGATCTCTACTCAGAAACACAATTTTATGTAAACAACCAGAGAGGGTCGGAGCTGTGGCATAGCAGCTGTGGTGCTCATTTGGGAAACATAAATTTAAGTATGGCTTCTTGCCCTCCTTCCCTGCCCTTTCAACATTATTGTTAATAAAATATGACAATTCTAAAATATATACAGCAGAAGAACAACAAATCAGCAACCAGAGAGGGAGCTGTTATGGTAATGTATTATTGTAACAGTGAGAGGAGGTTTATTAAACTCCTCTGTGCATTGAAATGTCTCAGCTGTAAATTGGTGTGATTATTAGTTTGTCACAGTTGTGAAGGAATAATTGAAGAGCCCATCCAAATTTCTCATTTCATATCTATCAATGTGGCTCTCAAGTACGCAAACATATGTTTTGAATTGTGGCCTTTGAGAGTATCTTTAGGATATTATTGATGCTGTTATGCACTCTTCTTCTTTTTCTCTCCCTGCGTCAGCCTCATTGGAATTCTTGATATAAGCGGAGGATTAAACATTGTATTATTGTTTGATGCATCCTGCTTGACTCACATTGCTGATTGTAATACATAACACATGGCCGTTATTTTTCTATAGATAGGACCTAATTGCTAATTACATAGACTATATCTTTCTAAAAAAATAACTAGTTACATAAAACGAGAAAACTAGATCAGTGCTTAAAATAAATTGACAGCTAATTTAATTTCAACATGAGTTGATTATGTAGATATAATGCTAAGTGATGTAACCCAGTTTTAATGAACATGAAGACTTATATACATTCATACAGGCTCATATGAACACAATGTGCTAAAAAACGGCTTCATTTGACTGAACAGATAGACAGACTCAAATCAGTAAAGAGTTTTTTTTTTTTTTGTCTCCATCACTGAGCATACAGAAATCAAAGTTTCTTACCATCAATATGAAAACAGAAATCAAAGAAAAGACATAAAACAAGCTTGCTTGTTGCACGCTCTGATTTGACTGACAATGTTGCTTGTCGTTTCAGAGTTATTTGTGGAAAACCTGTGCATAGTTCATCCGCAGCACAATGCAAGTAGATTGAGAAAGTGATTGAGTGAGTCTGGAATATCTGCTTTGTTGCACTTTTGGCTTTCTGAGCAAGCCTGCAGGGGTTTTATGAGACTCTTGACCAGTCTAAAAGTGAAGTATTTTTCCAAACCCTCTTGATATATGCCATAAACCTTGGCCCGAGAAATGCCGCCATATAATTCTCTTTCAAAACATTTCAATCATCATTTTGCCATTCCCTGGGATGTGTATTTCTGCAGTTAGGATTGAATGTCATCATCCTTGTCTATAATTAAAATGTTTTTATGACACTAACATAGCCTGTTTAACAATTATCTATTATGAGACTCTAAGGATGTGTTTGATTTCTTTTAGCTTGTGTGATTTTACAGATTCCAGGAACTGATGTATTTGATTGATAAAATAGTATTAATAGTAATTTTATAGTTATAGGTGTAAATAACATTAAAGCATTCTTAAACATACTTGTAATTTTTGATTAATTATTATTATTTAATTTAATTGTATTATTTAAAGACATCAGATGCTCATTTTCCTCAAGTTGGTATGATTCTTTATGGTTTTCATGAAATGTCTGCAATACATTTTGGTTAAAATTCCTTGATGGTCATGTAAAACAAGACCCTTTTTACCTTGTTAAAATAGCTTTGTTCACAGCGAGCAGTTTCGGTGCATGTCTCTTTAAATGATAATGAGCTACTGCTCACCCCGCCCCTCTCTTCCATTTTGTTGTGTATTTGGTGGCGCGTTACCATCAAAAACAAAACTAATCCATTCCGTCCTCAGTGGCTCTGATGTTGGGAGAAAATAAAGACTCGTTCACTTTTACAGTCAACTACACCTGCATTGCTTACGAGGCGTTGTAGCTACAGCTGCATGAGCGTGGAGAAAATGACAGACAGACTCGCTGAGCGCTGAAATATGCGAATAAATTCAAAACAGCTGGATAACTGACACTAATTAAGTTTTTGGACATAAAAAAAGAGTGAATGGATTTTTATCATTGTAGGGTTTTTGTGTCCACACACTGCTAAGACACATTTATATGCCAACTTTGCATCAGTGTCCTCTTTAAATGGTTAGTTCACCCAAAAATGAAAATTCTGTCGTTATTACTCACCCTAAAGTTGTTCTAAATGTGTATTGGTTTCTTTTCTTCTGTTGTACGTAAAAGAGAAAATATGGAAGAATGTGGGTAACCAAACAGTTGGTCTCCATTGACTTTCACAGTATGAAAAAAATACTGTAGAAGTCAGTGGGGACCAGAAACGGTTTAATTAGCGGAGCGTGGGGCACAAACTAATGCAGGGTTAATTGTAACACACATGGTTTAAATATTTCCACACATGGTAGCATAACAAAATTTGCGGTGTTCGCTAGTTGACTACATAGAGGAAAAAAAGTGCACCAAAATTCAATGATTTTTAGAAGATACAGTGGGGCAAATACGTATTTGATACACTGCAGATTTTTCAAGTTTTCCCACTTAAAAAGAATGGATAGATCTGTAATTTTCATCGTAGTTACACCTCAACTGTGAGAGACATAATCTAAAAAAAAAAAAAAAGAAAATCCAGAAAATCACATTGTATGATTTCTAAATAATTAATTTCCATTTTATTGCATGAAATAAGTATTTGATCACCTACCAACCAGCAAGAATTCTGGCTCTCACAGACCTGTTAGTTTGTCTTTAAGAAGCCCTCCTCCACTCATTACCTGTATTAACTGCACCTGTTTGATGTCGTTACCTGTATAAAAGACTGTCCACACACTCAATCAATCAGACTCCAACCTCTTTGCTATGGGCAAGACCAAAGAGCTGTCTAAGGACACTAGGGACAAAATTGTAGACCTACACAAGGCTGGGATGGGCTACAAGACAATAGGCAAATGGCTTGGTGAGAAGGCAACAACTGTTGGCGCAATTATTAGAAAATGGAAGAGATTCAAGATGACTGTCAATCTCCCTTGGACTGGGGCTCCATGATCTCACCTCGTGGAGTATCAATGATCCTGAGAAAGGTGAGGGATCAGCCTATAGAACTACACAGGAGGACCTGGTCAATGACCTGAAGAGAGCTGGGACCACAGTCTCAACAGTTACCATTAGTAATACACTACACCGTGATGGATTAAAATCCTGCAGCACATGCAAGGTCCCCCTGCTCAAGCCAGCATAAGTTCAGGTGGCCAAAGACCATCTGGACGATCCAGAGGAGGCATGGGAGAAGGTCATGTGGTCAGATGAGACCAAAATGGAACTTTTTGGTATAAGCTCCACTTGCCGTGTTTGGAGGAAGACGAAGGATGAGTACAATCCCAAGAACACCATCCCAACACTGAAGCATGGGGGTGGAAACATCATGCTTTGGGGGTGCTTTTCTGCAAAGGGGACAGAGCGACTGCACTGTATTGAGGGGAGGAAGGATGGGGCCATGTAGGCAACAACCTCCTTCCCTCAGTAAGAGCATTGAAGATGGGTCGTGGCTGGGTCTTTCAGCATGACAATGACCCCAAACACAGCCAGGGCAACTAAGGAGTGACTCCGTAAGAATCATTTCAAGGTCCTGGGGTAGACTAGCCAGTCTCTAGACCTGAACCCAATAGAAAATCTATGGAGGGAGCTAAAACTCTGTGTTGCCCAGCGACAGCCCCAAAATCTGAAAGATCTGGACCTGTATGGAGGAGTGGGCCAAAATCCCTGCTGCAGTGTATGCAAACCTGGTTAAGAACTACAGGAAATGTCTGACCTCTGTAATTGTAAACAAAGGTTTCTGTACCAAATATTAAGTTCTATTTTTCCATAGTATCAAATACTTATTTCATGCAATAAAATGGAAATTAATTATTTAAAAATCATACAATGTGATTTTCTGGAAATTTTTTTTTGTAGATTCTGTCATAGTTGAGGTGTACCTACGATGAAAATTACCTGTCTCTCCATTCTTCGTAAAAAAATCGTCAGTGTATCAAATACTGTTTTGCCCCACTGTGTCACTGAATATTTATTTTACCATAATAAAGGTAAATTTCTGGCTGTAAATTGTAATCTCCAATCTGTTATTTATCAGTTTAGATCGTTTTGTTTAATGCTTCCCTAACTAGCAGAAGACCGGTTTTAAATTCCAGTTGTGCAGATGGGGAACGTTGTGACACTGCATTACAATGTGCCCTGCTGTTACTAAACTATGCTATTCTATGACATTAGCAATATAATTTACACCAATTACTTTTATGGATTTTAATGAGAAACCACAAGAAACATGTGAATAATGTCAAACAAAATTATAAAGGAGGAAATTAACTTCTGTAGTTTTAATCTTTATGTTTATACAGTTTGGTGTTTGTTAACTTTTTATATATACTTATATATACACTTATTATATATAATCGGTTTATGTGAAGATTGTTTTAAGTTCACTTAAATTAGAAGTTTTTTTTAAAGTCTAATAAATGTTAAAGTGATAGCTCTAAATTATAGCCTACTGTAATGTTGAATGGTAATATTTAATGGTTAAATATTAGAAAAAAAAATCAGAGACATCAGTTGAAATCAGTGATACTTGTCTTCAGTCATTAAAAAAAACAGGGCAGTTAAACAAATATTAAAAATATACGTTCTTTATGTTGTTTCTACATTAATTTGAAGCATGAATGTGAAATTATTGCAATACATATGTATAATGAAAAACTAATGTCAGGTAGGATTGTGATTAATCGCCATTAATTTCAGGAAAAATGTGCGATTAATTAGTTAATATTTTTTAATCGATTGACACCACTAATTTATACTAGACAAGTGTGAAATTAATGTGGATAAAAAATTATACTCTGAACCCCACATGGACCTCAACTTTAGGAAATACGCTCTTGTGTGGGGAAAGACTTTAGAAGAGAGTGAAAAGAGAGCTTATGCCGGCAGCAGGTTCATTATCATTGACTTAAACTAAGAACCATAAAAAAAAAGACAAAGAAAAGAGAGTGAAAAAAAGTTACAAAGCTGTCACTGGGGAGGCACTCTATAACAGGGGTTCCCAAAGTATGGGTCGGGACCCCCCAGGGGGTTGTGGAATCACGAGGAGGGGTCGCAGGATGATTTCTAGAAATCTATTTTTTTTGTTTAAAGCATTGGAAATAGCACATTTTACCGATAAATAAAAACGCATAAGTTGAATTAAAAATAAAACTCCAGCATGTTGCCCTCCCAACTCATTAGGAAAGATTATGTTAAAATGTAAATAATGAGTAAATTACTAAAAAATTATATTATGGTTGTTGTGTTCCTTTGTGTTGTCATTATGCTTGTGTTTAGATGGACCAAAAAGTGCATGTGCGGTGTTTTGCAAAACGTTTGTATACTTTAACCACCTCAGAGGAAAGTGGGGGCCCTGAGGTACTGGCACTGTTATTTTAGGGGTCGTGGGCTGAAAAGTTTGGAAACCCCTGCTCTATAAGGTACAAAAACTAAAAGAAACATCTTTGTACCTTATTTACCTGGTACATACAAACAGAAAAAACAAGGGGTCAAAACAGCTTGTCACTGGAGCATTACCCTTAAAAGGACATCTTTGTATCTTTTTTACCTCTAGGTACATATTATTCTTAGGTACTAATATGTACCTAAAGATACAATTTTGGCCCTTTTTTCCTGTGTCAGTTGAAAGGGTACCAGCCTAGTGACAGCTTTGTTTTTTCTAAGAGTGCTGAAATATAACAATATAAAATATTACAACTGAAATAAAATAAAATAGCAATTTTAAGCTGATTTTAGCTATCTACCAGAGCAACATTTCTGGTTTTTGTGTAGTTTAATTTGAATTACTAAAAAAACTAAAACAATATAAATTATAAACTTAATAAAAAAGTTATATTGACTATGTAAATAAAAATTGCAAAACAAAATAATGAAAACTTTAATTAAAATGAAAACCGACAGACTGAACAGCAGCTACTTTTAATGCACTATTTAATAAAATAGTGTACTCTAGTCTGGTGAAAACTGAGACATCGCTGTCACTGAACTTTTAAGTCAGCGTTTTTCAATCATATTTGTCTTCAAAACTTATGTTCTCACGCCTTCTTTGCAAACACTGATAGTCCCGTAAGGTGGGCATGAACCCCAGGCTAGGAATCACTGATATACTTTTAGATGTTGATTTGCCCCAGCAAAAACAAAAACTGTACAAAAAACTGACAAGAGTGTACAACGTGCACTCCAATCTGAACATCATAGCATGTGAAAATTCATTGCATTTATTCATGTTCCCCGAGATCCAAAACCTGCATAATGAAACATTTGTCACTGAGACTGTTTAAAGTATGTCATCAAGTTGAAATTTTATTTCAGTTCTCATAAGACTAGAAAATAAAACGTGAACTTTAAACATAATATTTTAACAAGGGCCTTGGTGTCTGTGAGACCTCAAACTGAAGTTTGGTTGTGAATTCAGATGAGTGCTGAACAGCACTGGTTGAGAGGACGATTGAATATGTGAGAGTGTGTGTTAGGAATGAATGGCTCCTTATCTGTGTAAGTGCAGCATCTCTGTAAACCATAAAAAAGACAGTGTTGATTGCTGTCACTTCTTCAGTAACTGTTTCTTCTGACAGCGACAGGCACATACTCAACTCTTTTCTCTGCTGGATAAAGGAGGACAAGCATTTGGGCTTTGCTTAAACTAAACTTCAGTCATGCTTCTGATTTAAGCTGGGATCTTTTTGTACAGTTGCTGGAGCAGCGTTCCTCTGGGCTCTGTGTGCTGTTTACTACTCTAGAGAGGATGTCCTCGCAACTCAGGATGACATCGGTAGGGGACACAGACATACTGATTATTCATCCCTTTGTACATCAACACTCCTTCGTCATTTTTCCTATCCATCAAGCGCAAAGGGGAGAAACAGAGATGTTGAGCGGTAGACTGAAACAGAACGCTGTTTTAGATGAAGATGGAGGGGCCAGGTCTTCCTCCCAGCTCGTTTGCTGCTCACCAAGGTACATAGACACGCACATACACAATGTAGGAGAAAGAAAAGAGACTGTGCCCATGTGCCTGTCTTTTTGTGTGAGGAGGAGAGCGAGAGAATGAGAGCATGTGTGATGTTTATCTCTGAATAAATAAATCATTTTCTGATTCACAGATGGCTCACTGCAGCAGTGGATGAGGATGGTCTGTCTGGATGTGTCGGTGTGTGTGTGTTTGTCCAACCAATGTCACATTATTCCTGATGGATTTTGTTCCTGTTAGGTGACATGGAGCCATCTGGGGGATCCTGCAGTGAATGTGTGTACATATGAAAGGTGAAACTGAGGAAGGGAGGAAACAAAAGAGAATTAAATGGCTTTACCAACGCTGAGGTAAAATGGCTCTAAAACGTCACAATTTAAAAGCCACAATTAAGAATATATGAGCATTATATAACAAAATAAGAAACCAAGAAACTAAAAAAAGCATAAGCAAATTATTTTAAAAAGACATACCCGTTGGCATACAATTAAAAAGAGTACTTATTATGGAATTAATATACTTTTAAATAATATAGTTTGAACTGAATAAAATATTTTTGGACACTTGAATGTTAATTGCAATTAAATGAAAATATATCATACTATATATATATATATATATATATATATATATATACATATAATATATAACAAACTGAAATCTTTTTTTCTGTGGAAAGTAAAAATAAAAAACTAAAATAATGTGGTTGCATTAGTGTACACACCCTTACACAACTAATACTTTGTCGAAGCACCTTCTGATTTTATTACAGCACTCAGTCTTTTTGGGTAGGAGTTTATCAGTATGGCACATCTTGGCTTGACAATATTTGCCCACTCTTCTTTGCAAAAACACTCCAAATCTGCCAGATTGCGAGGGCATCTCTAATGCACAGCCCTCTTCAGATCACCCCACAGATTTTCAATTGGATTCAGGTCTGGGCTCTGGCTGGGCTTTAATCTTTTTCTTGTGAAACCATTCTTTTGTTGATTTGAATGTATGCTTAGGGTCATTGTCGTGCTGAAAGATGAAGTTCCATTTCGTCTTCAGCTTTCTTGCAGAAGCCTGAAGGTTTTGTGCCAATATTGACTGGTATATGACAGTTCCAGCTGAAGAAAAACAGCCCCAAAGCATGATGCTGCCACCACCATGCTTCACTGTGGGTATGATGTTCTTTTGGTGATGTGCAGTGTTGTTTTTGTGCCAAACATACCTTTTGGAATTGTGGCCAAAGAGTTCAACCTTGGTTTCATCAGACCATAACACATTTTCCCCACATGCTTTTGGAAGACTTCAAATGGGTTTTTGCAAAATTGAGCCGGGCTCGGATGTTTTTCTTCGTAAGAAAAGGCTTCCGTCTTGCCACCCTACCCCACAGCCCAGACATATGAAGAATATGGGTCACTGTCTTCACATGTACCACACAACCAGTACTTGCCAGAAATTCCTGCAGCTCCTTTAATGTTGCTGTAGGCCTCTTGGAAGCCTCCCTGACCAGTTTTCTTGTCTTTTCATCAATTTTGGAGGGACGTCCTGTTCTTAGTAATGTCACTGTTGCACCATATTTTCTCCACTTGATGATGACTGACTTCACGGTGTTCCATGGTATATCTAATGCCTTAGACATTTTTTGTACCCTTCTCCTGACTGATACCTTTTAATAATGAGATCCCTCTGATGCTTTGGAAGCTCTTTGCGGACCATGGTTTTGCTGTGAGATTCGACTAGGAAAATGTCAGGAAAAGCCTACTAGAACAGCTGAACTTTATTTGGGGTTAATCAGAGGCACTTTAAATGATGGCAGGTGTACTGACTCCTATTTAACATGAGTTTGAATGTGATTAGTTAATTCTGAACACAGCCACATCCCCAGTTGTAAAAGGGCATGCACACTAATGCAACCACATTATTTTAGCTTTTTATTTTTATTTCCCACTGAATTAAGATTTCAGATAAAAGGGTGGAAATGTTCTGAAATTATTTATCATGGTCTAATAGGCATTTGTAGTTGTGACTTAGGTGTCCCGATATTTTTGGGGCCACTGTAAATGTATTATTGATGGCTGGGAGCTTATGTGTGTGTGTGTGTGTATAAACTATCCTTGTCTGCTCACGTGCACACAGTGAGGAATATGCCCTGGTTAGCATGATTCTGTCATTGGCGTCAGCACCCAGTCTGTCTGCAATGTCACATTACTATCAATAGAGGACATGATGGCAGAGTGGGAAAGAGAGACTCCAAATATCCTAGTCATCGAGCACAACACAAATCTCAAGACATGCATTCTCTGTCTCTCTGTATAAGTGTCTCTTAGGGACACTCTATAGGTGGAGTGATGGGAAGAACTTCTCTGAGGAAGCTCTCACTTGCTCAGTTTTGCAAGAACAGATGTGTTGAACAGCTCATAATGGGTTCTCATCCCTGTCTTGAAAATGAGCTTGACCTCAAGGAGAGCTACACAGCTCTTCTGCATTTCAAAGAGGGGATAGTTGTGTCTTTGCCAATGATAGGCCTTTACATTGGCTAGACCAGTCATTCAGCTGATATTTGGACATTCTGAGATTTGAAAAACCCCAAACCCGTGCCACTTAAACAACTGTGCCACTTGGCTGTTGAATAGAGGTCATTCTGAAATTGACCAGCAGTGTTATAAATGAATAGTACACATTTTCTGTTTTCAGATGTCCATTTAAATTTAGGGATTTTGTGCACATCTAATTTGTATTAGGCTATATAGCATACTGGCATTATATTTGTCATCTCTGATCTTTGGATATCAGCCATTTTAAAAGAAATGACCACTAGTTTTTAGAGTGTATATGTGTGGAAGGTGTGAGTTGTCTTCCTGTAGAGAGTGAAAAGGGTGTTCTTAAGATGTGAATAAGCAATGAAGGTGTGAAACATCTGTGTGGAGAATAAGTGGTTCTATCTTCTTCTCTTGAGTGGAGGAGGTGTGGTTGAGTTTCCAATGTAGCGCTCGGTATTGCTCTGGATCTCTATTGTGTTCCACTGTCATCAAACAGACCAGAAACGACTAATCAAGGTTCAAAAGGTAAGTCTGTAAAATATATCTTTGAAGGTAGTCTTTGATAGGGAAAAGATTTATTTGTTTTTTGCTTGAAAGATAAGAAATGCCAAAAAGCCATTGTAAATGGATGTTTCATAATAGAAACATAAAAAAGGGGACATCAGATGCCCATTTTTCACAAGTTGGTATGATTCTTTAGGGTCTTCATGAAATGTCTAACATACTTTGGTTAAAATTCTTCAATGGTTGTGTAAAACAACACCGTTTTACCTTGTTACCTAGAGTTCTGTTCACAGCGACCTGTTTTGGTGCATGTCTCTTTAAATGATAATGAGCTACTACTCACTCCACCCCTCTCTTCCGTTTTTTTTTGTGTTTTTGATGGCGCGTTACCATCAAAAACAAAACTAATCCACTGCGTCCTCAGTGGGTCTGATGTCGGGAGAAAAAAAGACTTGTATATTCACTTATATATCCAACTAAAACTACTAAAACTGAAAACACCTTTATTGCAAAGCCGTCATTAGAACTCTAAACTCCATCGCAAACTCCATTTCCCTTAACCCCATTTCCTGGCTGATCACCTGCACAGGTGTCGGCCATTTCCCCTCATCACTCAGACTATAAAGAGCCATGCTTGCTCTCAATTCTTTGCGAAGTCTTGTATTGCTGTGGCTATATTTCTGAGCGTTTCTTCCTGTGTTTGTTTTCCTGTTGCTGACCTTGTTTGTTTCCCGTTTCTGATTAATCCTTTCCTTTTGACAAACGCCTGTCTACGGATTATCCCTTGTTTGTTAGCAGCCTGCCTCGACCTCTTGCTTGGACACTGACCATTCTTTAGCCCTGTCTACGTTGATCCTGTCTGTTGTTTCTCAATCTTGCCTGTTGTACCACGAACTGTGTTTAATAAAGTTGTACATGGATCTCCACTCCACTGACGGAGACATTGTTGTCACTACAGCTGCTTGAGCGTGGAGAAAATAGTGGACAGCGTACAACTGGCTGAAATATGCTAATACAGGACAGTCCATTAGTGGTTGTGGGTGGGGCTTAAGCAATATAACCACATACTGCTCAGAAAATCAAAACGGTTTGAAAATTAAGACTATTTAGGTTTTTTTGAAGATTAAAAAACTAGTGAATGGTATTTATCATTGTAGGGTGGCTGTCTACACACTGCCAGATACATTTATATGCAAAGACTATGTAAAAGTGAATTTTGTATCCAATGTCCTCTTTAAGAGAACATTTCATTATTTTGCAAACATGTAGTAACACACAAAAAAACAGTCTAACTGAAACATTAAAAAAAAAAAAAAAAAAAATCCATGAGTGATGTATAAATAACATTGTCTGTGCATTTTAAAAACAATATTGAAGACCAGATAAATAAACATGCCTTTAACATTACTGGATAAATGTTTGTTTGTTATTTTAGCCAAAATTCTGAGAACATTCCCTATTAGCTGGGATTGTGTTCACACTGAAAAATCCATAAAGAAAAATGTATTTCAAATACCCGGATGATGCATTTAATTAACCCGAGAAATGAAGTGTGAAATGTTGAAAACTTCATGCACTCAGCTGTCGCAGCTTTGAGACTGATGCTGAATGACAAAAATAATCATATAAAATTCATATACTAGAAAGCAGAGTATATAGTACAAGTGTATAATGTATAGTATGTCATTTGGGACACAATCATAGATGCCACTTTAACAGCTGCTCCTAATTAACGTGACATATCAGCACATCTGCTACATTGGAAATACTCCCACTTTAAATGTAATGCAGCATTATTAGCCTTTTTCACACTTCCGGGTTTTTAGCTTCCGGTGTGGCTGCACGCCGGGTAAAAGTTTTTCCGGTAACAGTGATAGCAGAGTCTAATGAGCCTCCTCTCGTTATCATCTTCCCTTTTAATTTGGTTCAATTAACTATGGTTTTATTATAGTAAAAGCAGGTTTGTTTTATTACTATTTGCATAACCACACAAATCAGTAAAACTATAGATTTTGTAACAAAACCATGGAATGACTGCAGTTTTGGTTTGATTCGTAGTAAACCCATAGTTAATTTTGGTAAGGGCTAAAGTCTAATATGCACAGTACTAACAAACCCATTAGTACATTAGTTGTATATTTAATTGCTCTAATTCAACTGATGTAGCTATACAATGAGGTCTTGGAAACAAATGTATTAGTTTCATTATTTTATTCTTTCAGAATTCGTTATAATGCTTGAATGTTGTGCAGTTAATACATGCTCAGTGGTTTCAGCGTTTCGTTAGGTTGAGATAATCAACATATTGTTGTGACTTTTTTAAAGTCAGTCCTACGTTTTTAAAATATAGGCAATAGCATGTATTCGCGCAACATTATATCCCACATTCAAGCATATTATAACTAATTCTGAAACGTTAAATTTATATATTTGTTCCTGTGTGTAACGGTGAGTTTAGTTTTTACATAAATTACGTATATATATAAATGCTTGTCTTATATTAAAATGAGCAGGGAAATTGTTTAATGAGCCTATATATATATAGGACAGCTGGTGAAATAAACCTACCCACCGGTAAATTCAAGCACGATCTGAGCGTCCATATAAGCTACAAATAAATTTCTTTGTAGATTATATAACAGCAACTTGGAAAACAGACAGAACAGAAAAGGTAAGAGGTGAAATTCGAGACAAGAGCATACAATGTAATGTCCGCAGACCACTAGCAGAACTATCTTTACCCTACGGCATGTGATTTCCGATTCTTGTGAAAAAGGCCTATCTCAATAGGTAGAATGAACAGGATTGTGCCCCCTTGTGTTGTGGATGTATATGTGTCACGTAAATGGTGTACTTAAAGGGATAGTTCACCCAATATTGAAAATTCTGTCATTAATTGCTCACCCTCATGTCATTCCAAACCCGCAAAACCTTTGTTCATCTTCAGAACACAAATTAAGATATTTTTTATGAAATCTAAGAGCTTTTCTACCTGCATAGACAGCAACGCAACTAAAACGTTCAAGGCCCAGAAAGGTAGTAGGGACATTGTTAAAATAGTCCATGTGACATCACTGGTTCAACTGTGATGTTATGAAGCTAAGCGAATACTCTTTGTGCACAAAGAAGCCAAAATAATGACTTTATTCAACAATTTCTTCTCTACCGTGTCAGTCTTCAATATGCTTTTTACTACCTTTTTAGGCCTTAAACGTGTCAGTTGTGTTGCTGTCTACGCAGGGTCAGAAAGCTCTTGGATTTCATCAAAAATACCATAATTTGTGTTTCAAAGATGAACAAAGTGCTTACTGGTTTGGAACGACATGAAAGTGAGTAATTAATGACAGAATTGTAATTTTTTGGATGAACAAATGTGGGCATTTGTGCAGGTCACAGTTTGTGAGAGTTTAGACCCTCTATCTACCTCTAATTTTTAATGTAAGAGAGGACAGAAATTTGTATGTAACTTATGAAAGCCATGTGGTGTTTGCAGTGTCATTTATTATTTGTTTTTTTTTTAGTTGTACATCCCATTATGCTTCTTGATATTGCATACTGTAATTGTATTTTGTAATCTATTATAGATTAAGCAAACAGTTTTACTGTTAATTTAACTTTTCTATAGTACATATAGCAGCTAATGAAACATGTCTTGCACATTCACAGAAAAATAAGGTATATACCCTGTCATCAAAACTTCTTGAGAGTTCAAAAAGTGTTTTGTTGTTTCTCTTTACTTTAGTACAGAAAAGGCTCATACACACACACACACACACGAGCGCCAGTACAGTAATGGAGTGTAATGGTGTGTGTCTGCAGGATATCGGCCCTTCAGATTCCATTAAGCGAGAATGTGCTGATTTCAGATAGCAGGGGCTGATGGGATATGTGGGCGTGGCATTGCTAGCATTCATCAAAGTACACTCATGTTGTTGAGCTTGAAATATAATTAATGTTAAAGGTTGGTAATTGATTTATGGCTGTGTAATGGCTGCTCTGAGGATGCATTTCCATAGCGCGAGTGCTCCTGTGCAGTGCAGGGATGCATTAAAACACAGCTGTTGTCTGGAGAGCTCTTCATTAGCCTCAAGCACATTTTAATTTCAGACTTGACCACACTCTACCGTACGGCATATAACGCTCATGCCTTCACAACTGAAACTTGGTTAATGTGTGTTTGGAGAGTAATTAAGAGTGAGATGACTAATGAATTGATGATCGCAAGCATCACTTCAGGTTTCGTATTGAGCATGACATTGCCTTACTGTCTTTGAAATCGCAGAGGTTTTTCATTTATATTCAGGCCAGCTGCACTTCAGCACTCTCCCTATAGCAAACAGACATGCATGGCTGTTTCGAGTGTTGTTAATGAGACCGGACTGGAGTGTTTTGTGGAGAATCGTCTTCTGAGACGTCCGTAAAGCCAAGAAATAGATGATGATCGTGAAGATGATGTCACTATATCTAGAACTTGTTTATGAGGAATGAACACGGCCATTAATTACTGTGGAGTGAATGGGCTGTGGGCACGCCAGATGGCGGACTATTCAAATATACCGTTCAGTCTAAAAGCAGGTGTTAATATTCATGCCTCTGCATATTTCACTCAGACATGTTAGTTTAATTATGAGCCATTATTGCAGTTAAAGGGTCTTCTAAACCACGTTTCTCTCCTCGCCGCCTTGCCACGGCACACACTCACAATCACAGTGAGCTCCATAATTATGCCAAGATTACTCCCATTAACGTCCAACGGCGCTTATGCCGTGCCCTGTTACGGTATCTGGCCTCATGTGACACTCCTTGCGTCTTCCAGCCAATGCACATTTCATCCATAGGTAATAATTACTAACCCAGTGTGACAGAAAAAAACAAAAGGCTTGTTTTGTCCAAAACGCTTGCTTTGTGAATTCAAGTTAGACAGATGGAATGATGGATCGGTTCTGTTCTGCAGTGCCAGGAGACTTGGTGACTCACCGTTGAAAAGCGCACTGGTCACTACAGAATAATCGATCATCTTGGAGCAGTCTGCTGCACACATTACCTGTACCTTTCTTGTTTGGCACAGCAGTGTTTTTATTTCTGAACGAGCCGGACTCTCAGGTACAGCCAGGACAGGTCCCCTGTTCCTCAGTGCTGCTCTCTGTCATCAGTCCTGGAGACTCAATTGCTGGCTATCAGTAAAAAAGTGGAGTGTAATCTAGAGCTACATCCAAACTTCAGTACTTTCATTGTACACTATGAACTCAATTCAATGAAGCACTTCTTTGATGTCCATTGATGAAGTGCACTGTACTCTAAAAGTTTGGAAACACCCAAGATATCAGTGTTGGATAATATCAGCATAAAACCTTATTATTTCTTGGTGTACATGCATTAGTACCTTGCAGTTGTCACTGAAGACCAGCAAAGGCAATTGTCTTTTTGTTTTTGCATATACATCTGACAGTCAGCAGATTTTTACTGGATTAAAATTGGCCCAGGTTTCATTTTTGAAGATTGCTCAGTCAGCACTCCTCTTATGGATTCAGTGATTAATTTGAAGGTTAGCACATTAGATCAATTAGAACACAGTTTAGAGGAAACTCTTCTCTGTTTTGAATTGACCAAAAGTAATTTTTTTCAGTATTATTACATCCAGTGAGGATGTATTAAAGGGTTAGTCCAAGCATCCTACAACCCCAAATCAGAAAAAGTTGGGACAGTATGGAAAACACAAATAAAAAAGAGAGTAGTGATTTCTAAATTTACTTTGACTTGTATTTCATTGCAGACAATATGAACACAAAATATTTAATGTTTTGTCTGGTCAACTTCATTTTATTTGTAAATATACATCCTTTCCTGTCATTCAGACCTGCAACACATTCCAAAAAAGGTTGGGACAGGAGCAATTTAGGGCTAGTAATCAGGTAAATTGGTTAAATAATGGTGTGATTTGAAACAGGTGATGTCAACAGGTGATTGTAATTATGATTTGGTACAAAAGCAGCATCCAAGAAAGGTCTAGTCCTTTAGGAGCAAGGATGGGCCGAGGATCGCCAGTTTGCCAACAAATATGTGAGAAAATTATTGAAATGTTTAAAAAACAATGTTTCTCAAAGAAAGATAGGAAGACATTTGCTTATTTCACCTTCAACAGTGCATAACATAATTAAATAATTCAAGGAATGTGGAGGAATTTCAGTTAGTAAAGGACAAGGGCGCAAGCCTAAGCTGAACAGCCGTGATCTCCGATCCCTCAGGCGGCAATGCATCAAGAATCGTCATTCATCTATAAGCGATATCACCACATGGGCTCAGGACTACTTTGGCAAACCGTTGTCAAGTACCACAATACGTAGTTACATCCACAAATGCCAGTTAAAACTGTACTGTGCCAAAAGGAAGCCCTATGTTAACAGTGTCCAGAAGCACCGTCGGCTTCTCTGGGCTCGGAGGCATCTGGGATGGACCATCACACAGTGGAAACGTGTACTGTGGTCAGATGAATCAGTATTTCAGGTATTTTTTGGGAGAAATGGACACCGTGTGCTCCGGACCAAAGAAGAAAAGGATCATCCAGACTGTTACCAGCAACAAGTCCAAAAGCCAGGGTCTGTCATGGTATGGGGTTGTATCAGTGACCTTGGCAAAGGTAACTTGCACTTCTGTGATGGCACCATTAATGCTAAGAGATTTTGGAGCACAATATGCGGCCTTCAAGAAGACATCTTTTCCAGGGACGTCCATGCATATTTCAACAAGATAATGCAAAACCACATTCTGCACACATGACAAAGTCCTGGCTGCGGAGGAAGAAGATACAGGCACTTGACTGGCCTGCCTGCAGTCCCGACCTGTCTCCAATAGAGAATGTGTGGCGCATTTTGAAGCGCAAAATGTGACAACGAAGACCCTGTACAGTTTCCCACCTTAAGACTTGTTTGCAGCGAGAATGGGACGAAATTACACCTGAAACACTTCATCACTTGGTGTCTTCAGTCCCTGAACGTCTTTTAAGTGTTGTGAAAAAGAATGGCAACATTACAAAGTGGTAAATGCTTTACTGTTCCAACTTTTTTTGAAATGTGTTGCAAGAACCAAAATAGGAATTTTGTTTTTTTTGGAAAAAAAACAAACAAACAACAACAAAAAAACAACAACAACAACAAAAAATCATGAGGAACACATTAAATAATGTGCTGTTGTATTGTCTGCAATGAACTACAAGTCAAAGTAAATTTAGAAGTCACTACCTACTTTTTTTATTTGTGTTTTCCATACTGTCCCAACTTTTTCTGATTTGGGGTTGTAGGTGTATATGACTTTTTTTTTTTTTTTTTTTTTTCTTTTTTTTTTTTCTTCCAGACAAATTCAATCAGACTTATTATCCTAAATTATACTGGCACCTCCAAGCTTTAAATGGCATAGGCGAGTGTTTCTCTTTATCATTCCAAAACAAGTCCAATAAATTGCGTTCATCTATAATAAACAGTGCCTCACACAGCTCCAAGGGGTGAATAAAGGCCTCCTGTCGCAACTTGATGCATTTTTTGTAAGAAAAATATCCATATTTAAAACATAATCGCTTTAATCTAACAATTGGTTGTACATGGAAGCAGCTCAGTGTGAGTGATGTATTACGTTGGAGTTGTGTATGCGCCACTCAGAAGCAACGAACACAAACGTGCTGTGAGAGAAGTAAATACAGCACCAGTTACAAATTAGATCAAGGATTTGTAAAGAAAAATGTCTGAGGGTTTTGATATAAATCAAGAGGAGACTTGTTCTCATTTGCTAAAGTAAGGAAACTTTGCTTCCTTTGCTCCTGTAAACAAATGAGACTCACCGGCGCTTATGCAACGCCAACGTCCTAAGTTAACCGCTCGGAAGGGCTTCCTTGAACGACCAGTTGGCAAGCTGATATTCAGATAAATTTTACCACTTTTCAAGAATTTATCTTCAAGAATCTGGCAGTAAATTTTGGGAGTTCATTTTTAGCCCATCTCCTGTCCTGAAAAGTCTGTCTTGCAGAGGTGGACTAAAAATGATCTTTCAAAACTTACTGCCAGATTCTGCAAAATACATTCTGCAAACAGTGGTACAATAGGATGATGCTGGTCCTTCAAGAGTCACTCTTAACTTATCTGTCTATAAAGCCTATAAGAAATTCAGTCTTCATGTATTTTACTACACTTCAACATATGATTCTTATTAAGGTCATATTTTAGTATTTTTCACCCAAGCCAAGTCTCTGAGAATCTGATACCTTGTACTTCCGGAGACTCCAGGGTAGGTTGCAGTTCTGGAAAATGGTGATGCTGGAGATTCTTAATTCTTTTGAAGTTAACATGTGTCTTTTCTTCTCCACCTGTTTTTTTTCTGACCCAGTGAGCATTTCGCTGTCCAAAGGCCATGACTTCACTTTGCAATTTCTAGTATTGCATTAGTATTGCATCTTTCTCATGAACATATAATAATTTTCAGTTGAATTTTTGCTCATTTTATCTGTAAAAGAAAACCTGCTTAATTATTATGCACCTGAATATAAGATATTTTTCACTTGCAGCCTTCATGGACAATTATATATCACTTAAATATGATTAAATACAAAATTAGTAGTTATTGGAATTGATGTGGTTTGGAATTGGTAAAATGTGCTTGGAAAAGAAATATGATCATAATATCAACTTGCACATTATTGTGCATGCACTAGTAACCATGCTTTTTTTTTTTTTTTTAAATAGTAAAACTATGGTTCATTTTTGTATGGGAAGTTGTAAAAGTGAGTTAGCAAGCTAAAACAGCTAAGGAATCATATGATCAGGATGTTAAAATAAACTAAAATCTCACCATTCAGAGTAGACATTGATAAGCATGTCCTAGCAAGGTTCGCCACTTGTTTTATTTTATTGTCTTGTGAGTACTTGCAGTGCTTATGTGGTTTGTAATGTAGCTAATGTGCTTTATTGAGGCACTGATGCAAACAATTAATGTAACCATGAAAATTACATATTGTTACCCATAGCACCTTGAGAAGAGCTTTTTTCAGCTCTATGAATGATCCTCAGAATGGCCAAAGTATCCATTGGTTGCACACTTGTATTTTTTGCCTACTGTATCATCCTGCTCATCTGACACACTGCATATTGTTTCAGGAAAGTATGCCCATTCTGACACAGGGCAGGAGTCTGTGCTGTCAATTACTTGCTCTGCGCTGAGTTTGCTTCTCAAGCGAGGCACACTTGTCCTAAAAGCACTAGAGAACTCAAGAAGATCAAAGACAATAGTAAAGTCAGTTATATTCAGGTGGGTATATAGACCTGTAAAACTTGTAGATCAGAAAGTCATTCAAACTACACTGCAGTTTGTCCAGGTCTGAGATCACAGCTCAGAGTTGCTCTCAAATCTTTCTTGTGTGTAGAAAACAACGGTTAGACGTGCTAGTCATTAGAAGTGCTTTGGTAATGTAACAAAGCAGGATATCTTTCGGAGTTTAGATAATGTTATCTGATTCTGTGTGAGGTGCTAAAGAACCCACAGAGCTTGTTGGCTTATTTTCAACACCCTAGGCCTCAAACCTTCAGAACAGGTTTTTAAAGACAGAAAACAAAAGGAAGATAATGGAGGAAGCAGAGGTATGTTGGTGATTGACCACTGCTGGATACCCAAATCTGTAAAAAAACAGATTAATCTCATTAACATTCTCGTTAACAGGTTTTCTTGCACTACCAGGTTATAAATCTGTTCGTAGCCAGTAAAGATCCTCATTTCATGCAGTGTTTTGCTGGTGTTTATACTCTAGCTGATCCCAGTGGTGTTTAATTCACTGTAAGCTCTCTAGCTCCATCTGTAGTATCTGTTGAACCTCCTTCTCCAGACCCGAAAGCTTTCCTCCTCCTGTTCAGCAGGTCTTCTAGGCCCACAGCTTGCTGTTGGGAAAACAGCACATAGTCTCAGTGGGGACTGCATTTTCCAGACAAAAGTTGACAAGTTGAAGTCTGTACCTTAGCCAAGTCTTATATGTGCGGTTGAAATGCCTGGGGTTTAAAAAGCCTCCTGTATATAGGTTATATAATAGTCAGTAAATAAGTCATTTTTGTCTCTGGTCTGACAGTTTACAAAGTCTATGAAACGGTCTATAAAACAGTGAGTGTAAACCACAGTGAAATATAATTAAAATCCCCCTGAGCTGAATGAGTTTGGGTGATCTGTGGTGACTTTGCTAACCACAAGCTACTCATGTACATTGTAGCTTGCTGTGGATTGCATGTGGAAACTCCTGAGCGGCTAATATGATCACAGTCAAAGAGCAAGATGTTTTATATGTGGGTTGCAGCCCAGTGCATAAATTATAGTGGGTTCTGAGTTGCACAGTCATTCACAAAAATCTCAAGAAAATGCCAAATTTCCTCATTTTTAAATATGTTTTAAAATGTAATTTATTCCTTTTAAACTAAGCTGAATTTCCAGCAGCCATTATTCCAGTCTTAAAGGGAACCCCAGATATTAACACTTCTATGGCTTAATATAATGTAAATGATGCCTCTTACTGAAATATGTAGTAGAAAACTCATGAAAGATTTGTTATTTAAAAAATCCACATTATTTTATACATATTTAAGACTATATGGAGTGCCATTATTTCGATGACGTCAAATGGTTGCACTTAGTGAGCTACTGTTGCTATTTTTCCGCAACATAACTCGGAAAATAAAATACTGATATGATGCCACATTGTAAGTTTTCACTGCTTTCCTAGTGATAAGAAGAGGAGAAAAGAATGGGAAGGTTCCTGTAGATGAATAAACTTCCTAAAGACCATCGTTTTTGCTCTCTCCACTTTAGCCCTGATGACTTTGGGCTTTTAGTATACAACTTTGTTCAGCTGTTTGGAAATTCAGCTATATGACTTTTGGTTTAAGCCTAAACTTACATCCATCACCACCTGTAAGCTCTTTCAGTAGCTGTGGTCATCGTGTAAGTTTTTTATTTTCCTAGCTGTGTTGTGGTAAAAATAGCATCAGGTAGCACCAGTAACTCGCAGAGTGCAAACTCTTTACTGTCACTGTTGATCAGTTTTAATGCTTCCTTGTTAAATAAAAGATTATTTAATCCCTGTCGGCGCCGATAGCCTTGTGGGCAGTGCGCCGACATACAGCGCCGTTGCGCAACGGGCGTCCCGAGTTCGATTCCCGGCTCGAGGACCTTTCCCGACCCTACTCCCTTCTCTCTCTCCACTTCGCTTCCTGTCCTTCCTGATCTGTCCTATAATAATAAAAAGCCAAACATAAATCTTTAAATAAAAAAAAAAAAGATTATTTAATCCCTAACTTTTGATAATTAGATCCATAACTTTTGAATGGTAGTGTGTAGATTGTTCAGAATCGTTTCAAGAGTCACAATACCTTAAAATAACAAACTCAGAAGGACACGAGGATACAGAATGCATGTTTGTGACACTTGAGATGTAGTATTTTCTTGTTGCTCAGCTGACTTATATTGCAATTGAACTTTAAGGGTGGATGATAATGTTGTATGAGAACACAAGGACACAAGACTGCATTAAATGCATACTGAGAAATAGCCTATGAGAAAATCGTAGAAAAGAGAACGGGAAGAGTCAGGGAAATGAATAAATATAATTAAAGATATGGAACATGTGGAGGAGGATTCAGGGCTGGAAGAAAGTCAGAGAAAACGATAGAAAAGGATTGTCAGACTAGAATGTTTTGTGCGTGTTTCTATACTAGCCATTCATAGCTGTGAAAGGCTGTCCATGTCCTTAAGACATACACAATTATCATGCAGCTGAGGCACAGAGCTTCAAACCTAACAGCCCAAGAGACCTACTTGCAGCAGTTATATAGACACTTTATACAAATTCTTCTTCCAGAAAACTTTCATGCCGTTTCAACATGTTTGAAGAAGTTGAACAACGATGATCAGAGGCCTACAATGTGAATCACAGCTCTTGGAAGTCTGACAGACAGCCGTAAAGCTTCAGCCATCAGCCGCGTTCAGCTCCAGCTACATAGCATCTCATGGATATTCAAGCTCCCTCAGCCAACAGAGCCATCTATGCTTCCATCCAAGTCATTATTTCAGATAATTCGCATTGTCCACCAGCACCTAAGCACAACTTAGACACAATTGGGTCACGGTGAAACTTCACCAGCCATACAACCAGAGAGCCAGCTGCTGGAACACATCGATATCATAACGGCAAGATGAGGTAGGCTGATCTCTTGGGAACTGGAACCTTTTGCAGGATCGATAAAGCAGTCTG